>BSBM01000502.1:20265000-21465000 GCA_027924585.1 Larix kaempferi
TCAGATCTCGAGGAACCTATTTTCATTCTTTGATGATGTTCAATGCTTTTCAACATATCCATGGTCTTGCATGGTAGGCTGAGGATGCATTCATGGCATTTGATCTTTACTAAATATGTGTTTTGTCAAAATGAAATTCAAATTTCCTCTTTGATGAATCCTCCTCTACAAGACTTCATTTATTGCATGAATGTCACAGACTTAGGGAAATTCTAAACAATACTCAATGGCATGCAACTATAACCACAAACCAAGCAGAGGTTGATTTTATGCATTGATATAGAGAGGTGATAGTAGGCACACAATATGGAGAAACAATGAGTTAGAAAAAACATTTGGACCAAAGTACCACAATGCTTATTAATAAAATTTTAAAAAGCAATTTTTGGCTCGGGAATTGTGGTTTATCACCACGTTTCTCTTCGACACTCACCATCAAAATACGTATAAAAATAACACGTCTTTACATCCTCTTCCATTTAAATCCTCATCGCATAGTCATAAATAAGGATTATTATGCATGCACATCCTCACCTTACAATGTCAATTGGGTTAAGGCGCATAGACAACCACAAATTATCAAATGTGTCAAAGAGTAAGCCCTTCCAATAAAAATTAAGACCCACCCTTCAAACTTAATCACCGAGTCCAATTTATGCAAATATTTTTGAAGTGGGGGAAGGTTTGGCATTAAATGGTGTGAATGTTGGGGAATAAATGGTCTCAACGTTATACATGGGCATGTGAGCGGATTTGGGAGCGTGTGTGCTCCTGACGTGTATGCACGAAAAACACGCATGTGCGTGTTCAAGCACACGTGTGCGGCCTTGTTACTAGTTAAAAAAAATAGATTTCTCTGTTTCCCGGGAATTCCACAAAAAACACGGGTTTCACTTCTTCCGCGGGTTTCAATCTCTCATAGGTTTCTGATTGGCTCACACTCATTGATATTTTGGACACTCTTTGATCGATTGGACACAAAATCACCCTTGGAATCTAACAAACATCTTCAGTGGTCTTGGAATCTAGTGGATTCATTCAAGCTACTAGTTTCCATTGCAAGTGGAGATCATTTCTATAAAGGTATGGTGAATTGTAAATAAGTATTTTCATTCACAAGATTTGAGATGAGCCCATGCCTTTTTGTTTTTATCATATTCCCACAAAAATATCCATGCATAGACAACAATGAATTTGACAAGAATATTTCCCAAGTTCACATCTAAAAAAACTCATATGAACACTATACAAGATGAAGTGTGCAACCTCCTCATTCTGTAATTAGTTCCCAAGTTAATTTTGTTCTTTTCACCTCATATTATGCTAGTAAAAAAAAACATACACTCACTAAACATAACTAAAAATATCACTTCAACTCATCCACAAAACCTCAACTCTCTCATCTCTTATTCAATACCATTGTATGGAATGAGGATATATGTAAGTATATGCACCTTTCCTTTCTCTATGAATCCAAATATGATAATATTCATTCATATTTACCATCCTTACAATATCCCTTCACCTTTAATAATGATTTTTTTTCCAAAAACCAAGACTTTCCCACTTCATGCTCTATTCAACATGATGATGGTTGGTATAGTCCCTAGTTCCCCACCCTAGATATTGCACATTGAAAGGTCAAATTATATTCCCCCTAATCACCCTTCCCAAGACCATGATCCTTGTTAGAAAACTTTGCATCCTCCTTAAGGTTTTGCACAAAACAAGGTATACATTCATTCTATTGTGATGCATTGTTGAATTCAACCATGGGTATTTTAAACTCAAAATCACACTCTATCATCTCAAGGTTTATAGATAAGAAAATAGTTTGTTGTTGTTTCTTCAACTCCTTAATGTTTTATATAACCTAGTAATTTACGATGGTAAAGTACATTGCCTCAAATGGAAGGATATACCATTCCACTATGAATACAAAGCAATCAAACTAGGTGAAAATTTTAGAATTGATAACATTAAGGGAGAAAGCAAAAAATGAAACTAATTAAGGTTACCTTATTTGTTGTAGAAAAACTATCAAACTATTCCCAAGGCATCTCTTGCCATCTCTGTTGTAGGATGTTACTACCATAATTTTTATGAATTCATGGCTAGGAAAGACACTAGTTTCTCCTCTCTACACTTGACCAACCATCATCTATATTGATTGGAATTGTAAGGGATAATGATGTCTATTCGAACACAGATAAACCAACATAGTCTATAGTTGTATATGTTAATTTGTAAAGTGGTAAGCTATGTTGGAATGTGTCAAGTTCATTGTATAATGGCACTAATATCTTATTTTTTGTTTCTTTTGTAGGGGTAGGCCTGATAGTTGTGTTAAAGAGACTTTTGGAGATGGGAAACTCACGAAACACAAAAAAAAAAGGAATCTGCCCATTGAAAAGGTCAATGACTTAAGAGAAAAGGCCAGGTTGGGAATGGAAAGATTGAGACATGGTCCTATCATTTCCCTGGATCCCGCTATTGATCCTAACACAGTTGTTGACACAAAAACCTCTTGTTCAGAACCATGAGTAAAGTGGTCACGTCCAATGGACCTAACTCAAATTCCAACATCAACACAATCTCCAATCAACAATCCACCAACGAGTCATTCTGAAGTTCCACACGACACAAGAATTTTGGGAGATGTTGCATGTGTAGAGATGGACATACAAGCCTTGCTTAATTTGCAATCTCCCCAAGAAGACCACAACCTTGTCGACCACACTCCCATTATGGCCCAATCTATGAACGAAGCACCACAACAAACAAGCTCCAGTATTCATGTCTCGTGTCCACCCTCCCTACCTCGACTGTCCAGGGAAAGAAGAAGAACTCCTAGATGTATTCATGTGGATGAGAGTGATATGTCAGGTCTTGAAGGCAAGTTGCCAAAACGCACTATTGAATGGTAATGCAACAAAATTTTCAAAGAATATTTTGAATCCAAAGGTGATGCAGGTAAATGTCAATTATTGCTATGTTTGTTAAAGTCACATTCTTTAGCTGTTGTTAGGATAATTTTGGGCATAAAGATGGTTAAAAGTTCAGAGGCCAACAGTCATATTGTTAGAAATATCCAATCTGCATTTAATGTGATTGGGAAGACGTCTTGTACAAAAGATCTTTGTGTGGCTCGTCGTGTTTTAGAGGAATCAGTTGTAAGCAAGTCCACAACATAGCGTCGCCTGCTATCACACACTTCTCACATACTCAAATTAAATAGAAAAACTATTAAAAAGTACTCTGTTATAAGAGAAAATCTTGACACTCCGGGTGGAAATGATTGTTGGGCTTTTGTTGGTAGGTTGCCTCATGCAGATAGGAAGCTAATTGATGTTGTTAAGGAGTTAGTACAAAAATTTTGGCATGATCATACGAGACCTTCATCAAACCAAAGAGACATGCTAAAACTAAGAAAAGGTTCTACTGAACGTGAGCCCTATGTTAAACACTTCCTCGACACCACACAGACTGAACTCTATGAGAGATTCAAGAATGAGTACACAAAATTGAACCTGGGCCAAAGGTCCTTTGAGAAATGCAAACCATGGTACGTTCATATATGCATTGATCGGAACACTTGTTGTTGTAGATACCACATAGAATATGAATATTATTATGACACATATAAACATATATTTTGCGATTTGCATACTAACATTGTGCAGGGCTGCAATGAATCCATACTACCATCGAATGCATCAAGAGACTTTATCCACAACATCATGTGTCGAAGGCCCGAAGGACAAAAGTATTATGAAAAATCGTGTCTATATGGGACATGTTCTAGGTGCAGTGGGTTTTCTCTTTTGAACAGTTGCATTCATGAAAGCAAGGAGCAAGAATTTGGCATGATGGGAGTGGAGATGCAGAGCTTCAAGTACGTGACCTATCAATTAGACAATGTCAGAGAAAGTAAAAAGATTGCATTGGTGAAGTCACAGGTACAAATGAATATTGCATATTTTTCATATTACACGTTCAATTTATGGCATATACATTTTTCCAAAGGCCACATTGTAATATTTCCCTTGTTTCCATGGTAACAGATACCGGTATGTGACTTCTTAACGGAATTCTATGAGAAAACCGAGCAGTATGTTCAACATGTGCATGTAGCGCGATGGCAAGATGAGCAGTACAGAAAATGCAGGGACACATTTCCCGTTGGAACCATAGTGTCAGTTGTGGATTTTGCAGAAAATTACACCCTTTAGCCACAAAATGAAATCCAGAGTCAATACTACCATTCAGACCAAGTCAGCATCATGGTACATATTATGTATAGGCATGGGCCAGAGAGAAGCAATGCCAAGAGGATAATACTAAAGGAGACAAAATTTTACATAAGTGATGATAGAACCCATGACCTGCATTATGTGCAACATTGTTTTCGAATTTTCTATGATCAGTTGAAGGAGAGAGATATATAGATGGATCAGCATTGGATATGGTCGGATGGTTGTGCGGGCCAGTTCAAAAATGCCCGAGTATTCCAATGGATGAGTACTTTGCATAAGAATTATAATATGCCGCATGTCTAGAACTATTTTGAGACCAGACATGGCAAAGGAAAGCATGATGGGGATGGTGCATGCATCAAGACCGCACTACAAAGGGAAGAGATGAGGTTTGACAAGGAACCTCATATCCGAGATGCACAGTCCACAGTTCAATGGTGCTCCACAACAATGTCAGAACGAGCAAGATATCAACAAACATCATCAGTGGCAGGACATGTGGTGAGAAATTTTTGGCTAGTGGTTGACATAGATCAATCACGTTCCTATAGTTGCGGCACGGTACAAGGAACACATGGATTTCATTCAGTTTGAAGCTCAAATGACCACTTATTTGAAATATGGACATGAAAGCTTGCATGCTTTTGCATCCCTTGCAGCAATGGCGAATGGGATGAATGCAAATGCATGGACTGGGTTGATGAATGGGATTGTGTGTCACTTGTAGTAGACCAACCTGCAGTTGTTGAAACAAACCAATTAGAGGAGGGTCAATCAGCGATTTCAACAGACTACGACCATATCTCAGATCTCGTACAACCAGGACACATATATGCAGTTGTTGCACCGAAAGACAATGAATGGGGCACGGATTATTGTTTGGCACGGTGCATCCAAGGTAAGAAAACCCTCTACAGATCATTAATCGGCGATGAAGGAATTGAATTTCCTACTGGCTCGATGGTGGTTAAGGGGGAATATCTTACACTAGATGGGAAGTCAAGAAAGACTAGTGGGCATGTATTCATGGATTACAGACCAGGTTCAGTGGTGTATCACTTCACAAACTTGATCGTTGGCACAAACATCCATCTTCAGACAATGTAAAGCAAGAGCTCAACCAAGGTACGCTACTACCTGCCTCATTTAGAGCACGAGAGATTGATGGAGACAATTAGCAACAGAGAGGATCCAGATGGATTTATTGAATGAGGCCAGTCAACTTTACATAAGAGAAAGAATTGCATCAAATAATGTTATGTTCTACATCGATTTATGTGTAGTTTTATGTTATTTCGTTGGTACATGCATTTTTTGTTGATACATACATACATACATGTCTTTGCCTATGTTTTTTATTTTTCCTATGAATTAAATTGTTCCATGCTTCTCTTTTATGTTGAATAAAATGGTGATGTGATTTGGATCAAATTTGAGTAATTTGAGTTAGTATTTTCTTAAATATATCTATTTATGTTTGTAGCATTTGAAGATAGCGGTTTTGATATGTTCTCAAGATTAGAATTACCTAGGTTTTAGGAAATTTTTTGAAGTACATAATCTATTACAATGGTCTTGAAAATTTAACTTGGTAGATGAAACCTTCTAGGAATCCATGTATGGATAGAAGGGTCTTCCACTTGGGGTAGGGAGTTATCATAAAGTTTCAAGGGTGGTAGTTTTGAGATCTATACTTGAGAAAATCATTGGGGAACTATGAAATTCCTTATCGATCAAATATCTCTTTAGTTTATCTCTCTTTAGTTTTGTGTCCACCCAAACCTTTTTCATGCTTTGGGTACCTTGAGGTATATCCCCAACCCAAAAAACTCTTATATTATGATGATTATGTTGGTTTAGGGTTTTGGTTCCCCATGCTCTTATAACCCAAAAAACTATTATATCCCCAACCTTTTTCATAGATTTGGTTCCCCATGCTCAATGCTCACCCAAATCTAGCTAGATTTTGGGTTTTTTCTCTGATCCAAGCATCGTGTCATCAACCTAGGGTTTCCACTAATATATTTTAAAACATGCTCATTTATGGTTGGAGATTGATGGTTTATTCCTATAGATAACCACTTAGAGGGACTTGTCATCCTCATAATCAACATCATCTCTAGGCTCCTCATCAACATCTCCATCATCATCATCTTCTTCATCATCACCATCACCATCACCACCATCGTCAACGTCTTCATCAACGCCCCCATCTTCATCATCATCATTAACTCTAACTCTAACCCTAATTCAATTTCCTTCTACAACTCTAGCCCCAACCCTCACCCAAACACTAGCACTAAACCATCTTCTTCATCATCACCATCACCATCACCATCACCATCACCATCACCATAACCATCATCATTACGTCTTCATCACCATCACCATCTTCATCATCATTGTTAACTCTAACTCTAACCCTAATTCAATTTCCTTCTATAACTCTAGCCCTAACCCTCACCCAAACCCTAGCACTAAGGCATCTTCTTCATCCTCACCATCACCATCAGCATCACCATCATCATCATGTCTTCATCATCAACACCATCTTCATCATCATTGTTGACTCTAACTCTAACCCTAATTCAAGTTCCTTCTATAACTCTAGCCCTAACCCTCACCCAAACCCTAGCACTAAGCCATCTTCTTCATCCTCACCATCACCATCACAATGAACGTCTTCATTGTCACCACCATCTTCATCATCATCATCATCATCATCTCTAACTCTAACCCTAATTCAATTTCCTTCTATAACTCTAGTGCTAACCCTCACCCACACCCTAGCACTAAGCCATCTTCTTCATACTCACCATCACCATCACCATCACCATCACTATCACCATCAACGTCAACGTCACCATCATCATCATGTCTTCATCATCAACACCATCTTCATCATCATTGTTAACTCTAACTCTAACCCTAATTCAATTTCGTTCTATAACTCTGTCCCTAACCCTCACCCAAACCATAGCACTATAGAAGGAACTTGAATTAGGGTAAAAGTTAGAGTTAACAATGATGATGAAGATGGTGCTGATGATGAAGACATGATGGTGATGGTGATAGTGATGGTGAGGATGAAGAAGATGGCTTAGTGCTAGGGTTTGGGTGAGGGTTAGGGCTAGAGTTATAGAAGGAACTTGAATTAGGCTTAGAGTTAGAGTTAACAATGATGATGAAGACATGATGATGATGGTGATGGTGATGGTGAGGATGAAGAAGATGGCTTAGTGCTAGGGTTTGGGTGAGGGTTAGGGCTAGAGTTATAGAAGGAAATTGAATTAGGGTTAGATTTAGAGTTAATGATGATGATGAAGATGGTGGTGATGATGAAGACGTTGATGGTGATGGTGATTGATGAACCGTCGACTCCGCTGGATTCAGGACACCGGGGGCATAGAAGTCCAACCGTGCAGCAAAATCGGGTTCCAGGGAGTCTTGCAGGTGTGTATAGGTAGGTTCCGGCTGGGAACGCTAGCCATACCTTCCCGATGGACGATTTTCCAGAGTTGACCCCCGTGTGCAAAAATTGCACACTCCCTCATTGAACAAAACCCTAGTTTCCAAGATGGACGTACAAGATGACACCAAGGCCACGAGACTAGAGGAGAGGGGCACCCCTGGCACTATCCCGGTGTCCTTAATCCAAGAGAGTCGACAGTTCGTCGATTGGAGCCATGACCGTCATTCTATGGCTCATTTCGTCTCGCATCCAAAAGGCCTTCAGGGACACCTGCTGGATAACTGTCGGGGGCATAGAAGTCCAACCGTGCAGCAAAATTGGGTTCCGGGGAGTCCTGCAGGTGTGTCTAGGTAGGTTCCAGCTAGGAATGCTAGCCATACCTACCCGACGGACGATTTTCAAGAGTTGACCCCCGTGTGCAAAAATTGCACACTCCCTCACTGAGCAAAACCCTAGTTTCTAATATGGACATACAAGATGACACCGGGGCAATGGGACCGAAGGAGAGGGGCATCCTTGGCACCATCCCGGTGTCCTGAATCCAGCGGAGTTGACGATTCATAGATCGGAGCCACGGTTGTCATTCTATGGCTCATTTCGTCTCACATTCAAAATCCCTTCAGGGACACCTGTTGGATACCTGTCGGGGGCATAGAAGTCCAACTGTGCAGCAAAATCAGGTTTCGAGGAGTTTTGCAAGTGTGTCTAGGTAGGTTCTGGATGGGAATGATAGCCATACCTTCCTAGCAGACGATTTTGCAGAGTTGACCCCCGTGTGCAAAAATTACACACTCCCTCACTGAGCAAAACCCTGGTTTCTAAGATGGACATACAAGATGACATTGGGTCCACGGGACCAAAGGAGAGGGGCACCCTTGGCACTATCCCGGCATCCTGAATCCAGTGGAGTTGATGGTTCGTCAATCGGAGCCACGGTCGTCATTCTATGGCTCGTTCTGTCTCGCATCCAAAAGGCTTCATGGACACCTACTGGATACCTAACGGGGGCATAGAACTCCAGCCGTGCAACAAAACCAGGTTTTGGCGAGTCTTGCAGGTGTGTCTAGGGAGGTTTCGGCTGGGAACGCTAGCCGTAAGTGCTTGGCGGACGATTTTGCAAAGTTGACCCTAATGTGAAGGCCATCCAAATTTGCTGAAGGGGGGCATTTCTCATCCGTAGGCTCCCGAGCGTGCGTGGCCACCATGGACAAGTCCACAATGGCCACATGGACCTGTGGGAGGCAACAAAATCCAATTCCGCTTGCCAGTTTGGGTTCTGCAACCCTGGGCCAAATCCTCTAAGTGTCCCTGAATGACCCTGGGGTGCTCGACTAGAATGCTTGTAGCACCCAAACCATGGCTCGATTCGTGAATCCCTCAATTTGGGTGGGTCTAGGATGGTGATTTTCAGCTAGGGGACCCCCCATAGCATCCCCCGAAAACCCAGAAATGGTTCCAACGAGCCATCTCTGGAGCTAGGGTTTTGCTCAGTGAGAGCCATTCCAAATTTGCTCAAGGGGGCCATTTCTCGTTTGGAGGCCCTCGGGCATGCATGGCCACCATGGACAGGTCCACAATGGCCACGTGGACCTGTGGGAGGTGACGGAATACAAATCCAATCTACGGTTTGGGTTTCGTGGCCTCGAGGAAAATCCTCCAAGTGTCCTTGAACGACCCTGGGGTTCCCGACTAGAATGCCCATAGCACCCGAACCGTGGCTCAGTTTGTGAATCCATCGATTCCAGTGGGTCTGGGATGATGAGTTTTAGATAGGGGACCCCCCACAGCATCCCCCGAAGACCCAGAAGCGGTGCCAACGAGCCATCTCCGAATCTAGGGTTTTCCTCAGTGAGGGCCATTCCAAATTTGCTCAAGGGGGGCATTTCTCGTCCAGAGGCCCTCGGGCGTATGTGGCCACCGTGGACAGGTCCACAATGGCCACATGGACCCATGGGAGGCAATGAAATCCAAGTCCGCTCGCTGGTTTGGGTTCTGTGGCCCCGGGGCAAATCCTCCAAGTATTTTTGAACGGCCCCGGGGTGCCCGACTAAAATGCCCGTAGCACCCGAACAATGGCTCAGTTTGAGAATTCGTCAGTTCTAGTGGGTCCGAGACGGCGGGTTTCAACTAGGGTACCCCACACAATATCCCTTGAAGACCCGGAAGTAGTGCCAACGAGCCATCTCCGGAGATAGGGTTTTTCCCAATGAGGGCCATTCCAAATTTGCTCAAGGGGGCCATTTCTCGTTTGGAGGACCCCGGGAATGCATGGCCACCGTGGACAGGTCCACAATGGCCACGTAGACCTATGGGAGGTGACAGAATCCAAGTCCACTCACCTGTTTGGGTTCCGTGGCCCCGAGGAAAATCCTTCAAGTGTCCCTGAACGGCCCCGGGGTGCTCGACTAGAATTCCTGTAGCACTCGAACCGTGGCTCGGTTCGTGAATCCATCGATTTCGGTGGGTCCAAGATGACGGGTTTCAACTAGGGGACCCTGCACAGCATGCCTCAAAGACCAGGAAGCGGTGCCAATGGGCCATCTCCAGAGGTAGGGTTTTGCTCAGTGATGGCCATTTAGGGACACTTCGGGGATTTGCTCCGGGGCCACGGAACCCAAACTGACGAGTGGACTTGGATTCCATCACCTCCCACAGGTCCATGTGGCCATTGTGGACCTGTCCACGCATGCCTGGGGGCCTCCGGATGAGAAATGGTCCCCTTGAGCAAATTTGGAATGGCCCTCACTGAGCAAAACCCTAGCTCTGGAGATGGCTTGTTGGCACCGCTTCCGGGTCTTTGGGGGACACTGTGGGGGGTCCCCTAGCTGAAAATCACTATCCCGGACCCACTGGAATTGACGGATTTATGAATCGAGCCACGGTTCAGGTGCTACGGTAATTCTAGTCGGGAACCCTGGGGCCATTCAGGGACACTTGGAGGATTTGCCCCGGAGCCACGGAACCCAAACCGCCGAGCGGAATTTTATTTCGTCGCCTCCCACAGGTCCACGTGGCCATTGTGGACCTATCCACAAGGGTCATGCATGCCTAGGGGCCTCCGGACGAGAAATGGTCTCCTTGAGCAAATTTGGAATGGCCCTCACTAAGCAAAACCCTAGCTCCAGAGATGGCTCATTGGCACCACTTCCGGGTCTTCGGGGGACGCTGTGGGGGTCCTCTAGCTGAAACCCACTGTCCTGGACCCACAGGAATTGACAGATTCATGAACTGAGCCACGGTTCGGGTGCTACGGGAATTCTAATCGAGCACCCCGGGGCTGTTCAGGGACACCTTGGCTCAATTAACTTGGCCCAATTACTCGTGGATGTAGTCTAGAGAAACTTCAGAGAGCCTCGTACCCTAATGATGTTGCCACCTTCATCTACTAGGGGAATATTCTTGAAAAGACTGGTAAGCTCTTTGGGCCAGATGTAGTTATTGGCAGATGAATAGTGCAAAAAATGTGCAGTGGTGATAACAAGTTTCCCATGTGCAGGGGTGAGGTCTGTGTTGCGGTAGAAGGATGGGTCACTATGGATGGGTGGTGTGTCATGGTCGGATGGGGAAGGGTGGGAACATGGGAAACTAATACAGAGGTGGAGTTGGATATGATACGTAAGGGGGAGCTAGATGGAACTGTGGTGCTATATAGGAGGGGGGAATGGATGAAAGGGTTTAGGGAGTGGGGCATGTATGCGAGGGGATACAACTGGCATATAGGGTGGCCGAAAGGTAGGGAAGGGAGGAATAACGGCACTGGCAGGCCAAGGTGTTCGCACCTGCATACACATTTATAACCTCATAGTTTAATATACAAAAATATAAATATACATGGACAAGTCATCATATTTGAAATTAAATTTATGCTTTAATACACACGATACCTGTGCACGTGGAGAATTGCTGGTCCCCGGTGGCGGTGGCTGGTTGCTGGAGCCCGCGGACACCTGTGCGAACACTACAATTTTTAGACTGAATTTATAAAAACAATATTAACAATATTAAACACAATGCAAATGAGAATGACAACGATGGTACTAAAAAAGCATGACTGCAATTAATTTATATTCAAGTTAGATGATATTCAATATTCTAAAAGGATAGAAGGTGGCATGGAATGAAATTAAAATTAAATAAGGTGACAGGGCATAGAAGGTGACATGGTGAGCTTTTCCTTTTCTAGAGTCATCCCCATGAGTAGGTGAGATTTTCCTTTGGCCCTAGAGAGATGTGCAGTGCCTCATAAGCAAATGGAATTCATGTCCATTTACAAATTTAAATTGCAAACCTATGTAATGTGTTTGGGTTCTTGATGAAGAGTTCCTAGGTTTTGATGTCTTATTATAGATTTGTAGTTTCCTACAAGCTTGATTCACCCAGTGGAAAACTATTTGCATCCCTAGAGTGAGGATTGTTAACACCCAAAAAGTGCTCACTAGCTCATTCCCTTATTCACATGACCCATTTGTCCACTTTCTCACCATTTGAGCCTCTAAAGCCATCAAAAGGTCACCAAAAAGACCATAATACACCTTTTTCCCCTCAAAATATATATTTTTCCTCAAAAAACCCTCAAAAAGGGTCCAGAATTCCCAAAAAATATTAAAAGGGAATTAAAATATTCAAAAAAAGAAAAAGAGGGGAAAAGGTACCTAAACCATGTTGGTCAATACCATTGGTTTCCTCAAAACCATAATGGTATTCCCCATCACCAAAAACTATAAAAAGGCGATAGGGGCTCCTCACTTTCCATCCACATCATCCATCCTATCCTCATGTTGTCAAAATCTCTCTTGAGTTCTTTGACCATTTTAGCAAACTTGGAGAAGAGACCATTGGAGCCTGGAGCACCTCAACCTTGGAGTTGCTCAACACCAAACATCCTCACCATTTGAGGTATCATAATATAAAAACCATTCTTTGTTACATTTCTTGTTCTTTCTGTTAATCTTTTTAAATTTATTGTTATATGCACATGTTAATGTTAGATTAGTTTATAGTTTTATTTTCTTTTCATTGAAACTGCTATTACTTTGTTAATAGGTACATCCTTGCACATGCTTGGTTGAAAAACCAAGCAACAGTTTTTGGCGACTCTGCTGGCTTTCGAGCTTTAAATTTTTTTCTTTAGATCTTAGTTCATTACTTGTTTTTAAAATTCCAATTAGTAGATCTGCCATATTAGACAGCATATTCATTGCTGCCCTAGCTATTGGCCCTTTCTGTAGCCTTTAACAGACCGAAATTTCACCTTTCGGTTTCGTTTTCGGCAACCTTTTTTCCATTTTTCGCATTGCGACTTTTCACCCAACAATCACGTGGCTCATCGCAACCTCGCGGCCTTTTTCCACACTGCAAGCCACGGCTTCACGGCCTTTTTCCGCACTGCACATCGCGGCTTCGCAGCCTTTTTCCGCGTTGCACATCGTGGCTCAAACCCGCGCTGCCCATCGCGGCTTTTGCCCTGAAACCCGTGATGCTGTTATTTTTCATTCAGCCCAATTTTTAGAAAAAAATTTGCTACATTTTTTTCCCATTTAGCCTATTTTCTAGCATTATTTT
Source organism: Larix kaempferi (assembly GCA_027924585.1). Classification (NCBI taxonomy): domain Eukaryota; kingdom Viridiplantae; phylum Streptophyta; class Pinopsida; order Pinales; family Pinaceae; genus Larix; species Larix kaempferi. The sequence goes on from BSBM01000502.1 coordinate 20,278,291, forward strand.
TTCTGCATTATTACATCAATAGTGAATCATTTTCTATTACATATGCTCCATTAAAATATTTTTAAAAATTTTCAGTAAGTGAAAGAAAGGTTTTTAGCATTTTGTTTAAGTGAAAGAAAGGTTTTTAGCATTCTGTTTAGATCATATATTTCACTTCAGATTTGCTCAATAGTTTGCCCAAGCAAGTTCTTAAGAAATCCATTTATTTCTTGCACTTTTTCAGATATTTGCTTTCCTTTAAAAATTATTTCAAAAATCCATAGTTTTTGAAGTATTTTTGTTAAAGAATTTACATTTCAAAAAAAGCCTTTATTTTTTGCAAATTGGAATCGTCTTGTTTTTCATTTGTAATCAATCGCCCAAGCGAGGCAAATTCATTTTCAGTTAAATAATCACACTTGCACACAATCTGCCACATTTTTAATTAACTGAGCCTTAAAATCTACCTAAACTCAACCAACACTTTAACCCCACTTGGGGAGCACTTAAAGAATCTTGTAGCTAGGTAGGATTGGGGGGATAGGTGTTCCAATAACACCCCTCAATTATTTACATCTGAGACATAGTGGTTGTCTTTTAGGGTCCCAAAAATCCCTTATTATTTGTTGACACAATTATACACCAATTTATCAGGAAGGCCTCTCCCTTAGGAGGGTTGAAGTATTCAGACTGATTCCGGAAGTCTGAGTGGAATACCGCTATCCATTCAGTAACCGAAGGATACCTTTCGCAGTTCTCGGTGTACTACCCGTATGGCAGTACAACGACGATAGAACCAAACTGCAGATTCACCCAACCAAATGTGTCATGAATGGGGTATCCTAGTGACCAATTTTTAGGATTGTCTACCCGGTGCCCCTCCCGGTAGGGGGATATCTAGCCTTTGATTCCACTACTTATATTGTCTAACTTGGATTTCATCGCCTTGCAGAGGATATGTTTAGTTGAGTCATAATACCACTTTTAGTTAGGCGTTTGCATGCTCTACTACCCATCTTGGTCTAGTAAGCACCACTTTTTTCTAGGAACTGTTTGATTTTATGTATTCTGACCACTTTTCTTGATTCCTCCACTTATTATAGCACAGCTATTATAATAAGTGCTTTTGAGGTTGGTTGTTGGCCTAAGAGCCATTATTTTTTCACACTCCCCTCCTGCACACATTGTTGCACTAGGGTCTTGAGCTTTTTTATCTCACCACCATCCATTGGTCTTTCTAAACATATCTCACTGTTGAGAACTTAAGACGATCCCGTCGTTTTCAGGGTCAACGCCCTCAGTTCGATACACTTGACTCTACACGTCATAGACGTAGAGCGTTATCCCTTGACTCCACATGTCATCGGCATAGAACCTAGTCATCTGATTCTAACGCGCCTCACTTTACATCTGATTCTAAGGCTGAATCCGAACAACCTACCGAGACATCACCAACTAACCCCATGGTCGGAGCACAGTATGACCCCCTTTTCACCAGTGCTATTGGAGATATAACAACAAACCCCACTTTTATCATGACAACCATGGTAGCCACACCCCCCTTAGGCATGCCCAACATAGGAACACCACCTATTTTGGGTATGCCCAACATGGGGGTCACCCCCCTCTCATTACCACTACCCAGATCCCAGGGATTACCGAAACCATTCCTAACCCATTGGCAACCCATGTTGCACTTGGGAACATAGGCACCTCCCACACCACATCAGCTGGAGGTAACATCCCTTTCACACCTAGCATACCCTTAGGAGGCACTGGACCACTCCATAATGCTACCATTAACAGTTATGCCCCAGTGACCATACCACACCCATCTGCCAGTCTGCCATACATGTCTATTCTAAACTTACCAGACACGACCCTGCGTGGCCCCCCATGTGCACAAAGCTTCCCTCAGATATCCCAAAATTTGAAGGAAAAGCTGGAAAAGATCCCCAAAACCACATCATGTTGTTTCACCTATGGTGTTCCTCTAACTCCATAGTAGATGATTCCATTAGACTGATACTTTTACAAAGAACTTTCACTGGCTCTACAGCCAAGTGGTACATTGACCAGCCACATGGGACACACCCCACTTTTACATCCCTCACCTCAACGTTCCTTCAGTTCTTTCAACTACTGGTACGCTATGATGTAGGAGTGGAAATACTATTGTCTTGTAGACAGAACACCACTACACACATCACCGATCATATCCATGAGTGGCGTAAGTGTCGTAGCCTCTGCAAGATAAAGCTTGATGACTGTATTTTTTGGACTGGTTCCTCAAATCACTCCTCCCCCTCATAGCCAAAGATGTAGCTTCTGAACGACCCGAGTCGGAAGAAGAATCCATCTTAAAATCCCAGTAGTTCAACCTCGTATATGCCCAGTCTGGATATCTATACACCATTCTACTGAATGCCCCGCACGGCAATCCATCCCGCCATGATGCGCCAAGGGCATCCCACGCCGCCGATGGCATCATTGGGCAAGTTGCATCCCACAACCAACCCTTTTCCATTATGCACAATAATACCGGCCCCGATATTTCATGGGCCACATCTCACTCCAAAGCTACAACTTCGTATGCTCCCATGGCCCACCCCCACCACACTCATGGACCCTCATGTCCACCACAGTGTTATGGTCACGCACCTTCAGCCTATCCACCTCCGGTTTCACCCCCTATGTATTACCATCAATAGGCCACACATGCTCCTGTTCACTCACAAGCCCCAGCGACTTATTACCCACCACAGGCAGCGCTTGTTGCACCACAACCTCCAAGCACTCGGACTTATCCACCAAACAACAACAATACTGCCCCCACCAACCAAAACCCTGATCAACCACCGAAACAGGGTATGAACCCCAATTTACGAACAAACTACCCATGTTCCATATGCGAAGTATACGGCCATTACACACACACTTGCCCCCATTTGGAGCGAGTGCGCCAATTGTGGAATGATGACGCCCAATGCCAAGGGCACGCGACACAACCAATGCCACCTACTCAACCACAACACATGGTGTTGCAAAATCCTTTGCCCACACAAGGAGTGGCGAACACTCATCCGTTGGATCCTCCTCAAGGAACCACAGCACCACAACAGCAAATCACATATGTTGCACACACAGACCAACCGTTGGATTCAAGTACTCATCATCTCCTTATGATGTCATCGTTCGACATGAATCTCCAAATGCGTCGAAACCAATACGCCCCCACTGCACCTAAAAATGTTCTCTGTATGATTGAACAACTAGTTTAGAATGTACCTACATCGTTTCTCTCTATAGTCAGACCCGGATTATACTCAGAATCACCTATGACTTCCACATTCCAATCCATCCCACCCCCTTTGAAGATAACCGAGATATCTGATTTGTGCACCCTCTCACATAACACACAGGTACCAAACCAACAACCCCCTTTACTCCCTCGACCACCCTCAGTCCCAACTCATGTAGGAGCCACACCAATTCATACTATCCCATTTTTATTTCCCCCTTCAAGCACCATCAGCACACCAGTCATGGCTACACTTAATCTCCCAGGATTAACATTAGGACTACATGTGTGGTACCTACCTACCCCAACCCCTCCCCCTACACCGAACGTCATTTTACAACCGGTGCAACCCATCAATACTTCTAACCGTCCACCCCCTGGTGTAGCAAACATCCAGAACCGGCCACCTCCAACAGGAGCCATTGCATCAACATCTAGTAATGCTCCCCCTGAACTCCACTACAATGGGGGCATAGGCCCACAAACCTACACCACTGGACCCACAACCCGCACCCCACCGACTCCCAAGATGGCGAAGAATCCCCCAACAATCTGTGCTCCCCCCAAGTGCTCTTTGTGTGACGATATAGGCCATGCTACCCATCAATGTCCACAATTACTAGCACTTCAAGAGCATATGCAAATTTTGGATGATGACACTAACATTCCATTTTTCAAACTTGAGCTACCCCATTAGCCTCGTGATAAATATTTGCGTACCAACCACCCTTGTGCGATATGCGGCATCTACGTCCATTATTCACATCACTGCCCTGATCTCCCATATTATAGAGTAGCACTATATGAACTGAATAATGACGACCTAGAGATATCCCCTCTTCTCATTGAGGAAATATATCCCCCAAAATCTTCCTCCTCGGAAGAAATTAACACCATTTACACAGTTTCCACTGGAGACCCCTCTGTCCAGTCGACCCCTTCCACTGATCCCTTTAACACACATGTTCAACCTGTTATCACTCCAGGAAGCTCTCCTAGGTTGTATTTCAGAGATGCCTGGTAACTTAAACTTGTCTTGAAAGAAGGGGTTTATTTGGATCAAGTTGGATGACAGAAATCAAAATTTACATGATCCTAGCGTACATGAGGACAATCAGACATACAAGGCTTTGACTATGGCTATTTAGAGGGTTGATTAAAATAAATGGAGTGAATCCTTATCATGTTTAGCAGATTCATACACAAAAGAACGTCTATAAATGGCCAAGCACAACAAAATAATAACATATATGATCAATCCTTTAATACCATGACAGGATAACAGCTATCTAGCATAAAGGAGTGAACATACAGGAAATAAACCATTCACTGTAAGTGCAGAAACAAGAAGGAGATAAATCTGAAAGCCAATAGTAAAAGAAGCTTATATTATCTGGAAAGTCACATAATTCTAAGAATACAAATATGATTAGTCTCTCCAAAGTCAAACCTCTATTCTACTTCAGTATTCAGCTTTATAGCCATTACAAAGTTTTTCAAATCCCAAAGTTGGATCGAATATGCTAAAAATAACAACTAAAACAGTTATTGAAAGTGTGACAGCGTATCATGATTGAAATAACTGACTCTTGTTGATGCACCTATGCTTAACAGCTGAAATGAGCCTCTGGGGGTTTGAGGGCGAGTTTGAAACTACTGTCTGCAAAAAACCTGTAGACGTCTTTTCTAAAAATAGACAGAAATATTCCACTATTCAGCTTGCTGGCGCCTATAGTCTGGGACCCGAGGTGATCATGATGCAATTAAGCACGTATTGATTCCATGGAAAATGCCTTAATGATGCTCCGGCTGATCAAAAGGGGGGTTTGACGTCCATAGGTGGATTTCTGCATTTTCTGTGTTTTCGGTGGTTAACAAAACTGAGCCTGGAGATGATAAGCAGCTGAAAGCTTAGTATTCGGTGGTTAATGAACTTGATTCATACTTCGCCTAAACCGTCGAACCGCTTTAGGGTGTTGGGCATCCTTTATTTCTTTTTGGTATCCGGGAGGACACTACCTGCACGTAGTAAACCACCAAAATGAGATTCGGCAGCTAATGAACAGTTCCTGTGTTTTCCCAAGCTGTCGAAAACCATGCATGATCCGGCCTACAAAAATTCAGCAAAACTGTGTTTCTATCCCCTTGCTACCTGGATTTTTCTTCCTCCTGGGCCAAAGCTGGAGGGTTGGCAAAGTTGATTGCAGCTACTGCTAAGGTCTCCAAGTCCGAATGCACCATGGGCTAGGGACTCTGATTTTATCCCTTACCCTCCAAAACTTCGACCTTCCTCCTCAATCTGATGTTTTCCCTGATGAGCCTAATGTTCCTCCCTCTCATTTTTCCATGTTTCCTGGTCAACCCCTGGAAAGAAACATACATCTCATTATACCTTTCAGTCAGCCTCTGATTTTTTTCCTTGATGACTCTCTGGAGTATCTCATGCTCATATGCCTGCTGGAGGAGTCGATTGATTTTCTGTGAGGCAGAAACCTTTGTGTTATGAATTGATCCCTCCGCTACCTGCTGACCTTGTTCCTCCATAGGCATAGGAGAGGGAAAATTGACATAGGCGTTCTCCTGTTCTTCCATAGGTGTAGGAGAAGGAAAATTCACACAACTGAATCCCTGCTCTTCCACAGGTGTAGGAGAAGGAAAATTCACATAGTCATTCTCCTGTTCCATCATGGATGGGGTTGCTTCCTAGTGTTTCTATTCTATTGCCACCTCCTCATTTTCTACTCCAACTTCCTGCAATTCATCCTCCTCAAAATCAGTGTATGGGAGGTTTAAAAGATTTGCGCTCTTTGAAGGGGTTCCTTTAGAAACCACTTCCTCATCCTTAGCCTTGTCCTTAAATGCTAGTTTCCTTTTGGCTTTCTTCACCTGTGGGGCTGAGGAAAGGGGTTTGATTGAAACTAGGGGAATAGCCCTCCCTTTGTTTTCCACTTCTAGGGGTGGAGGATTTCTTCCCTTCCTCCGGCTGTAATTATGTTTCGAGTCCACTCCAGAAAAGGAAAAAAGTCCATTTCATGCATTTCCTCTGCAATAACTCGGAGACCAAAAGCTTAATCAGACCATGGTGGTACAACCTCCCTGCAATTTTGGTAGGCTGGGATTTTACTTGATGCGCCATTTTGGTGAGGCTCTTGTGGAGGTAGAAAGGGATATTTAAAGGGCTCTTGCCCGTGAAATGATCCAGCAATCTAAAATGATAAATTAGCACCCTGTTATACCTACCCTCATAGGTTATATAGACCAGAATGGACTTCAATAAAAGCTGCCAGTTATCTTCCAGGTATGACATAGGGATATCCTTTTTCCAAACCTGGTTCCTATGCTCCGGTTTCAGGTATGATTGAAACTCGAAATCCTTCTTGACAGTGGTCTTAAACCAGCTCTCCCCGGTTGTTGGAAATTCTGTTACCTAGGCTATAAGGGCCTCGTCCACCTGGAATTCTTCCTTGCCTATCACCATCTTATCTTCGTCAAACGTGAGGGAAAATGCTTTGGCCACCTGTTGATGAGAACCCTGTAGCTTTTTGCAGAAATTGTAATAGCCCACATTCTTTAAAAATTGACATACCTCGGGGTGAGCCTCCAGGTAGAAAATGTCACTCAATTCCTTTCTCGAGACTGCTCCCCCTACTTTCGGCATCAGTAACCTGCTCACTGGCGCCTACTGCTCAAATCTAGATTGGTGAAGAGATGGGAAATAGGGAGGAAACAAAAAACTCAGTCGACGTGGTGAGGGCGAAAACGGAAAGATGGTGTGGCTTTTCGGAAGCTGACTCCGAGGGTATGAAAAGGTGGGCAATCAGGAGGGAGAAATGATGATTACTGAGACATGATTGTGCCAGGGGAACATATTTTTAGAAATGTTGTTATGTGGATGGGAAATGAGGTATGTCTGGTCATAGTTATGGCGGTGGCGTCCAGCCTTCCCTCAGGGTAAGTCCTGTTTTTGCTGAATTGACTCTTCCGGTGGCTAAGCCATGATGGGTTCCCTGTATTATGACCCCAAACCCCCTATTTGACATGTTCGTTGATCGACATAACTCCCCCTTCGGCAGCCAATAATCCACCTTTAAACCTGGTATGCTACCGAAACACAACTTTCGCCAACACCTTTTTTCTTTTCGCTGATGTAGATAATCCATCCCATTTGATGGCAAGCTGTGGAAAGTATGCCTGACTTTCGGTGGATAATGAACACCATCGTGTTCTCCCAAACCCCCGAAGCGGCTTCATGAACTGCGAGCATAACTTTTCCTTTCAATAGCTATGGAAGGTTTTGAACTTGCCCTGCGAACTGCGAAAAGTGCCTAACTAACTTTCGGTGGCTAATGAATGTCGTCGTGTTCGCCCAAGCCACTGAAAACCGTCCCTCCACTTCAAGCGGTAATTTTTCCCTTTCGGTGGTTGGAGCGTTCTGTTTCTCACACCGTAAGCTGCTGAAAACAGGGTTTTCGGTAGCTAATGAACCAACACCAGGATTGCCTAAGCTACCGAAACCTGAAATTTTCCTTCGGAAGGGGAGCCAGCGTAAAAGTGTTAATTCAGATTTCGTTACCTTCTTAAAACTATTGGACTAGAACTCAGACACATGCAAACAAGATCAAAAATTTAAAGACTTCCTATCACCTAGATGCCATGACTAATATATGTTTATTGAGGAGATAACACAACCCTTTCAAATCGACGAGGAAACCACATGTCCACAACATGGGGGTAAGCCCAAAACCTTGCCTACTCATCATCATCATAATTCTCGTCAAAGATACTGGGGGCATCCACCCCACAGGAGGAATCCCCCATCATCATATCATCACTTGAATATGCCACCACGACCCACAGCCTCATGGTATATCCCCCCACCTGCAGTTGGTCAATGCCTTGTTGATCCCTCTCTAAGACAGCATCTGCACCACATTGACACCTCTGATTTAGGGGGAATAATAGATTACCTCGACCCTGGGAGAGGGGGCATGATCAATCATTTTGAACCTTCCCCATCACACCTATCTCAATATTTCAATGATCCCATTGTTCAAACTAACACATATGTGATCCACAATCATAAACCCCATGCACATAGCATGGGGGTAGTTCATTAACCCTGTTCACTTTTTCACATGCATGATCTTAACCATTTTTGAGGTCACATATCACTTGTATATTTGATTTGATTTGATACACCTAGTATTCTTCCCCCGCGGGTCATCATTTCTCCCCAACACTACATCCTTGGCTTGGTGGGCTCACCTTTATTTATAGCCATTTTTTAACCTAGTTTTTCGCGCTCGTGACGATGCTTGAGATCATTTCTCGCTCTCACCTCCAGATTTGTCGATCATTTTTTACATGCCCCCTCGTTGCCTCGGTTTGCGTGCCACATCAGTCGTTGTCTATTTTTGATGAGTTTTATATCGCCGGATTCAATTTTCCACGCTCGTGATGATGCTTGAGATCATTTCTCGCTTTCACGCCCAGATTTGTCGGTCATTTTTTTCCAAAATGCCACTCATCGCCTTGGTTTGCGTGCCACATCGGTCGTTGCCCATTTTTCACGATATTTATGACGTCGGATTCAGTTTTTCACGCTCGTGATGATGCTTGAGATCATTTCTCGCTCTCACACCCATATTTTTTTGGGAATTTTTTCCCCATGCCCCTCGTCGCCTCGATTTGCCTGCCACATCGGTCGTCGTCCATTTTTTACGAGTCTTATATCGTCGGATTCAGTTTTCCACGCTCGTGATGATCCTTGAGATCATTTCTCGCTCTCACCTCCATATTTTTTGAGCATTTTTTCCCATGCCCCTTGTCACCTCAGTTTGCGTGCCACATCAGCCGTCGCCCATTTTTGACAAGTTTTGTATCATCGGATTCAGTTTTCCGCACTCGTGATGATGCTTGAGACCGTTTCTCGCTCTCACCCCCATAATTTTCAGGCATTTTTTCAAAATGCCACTTATCGCGTCGGTTTGCACACCACATCGACCGTTGCCCATTTTTCACGATCTTTATATCACCAAATTCAGCTTTCCATGCTCGTGACGATGCTTTAGATCATTCCTTGCTCTCACAAATACCTTTTTGTTCGGTATAATTTTATCCCTTTTTCGGGTCGAGCAATTCCTTTACGAAAAAGGCACTTAGGGAGTTTTTGTTAAGCTCTTTTCTGGCTCCTAAAACAATGAAAATATCACCGAGCAACCTTGCTTCCTTTCATGCTCTCTAAACGTATCTGAAAGGGCATCTACCTGGTATAAGTTTACCCCTTTTCTAGACCTTGTAGACTAATTACGAAAAAAGGAATACTCTAGTCACATCAGCTAGAAGAGTTCTCCATTTGCATCATTGTATGCTTTTTCGGGCCTCGGAGACTAACTTACGAAAAAGAACACCAATAGAATCCACTTACCGCTTTCAAACTCCCTAAACATGAAAGCGACCACGAGCAATCACCACCCTGGGCTCATGTAAATCCACAGGATGGTACTCCACCACCACTATAGAGTCTTCTTATCATTTTCAGACTCCTTAAAAATGAAAGCACTCATGAGCACAAACAGTCCTAGCCTCACAAAATCCACAGGACAGTACCATTTCAGAGCACACTTTTATCCCTTCTTGGAGCTCATTAAAACTACGAAGAAGGACCCAATGGTGCTTTTCGACGCCACGACGGATCATGTCTACTCATATGGCAGCTTCTCCATTTTGGTCACCTTTGTTCAGAGTATTCTGCAGTATGTCACCTTGAGAATCCCTCTACAGCATCCATCAGCTTGTCCCCCTAGAGTCACTCCAATCTACAATACATACCCTTCAGTCCTTAAAGCTATGATCCCCGCACCTACAAGTCAATTTCCTACGCTACCAGGTCAACCATGTCATCATGCTCTGAACAAAGAAAGCTTGAGTCCACCCACTCTATGACCCCAGTTATTTCCCATCCCCATAGTATGTTATTCCTACCATCAGTACTATCACACTTCGGTTGTACACCTTGCACTCCTATCAAGGAAACATCATTTCCTTGATAGTTGTTGGTCTCCCTCTGTCGACGCCAACCAAATTTATTCCAGAGGATAGACCTAGAGGTCCCTGTGCCTTGGACTCATCACCATTTATGATGAGTGCCTACGAATCATTTCGAAAGGATTCCTCGGTGCCTCTCCAAATGATTATTTCTCACATGCTCGACTTCAACACCTTGATCGCATCGTTGAGACTCATACAAGGCATTGGTCCTTTTAGTTATTTGTTGAAGACCCTGGATTTCATCTAACTCTACCACATATGAGAGTCTAATTAAGGATACAACCAGTTACATTTTCCTATGGATATCCAGGTTGCACTTGGAGACAATTTTTAGATGTTGGACACCTTTAGTTTCAGCAGTTCATCAACCCTTCTAATACCTTATTCAGAACGGTTGTTCACCTTTTTCCAGTGTATCAGTTATTTAGATCAGTCATGATATGACCATGAGTATGTCCCAGCATTGTGTCCCCTCTGGACCATTATGATGTACCAGCAGATTTTTATGTATTTCTTCAGGCCCCCCTTTGTGGGCCTAATTGTTATGTATATGTCTTGATATGAGCATAGGTATTCCCGCCTCGTCCATAGTCAGAGATTATTCCTCATTCATTTTGAGGCCATGTAATATTTTTCAGTTTTTGCAGCTTCCAAGGGGCCGTTGCTCCAGTCTCCAACCGGTCTCTTATCTTCCCCAAACCCCATAAAAAAGACAAAAGAACTATGATGTATATCGGCCATACGATGAGCTCCTGCACTCACACATCAGGGGGCAATATGTTAACACCCAAAAAGTGCTCACTAGCTCATTCCTTTATTCACATGACCCATTTGTCCACTTTCCCACCATTTGAGCCTCTAAAGCCATCAAAAGGTCACCAAAAAGACCATAATACACCTTTTCCCCTCAAAATATATATTTTTCCTCAAAAAACACAAAAAACCCTCAAAAAGGGTCCAGAATTCCCAAAAAATATTAAAAGGGAATAAAAATATTCAAAATACTCAAAAAAGGAAAAAGAGGGAAAAAGGTACCTAAACCATGTTGGTCAATACCATTGGTTTCCTCAAAACCATAATGGTATTCTCCATCACCAAAAACTATAAAAAGGCGATAGGGGCTCCTCACTTTCCATCCACATCATCCATCCTATCCTCATGCTGTCAAAATCTCTCTTGAGTTCTTTGACCATTTTAGCAAACTTGGAGAAGAGACCATTGGAGCCTGAAGCACCTCAACCTTAGAGCTGCTCAACACCAAACATCCTCACCATTTGAGGTATCATAATACAAAAACCATTCTTTGTTACATTTCTTGTTCTTTCTGGTAATCTTTTTAAATTTATTATTATATGCACATGTTAATGTTAGATTAGTTTATAGTTGTATTTGCTTTTCATTGAAACTGCTATTACTTTGTTAATAGGTGCATCCTTGCACGTGCTTGGTTGAAAAAACAAGCAACAAGGATCTTGAGTCCCTTTATTTCCATAACATTTACATCATCAAATAAAATGGCATCTCATTGTTTCAATTTGCAAAGAGGTGCTAAATAGCAGTTAAGTTAGTGTGTATGTTATTTAATACACTTTAGAGTGTTGATCGTTAGAAAAAGGAAGAAAGAGAAATATTTTTCATGATTAACTTACTTACAAGCTTGAATGTGCCATGTTCTTTTGCATTGAATGAGTAGTTATGTGTTCTTGATTGAATAGCTATGTTGTAATAGCTATGTTGTCAAAATGATATCACTTGATTGAAATCAGAGAAATCTTGAGTGAAATGAGTTAAATGAGTATTCTTGATGCCAAATGTTTTACCAAGTTGTATTTGAATCAAGATAATAGCAAGGCCCCATAGACCATATTTGTAAGATTGTCGCTCTCCCTTATGGGCCTTACATCATTTTCAAAAACTTTAGTGACAATACATGTGATAAGTTGTTTTACGTTGTTTATATGTCTTTCCTAATAGCACGTTCTAGGAGTAGCAGTATGATTACTTTTAGTCTCAAGTATTAGAATAAACTAGAAATATCGTGATAATAAACTAGGGTAATAAGGACATGAGAAACATCAGGTTTTTGAATTTCTAGAAGCTTGGCCACTAAGATTCTCTTTTTCCCGAGAGTTTTGCACAATGCAGTGAAACTTCATAGCAATAAATAGTTTTCCTATTGGCCTCAGTGGATGCAAAAGTGACAAGTACAACATCTCAGTGAACTCAATTGATGCAACAAAGTTAGCAGAAGCATAGAAGTGATTTGACCACCTTTACCATTAAAAGAACCTATTAGTAGAATACGGGAGAAAGTGATAATTACCATGGTAATATATTCTCAAAGTTTAAGCTTGAATAACACATGGCATAAGGGCATGGCAGCAAAGGTTGATTTGGTGGACAAAGTGATGGGCATTGGAGCAACTGGAAAACCTATTGAGCCAAGAGTCAAATGACCCATACTGTGGTCATTTTGAAGATGATTTGGACAAGGAGAGTACATGGAAAAGATAACTTGGATGACATGGTGACAAATGGCAAAGAAACAATAACAAACATGGCATTGGTCAAGCACGGGAAGAGCAAGCAAGCATTGGATGGTAGTTTGAGGATGAAGGACACTGCGGGTGTTGGCTGCTTTACTGGGCAGACCCGGGTTTTAATGAAGCGCAGCAACAAAACCCCTTGGCGCACTGGCCCTCTCGGCAACGAGCTGCGCGGCAGCTCGAGGTCTCACCCGAAGTGGCTATGGGGGGGTTAAGGAATCAGCTTTCCTTAACCGTGGTGACGCTGAGATTGTTCTGTATATCTTCTTCTTCCCCTTATATCGGCGGTCGGACTTTCCCGCAGGCCTCGCGACACCACTGCACGGATGCCTTCCTTCCTGCAGACCCACTGTGCAGTCTCGTCCTCTGGGCGCGGAAGGCGCCTATTCCTTGCGTCAATGCGCTAAAATACCTTCTCGCCCTGCGCACTCATCGCAGTCACGCGAAACTCGGTCGCTGCAGCGACAGCGTTCCACCCCTCCTTCTATACTCGGCTATTATAACAATAAAGGACCTTCCTACACTCACTTAAACAGTCGCAAAGATGATGCAAAAGATGTACACACAGGTAATGATCTTAAACAGTTATTATTCACGCAAACATTATAACAAGAAGATATATGTGAAGCTCATCTCCTCGAGGAAAACCACGTCCACGGGAGTGTTATATTAACCAGAAAATGGTAGAGTATACAATATGCTGCGCACACAGCTGCAGCCTTAGATCTTTCCAGGAAACTCCACGCACACAGCTGGGAGCCCTTCTCTCAATCAAGTCTCCTCTCTATGGAGATTACAAAGGCACAGACGTCGACTCAGACTGTCTGGCAACTCAGGGATTAGCTCCTCGGCTATCCGGTTTCCTCTCTAGTTCTACACACTGGGTAGAAAATACAGTGAAGGATAATCAACACATGATCTATCCTTTAGACTGGCTATCTAACAGTCTATCTAGCTCTCTCTAACTCTCCAAAAAAACCCTTCTACCCATTACAATTATTCATATATATAGGTGGCCATGACGGTCACACCTTTACAAAACTGTGGGCCTTTCCCAACAGTGATTCCCAAAAACCCTAACCACGCACATGGCTAGGTGTACTGTAGGCGCCGCTTGCAGTCACGTCGCCGCTTCCTGCAGGCTCCATGAATTCCGGCGCAGATTGTGGGTATGGGCGATCGTCCTTCGCCTTCAATGCTCTGGTCCGTTGCTCCTCCTTGATCCGAGCAACCATAACTTCTGTACTGAGCCTTTAAATGAGGGTAGATGAGCCCTCTACTCCATCGCCTTATTTATTATGGTAGCTGAGCCACCTTCATTCTTCGATGACGTGCGCGCGAGCTCCGCAATTTCCGGTCCGTGATCTGCGCTGAGATCATCCATCTGGCACCGTACTGCGCACCGTCTCCTTCTTACCCAAAACTTAGTGCTTGTCCCAAAATTAGCACTTTCCTTCCATACTCGTACTTTTTCCCAAAATTCGCAGCTTTTACTATAGCTGCGACCTTGGCCCCAACAGGCCCCCAACACTCACTTGTGGCTCGCCCTCGAGCCACTCGCACTAGCGCATGGTCGTTTGATTTGCGCATCTACGTTTGCTTGAATCTCCGCGAATGTTTTCTGCCACTTCGCAATAGCGGAGTCCAATTCCTCAATACACTCATCAGCTGTTTGCACTGTTTCTGCGGTCGCTTCGTCTTTAGTGAGTGTATCAATGATCTCCTGAGACTCGGCAATCTCTTTGATTTTTGTCTCAATCTGGCCAACGATTTCAGCATACTCATCCATGAATGGCTGAATGCTGTTGGTGAGCTTCTCATCTTCAGTTCTGAGCTTGTGCAGTTGCTGCTGCATTTTGCGTACTTCGCCCATTTTCTTCATTTTTGGTAGGCCTGTTAGGGCCTTAGCTTCTTCATTGAGAACTGTGAGAGACTGTTCTGCAGCTTGCACTTGTTCTGACAGTCCCACTTTAAAAGGGAGGTTCACAAGCTCTGACCAAGCTTCCATAGCCTGATCCATCAGGTTCTTGGCTTCCTGTACTCGACCTTTCATCCGTGTGGAAGCTCTACTCAGTGCTTCAAATTGTATCTGCGCATCATCCGTAAGATGTGCAGCAACGCGAGCTTCTAGCTCAGCAATCTGGGTTCTATGGCCTTCTGCCATAGCAACTATTTCTTGCTCCAGGGTTTTCGCCCTTTCGCCAATAATTTGAACTTTTGCAACCAGAGGGAGGTCTGGTTGAATCTCGCAAGCCGGCAGTTCCTGGGCAATCTCTTCTATTGCGTTTCTGATGCCGGTGTCTTGCGCCTCATAGAGTGCAAGCTTCGCAGAGATATTCTTATTACTTTCTCTCAGCTCTATCTCCTGCGATTGCAGTCGTTGGTTTTCCTGGAAAGTAGAGAGCTCTCTAGCTCTCAACTCAAGAGAAACTTTCTCCTGTACAAGCTGTAGAGTCTCTATAGGAATTATAGACAAATTAATTTCTACAGGTCCAACTGTGCTTACCTGTAGTTCAGCTAGAGGATCTGGAAGTGTCATGCTGGTAGGCGGAATATGCACGACAGTGTGCCTTTCTGTGAGTTCTTCAACTCGCACATCACTTGGAATTTCTTGTGGCGCCTGCGAAGTAGATGCTGGCGCATGGGTCTGCGCAATCCTTCCTGCGAGACCTTTCAATTCTACAAACTGTAAGTCTAGAGCACTTCGGATGTGAGCATGCGTGTTCCTCATCTCACGAAATTGCTCTTTCAAGTATTTGTCGATCTCCGAGGGAATGGCCTCAGTGGGATGCGACACTTTCTGCTTCTTGGTGGCTGGTTCTGTTGAGGCTTCATCGCTTCTTTGCTCAGGGGCTTCCTTGCCCTTATCCTTCTCTTTCGCAGCGGCGGGTGGCATCGCAGATGCGATGTCGGCTGCTGCTCTCCATTCGTCTAACCACGACTTAATGGTTTCTTTGACATCTCCTGTGGTCATCCTGTAAAGACCTAGCGCCCAGTCACCTGGAATGTCGCAAGGCCGAAGGTATAGTTGATGGATGTCGGCAGTAAAAGCCAACTTCCCTTCATACAATGTGGCTGTCTCCTCGCTCAGCCTTGGCATATCTTGTATGGTATCTCGGAGGAGATAGTAGTACTCACAAAAGACAGCGCGATTCATCTTGCGCTTCGCGGGATTAGGGGAATCCCAGAGGTTGATGTAGCGCATGCCGGCAACCTCTCCTGCGCGGCGCGGAAGGAACTGAGTATTCGGGGGCTCCTTCCACCCGACGAGAGCGCATAAAATTAGAAGCCACGAAAAATGGAATGATTGGGCTGCATTGTCCTGCACATTCAGGCAATCAGCCAAAAAAGAATTCAGCAGGAAGAGAGACCAGTTGTACTGTTCTCCCTCTGCAGCTGCGATAGCGAGCTCCACAACAGCTCCAGTAACTTCTTTTGGTCGGCACTTTGTGAGAAGTCTGCCTGCAAGCAGACTTCCTGTGAAGCGAAGTGCCTCATCTTCTACTGTCGTGAGGTCATAAGCCCGACCTCCTCTTGTCAAGTTATATTTCTGGACCAGCTTTGCAGCCAATTTTCGGTCCTTTTCCTTTCCCACAAAATGGATATTGGGATCCTTACCAACCTTAGATAGACCGGTGATACGGTGTATCAAATCAACATTTAGATCAATTGGCCTCCCGAGCCAAAGGTAACCTCCATGAACGCAGGATAGCAGTGTTTTAACGACTGCGTTCACTTCATTGCTACGCCCAAAGTGCGGTAGCTTCAGCAAATTCAAGAGTCCAGGGCGCTCAAGATTTGCTGCAAATCCCTTCGGGATAAACTCGTCAACTTTTCTGGTGGGATTATGGACGATATCCAGATATCGGTCCAACTGGAACTGAGGATATGTCTTATAGTCTCCAAGGTTAAAATCAGAGAATTTAACCAATGGAATGTTTCCCAATAGTTGGCCTTCTACCCGCACACTAGCCGGTAGTGGCGGTAGCGGAATTGGATATTTTGCATTCTTCGGAATCTGTACATCCGGCGCATCATCTGGACGCGGCGGAATATAGTTCACCATAGACGCGAGCGGCTCTGGAACAGGTTCCTCCGGCTGCTGCTGAGATGCTCTTGTGCCTGGAGATGTTCTGGGATCAGTAGCACCAGGGTGTACATAGGTCGAAGGCGTCACCGGAGTGGCCATGCCGAAATCTAAGCCTCGGCGTAGAAATTGACGAACAACTTCTTCAGTCGATAAATTCTCCGTCGTGAACCAATGTAAATAACAAAACTCTGGATAGCAAATGGCGGACCTGCGTAGGGTATGGATGCTGAAAACAAGGGAAAATACTCTGCACACTCGGCTCTGAAAACAATAATTTAGATCTTCAAACACAACTATGCAACTCGAGACAGTAACCCGAAAATGATACAAGTGTGAGGTATTTATAGCCAGCGGGGATAGTAAATGCGACCAAGTGGGGTTACGTAGCTGTAGGCAACTATACGTAAGTTGACAACACGCTATCCTCCTTGCCGTAGCGGTGCATTTATTGTGATTGACGGGTTCTGACAGCCTTCCGGGAGAAGCTAATGCTTTCGGCGCCTGAATTGAATGCAAATCTTTCGGAGATTAAGCCGAATCCGTCAGAACGGCTAGACTTAAATAGCGGCCTTATCCTTCACTTATTCAAACGCGGCTACATAACTGCTGTAATTCAAAATTTCCGGCGGGTCATTTCAACTTAGGAAACTGTGCCTCTATGGGTCCACAACAAAACTTTTTTCAAGCGGTAATTTATCAAAGGGAACTCCGCAAGAGCGATAGTTCGACGGTCCAAAAACAAAACTTCGCCAGAGCGCACCGATAAGCTCTCTTCAAGCAATTTTTATTCAGGATGCGCAGATATTTCAAGGAACTGCGCAGGAAGCTGGAAACTGAGGGTGTGTCGCAGCTTCCATGTAGACTGAATGCGATGTCTCTTTCAACTACACCGGACATCTGCACTTCTGAGCAATATATTATGTCGACAGGGCGGAGTGGCCGTCGCAATAAAGCTTAAGCCGACTCCCGTTTATCATTGTAGGTAGGAATTCTCCATTCAGCTTCGCAAGCTGAACTGCGCCTCCGTCTGTTATTTTTATTACCTGAAAAGGGCCTAACCAATGCACGCGAAACTTGCCTGGAAACTTGATGAATTTACTATCATAAAGGAGTACCAAGTCTCCTTCTTCAAAGTGCTTATGCTTAATGTGCCTGTCGTGCCAAGCTTTCTGTCTTGCCTTCTGTACCTGTTGATGAAATCCGGCCAAAAGTCTGTCTTCTTCTAAGGAAAGCAGTTGCAAAAGTCTTTCATTCATAGTATCAGGATCTGCCATTTCTGTAATTTGCACAATTCGGAGACTGGGGACAATGTATTCCATGGGCATAACTGCTTCTTGTCCATACACCAAGCTGAAAGGTGTGTGACCTGTTAGTTTCTTGCAAGTGGTTCTGTAAGCCCATAATACAGCTGTGACTCTAAGGTCCCAATCATCTCTTTGTTGATTACAGATCTTCGTCAGGGCATTCTCAAGGATCTTATTGAATGCTTCCACCGTACCATTAGCTTGAGGATGGTAGGGTGTACTCTTATGGTGATTAATTTGAAATTCTTCAGTAAGGGCCTCTATAGTCTCATTGAGGAAATGTGTACCTTGATCACTCATGAGGATCACTGGGCATCCAAACCTAGTGATAATGTTCTCGAAAATGAACTGCGCGGCAGTAGCAGCGTCGCAGTTCTTAACTGGCTTCGCCTCAGCCCATCTGGTGAGGTATTCAGTAGCTATAATGATATATCTTGCGCCAGTTCTTTTTTCTGGTGGGTTAATAGGTCCTACAAAGTCAATGGCCCATTTATCAAAAGCACGCAGTGTGATCTGGGGTCTTAGCGGCATTTCATCTCTCCTTGAGGGTTTTCCTGTGCGCTGGCACACATCGCAACATTTACAGAATTCCTTAGTGTCCTTGTGCAATGTCGGCCACCAAAGACCTGCGGCTAATATCTTTTGCGCAGTCGGCTTCCCTGCGAAATGGCCTCCTGCAGTACCTGAATGCGCTTCTGCGATGATAGAGCTCTTTTCATGTGGTAAGATACATCTGCGCAAAATTTCGTCAGGGCCCAACTTATAAAGCTGGCCTGCTATCAAAGTGAAGTCTGCGGCTCTAACAACAAGTTGCTTTTTCTGCTGGATTGTAAGCTCAGCCGGTGCTTGTCCGGTAGTGAGAAACTCAAGAATATCAGAATAATATTCGTCTGCTGCTTGGATAGAAAACAACTGTGCGTCAGGCAGATTGTCCTCCAGACTCGTAGGTTCCTCTCCTGACTCTATTCTGGATAGATGGTCAGGCCCTGCATTCAATCTGCCTGGCTTTACGATAACCTCAAAATCATACTCTTGAAAGAGCAGTAGCCATCTGCAAATTCTTCCTCCTAAAACTGGTTTATTGACCAAATATTTCAAAGCAGAATGGTCAGTATACATTGTAAAGTGAGCTCCTAACAGGTAGTGTCTGAATTTCTGTAGGGCATATACCATAGCTAGTCCTTCCCTTTCTGTAGTGGTGTAATTCTTCTCAGCTGTAGATAGCTTTCTGCTGGAGTAAGCAATTGGGTGGTCAATACTTCCTTCTCCAGACTGTGTAAGCACGATTCCTAGTGCTATGGAAGAAGCATCAACATGAACATGAAAAGGTTTTCTCCAGTCCGGGAAAACTAGAATAGGCGCTGTGATCATCTTTTCTTTAAGTGTGTCCAAGCTCTGTTGGCATTCTTCTGTCCAGTGGAACTTCGAATCCTTCTTCAGCAATCTTTCCATAGGTGCTGTGATCCTTGCATATCCTTTGATGAATTTTCTGTAGTATCCTGTATGTCCCAATGTAGTGCGCAATTGCTTAACTGAGTTGGGCGCCGGTAAATTAGCAATGATGGCAACCTTCGCAGGATCCATCAGAAGTCCTTGTCTGCATACAATATGTCCCAACAGAATACCAAAGGGCGCACAAAATATACATTTTTTCAAGTTAAGGGAAATCTGATGCTGTCTACATTTTTCTAGCATCATGCGCAGATTCGCAATATGGTTCTTTAGTAAACCAAATACAGTCCAGTCATCAAAATAGACTTCTAAAAACTTGTGGATAAATTCTTTGAAAACAGCAACAACAACTCTAGAGAAGATAGCAGGTGCGTTTTTAAGACCAAAGGGCATTACCGTATACTGGAATGAGCCCCATTCAGTTGCAAAAGTAGTCTTGTGGCGGTCGTCCGGATGGATTCTGATCTGATGATATCCCGAGAAACCATCAGTGAAAGAGTAAGCCTCTTGTCCTCCAACATTATCAAGTACTTCATCTGTGAAAGGAGTGGGAAATGGATCGTGCGCTGATGCATCATTGAGTTTGCGCAAGTCGACACAAATTCTTATTTCACCTTTCGTTTTCTTTTCTTGGACCACCATAGGACTAATCCAATCGCTTTCCTCTACTGGCTCAATAATACCTGCTGCAAGCATCTTATCAATTTCTTCTTTGACTTTTTCTTTGTAGCGCGGGTTCAACCTGTATGGGCGCTGCTTTACTGGCTTGGCATCTGGTTTCAGAGGTATGCGCATCACTCCTAAGTCTCCTAGGATGCCTTTCATTTCTGTGAACTTGGTAGGAAAGATATCCTGGTAGTCACGCAATAATTCTGAAACGTGCGCAACAGTTTCATCATCCCAATAATCTCCTATAGAAGCAAACTTTGGGTCAGCTTCTGTGCCAATGTTAACTTTCTTGAGCTTGACGTGTTCTGTGATGGCAGGAATATCAAGCTTAGGACCTTCAATATTGCGCGTCCCTTCTGATTCTGGGATATTGATGTTGCGAGGATCGTCCTCCTCATCTTTAGCGGTGAAGTTATAACATTCCAGGGCATGTTCTATCTGGACAGCCCAATCTGGTTGGGAATACTTTGTTACTGGATAGTGTTCAAATACCTTCTTTCTAATACACTTCAAAGCCTGATCGATGCTTGGATGTTCTGACTCAAAGCTGAAGGTAAGTTGAAAGCTTTCTATCATAAGAGCCCAAGTAAGAGTGCCTCTGCGCAATTCTGTTTCAGTATACCAATTCCTTGGAATTGTATCCAATGTGTGGATGAATTGGTGAACCCATTCATCTTCCGGAATATCTGACCATTGCTGAATACATGCTTCAATGTGTGACCTGGGGTCACTCTGTCCTTCATATTTGCGTAGCGCTTCGGCTGTGGTGTCCTGAAATCTGCGCAGTATCAATCTGCGACAGTCTTTCCATGTATGAATATTCTCCTTGTGCGCAATCCACCATCTTGCGGGTGTAGCGCGCAATGCTACATCCAGTGCCTGTATGCGCTGCGGTTCTGGAAGCTTTTGTTCATATTCCTGTATGAATTTAGTTGCTTCGGTTAGACCATCAAAAGTTGGAGTGTCAGTTAATTCTGTGCCAATCCATCGAATGGATTTAGTTATCATGGCGCAACGTCTTGCAGAAACCTCATGTAGACGATTCTGCCAGTTTTCCAATCCTGCATCTGAATCTGATGTGCACGAGCTATCACATCGCCAGCTGATATGGCCATCTGCCGTGGGGTTGACATAGTCACTGTGGTTAGTGGTCATCTGATACAAGCTTTCCATGTGGCGCGCTTCCTCTTCTGCGCGAATGGGTTCTATATATCTTGGTCCTTGAATAGGATCAAGAGGTGCGATGACCCTGATCTGGTCATCCTCAAAGGTCATCTGTCTTTTCTTCAGGTTAACGACAGCCAAATTATCACATGCCCAGTCTATTCCTAACAGCGCTGGGTATGGTCTACTATCATCCATAATTTTGATTACTTCAAAATCTGCAGAGCTTCTTACTCCTTCAATATCAATAGGTACATTGGGTAATCTGCCCAATGGAGAGACTCGTTGCTGATTTGCGAGTCTTAGCTGGATAGGGGATCTTGTAAGCTGAGGGCTTCCCATCTGTTCCCATGTCTGCATAGTGAGAACATTGGCTTCGGAGCCCAAATCTAACATGACTTCATCCATTTCAAATGCTCCAATCTGCGCTGTGAGCCTCATCTCTTTTCCAGTTCTAATGTGACTCCTGATCTAGTGAACAGCACACTGCGGTGTGTTCGTCGAAGCAGAGTGTTGGCACTGATCCAACAGGTGTTGGAGTTCTAGAGTTGCTTTTTTATTGCGCAACAGTTCTAAACATTGTCGCAGGAATGCTTGAACACTGCCTCGTGCATGCTCATCATCATCATCAGGTCTTCCAGCTGTAGTGGCCTGTTCTTGTACCAGGTTGTCTTGTCTTAGCACTTGCGATCTACTAATGTTCTGCGGAATTGCGGCAGAACTTGAAGCTCTCGGATCTGAGAAATACTCTTGAGCTTGCTTAAATGCTTCTTTTTGCTTCTGTAGGTTAAGTGGGGCTGGTTTAATGTTAGCGCGGCGCACCCATTGCGTCGCTTGCTTTCCCGTTTCCATCTCTTGCGCACCAGTGGTTGCTCCACTGCGTGTCACTATATTAACTGTAGGGTCTGGTTCTCTTTTTTCTGCTCCAATCAACTGGATATTCTGATTGACCTGTGGTGTCTTTGCTTGCATCTTAGCCTGTAACTGAGGGCATTCTTCAATGATATGGTCAGAAGATTTACAATACCTGCAGAGGGTTGTAGGATTTTGGCAATCCCTAGCAAAATGACCTTGTGTTCCGCAATTATAACAAGTGATCTGTCCTCTTCCGCGACCAAAATTTGTTGTGCGTCCGCGTCCTCTGTAATTTGCTGCTCGGGCGTCCCGAGTTTGGTCATAAGGTGGACCTGCTGTGGGTCCTTGTGTCTCTGCTTGTACCCTATAAACATCATGCTTTCTTTCTATCATAAGATCATATGCTCTACAATTGTTCTCATCATGACCTACTGATTTACAGAAATTACAATAGAGATTCTTTGGGGTTTGCACATATTTCTGGAGTAAGTGACATTCTTGTGGTCTATGACCTCTAGTTCTACAGATTTCGCACCAAGGCCCTTGTGCCTGTGGTAAAGGATTAGGTGCTCCAGTTGCAATATAGTCTATGAAAACAGGACAATGGTCCTTTGAATGACCTTGGGCTTTACATTTTGTACACCAAATTTCTTCCTTAATCTCCTTGCCTTTCTTAATATCATGCACTTGCAAGGTTAAGTTTGCTAATTGATTCTGTAAATGCGCAACATCATTGCTTGTTCCTGCAATTGGCGAAGCTTCTAGTTTCATAGCCATCTCTAGAGCTTGTTCCTGAGTATTGAGATTCTGTTGCATAAGAGGAAGTCTAATGTGTGGGAGCAGTGCAGCAATGAACCATTCTTTATGTTGCTGTGGTGCAAACTCGAAGCTTACTTGATCTATCAAGGCTTTGAACTTCTGGTCAAAGTCCCATACTGATTCTGTAGGTAACTGTTTGATGTCTTTGAGCTCTGTTATACACTGTGATTCTGATTTAGGTTTCTTAAATTCCCGAATCATAGCATTTCTTACCTCAGCAAGCGTCCTATTCTGTGCTGCTGAGTATTTCATGAACCAAGTCAAGGCTCTTTCTCTTAGTGTGGTTGCTAACTGAACCAGTTTAACAGCATCGTCATTAATTTGCTTAATTGTCCAAATGGCTTCACATAAGAACCAGTGCTGCTCAGGGTCTTCTATCCCTGTTCCTCTAAAAGTTGGTAGCTTCAAGTCATCACCCATCCTTCTTGCGCGGGTTTGAAGTGGAGGTACTGTAGCTGTGCCTCCGGGATGGTTAAACAAAGGTGGTACAGAGGTACTAGAAGTACCGTGTGGGCTACTAGAAGGTGTTACTGTAGTATTATACTGAGCTCCGTCTGGTTTTTGCGGTGTAAAGGGGTAATAAGGGATATGAGCACTCCCTTGTCGTTCTATATGGCTTGTTCTAGGGACTTGGCTATCGTCTGGGCTAGACTCAACAGAATATTGGTCAAGGCCTACTTTATATCGTTTTCCACTACGAGTGCAACCAATAACTTCAGGATCACTATCAGAATCTACGGACATTACTTGTCTATGCTATTCATCAGAAGGAATACATAGCTTTCCTTTTTCATACAGAAGCATTTTAATCCATAAGTTCAGAGAATTTAAGAACTTACCTCTGTGTACTTGGAAGAAACTCCTCTCAGCTTCACTGAAACTCTTTCTTGTATCAACTGCAAATTCGGTAATGAAACCTTCCAGTAGACTATTCAACCAAAAGTCTACTGCGCGGGAAACAGAATTGTCGATCCGCTTCACAATACTGACTAGCTCAGGCGTCCATGTGACGGTTCGATCAACATGCAGCGTAGGTGTAGAATCTGCTAACTTGGCTATCCAAGCGTGTAACTCCAATGCAAACGTAACAAAGAAAATTTCGTAAAGGTCAGCATAAATATACTTCTGTAACCAGTCTTCTGTTTGAAACGTAAGGCTTCTATTTTCTTGTTCAGCGAACTCTTTAGCCTTTAAATCAAACCAATCTCCAATTTCTTTAGCTGTAGGATTCCAGTAACACATTTGTTAACTGAGCAAGTCTCAGTGTAACAGAACCTTATGTTTTCTTCAGCAACAATCTCAGATGTCGCGTAACTAGTAAGTCTTACAGGAACAAGTCGCAAGGCAACGGAACCATTTGTTGGCTCAATCAACAGGGTTCAAAGCCATGGAAGTAATGTAATCAAAAAGTCATAAGGCAACGGAACCATTTGTTGGCTCCTCAATCTCGCACGTCACTGGAATAAGAAGTCTCGCTCACGCGGCAACGGAACCATTTGTTGGCTCCTCAATCTCGCGCGTCACTGGAATAAGAAATCCCGCTCACGCGGCAACGGAACCATTTGTTGGCTCCTCAATCTCGCGCGTCACTGGAATAAGAAGTCTCGCTCACGCGGCAACGGAACCATTTGTTGGCTCCTCAATCTCGCGTGTCACTGGAATAAGAAATCTCGCTCACGCGGCAACGGAACCATTTGTTGGCTGCTTTACTGGGCAGACCCGGGTTTTAATGAAGCGCAGCAACAAAACCCCTTGGCGCACTGGCCCTCTCGGCAACGAGCTGCGCGGCAGCTCGAGGTCTCACCCGAAGTGGCTATGGGGGGGTTAAGGAATCAGCTTTCCTTAACCGTGGTGACGCTGAGATTGTTCTGTATATCTTCTTCTTCCCCTTATATCGGCGGTCGGACTTTCCCGCAGGCCTCGCGACACCACTGCACGGATGCCTTCCTTCCTGCAGACCCACTGTGCAGTCTCGTCCTCCGGGCGCGGAAGGCGCCTATTCCTTGCGTCGATGCGCTAAAATACCTTCTCGCCCTGCGCACTCATCGCAGTCACGCGAAACTCGGTCGCTGCAGCGACAGCGTTCCACCCCTCCTTCTATACTCGGCTATTATAACAATAAAGGACCTTCCTACACTCACTTAAACAGTCGCAAAGATGATGCAAAAGATGTACACACAGGTAATGATCTTAAACAGTTATTATTCACGCAAACATTATAACAAGAAGATATATGTGAAGCTCATCTCCTCGAGGAAAACCACGTCCACGGGAGTGTTATATTAACCAGAAAATGGTAGAGTATACAATAT
This sequence comes from Larix kaempferi, assembly GCA_027924585.1. Lineage (NCBI taxonomy): Eukaryota > Viridiplantae > Streptophyta > Pinopsida > Pinales > Pinaceae > Larix > Larix kaempferi. The sequence continues at coordinate 20,303,832 of BSBM01000502.1, forward strand.
GCTGCGCACACAGCTGCAGCCTTAGATCTTTCCAGGAAACTCCACGCACACAGCTGGGATCCCTTCTCTCAATCAAGTCTCCTCTCTATGGAGATTACAAAGGCACAGACGTCGACTCAGACTATCTGGCAACTCAGGGATTAGCTCCTCGGCTATCCGGTTTCCTCTCTAGTTCTACACACTGGGTAGAAAATACAGTGAAGGATAATCAACACATGATCTATCCTTTAGACTGGCTATCTAACAGTCTATCTAGCTCTCTCTAACTCTCCAAAAAAACCCTTCTACCCATTACAATTATTCATATATATAGGTGGCCATGACGGTCACACCTTTACAAAACTGTGGGCCTTTCCCAACAGTGATTCCCAAAAACCCTAACCACGCACATGGCTAGGTGTACTGTAGGCGCCGCTTGCAGTCACGTCGCCGCTTCCTGCAGGCTCCATGAATTCCGGCGCAGATTGTGGGTATGGGCGATCGTCCTTCGCCTTCAATGCTCTGGTCCGTTGCTCCTCCTTGATCCGAGCAACCATAACTTCTGTACTGAGCCTTTAAATGAGGGTAGATGAGCCCTCTACTCCATCGCCTTATTTATTATGGTAGCTGAGCCACCTTCATTCTTCGATGACGTGCACGCGAGCTCCGCAATTTCCGGTCCGTGATCTGCGCTGAGATCATCCATCTGGCACCGTAGTGCGCACCGTCTCCTTCTTACCCAAAACTTAGTGCTTGTCCCAAAATTAGCACTTTCCTTCCATACTCGTACTTTTTCCCAAAATTCGCAGCTTTTACTATAGCTGCGACCTTGGCCCCAACAGCGGGCATCACCAAAACCCCAGCTGCGGGCTCATCATTGGTCAAGTAAGAATGACAGATTTTGGAAATTTCTCTCCCATTTGTATAATCATCAGAGGTCTAGGATGCCTAAAGTGAACATGGACAAATGTTTATAGTTTTCTTAGGTTTTCATGTTTTATAAGGTTTCATTTTTTTTTGGGTGGGATTATACGAATTTATAGCTCTCAAATAAATTAGACAATATTATAAACACAACTGTAAAATACGATGATAATATGGTAATTACTCAGTGCTAATTAATTTGTAATTACTAAACAAAAATTACTCGTAACTGGATCTAATTATTCAAAGTAAAGAAGTTACATGTGTGTATGGTGCCGCGATCTCCTCTGTTGCTGCCATGGCTCCATCAAGGTCAAAGGAGCCGACATCCTCCCACTAGGGGATGGAGACCCGGCCCTGAATAACTTAACATTAAAACAAATAAAGTCAACAATGTGTAATCCAAAGTTAAATATATTAAACAATACGATATCAAATAAAATACAACAAATACTTGAACATTAAATAAAACAATAGCAAACCTGATCCATGAAGCTCCCTGTGGCATGTTGTTGCGTATCACCATGGCAAGAATGACCACAGTGAGAACAACGATGTGTCGTTGTTCCAGCAGAACTAGAAGGCCCCACCTGGGTTCCACCTGTACCCGGCATGTCTCTGCCACCACCCATAGACTGTGCAGTTGTCTGTGACTCATCGATGTCCTCCCGGCTCTGGGAAGACATGGCCACAAATTTGGTATGTTTGAACAACTCATGTGTGGCACGTCTGACGGAGTCATGAATCTCATCTAGGCCACTACCAAACCCGGGTGGCTGAGGAGGGGGGTTTAGCTCTCTCCTAGGTGCAGGACATCCTCTAAGTGGGTTGTGGTGCACCTGAGGTCAATCTTGGGCAGAGCCAAGACCGACACCCTGAAACTCAGTGATGTCAAAATAGTTGACATGGTACCCTAGCTCAAACTCAGCCCACAATTTCCAAAGGAAATACTGTGGGACCTCCAAATTGTTGCACGGGGACCTGTCAAAGACCATGAACCACCTCTTTCTCCAGTTATCTCTCCATAGCTGGTAAATGCACCAGTCCATGCAAACCCGAGGCCTCCTCACAGCTGGAGGCTATCCCGTCGAGGGAACTATGAACTTGCTATACAACTGAGCTTTGGTGATGTTGAGGTCTTTATCTGCTCTTTGGACAACCCAGTGGAGTAGTGTTCCCTCATTCGAGCCCTGTATTGGCTCAAGTTTGTTATTTCACTGTGTGCAATATTGATTGACTCAATAATGTTTTGAAGTGATGAAGCCAAGGAAACCTGAGAGGGTTCCTTGGTATGGTTCAATTCATTACTTAGTGCCCTCAATTGATTTAAGTCTTGTTGTAATTGATCTTCGGGGTTTTCATTCGGTTCATTGTCGGTTCCCATATTGTCTTCTGGAGGTCGGATTTCATTGGTTTCATCGAATGGTTCAGGTGTGTCTGACATCTTGTTAGGTGTAGATGGCCTGCAATTAAATTTCCTTGGTTTTTTAATGGATTGTAGTTTGTTTTTAAAATTAAAATTCAAATGGAAAACAAAAATAAACACAAATTTGTGCTTTGAGGAGCACCTACCTGGAGAAATCGATGGCAGCATGGTGTAGGGTCGATTTCTTGGTGTTGATGAGGATTTGTTTGCTCAAATACACGTTCGTGGGGTTTCACAGTGTGCTCATGGGTTGGACAGTGGGCTCACGGGTCTGTCAAAAATGACAAACCCGTGAGCTCTGTTTTTTTTTATAAAAAAACAGAGGTGCGCACGCGCCATTGACGCATGCGTGCCATTTTGTGTGTATGCGTCAAAGACACGTGCGTGCCCCTTTTGTCCACGTGGGCTGAACCACATGGACGTTCGGCATTGCAAAAGCAACAATGCGTGTGCGCCTTTGGAGGCGCGTGCGCATCGCTTTGTTTTTTCCACTCACGCGCTGTTGTTGCAGTTATTTTGGGTACCAGCTTCATGCGGGTACCCTTATATTATTTCTTTGACATCCTTATTCCTATCAAAGAGATGAGAAAATGTAGGATACTGTGGTGCTACCCTATAACATTTTTTATTAAAGAAGGTGATATCGTTTTCCGTTTGAGAACAAGTTCTTATTCTATTTAAAATTGAAACAAATTCGGTGTCAATTTGACGCACAACTTTTTCTAATTCAAAGAACTTCATATTTTCTACCCAAAAGGAGTAAGGTATATTTTCTTGGTACAAACTCGAATGTTCAAAAATCCAAGAGTCATGTATGGGTTGGGCCCGAAAAAAATCACCACAAAATATGGCATCTAGATTTCCAAATGGAAATGTAGGTGTGTGCATAATTTCCCTTAGCCTCTTGTCTATGTTATATAACATTCACGCACCAATTAGAGATGCTTCGCCAATTAACAACACGTGCAATTCTTGATATTCTTTGGTCAATGAATCCAACATGTTTGAACTTAGTGGCATCAACTTTGCATAGTTCAATAAAAGGTGCAAAGAAGAGTGGATTGTTGTGCCATGCACATTGAAACCATATTTTCCTGTAAACGCAAGTTTCAGGCCCTTTTTCTTTAATGGGTCACTATCATTATCTTTGTTGTAATAGCATAACAAGGCATTGTCTTTTCAGATATAAAAATATGTATAGGTTTCGATGGATCATTTATTTTTCTAAGTAACATTTCCTTTATTATTGATTGTTGTTCTGGATTACGACTTATTCTAATGGAATAGTATTCTTCAGTGTTCATAATATATGGTTTCTTGATGTATCCAGTCATAGCAATTTCTTGTAATTGTTGTTTTCAAGACATGCGTAGAATATCTTGTTGAATGTCATACTTCTCAACTTCGAAAATAGCAGATTGCTAGCTTAAAGCATTCAACAAGAAAAATATATGTTCAGAATTATTGGTAATTGTTTTAAGATCCTTGTCAACATTGCCCCATTTGTCTGATACCTTCGCTACAAATTTTGATTATATAAAGTATATTTTGTCCATCCAAGTGGTATATGCTTGAAGCCATGTTCCATATTTTTCTAATAAAAGTGCTTCACTTTCCCTATGCGGGATGTACATAATAACTTTTCCCTGATAAAAAAAAATTGTATCTGTGTCTTTATTATATCGTATATAGCATCGTATGGATGGACGTTTTCTTGCTTTTGTAATTCTAGTTGTGGCTAAGTAATAAGCAACATATTCTGCCAAGCATAAATGTTCAAGCTCATTTGGTCGACATTTTTATTTTTCTATAGTAGAAGAACAGAGAATGTTTTCATGATCTTATGGTTCTTGTTGCAAAAGAGTTGGTTTCTTTAGCACATATGTATGTCTTTCCTCGGGTGTTGTTTCAATGAAAAACATTTTTCTCGATGCAGAATGCAAAGGAAATGAAAGGACAATGTGAATTGCTTGTCGTGTAGGCATTTGATACAAGTTCAAAAGGCATTTCCAAGTTTTCAAATTGTTTCTATTCTTCCATCATTTTCAGAAAGGTGTGTCTCTAATTTTTTTAAACGTAGTGGTCATAGTTATACCATCTGTGTTATGTATGAGCTACAATAAGTTGTCACAACATAGGCATCTAATATGAACTGTGCATCAATGTTTCCCTACCAAAGCATTGGGACATTCTTTGCAAATGCATTTATCCATATATCAGTTGGATTTCCTTTAAACAAAATAACTGGCCATCTAAGGCATGAGCATATTAGCAATATGTATTCATCTCTAGCAGTGTTCATATCGCTAGTTTTTGCACCTAGGAAGTGTTCCCTAGGTGAATTTTTTGCCTAAGTCACTTAAGAAGGGGAAAAGTGACCCTTTGCATTAAATGACTTGTGAAAAGCATTTAATGTGACTTTATAACATAAAGTCACTTTTGATAAATTTAAGTGGGTGAGTGAAAATGCATTTATGAGAATTAAATTAGACTATTTATTCTCATCTCATCTCAACCGTCGAATTTAATCTAATCTCCATCGTTGGATGAGAAACTCACTTAGGGTTTTGTCAAAAAGGAAAAAGGGAGGAAAATCAATTCATTCTTGAGAAGAGATTGAGCAAGAGAGAGCAAGAGAGCATTGGAACGAATTTCAAGGAGGCATATGGGCAAGTTTCAGTTGGCACACATTTCGAGGTTGCTAGCTGTGCATTAAATGCATCGTATGGATTTCTGAACAGTACATTTTCTTCAGTACAGCATGCATCCCGAGGAGAAACTGGGCACTAGTTTCGAGACTACTTGCACGCATCCCGAGGAGATTTTGGGCACATATCTCAAGAATATCAACACTATTTTCGAGGAAGTTTATTGGGCACAGAAACCGAGAATTGCTGCACACATTTTGAGGTAGATTTAGGGCATAGAAATCGAGACAGGCTGCATGTTTTTCAAGGATGACCGTACAGTATGGATTCTGTACCTTCAACATAGTTTTCGAGGTTCCTTCTAGCACTGAAATCGAGGCAGCAATTTGGCACTGATTTCAAGATATTTTATGGGTGAAATTTCATGGTGGAGATAAGTACATTTTTGCTATGAAAAATTTATGTACTGAGATTTACTGAAGAAATAATAAACTCTCTCTCTCTGACTGGTCTTCCCCGTGGGGGTTTTCTAGGGCTATTGGCCAAAATTTCTAAGTAAGATTTTTTTATGGTGTGCATGGTTAAATTAATTTCCTGCCTATTAAAAGTGTTTCTACAGTGTGTTTAACTGTCTGAATTTTTCATAAGTAATTTCTAGGCAATGCAAAATCGGTTGGGGATGAAAACCACGAAAAAACTTGACATAAACCAGCAAGTTGCAAAACACATAAAATTCACATGGTCTTAGAGCTTGGGGGCAAAAAATAGTAAAATTTGCAGACACACAGAAATTTCCAGATTTGGGTATTTTCTTTGTTAGTGAACATCACCTTGTTGGGTTGACAGTAGAGATGGTTACAGAAATTAGGTTGGATGATAGACTGGATGGGACAGGAAACTTTGTGCCATGGAAGGATAGGATTTTGTTGGTTTTAGAGGAAAATAAAATGTGGGAGGAGGTGGTTAGAAATACTATAGCAAACACTGTTCAGATTCCCACTGCTACAGATGCACCAACATTATCAGCCTTCAACAAGAAGGACTGTAAATCTAGAAGAATAATCCTTGATGCAGTTAAAGATCATATCATCCCTCACATTTCTGGTAAAGCTAGGGCACATTTGATGTGGAGTGATTTAAATAGTTTATACAAGAGTACTAATGAGAACAGGAAGATGGTTTTCAAGGAGAAACTAAAGAGTATAAAGATGAATGGCGGAGATGGAGTGACTTCATACCTTACCAGGATATCTGCAGTTAGAGATGAGCTAGCAGCAGTTAGGGAGGTGGTCACTGCTACTGAGCTTGTGCGTACAACAGTGAATGGGGCTTCAAAGCCCTGGGGTGCATTTTTGCAAGCTATAGTGGGCAGAGAGAACCTACATTCATGGGAGAGACTATGGGATTAATTTGTGCAGGAGGAGACCAGGAGAGGTCTCATACAGGGTAGTTCATCACAGGGTAGGGAATATGAGGAGAACGTGGATTTGACAGCAAAGGAGAAGAAGAAGAAGAAGAAGAAGGGTCCCAAGAAGGGTGGGGCCAAGCAGCAGCAGTAGCAGGGTGGGCAGAAGAAGGACTTGAGTAAAATCAAGTGTTATGGCTGTCAGAAATTTAGGCACTATGCTTCATAGTGTCCAAATAGGAAGAAGAAGAGATAGCAGACTGCAGCTTCAACGGAGGTTGATGACTTTGGAGACAGATTTCAAAGAGATTTTTCTCTGTTTGTTGGACAGATTGAGAGAGAGAGAGAGAGCTTCTTTATTAACAAGCACTGATGTGGATATGGAGATGGAGTATTCCTTGTTGGCAGGCCATCAAATGAGTGCATCCACCATTGGCACTTGGTATATTGACAGCGGAGCCTCAAGCCACATGACAAGTGCTCGAGAGATGTTCTCCGAGCTTTCAAAGACAAGTACATATGTGGAGGTTGTACTAGGCGATGAAACCATTGTTAGAGTAGTCGGTTGGGGGACCATTACATTTTAGAGGGAGTCTATGAGTCCCATGATTCTGAGGGATGTGTTATTTTACCCTACGTTGAAGAAGAACCTTGTATCAGTTTCCACCATTGAGGACAAGGGTCTTGGGGTTTGTTTCTTGGATGGGAGAGTGTAGGTATTCACCAAGGCTATAGGATTATTTACCTCCATGGACATTTGGGTTAGATGTGGAAATCTATACAAGCTCTTGTTTCAGCCACAGCACGCTCTAGCACACAACAGCAGCAGTGAGCTTTGTGAGCTATGGCACCGGAGGATGACCCACTTACATCACCCAGCTCTGAGATTATTGAGGATCATGGTTACAGGTTTACTCAAGTTCAGCAAGCACTGAGCAGAGTGATGTGTGCAGGGGGTGTGCTTTGGGAAAGTACACCAAGACTGCTTTTCCAAGCAGTGACACCAGAGCAGCGGGAGTACTTGACTTGATCCATTCTGATATTTGTGGTCTTATGTCATCAGTCTCTTTGATTGATTTGAGTACTATATCACTTTCATTGATGACTACTCCAAGAAGACCTGGATCTACTTCTTGAGGAGCAAGAAGTCACCCCTAGTATTGAGTGTCTTCCAAGGGTTCAAAGCCCTTGTGGAGAAGCAGACAGGGAGGAAGATTCGAATGTTGAGATCGGACAATGGGGGTGAGTATACCTCCAAGGAGTTCGATGGATTTTGCACACATGAGGGTATACATAGACAGTTGACAGTTCCCTACATTCCTGAGAAGAATGGAGTAGCAGGGAGGAAGAACAGATCAATTGTGGGAGCAACGAGAGCGATGCTCCATTATCAAAGTTTACCGTTCTTTCTATGGGCAGAGGCATGCATCACTGCAGTTTATCTGCAGAACAGGAGTCCTAATTGTTCTTTCGGGAAGAAGACTCCATAGGAAATGTACACAGGAAAGAAGCCTGAGGTGGGACACATTCGTATATTTGGTTCTTTGACTTACTCTCACATCCCTTCTAAGAAGAGGATGAATTTTGATCCCACTACAGAGAGAGGCATCTTTGTGGGATATGATGAGACTTCGAAGGCTTACAAGATTTACCTTCCTAGCCAGAAGAGGGTTTTTTTTAGGCGGGAGGTGAAGTTTGATGAGGAGAGAGCCTTCAAGAAGTTCAAAGAGATAGAGCAGAGGGATCCACCGGCTTCCACACCTCAAGTGACTCAGGATTCTTTGATATAGATCTCAGGTCCACAGGTTTCCAGAGTGACTGGATCACAGGGTATAGGTACAGCCTCTACAGGTTCAGTGGTTTAGGTGACAGGTACTTCAGGGACAGGTTCTGGTTCTGGTTCTCAGGTTACAGGTTCTTCAGGGATTGGTTCATTAGTCACAGGTCCTCAGGGTGTTGGGCCTTCTACTTCTGGGAGTTCTTCAGATGAGGATAGACCAGTATGGGAGGAGACTTCAAGTAAGAGTAATCCTAAATGGCTTCGTGATACCTTGGAGGAGGTAGAGGCATTTGGTAGACCTCGGGAGGAGATCAGGACAGTAGTGATGCCAGATAGATTAGGTATGGATCTTGTTGCAAGTCTTCATGATTCAAAGCCTTCCATATTTGAGGAGGCTTCTCAACATTAGGTTTGGAGAGATTCCATGATGGAAGAGTACCATTCCATCATGAAGAATGATGCTTGGGAGATAGTGTCGAGACCAAAGGGGAAGTATGTTGTGACTTCCAAGTGGATCTACAAGGTGAAGCATGCTGCGGATGCCAGTGTTGAGAAGTACAAGGCTCAGTTTGTGGCTCGGGGGTTTTCACAGGTTGAGGGAGTTGATTATGATAAGACCTTTGCGCCAGTTGCTCGGTATTCTTCCATCAGAGCAGTGATTTCTATAGCAGCAGAGATGGGTTGGAATATCCACTAGATGGATGTGAAGACAACATTTCTCAATGGTATTCTGCAGGAGTAGGTATACTTAGAGCATCCACAGGGATTCGAGAATCATGGGAGACATTCTCATGTGTGCATGCTGAGGAAAGCCTTGTATGGACTGAAGAAAGCTCCTAGAGCTTGGTACTCTAGGATCGATGCGTACTTGACTTCGATGGGTTTTCAAAAGAGTGAGGCGGATCCCAACCTTTACTACATTGTGGTTGGTGGAGTGCCACGTCCCCTTCTCTCAAACCAATGCAAGGGAGGAAACATGACCAACATACCGGGCTTATTTGATACACTCAACCCCATACATTACTAATAAATTCATAATAAATAAAAACTTTTGTTTGCAAATTCATACTCAATATAAACATAGCGAAACTAAATCATATTTGCACACACACAAACAGTAACACATCAGTGTATCTATCATAGGCATATGATGGATCAACATGCAGAGAATTCAATCTCGTTCTCATGCTATGCACATACTTCATGTCAATTTCATTAAGATAATCATTTCATTTCATTAACATGGACAATTAACATTCACAACAGAACACATAATGATCATAATTTAAACCACAGAGAACACTTATCTTTGAGATGAAGTTGTCCAACAACTGGCTATGTGAGAGCAACATTCCAGCCAACCATAGATATTTTTTCAGCCTATATTCTTTCAGCTGAGAGATCACCCTCGAGTTGGGTTGTGTATCCACTAAGGAGGAACTAAACAGGCTCACTCACAGCCATGGTTTTGCACAAATAGTCATGCTAATCCAACACACAGTTGGGTTTATCAAGCATACAAAAGACCAAAGAGGAGGATGATAAGCTATTGAGCTCAACCACAGAGCTACAGGCATCTCAACTAAACTCAACAGTCATGGCACCCATAATACCTACCACACCCAACACAAGGAAGGTCCCCTTCTCTACTGCACAATTCCTCAGGTGTCCCTTCCCTCCAGCGCTATTCAGGGTGGGCATAGAAAGGTCCAGCTATTGATTCCTTGAGATTCTAGCCTTCACTGGGTTTATCAAGAAAACCCTACCTCCACTTAGTCTTTCACACTTGGATTTCTCACAATTCTGTCATCAAATAACTCAATCCCGTCACTGGATTTCTGGGGTATAAAAACTGGGTTTTCCAATGGATTTCGGGGTATATAATACTCTCAATTTCGCCCCAAGGTTCATATCTATATATCCCCCATTGGATTTCATTGTCAATACTCAATTCTGGGCATTTATGGCACTTCAAAACGTGGGTTCTTGCAAAGTTGTGATTTCTGGTTTTTCCCACTGCTAGGAATTCGTAATGGATAAAAACTGATGCTTGGATGTTCAACAATCAAATGGGAATGAGGAAGGACCAATTCCCATGAGGTAGAGTGACTTGTGGTACAAGAAAACAGAGCCCATACTCTGCCATACGAATTTCTGGGCTTCCCATGCTCCATTGAAGCCATGGATTGAATTCTTCAACAACTTCCTTACAACAGAATTAAATGTTAGAAAGGAAAGTCAAATGGGTTCTCACAATGACATTTGGCAGCATAAGGTTCATCCCGACAACCCCCTCACCACTCCCTAGTGGAATACACATGACCCCTTCTCATTCATTGCTTCCATAGCCAGTTTTGGTATTTTATTGCAATATTAAATATTTACATCAATTACAATATTCCATGGCTTAATAGAACATGGATGGGAAAATATCAAATACTTGTCCATTCTAAATAAAATCGAACATACACTAGCGGGGCCTTGGCCTTCATATCCACGCTAGGGAAGCATACATCTCATGTATACAATATTTACATTAAAAGCCAATATTTCATAAGGGCCAAAATTGGGGTATTACATGGAGATCCTCTCATTCTTTTGTTATATGTTAATGACTTGTTTATCACTGGAGAGGAGCGTCTCATTGCACATTGCAAGAGAGACCTTGCTATTGAGTATGAGATGACTTGCATTGGTTTGATGCATTACTATCTGGGAATGGAGGTTTGGCAGGAGCCTGGACATATTTTCCTGGGACAGGGGAAGTATGCAGTTGATATTCTGAGGAGATTTCGGATGGAGGATTGCAGGCCGATGTCTACGCCTATGATCACCAACTAGAAGAAGCTTCATGCTTCTGAGGCTAAGTTGGTGGATCCTACAATTTACCGCCAGCTCATTGGGTCGTTGATGTATTTGGTCAACAATAGGCCAAACTTGTGTTTTGCGGTGAACACTCTTAGCCAGTTCATGATGGAGCCCAGGAGTGTACATTGGACTGCCGCAAAACATGTGCTGAGATATCTTGCAGGTATAGTGGACTATGGTTTGGATTACATGGGTTCAGGTGGAGTCAATTTGGTTGGTTTCACAAATTCAGACTGGGCAGGAAGTGTGAGGGATCGGAAGAGCACTTCCAGTTGTTGTTTCAGTTTGGGCTCGGCAACAATGTCATGGTTCAGTCAGAAACAGAGATCTGTTGCATTGAGTTCCGCCGAGGCTGAGTATATGGCAGCCAGTCAGGCTACTTGTGAAGCACTGTGGCTTCGCAAGTTGTTGGTAGATTTTTTTGATTAAGAGCTTAGGCCTACGGTGATCTACTGTGACAATCATAGTTGCATTCAACTCTCTGAGAATCCATTGTTCCATGACATATCAAAGCATTTAATCTGTGACTACATTCAGAGAGGAGCTATAGAATTGCAGTACATATCCACTGATGAGCAGGTAGCAGATATCCTAACGAAATATTTGGGGAGGGGCAAGTTTGTTTTCTTCAGAGACAAGTTGGGAGTGGTGCAGAACACCTTCCTCGGTAAGAGGGAGTGTTAGTTTTTGTAGTTAGGAAGTGTTCCCTATGTGACTTTTTTGCCTAAGTCACTTAAGAAGGGGAAAAGTGACCATTTGCATTAAATGACTTGTGAAAAGCATTTAATGTGACTTTATAACATAAAGTCACTTTTGATAAATTTAAGTGGGTGAGTGAAAATGCATTTATAAGAATTAAATTAGACTATTTATTCTCATCTCATCTCAACCATCGGATTTAATCTAATCTCCACCGTTGGATGAGAAACTCACTTACGGTTTTGTCAAAAAGGAAAAAGGGAGGAAAATCAATTCATTCTTGAGAAGATATTGAGCAAGAGAGAGCAAGAGAGCATTGGAACAAATTTCAAGGAGGCATTTGGGCAACTTTCATTTGGCACGCAATTCGAGGATGCTAGCTGTGCATTAAATGCATCGTATAGATTTCTGAACTGTACCTTTTCTTCAGTACATCATGCATTCCAAGGAGAAACTGGGCATGCATTTCGAGGAGAAACTGGGGCACTAGTTTCGAGACTACCTACACGCATCCCGAGGAGATTCTGGGCACATATCTCAAGAATATCAACACTATTTTCGAGGAATTTTATTGGGCACAGAAACCAAGAATTGCTGCATGCATTTTGAGGTATATTTAGGGCATAGAAATCGAGACAGGCTGCATGTTTTTCAAGGAGGATCGTATAGTATAGATTATGTACCTTTAGCATAGTTTTCGAGGTTCCTTCTGGCACTGAAATCGAGGCAGCAGTTTGGCACTGATTTCAAGATATTTTATGGGTGAAATTTCATGGTGGAGATAATAAGTACATTTCTGTTGTAAAATTTATGTACTGATATTACTGAAGAAATAATAAACTCTCTCTCTAACTGGTTTTCCCCGTGGGGGTTTTTCCAAGGCTATTGGCCAAAATTTCTAAGTCTGGTTTTTTTATGGTGTGCATGGTTAAATTAATTTTCTGCCTATTAAAAGTGTTTCTACAGTGTGTTTAACTATCTGAATTTTTCATAAGTAATTTTCAGCCAATGCAAAACCGGTTGGGAATGAAAACCACGAAAAACTTGACATAAACTAGCAAACTGCAAAACACATAAAATTTACACAGTTCAGCCAAGAAATCTTCAAAGGGAATGTCATTTGAAAAGGTTTTTTGTTCCAACGTCAAAAAAAAGAAAAAGAAAAAAGAAAAAGAAAAAGAAAAAAAAAGAGAAAGTATTTTTTCCCTTTTCAATATGTCTCTTGCGTTTTCTAGCGGGTGCAAAATCAATGTCTTGTCTAATGGAGGGAACGAAAAATTGAATCTACAATTAGATGTACTTTTTTTTGCATGTTTTTGTGTGGTGATGAGTTTGAGCCTTTCTTAGATTTTCATCAAGCAACGATGAGTCAATAGAAATATATTGATCGACAAATGAAATGATATTTTCATTAGATCCTTTACCATAAACAAGTGCATTTTTCACCCAAAGCAACCCATGTTCATGCTCATTGCCTCTATGTTGGAATCCCGTCGTAAAAAAATAGTCGTCGACTTTGCCAAAGAAGGTGCCATTGTTTAAGACCAAAGATTTGAAAGCATTTATTCTATGTTTATAATAGCGACTACAAATTATAGGATATTTCCTAATCAATGCTTTGTTCTGAAATACTGTCAGGGTGCTTTGTTGGTTGTTGATTTTCAATGTGTTGCAATGTAGTACACAATGGAATGCAAGGTGTTATGTAGTTTTCAAATTTATAAAAAATGTTGGTGGGTCGAGTTGTCATATCATGGTGAAGACATCTTTTATCATGTTTTCAAAATAATCAAGCAATTTTTGTATTGATTTCAAGAGTGAAATGCAATGGGTGATTTAAGTATTTGTTCAAGATTTTATTTTTCTTAACATATTTTTCCAACAATTTCTTGCATTTTAATTCTCCTTTGCAAATCGATATCCAAACAGTACTAGAAACTTGTTTAATGAGAATTCGCATTGCTTTGAAGAAAAAATTTGTATTGTATGATTCAAATTCAGTAGACATATGTGTAAGCTCCCAATGCATTATTTGTTGGTATAAGAATCTATTTGTAATGACTTCGGGCCAACTAAAACCATAAAAAAGGGTCAGGAAATTTAATTCTTCAGAGAACTTGTCCTAGAAGATGTCTAGTGCTTTAAATGCTTTTGAAGGCACAATTTATAAAATTTTGTTATTCAAATCATCTATTACTTGAGTCTATCCATATCCATGTACAATTGTTTCACTTACTTGTTTTATTTCATTATCTTCTTCAATGATTTCATCGATTTCTATGGTTGAAGTATTTGTGTATTCTTCTTCAAATTTTTTTAAATATCTCTTCCCAAGCAAGATTTATGACTATGCCTTCATTTTGATATAGTGTAGTTTTGCACAAGTCATTCAAGGCATGCATGACATACTTTGGCCACACGTTTCCAAACAAGTATGCGTTTTTGTATTCAAGTTTGTGCTTCAACATTACTACAATTGTCAGTGAGTCTTGCAAATTCTGAGGAAATGCATTTTGAATCTTATCTCAGTCTACATGAATGTTAACTATTGTCCCAGTCAATCCAAAATGCACTCTTTTGTATCCAAGTTTCCTTATCTATGAAAAGTCCATTCTTTGGGACACTAATCATTCTTCTAGTCAGGTCAAAGCTTCAACAAAAGATATTTTGGCATTACATTGAATTTGTAAAGGAGTTGCGTATTTGGGAAATTGTCAATTGCATAGTACTCGATTGCAATATTTACAGACCTGGTCACCAGTTTGAATGACTTTTTCCCAACAATATTTACTATAGATATTATATGTTAAGATAGTTCAGCTTTTGATATTATGAATATATTTTTCAAAGTGTAAAGTCTCACATATTGAGCATGGATATGTTGGTGTCTCTTCAATTGCTTGCAAGAAATTATCTATTTCTTTGACCCCTTTAGTATAATCAAGTTGTTGTTGGCATAGAATTTTTTCTTGTCTTCGTATTTCTATCTTTACAGGGTGGAGCCTATGTATTTTCTTTGTGGGAGAATTTGCCAAGTTATCCACAATTGTTTCCCCAAAAAATGGATAAATTGTAGGTAGCTCTATTTTTTCACCATTTAGATTGGTATATGTTTTTGAAGTTGCATTGGTGAGGGAGATAGTGGAAGAAGGAGACAAATATCCACATTGCAATAGTGGTTGGAAATGAAAATGCTCTAGCTTAAAAATATCACATATCAAATACAAAGCACAAGAAGAGTTGTGTGTTGAATAGAAGCATTTCATAATGTTATTTTTGTTGATGTTCCAAACAAATATGTTAACACCTAGTAATTCACACAGCCCTTGCATTTCAAATTCATTGCCCTCTATATTTCCTTGTTGATAAACTTTGATAAATTAATGATATATCCTTCCCATATAGAGACAAGATTCTTATGTCTAATTGCTACATTAGTAAGATATATGTTGTGACAATTGATTGCATGAATGTCATTTGCAATGAAGCAATTGTAACATGTTTGTGCCATGGATATTCGCAATGTGCGCACATCAAACAATGGAAGGAGGCTACAAACAGATTTGAAAAGCGAGTCATAAAAATCACCGGTTATTTTCCTACCAATGCAAAGACCATGTTGCGAAAGCACTTTCTCAACATAGATGGGCGCATAAGCTATTTGAAGTTTGAAACGGGGAATTTTCTACATAGTTTATTCCCATGTATTGAATCAATTGTTCAAAATCGCGCAGTGATGGTGTTACATCATGAAACATAAGGTTGTAGCAATACTCTACATTTTCACTAGTAAATGAGAGATTTTTCTTTTGGTTCAATGACCAAACAATGATTGAAACATTAAGCCATTTAGAAAACAATTTAATGCAGAAGATGTCACCATACATCCCTATTTCATTATCTTCACCTAGCTGCGATGAAGATAAACATTCGTTCAAGATATGTAGCTACATTTATTACATGGTGCAAGTCATCAAGGAAATCAATAGCCAAGTATATTTGCATGATTGAAGAGATGTAATGTCTTTGGCCTCTAGAGAAAGGTGGAAATGATTAACAATCCCTTTCCGTATTTCCAACGGCATGTACCCGAAATGCAAAATCATGGCAAGCGCATCAAACAAGCAATTGGCTAGTTCATAATGAAAATATTGCAAATGGAGCAAATGCGAACTTGCTAATGTATGGTCAATTTCCTCTGAATTTGAACCAAACAAGCGAAAGAAACTAGTTTTATCTAGGCAAAAAATATTACTTGGAATTCTAGACTTTGATTTTTTTAGAAATCATCCTAGAGAAGGCAAAAGGAAAGAGAAGCAAATCTGGGAACAAGTCCAAGTGGTTGCACCTACCATAGTATTTTGGGAAAATGTCTTATCCATTGCAATGATCTAGACAAGGAAATACATGAACATTTGAACATAGAAATGTAGACCAACTAAAATAAACCATCTAGCAAGAAAAGAGAACAAACCCCTCTGTACTATCATATCAATATTTTTATCTACAATAGTGGAAGACTATATATACAGAATTTTTGTTGGCTTAAAATCGCATGTCGAAGCCAAATTTCTCTATAGAGAACAAGGAAAGCAGAAGAAATTTCTTTTACTCAAGTTTGTTCAAAAAAAAGAAGGCAAAGATGTTTCTGTATTAACAACAGGCCATGTTCAAAGACGAGAAAAGGGGACGGAAAAAAAAAGATGGCAAGCAAAATCCATGCACAACTACTTTGGTGTTGGGACAATAACAATTAACCAAGGGGGGTAACTAGCCTAGGAAAAAAATGGTTGAAGACTTAAAAGGACACCATAACATTGGAAATTCCTTGCAATGGACAAAGTACTAGCAGTGTTAGAGGACGAAAAGCAGCTTCTTTGGTTTTAACATAACGAGCAGATTTTTTCTTTGGAATAACAATTTTCCTACCTATTTGAATAGACTAAAGGGAAGCAAATACAATTCTAGATCAATAGCAATCAAGAGGATCTTAAGATGTAAATTGTTCCAACCATTGCATTGAAAATATTGTTGGGCCTGGCCCAACAGGGCCATTTTTTATAACATTTTTGAGGCTAGATGGAGCTGAGCTGAGCGTAGCTCAGAAAATAAGTAAATTTTGGCTAAGTATTGGGGGAAGATGTGCGCAGTACCGAGTTTTGAAGGATGTTGCGAAGATCAGCACTGCACAGGTTCAGTGCTGCGAAGGTAGTAGGCCACGTGGAGCCAGTAAAGTTGTGTACTGGACGGAGGATGGCCAAATAGAGTGGATAGACCAGCGATGGTCTACTTTTGGTAAGACTGTTGGAAAGATGCCGAGTTGAGGGCATAAGCAGATCAAGAAGGCGGATGACTGTACAAGTCCGTTAAGTAGAGGATAGGTCGGGAAAGTGACAGTTCGGTGTACAGCGGAGTACGTGACCGTTAAGGGGAAAACAACGGATGGACAATGACTAGAGCTGAGCCAGTTGTACGCATCTGTTAGAGGACGGACGACCTGCAAGGAAAGCGACTGGGAGCTGAGCCAATCACACGAGTCCGTTAGTGGAAGGGTGGCTTGAAATGGATGACCTATTGGTGTGTGCACAATAGGAAGGCTGAAAGCGATGGGTCTAAGGCGTGGAGGATTGCCACGACAGCAGAATCACTACCAAAAGCCTGCATGAGGATTCAGAGGGACCGTAGTGGTTTGGAAACCCTAAGGGTTTCGGTCTTCAATGTTGTAAAGACACGACCTTCGGGCGTGATCTATATTAAGAAGACAATTTTGTATAGGAAGGGTTGGTGAAGGGTTGGTGAAGGGTTGTTGTTGTAAGTTAGGGGTTGTTGAGTTTTGGTTAGTTGCTCAAGACAAGAAAGACTGGTCATTGTGACCATATTGTATTGTAATATCTTTTGAGTCAGGAAATTATGGTAAAGGCTCTGCAGCTGAGTGCGCAGAGGCCTAACTTAGCAAAAAGAGAGCTGCAGCTGAGTGAGCGGCTAAGAACTGTGAACCCTTCCTTAAAAAGAAATATCAAACACAGTTCTTGTGGATGTAGCTTCCCATCCGGGGGAGTGAACCACGTTAAATAGTGTGTTGAGTGACTGAATGGTTATATGTGTGTTTATATTTATCTATTTCTGTATTTGGATGTCTAAATATTGGCTTACAGTCTGTTATGAGAAGGCTTTTATATGCATTCGCCATCAAGAGAGTATGGAATGATATGTTAAGTCTACATGAATGGATGTATGGTAGTATTAGATTTGCTACTAAGGACAATGAATCTATCATTTGCTTGAGTATGGAGAAATTTTTTTACATGTTTGAATGGATGAAGTCGATGAATGTATAACAGTTATTTCGCACCTGAGGGTTATGCTTAAAATAGTAACATTATAAGTGTGTGTTATGAGCATTAAGTAGTAAGATAGTCATGTGAATGACTAAGTGGATAAGTGGTATTCAGCTCACTTCCTTAAGCATTTTGCACTTAGTCTAAGTATAGGAAGTCAAGTGGTCGTGTTCGCAGTGTAGTATTAAACCCCATAGTAAGGAAGAAGGTAGTGGTGCAGGATGCGGTGTTGGCCATCGCCATGTAGTCTGACCCTCGCAGCACACAGTCAGTGCGCTACCACGAACTTCGTCACAACCATCAACTCATCACTCACTATGGACATCTGAGTCCGCAGTGCCCCATTAGAAACACCTCGGGTGAGACCTCAGCCTGTTTGCAAGCTGTTGCCAAAAGGGCCGGTGCGAAGGGGTTTTGTCGGTTTAAGGTAACCGCGCAGAACCTGGGTCTTCATAAAACCTATGGTCGACATTGTATAGCCAACAAATGGTTCCATTGTCGTGCTAGAATCCATGATGAGTTCCAGTTGTGATGAGCGACGAAGAGTCTAAGTTCCCGGAAGGTTCATTGAACTGGCATCCTGAGAAGACAAAAATCCAGGCTTGGTGGGATAAGACCATAAGAGACTTTAAAAGACAAGAGAACAGACATCCGCGTCTAAGCGACACACAGTGGTCGGATAGATATCTCTTGGACGACATTCACGAGATTTTCTGGGCTACATTTCCAAACGAGTTGCACGCGTGGATCTCGCAGCTCGTGGAAAACAAAACATGTTTTAAAGGAGGCATTCCTACAGAATGGAATCCTGAGCTCATATCAAAGCTCAAAGCAATAGATAATGCATTGACGCGCGCAGTGGATTTTTGGGTCGATCATATGCTAGAAGGCTTTGTCACAGAGTTTGCTGTGGATACGCTCAAATTCTATAGCCAAGCAAAGGCACACTTTTTCACAGCTTTCCAAGGTAAATTGCTAAACAATCTCAGTCTATACATTAAGATGCTGTTAGCTGAGAAAGGCGTTTTAAGAATGCAGTAATTTTTTTCAATTTGTCATGGTAAATAGAATTTATAGCGATTCTGACGAAGATACTCACAACTTAAGAAGTGGGAAAATATACAAGTTCAATAAGAATCCTGGAGGCTCTAGACTCCACGTAGATACTGAGATTCCTTCTGATATTGAAAACAAAGCCGCACCCCCATTTACCCCTTAGAATCCTCCACTTGTAGAGCCAACCCCACCGAATATATAGCCTAGTACGTCTACCCCTATATGCCCATTTGTTTTCACTGCGCAGAGTCCTGTACGACACCCTATCACCCCTCAGGGCACACCTCAAGGTGCCCCCTCGAGTGCTACACCTCCCCCTAGAGCCATGGCCCATACGGATATGAAGCTGCCTATATTAAAAGGGACGGGTCTAGAAGATCTTGATCAGCACTGGTTCCTTTGTGAAGCTGTCTGGAGTGTCAAACAGATCCAGGATGATGATGAGAAGAAAGCCCAGCTTATTACCACATTCAGAGATAGAGCGCTGCACTAGTTCATGAAGTATTCTACCACGTAGCCCAGAACCCTGGCAGAGATTAAAGCTGCGCTGGTAGCAGAGTTCAAGAAACCAAAGTCTGAATCTCAATGTATAAATGAGCTGAAGGAAATCAAGCAAAGACCGACTGAATCGGTCTGGGAGTTTGATTAGAAGTTCAAGACCCTATTAGACCAAGTAATCTTTGTTATAGCTCCGAATCAGCACAAGGAATGGTTCATTGCTTCATTGTTACCCCACATTAGATTACCATTAATGCAGCAGAAGGTTACATCACAGGCAGAGGCCTTAGAGATCGTGATGAAGTTGGAGGCTTCATCGATCGGTGAGTCTAGTTCTGGGATGATCCAGATTCAGAACCAGCTTACCAACCTAACACTGGAGCTGCAGAGCATGAAGAATGGAAAAGAGCAGCGATATGAACCTCGTCATGAGATATGGTGCACAAGTTGCAAAGGAGAAGGGCATGACCGCGAACATTGTCCCCTATACCATGACTACCTCAGCAGTGGTATGCCTAACCCCATCAATCAGAACTAGACACCTTGGTGTGAGATCTGCAGAACTACTGGTCATAGACCTGAAGATTGTTACCTAATACAGAAATATGTGAAGAAACCTAAGAATCTATATTGTAATTTATGTAAATCAGTTGAACATGATGAATCCAACTTCCACGCCTATGAACTAATGAATGAAAGAAAGCGCGACATGGATTCAATGAGAGGCACTGGCTTGTACAGAGTGCAAGAATATAACCAGCTAAAGAAAGAAAACATGCATTATGATCAATCTACCTACAGAGGTCATGGGGGTGGATACCGCGGCAGAGGAAGAAATACCGGCCCGGCACAAGGAAGAGACCGCAGTGGGGTCATCTGCTATAACTGTGGCCAGCCAGGTCACGTATCCAGAGACTGTGTAAATCCCTGCACCACCTGTAATTATTGTAAATTATTTGAGCATGTGATAGAAGATTGCTCAGTGCTAGAGGTAGAGATGCAGAAAAGAAGAAGGACAGACACGCCAGCCCTGAACATCCAGTGGATCGCAACAGAGAACAGACCTGCGGATCCTAGCATTAAAGTAGTCACACACAGTGGCGTGGAGACAAGCCGTGATAGGAGTAGAGGCTTCCACTTAAGGAGAGGCTCATGCAAAGCAGGGCCCTCTTGAAACAATATGGGTAAGAAAAGCCCCAGGAAAGATGCCTGCTCTAGATCTGAAGAAGAACAAAGAAGATTTTGTTGACATGCGGGATACTTTCAGAGAACCAGCACCTAAATTACCAAGGATCCTGCTGCGCAGCAAAGTACCATGTGTTGAAGACACACCTGCTGTGTATGACAAGACAAGACACACAACAAATGTTAGCACCTTTGTTGCGCAGTTCCTAAGAAGTTGCATGAAGTTGCTGAAAAATGAAAACGCGATAGCAGAGCTGGAGAAGCTAATAAATCTATACGAACCACAGACAGAAGCAGAAAATTCTGAAGGCGCACTACATCATATAAAGAAACAGAAGAGATTGGGTTGAGAGATGAGGCTCACTGCGCAGATAGGAGACTTTGAGATGGACGAAGTTATCCTTGATCTGGGATCATAAGTAAATGTCTTAACCAAGCAGACATGGCAGCAGATGGGTCGACCAAAGCTGTCATGGTCACCTATCCAGCTGAGAATGGCCAACCAAGAGAAATTTATACCATTTGGCTGCTTAGCCAATGTTAAGGTTGATATTAACGGAGTACAAAGCCATGTGGACTTTGAAGTCATCGAGATTGTTGACGATAGCTATCCCTTTCCTGTGCTGCTAGGAATTGACTGGGCTATTGACAATTTGGCCATTATAAATTTGAAAACAAAGAAGATGATATTCGAAGGCAAGCATCTGCGGGTTATCGCACCATTGGATCCTGCAGATGGGGACAGATATAGTGAGCCGATTCAGGAAGAATCTAAGGCTCGGGACTTGGACTAGCTGTACCAAATGACTGCAAACTAGGAGGATTACATTAATCCTACTGTAGATGGTGCACTCAGCTGGAGATGCGATAGCTCCTACATTTCTGACTTGGACGCTGCACTGGAAAAGTGGAAGAATCGCATGCACGAAGTGTCAGTTAGAAGGTGCGCACAGGTCACAAAATCACTGCGCTAGATTGGAAAGGAGGTAAGCCTGATCCCTACATTTGATGGTTCTACTAACGTTTATACTTTTATTCAAGACTATACTGCAGCATTTCTAGAAGAGCACAGGTTGCCAGCATTGGATATGGCACTGCGTGGCATACCCGCCAAATGGTGGGCTTCGCACAAGCAGATATTGATCACTTGGGATCAATGCAGAACAAAGATGCAGATTCGGTTCACAACAAGGGTTACCTTACCCTTTGAGAAGTTCAACGGGAAGACAGATCCTAGTCAGCATTTGGAAGTCTTCTTGCAGGCATGGGAAGAAAGGCCACCTGAAGAGTGGGTGCACTTGTTCGTGCCTACTTTGGAAGAGGATATTCCAAAGAAATAGTATCTAGACCTAGAGTTACGCAGGGAGACTACAGATTGGGATACATTAACTGCGAACTTCCAGAAAGATTTCAGCTTCGAGGATGAGAACCCTTTAATACACGAGGCACTGTAAATAATCAAGGAACATGTATTCAGACAAGATTGTCCTCGCGAAGACATGTCATGGGAAGAATTCTTCGGCACAGATGACAGTCCTGCGAACATACACTCAGAATGGAAAGAACATGAAGAACATCTGATAGAGTGTTATAATCTAGCTGAAGATGATGAGCATGGAAGAGAAGAAGATGAAGATGATCCACGCAATCTCAATATACCAGAGTCAGAAGGTGTGCGTGATATAGAAGGACCGCCATTGGCAATCCCAGACATGAGTGGACCAGTTAAGACACAGAAGGTGAACATCGGCACAAGTGAAGAACCGAAGTTCACATCTATCGGAGACTACTGGGATGATCAGACTGTCACGGAGATTGTAGACACTTTACACGAATATCAGGAGCTATTTCCAACCAAGTTTACAGAGATGAAAGGAATATTGGGTGACTTAGGAGTCATGAAAATCCCTTTGAAGCCAGGCACTAAACCTGTAAAGCAATGACCGTATAGACTGAATCCATGGTATAAAGAGAGAGTCCGTGCAGAGTTAGAAAAATTTTTAGAGGCAGGAATCATTGAACCTGTCGAGGAATCTGAATGGATCAGTCCTATGGTTGTCCAGGACAAGAAGACAAAGGGAAAGATCAGGATTTCTGTCGATCTTAGAAAACTTAATGATGCCTCTATGCATGACCCAATCCCTACTCCATTTACAGATGAGGTACTTGACAATGTTGGAGGGAATGAGGCCTATTCATTTACTTATGGTTTCTCCGGTTATCATCAGATCAGGATCGATCCTGCAGACAGGCATAAGACGACATTTGCTATAGAATGGGGGTCGCTCAAATATGCAGTCATGCCGTTTGGTCTGAAGAACGCGGCCGCCATCTTCTCCAGGGTTGTTGCAGTGTTCAAAGATTTCATGCATAAGTTTCTGGAAGCATATTTTGATGACTAGACTGTCTTTGGCTTGTTGAAGAACCATTGCGCGAACCTGAGGATGATGCTTGACAAGTGCTGCCAGCATCAAATATCATTGAATTTAAAGAAGTGCATCTTCTGTGTGCCCTATGGAATTTTACTGGGACATGTTGTTTGTAAACAGGGATTGATGGTGGACCCTGCGAAGATTGCCATCATTGTAAATTTTCCTACACCAACTTCAGTAAAAATGTTGTGCTCTACCTTGGGCCATACAGGCTATTACAGGAAGTTCATTAAAGGTTACGCGTAGATCACCGCAGCAATGGAGAAGCTACTGAAGAAGGACGTGCCATTCGTTTGGAACGAAGAATGCGAACAGGGTTTTGACACCCTTAAAGAAAAGATTGTTACCACGCCGATACTAGTCTTTCCAAACTGGGAAAAGTCATTTCATGTTCATGTGGACACATCATGCATTGCCCTCGGTATTGTGTTAGCTCAGCCAGGAGAAGGGGGTATTGACCACCCCATCGCATTTTCTAGTAGAAAGCTATCGACAACAGAGAATAACTATACCACTACTGAGTGGGAAGGACTTGCAATGGTATAGGCCCTTCAAAAGTTTAGACACTATCTACTTGGTGTGCACTTCCTTATGTTCACCGATCATTATGCATTGAAATACTTGGTCAATAAGCCAGTGTTAGGGGGGCGTATATGTAGATGGTTGTTGCTATTTCAGGAGTACGACTTCAAGATCGTTGTTAAACCTAGTAGGCTGAATTTGGGACCTGACCACCTATCTCGAATTGAGTCGGGAGAGGAGCCGACAAACATTGAAGATAGTCTGCCTGACGCACAGATGTTCGATATACAGGTTGCAGATGATTACTATAAGGATATCATTGATTTTCTAACAACAGGGATGACACCGCAAGAATTTTATGTTCATCAAAAGAAGCAGCTAGTAGTCTGCGCCGCAGATTTCACTATCATTGTAGGTCAGTTATACAAACTCGGACCAGATGAAGTCCTACGCAAATGTGTACTCGACCACGAGAAACCATGAATACTAGCAGATGCACATTCAGGGATCACGGGAGGTCATTACACAGGAAGGGATACTACGCAGAATATATTGCGTGCAGGGATATGGTGGCCTACCATCCACAAAGATTCTAAGGAATACTGCAGGAACTACGATGTCTGTCACAGGACAGGGAAGCCATCACAGAGAGATGAAATGTCATTGAACCTGTAGTTGACCTTACAGGATTTTGAGAAGTGGGCAACTGATTTTGTGGGACCTATAAACCCACCAAGGAAAGAACTGGTGCAAGGTATATCATTACTACCATGGATTACCTCACCAGATGGGTAGAAGCTAAACTAATAAAGGACTGCCGCGCAGTTCATTTTTTAGGAAATTTTGTCAAGATTCGGCTGTCCAAAAATTTTGATGAGTGATCAGGGCACTCACTTTATAAATAAGACCATTGAAGCCCTCACAAAGGATTTCCACATTCGGCATCACCGTAGTACACCATATCATCCGCAGGCGAATGGAACTATTGAAGCTTTCAATAAGATACTGGAAAACATGCTGACAAAGGTGTGCAATTTAAATAGGGATGATTGGGACCTGCGCATCTCGTCTATACTATGGGAATACAGAACAACTTGTAAGAAGTTGATGGGACAGACACCCTTCCGGTTGGCTTATGGGAAGGAGGCCATAACGCCAATGGAGTACATTGTCCCCAGTCTGAGGATTGTTGCGTTCACCGGAATGGCAGATCGCGAAGCATTAGATGAAATACTGTTACATTTAGTCGGCTTGGAGGAGGATCATTTCATTGTAGGCTTTCAACAGCAAGTCCAGAAGGATCATGAAAAGGCATGGCATGATCGCCATATTAGGAACGAATGCTTTCAGGTAGGTGATTTAGTCCTCCTCTATGATAGCAAGTTCATAAAATTTCTTGGAAAGTTTAAAATGCATTGGCTTGGTCCATATATTGTTATGTATGTCACTAACAGTGGTGTAGTCCAATTAGCCACTTTAGCTGGTGATACTCTACCCACTATGATAAATGGAAGCATACTTAAATTATACCACGATAGTCCTGCTTCGCAGCACAAGGAAAGATAAACACGGGGAGAAATTTCTAAGTGTCAAGTACAGTCGAAATTGGGCACTAGAAATGTATATGTTAAATTTTGAGCATTAATTCACAATAATCTAGGATCTTCACTGAGAGAATAACGTATACAGTATATCAATGCATAACAATCATAATAAGCATCACAAGAATCAAAAGCATGAGAGACAAGAGACACAGAGTTTCCGTGGGGAAAACCCTAAGGTGAAAAAACCCCACAACTTCCTTAGAGATAGAGAGAGCAATGGCTCAACCAAAGTACAACCAAAATACACTTGAGATAGTCTCCTAGAAGAAGATGATCCTCCTCCTCACTAGTGTGCCACTTTCTGAGTGAGAGAGATATGACTTTCCGAAAGATCTAAATAGAGATCTCCTGATCTCTATTTATACTAACCTGTTTTCCCAATGACCTTATGGGGCCGACTTGTCTATCTAGGTACATCCACAATATAATATATATTTCAGGGCCGACCCCACACATGGTGGTCTAATAACCCATCGGCAAGTACACACACTTGCGACACTTTTCAATCCACATGACGACACTTCCTTATAGAGGAATAACACATCTCTAATAAGGGTACAATAGATATATATGAAATACATAGATGAAATACATTCTAAAGTTACATATACATCAACACTCCCTCTTAACTAGGAAGGTATTTCTCGACACAGATCTACTAGACAAGTCTTCTTCTCGGGATCATCGTCATCATCATCATCACTGCTGCTGCTATCTCAACCAATATCTAACTCTACTCGTCATAGGAAGTTCTACAGAGCCAGTCCTTTTTCATACTGGATCTAGGCCCACCACCTGTAGGTCTTCGTCATCACTGGCCATACTGTGGAAATCTCAGGACTTATTACGTGCGTCACAAAACCTTAAAAGAGTCTCTTGACTAGCAAGAACCCTAAAGAGCATCTGAGGCCTTTTTCATCCTATCCATATCTCCAGGACTTATTACATGTGACCCCACCACAAAACCTCGAAAGAGAATCCCAGGACTAATTACGAGCACAAGGCTCAACCTATCGGATCTCACAGGACACAAATTACATGTGGTCACCACAAAACCTTGAAAGAGCATCCCAGGACTGATTATGAGCACAAGGCTCAACCTATCGGATCTCCCAGGGCACAAATTACATGTGGTCATGTCAAAACCTTGAAAGAGCATCCCAGGATTGATTACGAGCACACGGCTCAACCTATCGGATCTCCCAGGGCACAAATTACATGCCATAGGACAAAACCTTGAAAGAGCATCTACCAGATATCCCAGGGCACAAATTACATGCCATAGGAAAAACCTCGAAAGACTATCTGCAGATCTCCCAGGGCACAAATTATATGTCCTCCCAAGAAAAACCTCGAAAGAGCATTTTCCAGATATCCCAGGGTACAAATTACATGCCGTAGGCAAAACCTCGAAAGACTATCTGCAAATCTCCCAGGGCACAAATTACATGCTTACCTGCACGACCTGTTCCATGGCCACAAAGTATCAACCTGATACTCACCTTAAATCATCCTGATGTACACATGATCATCCTGATCATCATCACTGCAACATCCTGCTGCATGTCATCTGGAGCAACATCCTGAAGCTCGTCATCCATGATCATCCTGATCATACAATGCATCTACCTGATGCATACCAAGTATCTACCTGATACATATCATCATACATGATCCACCTGATACAAATACAAATACATGATACATATCATCATACATGATCCACCAGATCATACAATGTATCCACCTGATACATATACAGATACATGGTCCAAGCATCCAACATGATGCATATACAAAATACATACAAATGATCCTACTGATCATATCCAGCATCCAACATGATGCATACATACATATAAATGATCCAACTAATCATATCCAGCATCCAACATG
Source organism: Larix kaempferi (assembly GCA_027924585.1). Taxonomy (NCBI): domain Eukaryota; kingdom Viridiplantae; phylum Streptophyta; class Pinopsida; order Pinales; family Pinaceae; genus Larix; species Larix kaempferi. Next base: position 20,331,092 of record BSBM01000502.1, read on the forward strand.
ATGCGTACATACATATACATATAAATGATCCAACCGATCATATCCAACATCCAACATGATGCGTACATACATATACATATAAATGATCCAACTGATCATATCCAGCATCCAACATGATGCATACATACATACATATAAAACTGATCCAACTGATCATACCAGAACATCATCCTGATACTCATCATCTAGCGCTTACATCCAGATCCATGTGAAGGATCCTCCTTCCAACATGCTTGGAATAGATTCAGCAAATGTGTCCATCACTTCTTCCTCGAAGTGTCATCAATCCGAAGAACACCAAGCCTCTCTCTGAAGTACTCGAAATTCACCCTGTCTAGTGGCTTCGTCAGCACATCTGCAATCTGCTCGTCCGTCACAACATACAAGAGCTTCACAGCTCATCTCTACACCATATCCCTGATATAGTGATATTTGATCTCTATGTGTTTCGACCTGTCATGAAACACTGGGTTCTCGGACAGCTTCACACAACTCTGGTTATCACAGAAGATACCAGTAGCATCCAATGGGAGATCAAATAATTCAGACAATAGCTTCCGTAGCCATACTGCCTCACAACTAGCTGAACAGGATGCAACATACTCTGCCTCAGCTGTACTCAGTGCTACGTAGGATTGCTTCCTGCTAAACCAAGAGATCACACCCGAACCCATACTGAAGCAGCACCCAGATGTGCTCTTCCTATCTGCAGCACTGCCAGCCCAATCTGAATCAACATAAACCTGTAGGTTAAACTTTTGATTCGCCTCATACTTGAGCCCATAATCCACTGTACCCTTCAGGTACCTCAGAACATGCTTTGCAACAACCAGATGAACACTCCTCGGATCTGTCAAGAACTGACTCAATGTGTTCACCGCAAAGCAAATATCTGGTCTCGTGTTCGTCAGGTACATCGAGGACCCAATCATTTGACGATACATAGAGACATCAACCGGCTCAGATGAAGCATCACATAGAAGCTTCAGATTCGATGCCATAGGTGTGGCCATGGCCTTGCAATCCATCATCCTGAATCTCTTCAGGATATCTACTGTGTACTTCCCTTGAGCAAGGAAGATCCCACCTACACTCTGCCACACCTCCATACCTAGGAAATAATGCATCATTAACAAATATTTCATATCGAACATGGCAGCAAGCTTTCTCTTAGTATCTGCAATCAATCTATCATATCCTATTACAAATAAGTCATCCACATATAGGAGTAGAATCACAGGATTCCCTTCCTCAACCTTGTAATAAAGGTTGGAATCCGCTTTACTCTTAGTAAAGCCCAAACTAGATAGGAAACTGTCCATCCTACCATACCAAGTTCTGGGAGCTTCTTTCAAGCCATACAAGGCTTTCTTCAATCTGCACACATATGACTCCCTGTCATGTATTTTGAAACTGAGTGGTTGCTCCACATATACTTCCTCTTAAACTACACCATTCAAGAAAGCAATCTTGACATCCATCTGGTGTATTTTCCATTTCATCGTTGCAGCCAGGGCAAGTACTGTTCTGATGGAAGTATACCTGGCTACAAGTGCAAAATTTTCTTCATAATCTACTCCCTCTTTCTGAGAGAAGCCACGAGCTACGAATCTTGCTTTGTATTTTTCTACACTTCCATCTGCAGCATGCTTGATTTTGTAGATCCATTTGGAAGTCACAACATACTTCTCTTTAGGTCTTGGGACAACATCCCAAACATCATTCTTCATTATTGATTGGTATTCCTCAACCATGGCATTCTTCCATTCTTTCTTTTCCGCTGCTTCTTCATAACTGGAAGGCTCTTTGTTCGTAATGTCACAGAGTAAAGCAACATAGCTGGTATGTGATCTGGTTCTCTTCTTTGCTCTGTGTTCTTCTTCTAGAATGCCAAATCTTTCTGCATCTTGAATGAGATCTCTAGCCCATGCAGGTTTCCTTTTGTGAGAGTTATCCTCACAGGGTGGATCTACGGGTTCTTGCGGATCTTCAACATCACGAACAACTTCTAGAACTACTTCAGTCATGGTAGTGTCTTGAAATCTAGTTTCCTTAGGTTCTTCATAAACTTCGATAGCTTCCTTCCTTGATTTTGATGAATGATGAGTTTTCATCAAATGTTACATCCCTGCTGACATCAATCTTCTTGAACCCTGGAAAGTATATTCTGTAAGCCTTCGAGCTTTCACTGTAACCCACAAAGATACCCTTCTTTCCTGAAGGATCTAGTTTAGTCCTCTTTTCCTTTGGGACATGAGTGTATACTAGACAACCAAATATTATGAGATGGCTTACTTCAGGTTTCTTACCAGAAAAGACCTCTTCTGGTGTCTTGTTGTCCAATATCTTGTGGGGTGTTCTGTTCTACACATATACATCTGTTCTAGCTACTTCTGCCCATAGATGCATACGTAGATCTTGGTCATGCAACATTGCCCTTGCTGCTTCCATGATTGTTCTATTATTTCTTTCTGCAACTCCATTCTGTTGAGGATTATAAGGAGTAGTCAACTCCCTCTTAATCCCTGAATCACTACAAATCTTCTTGAAGTCACCTGAGGTGAATTCTCCACCATTGTCGGATCTGAATGTTTTGATCTTCTTGTCAGTTTGATTCTCCATCAAGGTTTTGAATTCCTTGAACTTATCAAACACCTCATATTTGTTCTTCAAGAAGTATACCCAAGTCTTCCTGGAGAAGTCATCAATAAATGATACATAGTAAACATACCCACTCAGAGAACTGAATGACATAGGACCACATACATCTGAGTGGATGATTTCCAGGATGTCTTTTGCCTTGCTTTCACTACTTGGGAAAGCCTTCTTAATGTTCTTACCTTTTGCACATCCTTTGCAAACACCTTCATGTTTGGTCTTGATTTTAGGAAGACCCTCTACAGCCTTGCTTGCAATTGGAAGTTCCCTATAGTGCATATGAGCAAGTCTTTTATGCCAAAGTTCACTTGGCTCCATGGATTCATGTACCATGGCATGTTTAGGTTGTCCCTTCAAATTATACAAACCTCCCTCTTGCTCTCCAATCACTACTGCATCATCTATGTTCTTTCCCTTTGGCCACATTAGGACTTGGCCATCCATAAATGCAACCCTCATACCTTTTGCATCCAATGCAAAGATGGAGAGTAAGTTCTTCTTCAGCCCAAGTACATAAAGGACTTCTTTCATCTTCAACGATTTTCCAGAATCTAGGTTGTAGGAGGCTTCACCACTTCCTTTCATTGGGTATTGATAATCATCCCCAAGTTTCACCTTACGGGGTGATTCATGTTCAGATAGATTCACAAAAGATTCCTTAAACCCAGTCATGTGTTTGGAATCCCCACTGTCAATCAACCAATCATTACAACCATGAGAGATAGTACCTGTGAGAGCAGAAATTAGAACATATTCTTCTTCACTTGATGAGTCATTATCACTATCACTTTCTGCCCTAGCCTTCTTCTTTGGGGGTTCATCATCTTCAGCAGCATGAGCATGATATCTTCTTTTTATTGAATTTGTTGTTGTTGTCTTTCTTCTTCTTGGGACAATCTGAAGCAAAGTGTCCCTTCTCATTGCAATTGAAGCATCTGAGATCTTTCTTATCTTTATGATAATTGTGGTGTGAGAATCTCCTGTTATGAGATGATTCTTCTTGGACTTGCCTTTCCTGGCATGTGCTGTGAGAGCTTGATCTTCATTTCCCATCTTTTCTTCTCGGGCCACAAGCCTAGCTTCTTCTTGAGAGCATTCTTCCCGCAATCTGTTGAAGGAGATCAACTTCTTCCTTGCACAAATTCCTTGAATAAAGGAATCCCATGACCTGGGTAGGCCATTTAGAGTGGTCATCACCACTTCACCATTCTCCACCATTTCATCCACTGCTTCTAGTTGTTCCTTGATCTGGGAGACCCTTGAAAAATAAGATTGAATGGTTTCTCCATTCTGAAACTTTACTCCTTTCAATTGGTTCCGCAAGGTCATCTTCAGATTTATGTTCTTCCCTTCAAATAGCTTCGTCAAAGAGTCAAACATCTCCTTGGGTGTCTTTAGAGAAGACACATGGGGTATGAGATGGTCTTTGATAGAATCAGCAATGATTCTCTTTGCCTTGACCAAGTTTTTCTTATGCAATACCTTAGCCTCTTCATCCTCTGGGATAGGGATGTCTTCTTTTACATATGAGTCCAACTCATTCTCTTCCAGGATTAACCCAATCCTATACTTCCAAGCTCGGAAGTTATCAGCTCCTTCAATCTTATCCTTAAGCTTGGTGTGGTGAGACATCTTAAAGAGTACTTCAAATGGAAATATAAAATATTTAGGTCTTACCACTTGAAATGCTGAAAACTGGATCTGGTCCTCGATTAGGGTTTGTCGAAAAAACCCTAAAAATTCAAAATGTGAATTTCAATTTTCTGAAAGGATATAAATATGCGCCTTGATGAGCTGATCAGCCTGGTGTATTCAGAATTTGAGATCAGCAAAGCTTTACCCTTCAGATTTTTCTTTTTGTCCTCCCGGGTTCACTAGGGAGAGCCCTGAATTAGGGTTTGAGTTTCCCGAAGATCTACCCAACCAAAAATATCGATCCAAAGCTCTAAACTTCGATTTTTGCAAGGAGCTTCCAGCTATATCTTCAGATTTCAGAAATTCCTATTTTTGTGGAAACCCTAATTTTTAGGGACAAATCTAAAAATGATCAGAATTGAATTCTGATTGGATAGATAGATTCTCCTTGATGAGTAGAGTCAATATACTATACTGCTTTTCCAAAATCTATGGAGAGAAACCCAATAAACAAGAAACTCAAGTTTTCGTCACTGCAAAATGTCTTCTTCTCAGGTTAGCTCTGATACCATGTTAAATTTTGAGCATTAATTCACAATACTCTAGGATCTTCACTGAGAGAATAACATATACAGTATATCAATTCATAACAATCACAATAAGCATCAGAAGCATCACAAGAATCAAAAGCATGAGAGACAAGAGACACAGAGTTTCCGTGGGGAAAACCCTAAGGTGAAAAAACCCCACAACTTCCTCAGAGATAGAGAGAGCAATGGCTCAACCAAAGTACAACCAAAATACACTTGAGATAGTATCCTAGAAGTAGATGATTCTCCTCCTCACTAGTGTGCCACTTTCTAATTGAGAGAGATATGACTTTCCGAATGATCTAAATAGAGATCTCCTGATCTCTATTTATACTAACATGTTTGCCCAGTGACCTTATGGGGCCGACTTATCTATCTAGGTACATCCACAATATAATATATATTTCAGGTCCGACCCCACACATGGTGATCTAATAACCCATCGGCAAGTACACACACTTGCGACACTTGTCAATCCACATGACGACACTTCCTTATAGAGGAATAACACATCTCTAATAAGGGTACAATAAATATATATGAAATACATAGATGAAATACATTATGAAGTTACATAAACATCAATAGTATAGAGCCTGTACATGGATCATAAAGGAAGAATGTATGAGCAGCGCAACACTGCTGAAGCAGCACAGGAACAAGGAAGACGACAGTGGAAAAACAGCCGCATAGTTCAAAGATCAATATCGCGAAGAAACTGCGCAGGAGTCGAAATGGTTTGCCGTGCAGATCGGCACAGCATTCAGAGAGAAATAGCCGTTGCATGGCTTTTGAGAAAATAGCCATTGAAATGACTGTTGCAGCAACCGCTCAAGCATTTAAAGGAAAGATAGTCATTCTGGAAACACTGACGATAGAAGAGACGGGAGGATCTGTTCAAATTGGCCAACAGAAAACTCATTAAATGCAGATATAACCGTTGGGAGGTGCGGGGAGGACCTAGCTGTGCCTATAAATAACATCACTACAGGACTCGCGGGCATTACTCTGCACTTAGAATTTTCTTGTGATCACTCCCTGAGCTAGTATTCTTCTATCATCTTATTACCACAGCCTTTAGCTAACCAGTGAATGTCCAAACCCTCCTATAGAGAAGAAGAGTTGACCATTGAAGAAGTACTTAAGGTCTTTCAGTACGGGGGAATTACAGAGTTAATGAAAATCCCTGCCAAGAAGGTTGTAATCAAGCCAAGTCAAGCATCCTGAAGATCACCTCGTCATAATCCAATCATGCAGGAAAAAAGGAAAGATAAAGAAAAAGATGTAACTGCACCTCGAAGCAAGATCATGAAGATGGGCTCGTCGGCACAAAAATCGCCAGTCCTTTAGAAAGAACCACTGAAACTCACACAAGAATACATATCACCTCGGGCGTTGGATGCCCCAGTCTTCAAATTGGTCAAGAGTGTTAAGTATGAGATCCCATTGTTTCTGATCTCAAAGCATGTAGATGTTGCCAAGAACCTACTTGGAAAAATTCCAGATTACAAGTGGGAATATTTTGACCTCTTAGGCATACAAAAGGAAGAGCCCCACACGCCTAAGTACCCACAATTCTAGCCTGACCAGTACATGTGCTGGAAGAAAGATGCCAAGGGTACACCTAACTTGGTTTCCGAAAGCTGGCTGACGTCAGTAGTTCCGTCAGGCTTGTTAAACCTCCTCAGACTGCCACATTTTGACCGATCAGCGGAAGTTAATGCGGTGGTTCGCACACTGATGGTGCGAATCCACCAGGGATACCTATGGCTAGGTAAAAACATTGATGTCAATATTTCCTTGATCCACCGCATAATAGGTCTCAGCAAGCATGGTAAAGATCCTAAGCAGTTCTTCCAAGGGAAGAGCAAAGAAAAAGAAGCTATTGAGAAAATGAAGAAAAGTCAGCCATTGATAAAGGGGAAAAGAGGCTTTCCCACAGAAGACATTGAGGACAGAATGACAAAATGTGTGACCCAGTTACTCATAGGAAAAATCCTCATAACAGCTAGGCCTCTGGAGGTGCCTACAGGCACAGTATTTCTTGGTGCCGCAGCAACTGAGGGCACCGAGTTCAGTTGGTGTCAATTCCTTCTGAATGAGTTCTTTAATGAACTCAATGATACCCAAGAAAACGGTGGACAGTTCCACTTCACATGGCTCATCATCCTCATCGCCTTTTGCGGATGGAAGGAGCCAAGGGACTATGTGGGGATTAACATAGAAACCAATGATCCCAGAGGATTCTGGTATGCCAACCTCTGGGAAAATGTCATCGCAGAGCGATAGCATGCGACAGCTAAGGTGTTCTACCAATATTATACTTAGTTGCGCGATGCGATTGTTCGTACACCCCTCATCACAAAGCAGATAATGTCATAGTACATTCGTGTTCTGGACTTCAGCGCAGACATGCGATGTATCTTCATCGCACCAAAGGAAAAAATGAAGAACCCAGAGTGTTTCCCAGGTAACTACCACATGTATGAGGAGGATATTGAAGCCCTCATGAAGGATTGGCCCGTCGACTTCCGTGTGGAAGTCATGCATGTTGAGACAAACTCTGAAAAGGATGAGCCAATCCCGCTGGCATGCCCGGTTGTTGAATAAAATGGCAAGCGCAAAGAGCCAGAGACTCCGTGGTAGCCAAAGGAAAGAAAGAAGGTGAAGGCTACAAAGATTCAATCTGAGGCAGTCCTGAATGAATATGATTATGAGATGATAGCTAAAACAGTTTCAGAACAAATGAAGGAGCTCATGGCGGCTAAAGATAAGAAGGATAAGGTCATCCAGGATGACCTGCAGAAGATGCTGCTTGCAATGCAAGGCCTGATGAAGAAAATGGACGATGTCCAGAAAAGCCTTACCTTGCCGCGAGAAGCAGGAGCCGAAGGGAGGTCGGTAGGGACCTCGCAGCAAGAACCGCCACATCTAGAAATAACGCTATCGTCAAAGACTAGAATTGTCCATGTCAACCCATTGGATGTTGCACTGCCAATGGCAGAGCAGTTGGTCTTAGACACAAGGGAGTCGAGTGGGTAGAGATCGACTTGGAAAAAATCCCCTTACCAGGATTGCACTTCATCCACATGCCGATCATCGAGGAGATGCATGACCGAACAATAGAGTCGATGAAGTCACAAGCAGAGCTCACCGCAGCAAACAAATAGCTCGAGTTGCGTGCATACATGCAGCTACGAAATGAACAGGATCATCGACTTAACTTGGAGACTACCATATCTAATGTTGTGAAGGATATTAAAGGCATAGAAATCTAGGATGATCTTGTAGACACAGTTATGAGGATCGGAGATAAGGTGAGATCCTTGCAGTCGGAAATGCAGGATAAAGAGATTTATTATGAGGCCGATATTGCCACATTGAAGAATAAGCTGAATAAGCAGACACCATTAACTAAGCAGCAGCTGAGAGAACAAGCTGTCAGTACCGCTACGCAGAACATGATGAGCGGCATCACTCAGTGCCAAGAGCTATTGGAACAAGTCTCCAAGTCATTCACTGCTCTTGAAGAGGATCAAGTGCTGCAGCACATGAAGACTGCGATAAAGGAAAAACAGACCGCCCTAGATAAATTGGATGCAGAGGTCAAAGCTCTGCCACCAAGGGAGAGGTTGGCCAAGTATAAGGAAGTATCAGGCTTGAAGAATCAAGTCTAGGCATTAAGAGAGAAGGATACCGAAATGGACAATCAGTCACAGCAACTCATGGAGGATGCTATAGCAGTGTCGCAGCAGATAGAAGACAAGCTAGCAGAAATACACGACAACCAGAAGCAGGTACAGGGACATATTGGAGCAGAGATAACCCCAGTGCTGCTGGAAATAGTTTAGCAAGTTGAGCAGGATACCAAACAAGCAGTGGAAGAGTTGCTCGGTGTATATAATGAGTTCGCGGCCAAACTAGTTCCACCAGCTGTGGAGTAGAGTGAGACAACTGTAGCAGCAAGTGGCTTAGGGATGAGCCACATGTAAGTGTTAGGGGCATGTTGGGACTGGCCCAACAGGGCCATTTTTTATAACATTTTTAAGGCTAGATGGAGCTGAGCTGAGCGCAGCTCAGAAAATAAGTAAATTTTTGCTAAGTATTGGGGGTACTACGAAGGTGTGCGCAGTACCGAGTTTTGAAGGATGCTGCGAATATCAACACTGAACAGGTTCAATGCTGTGAAGGTAGTAGGCCATGTGGAGCCAGTAAAGTTGTGTACTAGATGGAGGATGGCCAGATAGAGTGGATAGACCGGCGATGGTCTACTTTTGGTAAGACTGCTGGAAAGATGTCGAGTTGAGGGCATAAGCAGATCAGGAAGTTGGTCGACTGTACAAGCCCATTAAGCAAAGGACAGGTTGGGAAAGTGACAGTTCGGTGTACAGTAGAGTACGTGACCGTTAAGGGGAAAACGGCGGATGGACAATGACTGGAGCTGAGCCAGTTGTACGCACCCATTAGAGGACAGACAGCCTGCAGGGAAAGTGACTGGGAGATGAGCCAGTCGCATGGTCTGTTAGTGGAAGGACAGCTCGAAACGGATGACCTGTTGTTATACACACAATAGGAAGGCTGAAAGCGACGGGTCTAAGGTGTGGAGGATTGCCATGACAGCAGAATCGCTACCAGAAGCCTACATGATGGTTCAGAGGGACCGTAGTGGTTTGGAAACCCTAAGGGTTTCGGTCATCAATGTTGTAAAGACATGACCTTCAGGCATGATCTATATTAAGAAGACAATTTTGTATAGGAAGGGTTGGTGAAGGGTTGTTGTTGTAAGTTAGGGGTTGTTGAGTTTTGGTTAGTTGCTCAAGACAAGAAAGACTGGTCATTGTGACCATATTGTATTGTAATATATTTTGAGTCAGGAAAATATGGTAAAGGCTCTGCAGCTGAGTGTGCAGAGGCCTAACTGAGAAAGAAGAGAGCCGCAGCTAAGTGTGCGACTAAGAACTGTGAACCCTTCCTTAAAAAGAAATATCAAACACAGTTCTTGTAGACATAGCTTCCCATTCGAGGGGATTAACCACGTTAAATAGTGTTTTGAGTGACTGAATGGTTATATGTGTGTTTATATTTATCTATTTCTGTAGTTGGATGTCTGAATATTGGCTTATAGTCTATTATGAGAAGGCTTTTATATGCATTCACCATCAAGAGAGTATGGAATGATATGTTAAGTCTGCATGAATGGATGTATGGTTAGTATTAGATTTTCTTCTAAGGACAGTGAATCTATCATTTTGCTTGAGTATGGAGAAAGTTGTTTACGTGTTTGAATGGATGCAGTCGATGAATGTATAACAGTTATTTCGCACCTAAGGGTTATGCTTAAAATAGTAACATTATAAGTGTGTGTTATGAGCATTAAGTAGTAAGATAGTCACGTGAATGACTAAGTGGATAAGTGGTAGTCAGCTCACTGCCTTAAGCATTTTGCACTTAGTCTAAGTATAGGAAGTCAAGTGGTCGTGTTCGTAGTGTAGTATTAAACCCCACAGTAAGGAAGAAGGTAGTTGTGCGGGCCGCGATGTTGGCCATTTCCGCGTAGTCCGACCCTCGCAGCACACAGCCGGTGCGCTGCCGTGTACTTCGTCACAGCCATCAACTCATCACTCACTGTGTACATTTGAGTCCACAGTGCCCCATTAAAAACACCTCAGGTGAGACCTCAGCCTGCTTGTGGGTTGTTGCTAAAAGGGCCGGTGCGAAGGGGTTTTGTTGGTTTAAGGTAACCGCGCAGAACCTGGGTCTTCATAAAACCTCTGGTCAACATTGTATAGCCAACAAATACAAGTATGTAATCAAGCAAAGACCAAAAGAGCAGGAGAATTGACAAAATATTCCATCACAAAGACGGGAGTGGAAGATGAATTTGCAAATCCCTAAGGCCAAATATTCTTAACAAACAACACGAATTTTCTTAACGTTAATTAAATCCAAGTAGAACTAAGAAAATAGAAACAATAGCGCTTTTCCTTGGAAGAAGGTAAAAATCGAGTGAATAATTAGAAACAATAGGGTAATGTGATTTTGAACAAAAGGAATATATTGTGCAAAGGAGACTAGGCAAATATCCATAAGAACAAAATCCATTACAACAATTATAGACTATAATATTGTTGATGCCAAGGGGAATCACAACGAGTTAATAGCCTTTAGATAAGTTAGCACAGGAAAATAAATTATATTAGCACACTATGAAAAGCATTTTGAAAATACAAAACTATTTAGGAAAAGACATAAAATATGTAACACCAGTTTCAAAGCATGGCAAAAGAGGACAGCGTAGTTTAAAGGCACAAAATATTTTATTATCATATAACAATGAGGCAATATTGCCATTCGGAACTGATCAGAATACCATAACAATTTTTTCATGTTACAAAGGGCAGACAGAATCTGTAAAAGGAATTGGACAATTCTATATAAATGGAAGATTTACTACGGAAACAGAGAGCAAATTCTGTTAAATGGCAAATGTTGACATGGTTTTCCATTATTTTTCTGATCTTATTTCCAATCTAGATATTTACAATGGAGATCTATAACAGTATTAAGTATTTAAGATACTATCAGGAACATGCAACATTGGAAAATCTTGGGAAATGGCACAAGCTATGTACTAAACATGATACTACCGTACACCAACTTCAAAAATGACAACAAAAGGCCAAGGAAAAATGAGAAAGAGAAATTCCAGGTTAAAGGCATCAAACTTTATAAGCTAACACACTAACAAGGGCATATATGATGTAGCAACAAAATAGAATATGACAAGGCCACCCATAGAAAACATGTAATATTCCATCCAAGATTTGTCCAAAATATTGTCTCCAAACTCATATTTTATCAAAATTTTACTAGTGAATTTTTAAACAATTTCTTAAACTGAGCGGGATGTAAGTGAGGGGGACTGGTACAATGAGTGAGGATGGTAGGGATGACTTTAAGTTCTGGAATTTATATGGATGAGTGTGAAGCAGCAGATAAATATGGTATGAGCATAAGTCCTAGGCACAATGTACTAGAGCCATTCACTTTTCAGCAACAAAGCAATTTTGTTGCCTACTTTGAGGCTTCATGGGCTTCTAGCATATACCAACAAGACTGGGTGAGGGATTCTCAGAGTTTATGGAAGATTTATAATAGTCAACTAAACTTGTATAATGCACAGGAATGATGTTCCTGAGAATTTAGGAGGATTCAGAGTGGTTTGGAGGCAAAATTATCAAGTGCGCTACCTAAGGATTGGTGAGTTAGTCAATTTCCAGACTCTTCCAAACAAGGTTAAATACATCCAAAACCTTAGGGAAATGGTTGTTCTGGCTAGTGTACTCTATTATTAATATCATACAATTGACAGAATGTAAAACTAATGCTCATAAAATAAATGGCAGTTAAATATGTAAAACTAGTCATAAAATTGCACACAAGGAACTAGTCTTTCAATTTTGAATTATCAAACTGCTTCCATAATTTGTAAACTCTATTATGAAGAAATTATATGTTCTGATATATCCTATTGAGAAGCTACAAGTCAAAAATTAAACTTCAGAACACTTCTTTTACTTATTTGATTGCCTTCCAAACTTATAGTGCCTCATAGGCTAGAAATTCATTACAATTGATGGAGAAAGAAGATAAGAAGTAGGAAGATTACTGTGGCTCTATTCTGAATTTTTTATCAGACCATCTACAAGTCAGATGCTTGATATTTGATGTGTATTGAACTTTTGGTCATCACTGGGGAACATTTACTGAACTATCTCCCTCCTCCAGGGAAAACTCCTCCAAATTTAGCGGAGAAGGGGTGTAGAAGTGGAAGGAGAAGATGGGGATCAGATATGAAGCTGATATTTGGACATGGGAATATATGATATCTAAAAATGATGGCACACTGAACTCCTTGAAGATCCTAGGCGCAATCTCTAAAAACTAGCTCCTCCTTCTAGTGGTTCTCCTCCAAAACTAGCTGCAAATTCACTGAAGTAGTGACCTCCTTCTTTGTATGATTGTAGATATTCAATGGTTGGCTGATATGGACCTGAATGGATATGATATCACTCTCTTGACATGAATACTATATGACTGGAAACTATGGATCCTTGGGGCACATCTCCCAAGAAATTGTTGAGGCGCATCACTCAACAAGAGAGGCTTAGAGCTCTCAAGACAAAATTCAAATGATCAAAAGTTGTTAATGGGAGTTGGAAGCATTCGTTTATAGAATTCATGTTGACCTGTTGAGCAAGTTAATTGGCTTGGTGAACTATGAGAATGGGTCACCCATGAGTGGATATACTTGCTTTCTTTTCTTCTTACACCTTTTCTCTCCTTTAGAAACTATTCCCCCTTGTGTCTCAAGATGTTTCCTTCATTGTAAAACTTTCATGCTTTGTAAATTGAGTTCTCTTTTGGAAATTTTGACCTCCCTTAGCTTTTTATTGTTGTTTCCTATTTCTTTCTTTTGGTAACATATTACACCTTCCCTCTTTTCATCCCTTGCTATTTTCTGACCTCCAGTTCTGATTTAGCAACATTATCCTCAAGGGTATTCCCTCTTGGCCCACTTGCACACATCATCCACTTGCCAAAATATTAATAAATGGAGATAATTAATCAAATAAATTAGCTCCTCACTCCAAAATCCAATATCATTAATTATTTAATTAAATTAGAGGCCTAGCTCAAAATTTCCCAATTAATTAAATAATTCACCTTAGCACTTAGTTTGGGGATTAATATCTTCATGGGGGGGCCACCTTATCCATTTAATTCCCCAAATTTACCCTTAGTTATATTCCATAAGTCAATTTCCACATCCATCCATTAATTAATTAATTAATTCCTAGGTGACTTAGGCTAAAATCATCCCCCATGGACCATAGAAAAATTTGGGGGCATGACAGTCCTCCCCTCCCAAGATTGCTTGTCCTCGAGCAATTTAGTCCAGGGAATAATACTGCAATTCCATCCAAGCATACTGATGGGTCAAAAAATACATGAAGCGTTATCCCCAAGCAACTGGGAATCTTGCTAAAATACCTGTTATTTAGGTGGGTAAATAGGTTGTGTGGAAACAAGGGTAAGGGCTAAAGGGTATTTCATAGCATGCCTCCCCTACTTCGATTATTCCTGTTTTACTTAATTGGATTGGTAAGAGAAATCCATGCCTGTACGAAGCAATCCCTATGACTTTTATATCTCTCCTCATGTCGGTGACCATAGTAGTCACCCATTATTTGTACCACAACATAAATCATTAGAATCATGGGTCCCATCAATTCAATAGAATTGAAACATATGCTCCCTCAAGCATGATCCAACTATTCCATATATCTGTAAAACTACCCAACTGAATCTGAATGGGTCTAGCATGCTATTGTTTCTCAACTCTGATCATAAGTTTCTCATGTAATCCCCAAGAGTCTAGTCCATCATGCAGTTCCCCATGAAAGGAACTAGTCCACCATTCAACAAATGTAGATCTTAAGAAAAGAAAATTGGATTTCCCTCCTGGATCCCACTGCTTATGGTGCTTCCTCACAAGCCCAATTAACATCAGGAACAAACTTCCAACCCAAGGAATTCCAGGATCCCATGGATTGTGCAGCGTTCTTCCAAAAATTATGGCATTCCGAAAAATGCCATGATCCCAATACCAAGTTGGAATATCTCTGCTTCCAATGCTCATGAAAATTTCTAATATGCACTTGTACACCCGATCCTTGTGTGAATGTGTACTGGAAGTGTCTAATGGCTGCAAATTAGGCCCTTTCTGTTGCTTGCGAATCATAGAAAAATCAGCAACATTTAAAACAATTTTCTTGCAGAAAGACAAAAAAAATTTACCTTCCAGATTTTCCTTTTCAGTGATGCCTCTAGCCATCCATCCAGCGGATGAATCAAATATATTTCTTGTTGATTCACATGATCTAAAATCATCCATATCTGCTACAATAGGATCTATCTCCCATAGGGATATATCATGATCTTCCTGTTGTACATGTGGCATCAACCAAAAAAACTTCTTCACCCACTGTTCATTCCCCATTGTTATTGTTGAATCTAGGACATGTGGGAAAGAACTGTGAACGTTCTATGTATGTCTGCAACCTTCAGTAACTAGAGTTATGGCTGCATCTTTTTCATTATTGGCTGGTCCAAATGGGGTGATCTCGTCCTACTCTTCCATGGGAGACTAATTGTCTTCAAGGAACAACTCAAGTTGCCTTGAAAAAAAATCGAGTGCTTGGTTTTCATCAAACTATTTTGCACACTCTTCAAGCACATGTAAAAATGAATGATCCTCATGATCCACCATCTCATGAGGTTCCTCCATATGATCCATAATTCTTTTATCCAAATGAAGTTGACTGAATGGTGTGTAGGAGGATAGGGGGGGTCTTTGCAACTTTCATGAAGCTGCAATATCTTTGTCTTGGATTCTTGGAGGGAAATTTGAGTGCTTCTCAAAGAATATTGGGTGGCAATCAATCCATCATTGAGCTTGTTGATCTCTTCATAATCCCTCAAGGATTCACCATGAAACAATTCTACAAGCTCCAACAAACTATCTCTATCAGAAAGTAGGTTCAATAATTTACCTTTTATGCTTGTCGTGGCTTTCTGAAATTGTTCCATGTCTCTCATGGAATACTGCTCCCCCAACTTCCAACAGAGGTTATTCATTAAAGCATGGGCACCATTGAGGGTTTGAAGGGATTCTTGGATCTTGCATTAATTCATATTCATTGTCCCTTCAAGGAAATGAGGTTATGGAAGATGAACCTTCTCCTCTTCTAGCTTCCTAGGATCAACTTCAGTTCATTCTGTTGAAGTTATGAAAGTTGGTCCATATTTTGGGGCTGCAAGATATTCATATTTCAAATCATGAATATCATATATTTGGCTTCAACCGGGGTGCTCATTCATCTCTGGTGCACCAGTAAGGCTTTCTCTCCAATTTTCAGTTCTCCCCAATTCAGGAGTCTCGACCCATAGGGGCTTAACCAAGGCCATATCCTCCTCAAAAGTGGCTGCCCCGTCAAACTGACACATAGGAACATAAAGATCAGAATTTACAAAATTCTCATGTTTTATATTTTCCTCTCCTTGTGATGGTATGTTGGTGGTTTGGCCTTCCACCAATTTATCATTTTCAATTTCTGTTATTGCAAGACCTTCTTCTTTCTCCATGGATATTGCATCCACAGCACCTTCACCAATGAGGACTTCCATGTATCCCACATATATATGAGAATACACATCATTATATGCTTCCTCACACTTAAAACATTCCTCAATAGGTTCTCTTCCAACCATGTGGGCATCTTGCAAACACCTTTCTAGTGATTCAACCCTGTCATTGCATTCACCCTTATCACTAATGATCTGAGACTCAGCATCCAGGGAATCCCTTATGCAATAATTATCCTCTTATGTAGCCGGAACATCATCATGATACAAAGTAGTACAAAAATATGAATGTGGTGCATACATTTTCATCATGCTTCTCTCTTCAATGGGTGGGGTTATGGTGCCTTGTTCTGCCACCAATTCTACTAGTTCACATCTAACTGATGTGTGGTCAACTTATGCTTACATGTGAAGCTCTTGTGGTGACTTTGGATCTGATTTATGTTCTTCTTTTGGATCTAATCCAAAATATGACTCAGTACCCCTAATAATACCAATCCCTTCTGAGTTGATCTTGAGATCCTCAACATAGAATCTTGCAGTAGATTCTTTTCCATTATGTCAACAATCTCATGATTGGTCGTTGGGTCTTGCTTCTCCTTAGTTGTATTAGGAAAAATATTCTTGGAGGATCTTCTTGAAGAGGATCAAAAAATTATTGTGAAGTCACATGCATCCAATGAAGCTTTCATATTTTTATTATCTCTTCCATAGAAGGTTGACCTTTGACTGTAGAACATGCAACTTTTTCCTGAATATGGCTATCAGAATAACCATAGTATCTTCTTCCAATCATGATCTCATGGGAGATACTTGTGGAAGGTACTTCTTGGAAATTATCTTCCTCATACTGTCTGCAATATTCTTCATACTGCTCATCATAATCATCATACTCTTCATAAAAATAATATTCTTCTTCATGCAACTCAAACTCTAAATCTTCCATGACTGTAACTAATTCCACAACTGCAACTTGAAGATACTGTTGAGCTACTTTTCCACTGAGAGTTCCTTTCGATGGGATGAGCCAAGGAAAGTTCTCTGATACCACTATAATATTCTAGCCAATATTTGGCCAAAATATTATCTCCAAACTCATATTTTATCAAAATTGTATTAGTGAATTTTTAAACAATTTATTAAACTGAGCAGGATGTAAGTGAGGGGGACTGGTACAATGAGTGAGGATGGTAGGGATTACTTTAAGTTCTGTAATTTATATGGATGAGTGTGCAGCAGTAGATAAATATGGTCTAAGCATAAGTCCTAGGCACAATGTACTAGAGCCATTCACGTTTCAGCAACAGAGCAATTTTGTTGCCTACTTCAAGGCTTCCTGGGCTTCTAACATATGCCAACAAGACTGGGTGAGGGCTTCTCGGAGTTTATGGAAGAGGTATAAAAGTTAGATAAACTTGTAGAATGCACAGGAATGATGTTCCTGAGAATTTGGAGGATTCAGAGTGGTTTGGAGTCCAAATTCTCAAGTGTGCTACCTAAGGATTGGTGAGCTAGTCAATTTCTAGACTCTTCCCAACAAGGTTAAATACATCCAAAACCTAAGGTAAATGATTGTATTGGATTTTTTACTCTGTTATTAAGCTCATACAACTGACAAAATGTGAAACTGATGCTCAGAAAAGAAATGGCAGTTAAATATGTAAAACTAGTCATAAAATTGCACACAAAGAGCTAGTCTTTCAATTTTGAATTATCAAACTGCTTCCATAATTTGTAAACTCTGTTATGGAGTAATTAGATGTTCTGATGTATCATAATGAGCAGCTACAAGTTGAAAATTAAACTTCAGAACACTTCTTTTACTTATTTGATTTCCTTCCAAACTTACAGTGCCTCACAGGCTAGAAATTCATTACAATCGATGGAGAAAGAAGATAAGAAGTAGGGAAATTACTGTGGCTTTGTTCTGAAATTGTTATCAGACCATCTATAGGTCATATGAATGATATTTGATATATACTGAACTTATGGTCATCACTAGGGCGCATTTACTGAACTATCTCCCTCCTCTAGGGAAAAGTCCTCCAAATTTAGTTGAGAATGGGTGTAGAAGTGGAAGGAGAATATGGGGATCAGATATGAAGCTGATATCTAGACATGGGAAGATTTCATATCTGCAAATGATGGTGCACTGAACTCCCTGAATATCCTAGGAGCAATCTCTAAAAACTAGCTCCTCCTTCTAGTGGTTCTTGTCACGTCCCCTCCCATCATACCAGTGCGATGGAGAGAACGTGAGGCTAAGACGAGGCATCTGGCCCCATGATTACTAAATAAAGATTCACATAATATAAAAAGACATGCAGATGTATAAATGTAAGAAACACAGTGGAATTAAATTCAATTACACATCTATCATACATTCAAGATATTCATGATAGTCATCAAATAAATACATTGCAAAGTTAACACAAGAGAGTAATTATCTTAAAACAAAGTAGTCCCGAGCAACTGGCTATGCAACTGCAACGTTCCACCCAACCATAGGCCAGTTGTGCTCATCAATCTCTCAACACAACTGCCACCCCCGAGCTGAGCATGATCTCTATAAGGAAAAAGGGAACAACAGACTCACACATAGCCCAAAGATACACCAAAATCAGCCAAGCCAATCTACAATTGGGTTTATCAGGCTGCTAAGGCAATGGAAAGGGAGATATGCTAAGCTAGTGAGCTCAACCACAGAGATATGGACACTCTCTGCAAGATCTATCTAGCTTGGTCCCCACAATACCTACACACCTAACACAAGGAAGTATTCCCTTCACTACTACACAGTCCCTCAGACCATACCTTCCAGTATAGTGTTCTTCAAGGTGTGCATAGAATAGCAACCAGCCCTTTCGATCTTCTTGAGAGGTTACCTCCTCACCAGGTTTATCAAGCCAATTCTGGTCCACTTCCACTCCTAATTCTTGCTCACCAGTTCAAACCAAAATAAGGATGCACACAATAGCAAAATCACAAGTGCTAGGTATGAACAAAAATGTGGGAAACCAAAAACGAAGTGGTAGATGGGGAATCAACCATGGGAGAGAAAAATAGTTTCCTGAAAACATTCATGGGCATTCCAGGGGCAGAAACGACCTCTATAAAGTCTCAAAATGTGACTCCCTTTCTCCCATCCACTGTGCAATACAAAAATGAGCTCCCAGCTATGGAAAATGCAGGAAAATGATAGAAAACATGAAGGAGAAAGACTCGGCTAGCTCAGACTGCTTGAGAGAGAAAAGACCATGGGTGAAGAATGGATTTGGGCACAATTTCTAGGATTTTTTCTTGCCACAGAATCAAAAATACTTTTTTCCAGGTTGATGGCTTTCCCATGCACAAAATTGGTTTCCATACCTCTTCATTCCCAAGTCATTAACTACCTCAACCAACTCTTTGAAGAATTAAATGATTTGTGTTAGGATATTTAGACATTTAGGAGTTAGTTAAGATCAACTTGTGTAATATATCCGTTAGGGATAGTGTGTTTCTTTAGTATGCATTTGAATACTTAATCCGACGGTCACGATATGTTCCCGACATAGAGTGATCCGATGGCTCAACTTCTCTTAGATCAAACCTAACCTTGATTCGTGGCTTAACACTCGATTGGTCTATGATCTCTATTTAAAGAGCATGGAGGGTCATTGTTTAGTTGATCGATTATGAGAAGCTCATTTGTAACATTCTTTCTTTGCATAATAAATTGTCCCGTAGAAGCTATTTGGTCGGGGTCGTGGAGTGTTTCCCTCAAGAGGGTTTAAACCACGTCAAAACATCGGTGTGTTGATCTGTGATCTGTTTGTGTGAAGTGGTTGCTCTTGGTGTTTGTTCCTTTGGTAGTACCCTGTGTATCCAAACATGGCATCAGAGCTTTTATGAAGTGCTGCTTCCGATTATGATCTAGATCTTGAACTGCTATTGCCGAAACTCGAAAGGGTTTCTAGTTCTGGTATTTTTGTGCATTTATGGGAAGTGGGAGGTTTTCCATTGCGTCCGGAGCGTCATTTCCATTGGGAAATAGTTTCGTTTGATCGAAAACGGTTCTCGGCTGCTCCAGAAATGCGTATTTCATCAGATCTGAAGGTATAATGTTACAGTGACGCATTTTTTTTTCTTTTTTTAAAAGGAAAAAATCTCATATTTCATCATTTTTTACTGTTAGATTTTTTTTGGGTTCGGATTGTTGCTTTCCCGTGCACCTTGAGTGATCTCGGCAAATCAGAAACAGAAAGGGAAAGGGTTTTTCTCGGCTGCATATGCTCTTTGCCGTGCACCTTGTGCGATCTCGGCAAATCAGAAACAGAGAGAAAATGTAGACTTTCTGGGCAAGCTAACAAGATCTAACTCTACAAGTGTGGAAATTTTTTTTTTGTTTCGATCTATGGTGTGTTTTGCAGGAAAAAGGGCAAGCACGCAAACCAAGCAAGAAGAGTAAAAATAAAAAATAAAAAAAGCCTCCTTCCTCATTCCCATATTTTACATACATTTTAATCTAGCTCACTTGGTTCAAAGTTACTTTATTCCTTAATAGATCTTGAGTTCAAGTCTTAGAAAGTTACTTTTAAAAAAGAAAAGTGCATGCAATTTCTATTTTCAAGTTACTTTATTGTAAAAGTGCATCTCACTTAAATAATAAAAAATAAAAATACAAGTGAATCACTTAAGTTTTTTATTGTTGCACTATTTAAAAGTAATATCATTGTAAAAGTGAAATCACTTATTTTACAAAAGTGGTTCACTTAAAGCAACTTTCTTGTAAAGTGATTGTCAAAAGGTTCATCTTGGGAAGAGGGGGGTTCTTTTTTTTGCTGGACATTCTCTAGCTGCCACGTCACTATTGGGGACATCTTCAACAGCTTCTTTGTTCAAGCATAACTTCATCATACAAAGTCAGTTTTCAGTGCTGTTTTTTTTTAAACCGCCTATTTTTTCGAGGTCTTCACATCCAGACTATTGGTTTCTGCTTTTACAGCCATTAATTTACAAATATGGCCACCCCTTGTGATATTCTACTTAACAGTTCCAACTATTTCTAATGGAAATCTCGTATGGAGGATGTTCTACGAAGTAGGGGACTTTTCAGAATTACCTCAGGGAAAGAAAAAGAACCCACTGATGATGATAAGAAAATAAAATGGGAAAATAGATGTGATAAAGCTCATGGATTGATTGGGATGTCAATCTCTACTGATTTGCGATTCCACATATCTGGAATTGATGAACCTAATGCTGCTTGGAACAAGTTGGAATCTTTGTTTGGTAAACACAATAAAATTTGAGGTCACCAACTCGAAAATGAGTTGATTTCTTTAAATCCAAGTGATTTTTCATGCATTCAAGATTATTTATCTAAGTACAAAACTCTTAAACTCTTATGTGCAGAATGTAAGATTGAGAGGAAGATAAGTAATGCATTTATCATATTCTTTCCAAACTTGGACCTGCATATTCTGTTTTTGTATCTACATTTTACTCCATGAAAGCATCATTGAATGCAGCTAGCTATCAAGAGTCTAGTCTTGAATCCTTTTGTGATTCCTTGATTAGAGAACAAGATAAACTCATTCATCTTGGAATAATCAACAATGCAGATACATCTGGGAAAGCCTTATTGTCCCAACAGAAAGAAAAGTCCAAGCCTCCCAAGAAACAAAATTTTCGCAATAATAAGTCAAACAAGGGTCCCAAACCCTCTCAGTCGGGTCCTTTAAAAAATGACAAAGGATCCAATCCAAAAGGCAAGAATACTGAGCGTCATTGCAACTATTGCGGGAAAGATAATCATGATGAATCTAAGTGTTTCAAGAAGATGGCAGCCTTGTAAGCAGCAATGAAGAAGCACCACATCAGCCTAGATTTGCCTTCAGAATATGCCTCTCATGGACATGCACTTTGTGCTTCTGGTTATTCTTATAATACATCTTCTTCTTCTACTTCAAATGAATGGCTCATTGATTCTGGAGCATCTTATCATATGGATAAGGATCAAGCCATCTTTTCTACTATGCATGAATGTAACACCAAACAAATATTTGTTGGTGATGATAGATCTTTAAGTGTTGTAGGAGTTGGAACAGTTCCAGTAGATAATGGTCATTTTAGTGATGTACTATGTGTTCCAAGAATTTCCTGCAATTTTTATCAGTCTATCAGATCACTCATTCTGGTGAAGGTAAAATTGTGACCTTTACACCTCACCAAGTTGTAATCAAGGATTTTAAAGATCCTCAACAGGTCCTAGCTACCGGCATTGTTGATGATATTACTAGGTTGTACAAGTTTAACAACTTTGGGTCATCACCTTTTCCTTCAGGTTTTTTGCTCATAGTGATAACTTGAGCAAACTTTGGCATGAGCGATTTGGTCACTTAAATTATCGCTCATTGCAACAACTATGTAAAGAAAATATGGTGACAGGTCTTTCGATGGTATCTTGCAGAGATGGTGTTTGTTCCGGTTGTGTACTCGGAAAACATCATCGGGACAGTTCTGACAAACGTGCCTCTTGGCACACCTCGGTTCCCTTGGAGCTTGTGCATAGTGACTTGTGTGGTCCTCTTCCATCTGCTTCCTTTTCTGGTTTCAAATATTTCTTAACTTTCATTGATGATTACACCAGACGCACTTGGGTTTATTTCCTAAAACTTAAGAGCGAAGTATTTAACATGTTTGTAAAATCTCAAGCACAGTTGAATCTAGCTACTGTGGATTCCTCACTGGTGAAAGATTGCACAACATTTGCAAGAATTAGCATAAAAAATTTAAATGAATGAAGAACAATACTCATGAATTGGTGAATAATGTCAATATTATTAACTGTCCAACCTTAACAAAGGTTAAGAACACCCATATATACAAATCTGGAAGAATTCGAATCCATCTGGAGTGTTCACACTGATTTAGCTTAGAAAAAGCTCAAACCCCCCTAGGTTGACCAAAATATCCCAAACCATCCCAAACTGGTTCGAATCTGCAGTGTGAATGCTGGGAATGACTGGACAGGCCCATGTGACCTCACACATGTGAAGAAACTGGTTGGTTAGAGGTTTGGAGTCTAAAATTGGTCAAAAATGTGACAAAACAAGGCAAGATTGTCCACAAAGAGAGCAAATGCGCCCTAGGTAGAAGAGAAGCATGCTGAGTGCATTAAATGACCTGAGGAGGGCGCTCTAGGCATGCTGAGTGCATTAATTGCCCTGGGGAGCGCTCCACTTAGCTGGTTTGACTCGGCACTTGTTCACATTTGCTATCTAGTTCATGATAATTGACCATTTAGTAGCTAATCAACTTAGGGATGTAATCATTAATCACTTGGGCTAATTAATCATCATTAATAAATGATTAATGTACATAGGTGGAAAAATGTTCTAACACCCCCCCTTAAGCTAGACTTAGTGAAATATCAAAAATTAAGGCCTTGGCAACTAGGCTCAAGTCACCTTTTACATCATAAAATTTATTTGTCCATGTAACCAAGGTAAGGAGGAAAACCACATGGGAAATAAAACCTCCCCTCTAAAATGGACATGTGGCATATATCAAAATACACCAATCATCACCATGCATCACTCACCCCAAGCAAAGATCTAAGATGAGTGAAGGTCTTCTCGGTAAAACACTTGGTGAAGATATCAGCAGTTTGCTCACTGGATGGGCAATACTGCAATGCTATGATCCGGTCATGCACCAAACCCCGAATGTAATGCATGTGTATCTCTATGTGCTTGGTCCTCTGCCTCTGTACTGGATCGGTAGAAATCTTGATTGTACTTTGATTATCACACCAAAGAATAGTGGGTGAATCAAAGACAATCCCGAACTCTGCAAGAATACCTTGCAACCAAACACATTGTGTGGCTGCATTGACTGCTCCCCTGTACTCGGCCTCAGCTGAAGATAAGGAAATAGTGCTTTGTTTCTTGCTTGACCAGCATATAGTTCCATGTGCAAGCATAAAGACATAACCGGAAGTTGACTTCCGATCAATACAATCACCGGCCCAATCAGAATCTGTAAATCCTACTAGTTCAAGGGATGAACCAGCAGCATAATGGATACCAAAGGACTTAGTACCCTGAACATAATGAAGGATCCTCTTGGCTGCCTTCCAATGGATCTGATGAGGCTCTTGCATGTGCCTTGCAACAGCCCCAACAGCATAAGACAAATCTGGTCGAGAGTGTGTAAGATACAACAAACTCCCAACTAGTTGTCTATACAACGAACTGTCAACTAGCGGTGAAGAACCCCATTCTGTAAGCTTAACTCCTGAAAGAAATGGAAATTTTGCAGACTTACATTCAGCCATCTTAAATTTCTGCAGCAAATCTGAAGCATACCTTGACTGACATACAGAAATTCCATTCACAGATTGATCAATCTCCAAACCCAGAAATTGTTTTAGCAATCCTAGATCGGTCATGGAGAATGCACTGTGCAATGCTCTCTTAACTGAGTCAAGTTCTTTGGTGCAGCTACCAGTGATCAAAAGATCATAAACATACAGTACAATAATCAATATCAGATCACTAACATGCTGCATATACACATTTGGATCAGACTTACACCTCTCAAACCCCAAAGATAGCAGAAAATTGTCCATTTTTGCATACCATGCTCTAGGAGCTTGCTTGAGCCCGTAGAGTGATTTGTTCAACCTGCAAACAAGTGTATGATCAGAGATAAAACCTTCAGGCTGCTGCATATAAATCTCCTCATTCAGATCCCCATGAAGAAAGGCACTTTTTACATCCATGTGATGAATCTCCCATCGCTTGGAAGCCCCAATTGCCAAAACTAGTCTTATGAAGTCCATCTTTGCCACCGGTGCAAATGTCTCTGTATAGTCCACTCCTTGGACCTGAGAGTAACCCTTAGCCACCAACCTGGCCTTATACTTCAGATCAGAGCAATCAGATCCAATTTTGGTTCTATAAATCCACTTGCATTGCACTAGTTTCCTCTTGGGAGGAAGAGGGACCAAATCCCAAGTTTTGTTCTCATGGAGTGAGTTCATCTCCTCTTGCATGGTTGATTGCCACCTTGGGTCTGTACATGCTTCTGAATATGACATTGGATCAGATCCAACCATCAAATAACATGCCTCACTCAGATCAGAATTATTATATGCAAAGGAATTGTGAAATTGAGATCTAGTTTTCCTAGCATCTTGGGGATCTCCCACTAGCTCTCCGGCACTTTGAATTGTTTTCTCTACCCACTTGGGCCTTGAGGGAGGGATATGTTCAGAATCCATATCAACATCATCTTCAGCAATATCAGAATCAGAAATATCAGAGAATGAATCACTACTTACTTCATCATCAAGACGAGGGAATGAGCATTCCCCATCACCTTGTTCACTAGCTTGCAAAAATTCTTCCTCTTCGAATTTGACACTTCTTTCAATGAAAGTTTTGTGAGTGGATGGATCAAAGAGCTTGTAGCCCTTGGAATCCTCTGCATACCCAACCATGATTGACTCCTTGCTTTGGGGCTGCAATGCCTTTCTCTTCTCCGGTGGAATTCTGGCCCAAGCCCTTGAGCCAAAAATTCTGAAATGTGAGACATTTGGCTTGTGGCCCATCCAAGCTTCAAATGGAGTGATTCCTTGCAATGCTTTGTGTGGTGCCCTGTTCTGAACATATGCTGCACAATTCATAGCTTCAGCCCATAATTTAGGAGACAAATCCCTTGCTTGCAACATGCAAGTTGCCATCTCTTTCAGTGCTCTATTTTTGCGCTCTGCAACACCATTTTGCTGAGGTGTGTAGGGCACTGAGTGTTGCATCTGAATGCCATGCTCTTGACAGAGATGCTGCAAATTGTTGTTGACATACTCTCTACCATTATCAGTCCTCAAAATCTTCATGGCCTTCCCACTGAAGTTCTCAACCATGCTCTTAAAAATCTTGAAACAATCAAAGACTTCAGATTTTTGCTTAAGGAAAAATAACCAGCAGTACCTTGAGTAGTCATCGATGAAGGTGAGCACATATTTGCTGCAGCCATAGGAGGGTGTGGGGAGTGGCCCTATGAGATCAGAATGTACTATCCCAAGAGGTTGATCAGCCCTCCTAGCCTTCCCTTTATCATACTTCCTTTCAGGATGTTTCCCAATCATGCAACCCTTGCATGTTCCACTCGAAAATCTGATTTGGGGCAGCCCTTCTACCATATTTTCTTTGCTTAAAACTTGAAGATATCTGTAGTTTAGGTGCCCATACCTTTGATGCCATAGCTTGCTGGTCTCATTCCCATGTGACAGCAGCACACTTGGTGAAGAAAATTCGAGGAAGTGGGAGAACATGTACATCTTCATGTCATGGTCTGCAACACCCTTTGCAACAATTTTCCCGGTGGAAACTTCTGATATCTCCACTTCATCCTGAGTGAAGACCACCTTCTTTGCTGCTCCAGTATGTGTCATTTGATACACAGAGAGCAAGTTTGCTGCAAGATTTGGTACATACAGCACATTGGAGAAGAAGCCATTCTCCATAGAGATTTTCCCAATGCCATGAGCAGGGATTTCTGAGTCATCTCCCATTCGAATTGAGAGGCCACTGTAGGGAGCAAGTTCAGAAAACAAGTCTCTTGAGGAAGCCATGTGCCTTGAGGCACCTGAATCAATGATAAACAAAGGTGAATGAGATGAGCTAGCCACCAAAGCATGGCAGCTCTCCTTGTCTTCAGAAACGCACTCCTTCTTCTTGGAACTTTCAGGAAGAGGAATATTATTTTTCTGTAGGAGATGTGTCATGGTGTCTATGGTTTTCTTCATGCATGAGCTCTCTGGATGAAAACCTCTTTGACAGTAGCTACATTTTGTCTTCTCAGCCTTCTTTCCCTTGTTCTTGACAGGATTCGAAACCCCCTCAGAGGATTTGGGCCTCTCATCCTTTCTCTTCTTCTCTTGAGGTTTCGAAACCCTTGGTTTTTGCTTGCTTCTTCCACATTTCGAATCTCCAGCTGCAAGAACTTGATCCTTTTGTTTGATGGATCCCATCAAGACCAGCTTGTCTTGCTCTTGAGTTAGCATCTCCATGAAGTCAGCCAAGGATGGCATCTTCCAACCTCTGACTGTGAGCCTTGTGGAGTTGAAGGAAGACACAAAAACTGAGTATTCAGAACCCAATTTGGAGAGAATGGACAACACCAACTGTTCTTCTTTCTTCTCTATGCCACATTGTCTGATCTGCAAGACCAAGTTCTTGAACTTGGTGAAGAAGTCCTGGATGGAATCGAAATTCCCTGGGCTCAGTGAGACAAGCTCATTTTCGAGCTGGTGGCCTCTCATCTCATCAGTCTTTCCAAACAGTGTCTCAAGCTTGAGCCACACTTCATTTGGAGTTGCTAGACTTTCTACATGAAACAGGAGGTCTCTCGAAATGCTGAGACAAAGGAGGCCAAATGCCTCATCCATTCTGTTAAAAAACTTGGATTTCTCCACAGCTGAGTTTGTCTCAACCTCAGTGCCCATCGTGATTCTGTAGAGACCCTTGGATCTCAGCAAAATCACCATTTCTGCCTTCCAATCGAAATAGTTGAAGGGTGTGAGCACGTTTGGGTGAGATGGCTCCATTCTCCTCTGCTGCAATTCGCACTTGCTGACAATGCTGAACTCCAATACCTGCAAACAACTCTCAAATCACTCTGGAGGGATCTACACTCACAGATTCGAACCCTGTATGGATAGTGGGTGCATTCGGGAGAGCATCACACCTGAGAGGAGCCACTAGATTTCTCCAGTAAGCTCAAGGCAATGGCCTCAGGAATTATGTGGTTTCTCCACTGTTTCTGGCAATCCACTACAACAGTGTGCTGGTTCGAATTCTAGCTCCAAGAGCTCTGATACCATGTAAAATCTCAAGCACAGTTGAATCTAGCTACTGTGGATTCCTCACTGGTGAAAGATTGCACAACATTTGCAAGAATTAGCATAAAAAATTTAAATGAATGAAGAACAATACTCATGAATTGGTGAATAATGTCAATATTATTAACTGTCCAACCTTAACAAAGGTTAAGAACACCCATATATACAAATCTGGAAGAATTCGAATCCATCTGGAGTGTTCACACTGATCTAGCTTAGAAAAAGCTCAAACCCCCCTAGGTTGACCAAAATATCCCAAACCATCCCAAACTGGTTCGAATCTGCAGTGTGAATGCTGGGAATGACTGGACAGGCCCATGTGACCTCACACATGTGAAGAAACTGGTTGGTTAGAGGTTTGGAGTCTAAAATTGGTCAAAAATGTGACAAAACAAGGCAAGATTGTCCACAAAGAGAGCAAATGCGCCCTAGGTAGAAGAGAAGCATGCTGAGTGCATTAAATGACCTGAGGAGGGCGCTCTAGGCATGCTGAGTGCATTAATTGCCCTGGGGAGCGCTCCACTTAGCTGGTTTGACTCAGCACTTGTTCACATTTGCTATCTAGTTCATGATAATTGACCATTTAGTAGCTAATCAACTTAGGGATGTAATCATTAATCACTTGGGCTAATTAATCATCATTAATAAATGATTAATGTACATAGGTGGAAAAATGTTCTAACAATGTTCTTGGCCTACAAGCCCTTGTTGAAAAACAATCTGATCATCAAATTATTAAGTTAAGATCTGACAATGGAGGAGAATATATTAACAAAAAGTTCACTACTTTATGCACTGAACAAGGCATCCAACAACAGCACACTGTTCCATATACACCACAACAAAATGGTGTAGCTGAGCAGAAGAACCGCACTTTAAAAGAAATGGCTAATTGTATGATCCAATCTAAGGGACTAAGTCTTCAATTTTGGGCTGAAGCCATAAATTGTGCAAATTACATAGTTAATCGCACCCCCACTAAAGCATTACAAGGTATAACACCGGAAGAAGCATGGAGTAAAACTAAACCTGATGTAAGTCACTTCCATGTGTTTGGTAGTGAAGCATGGGCTCACATTCCGGATGAAAAACAGAAAGCATTGCAGCCTAAAAGTGAAAAGTGCATATTTGTTGGATATTTTGAAGATGTAAAAGGTTATAGACTTTTTCAACCACATTCTCATGATATAATCATTAGAAGAGATGTTAAATTTGATGAAAATCTCTTGGCCTACGAGCCTAACTCGGCGATTGTGCCATCTTTAGTCTGCGAGCCTGATTCGGCGTTTGTGCCTTCTTCTTCTTCTTCCAACTTCTTTGACAGGTTTCCAACTCTAGTTTCTGATGATGACAGTGAGGATGAAAATCCACCTCCGCCTGCTCATGTTCCTCCAATTGCACCAGCACAAGTGCTTCCTCAATGGGTCCGTTCAACATGTGAAGCAGCTGGTGATCTTGCTGGTGATCCTAGAGATCAACGTCGAACATGTTCTCAGTTTCAGCAAGCCTCTTCTCTTTTGGCTCAAGTTTTCGAGAATCATGATCTAGAAACTTTTGCAGAAGCTTCAGGGAATCCAGATTGGGATGTAGCCATGGATGAAAAATATCATTCCTTAATGGCAAACGATACTTGGGATCTTGTACCTCTTCTAAAAGGAAGAAAACTTGTCAGATGTAAATGGGTCTACAGAACTAAGTATGCATCAGATGGAAGTATTGAAAGACTTAAGGCAAGGTTAGATGCCAAAGGTTTTTCCCAAGTTGAAGGGATTGACTACAATGAAACCTTTGCTCCCGTCGCAAAAATGAACTCCATCCGCCTTGTTCTTTCCCTTGTAGCCTTACACAACTGGGAAGTCCATCAAATGGATGTCAAGTCTGCCTTCTTACATGGTGATTTACAGGAGGAAATTTACATGGAACAACCTCTTGGCTATATTCAGAATAACTCTAGCTTTGTCTGTCGCCTTAAGAAATCCTTATATGGCCTTAAGCAAGCTCCTAGAGCTTGGTATGCCAAAATGGATAACTTTCTCCTTGACACTGGTTTTTTTAGATGCCATTCTGACCCCAATGTCTATACCAAGAAAGTAGGAAACCATCTCATCATACTTGTTCTATATGTTGATGACCTTATTCTTACTGGTAGTGACCCTAAACTTATAACCCATGTGAAATCCAGTCTTAAACAAAATTTTGAAATGTCAGACTTAGGACATTTGCATTATTTTCTTGGTCTCCAAGTCCTGCAAACCAAAGAAGGAATCTTTCTTTCTCAGTCTAAGTATGCTTGTGACCTTCTTCGTACCTTTCACATGGAAGATTGTACACCAGCCCCTTCTCCCTTCCGGTCTGGAGTCAAACTTTCTGCCACTTGTACTTCTCCTGAAGTCGATGCCACCTTGTATCGTCAGCTTGTTGGTAGTCTCTTATACTTGACTCGTTCCCGTCTTGACCTTTCCTTTACCGTTGGTCGTGTTTCTCGTTATATGCAGACACCTCATGAAAGTCACTGGAAAGCAGCTAAAAGAATACTTCGATATATTTGAGGTACAGTTCAGTTTGGGATTCATTACAGTATAGGGGGGGAACCTTTGTTGTTGGTTTCACTGATTCATATTGGGCCGGCGATCCTGATGATCGAAAGTCTACTGCAGGTTATGTTTTCAGTCTGGGATCTGGACCTATTACTTGGGCTTGTAAGAAACAACAAGCTCTTGCTCTTTCTTTAGCAGAGGCAGAATATCGAGCAGCAGTTAATGCCAGTCAGGAAGCTTTATGGCTTCGACAGATCCTTTCAGAGTTTGGATTCGAGCAACAGCAGCCTACTCCACTTTGGTGCGACAATCAAAGTGCCATCAAGCTTGCCAAAGATCCAGTTCTACATTAACGCAGCAAACACATTGAGCTACATATGCACTTCATCAGAAATCTTGTTCATGATCGTGTTCTTGAAGTGCTCTTTTGCCCTACAGATGATCAAGTTGCAGACATCTTCACCAAGTCTCTTACAGAAACGAAGTTTTCTAAACTTCGATCTATGTTAGGAGTTCAGAAACTTGTCATTAAGGGGGGATATGCTCTAATGCCTCCTTCCTTCTCCTAATAGTGTCACTTTTGTAAATCCTTCAATCCTATCCCAAGTTGTTCTTAAGGGGGGATATTAGGATATTTAGACACTTAGGAGTTAGTTAAGATCAACTTGTGTAATATATCCGTTAAGGATAGTGTGTTTCTTTAGTATGCATTAGTATGCATTTGTAAATACTTAATCCGACGGTCACGATATGTTCCCGACATAGAGTGATCCGATGGCTCAACTTCTCTTAGATCAAACCTAACCTTGATCCGTGGCTTAACACCCGATTGGTCCATGATCTCTATTTAAAGAGCATGGAGGGTCATTGTTTAGTTGATCGATTATGAGAAGCTCATTTGTAACTTTCTTTATTTGCATAATAAATTGTCCCGTAGAAGCTATTTGGCCGGGGCCGTGGAGTGTTTCTCTCAAGAGGGTTTAAACCACGTCAAAACATCGGTGTGTTGATCTATGATCTGTTTGTGTGAAGTGGTTGCTCTTGGTGTTCGCTCCTTTGGTAGTACCCTGTGTACCCAAACAATTGGGTGCATAAGTCAAAATGGGTAGTTGGGGTTCATTCATTGACATTTGGCTTATCACCATTGGCTCAAGGGTTTGAATGATTTTCCTCCCTATTCCTTGTAGAATCATGCCCCCATATCTTGTTGCATTGCATAGCCATTTGTGGGTATTTCATTAAAATCCATATTTACATGATGTCTTAATTTCTATTGTGCATGGCTAGCACAAGAACCATATGCATCGATATTTAATTGCTGATACATAAAACGCTAAATCAATGGCGGGGCCTTGGCCATGAGCTCCTCACCATGATTGAGTAACGATATTTACATCATTTACAATTTTAATGCAATAGGGTCAAAATCGGGATATTACAGTTCTCCTCCGAAACTAGCTACAAATTCACTAAATTAATGGCCTCCTTCTCTGTATGATTGTAGATCTTCAATGGCTGGCTGATATGGACCTGAATGGATATGATATCACTCTCTGGACATGAATACTAGCTGACTGGAAACTTTGGAGCCTTGGGGCACATCTCCCAAGAAACTGTTGAGGCACATCACTCAACAAGAGAGGCTCAGAGCTCTCAAGACAAAATTCAAATGATCAAAAGTTGTTAATGGGAGTTGGAAGCATTATTTTATAGAATTCATGTTGACCTGTTGAGAAAGTTAATTGGCTTGGTGACCTATGAGAATGGGTCACCCATGAGTGGATATACTTGCTTGATTTTCTTCTTACACCTTTTCTCTCCTTTAGAAATTGTGCCCCCTTGTGTCTCAAGATATTTCCTTCCTTGTAAAACTTTCCTTCTTTGTAAATTGAGTTCTCTTTTGGAAATTTTGACCTCCCTTAGATTTTTATGGTTGTTTCCCATTTCTTTCTTTTGGTAACATCTTACACCTTCCCTCTTTTCATCCCTTGCTATTTTATGACCTCCAGTTCTGATTTAGCAACATTATCCTCAAGGGTATTCCCTCTTGGCCCATTTGCACACATCATCCACTTGCCAAAATATTAATAAATGGATATAATTAATAAAATAAATTAATTCCTCACTCCAAAATCCAAAATCATTAATTATTTAATTAAATTAGAGGCCTAGCTCAAAATTTCCCAATTAATTAAATAATTCACCTTAGCACTTAGTTTGGGGATTAATATCTTCATGGGGGGGCCACCTTATCCATTTAATTCCGCAAATTCACCCTTAGGTTAATTCCATAAGTCAATTTCCACATCCAACCATTAATTAATTAATTAATGCCTAGGTGACTTAGGCTAAAATCATCCCCCATGGACCATAACAAAATTTGGGGACATGACACAACACTACATTGATAATTTCATTATGATATAACACAGTTCAAATGTATTGAGCTTCCTATGCCAATATACTATTTAGACAATATCTATTTTAGCATCTAACCAAATCATTAGCACAGTCTATACACTACCTTAAATCGACCATTTTCATTCACTCTTGACTAGGCATGGGTTTTTTTTCCTTGTGTTGTTCCTTTCGCCCAAGCCAGAAGCAAGGAAGAGCACAAGTTGCTTTCCCCAAAAAGTGAAACGGAAATTCATGTATGCATATAATAACCAATATAATACATATTGCCTACTTCAAATGATAGTTTTGAAAGACAGAATAGACATGGGAAATATTTAATTGCAAGCACAGATTTTTGTGAAAGTAATTGGGAAACTATCTACAGGTCTAAACATGGCTATGCAAATTACAAAGGAGACCCATTGCTACAACTAGTTTCACTATTGAAGGTGTAGTTGTGCATGAAGGAAAAGAATATTTTATCATGGAGACCTATATTGTACGTGAAATTGCAAACTACTTAAGCAAAGGGTTGGACTCTAAAGAATAGGATCTAACTCTAGACCTTGGTCCACTTCATCTGACAAAGTCCAGGCATGGATTTTTCTCTGAGTATATTATGCCTCAATTAAAGATGAGATTCATGTTTACTTAACTCACTTGTAATATAGTACTTGAAATATAGTTTTTTTTCTTTTTTGTAGTTTTTTCATGGCAATATCTCAAATACTAAGCTCTGAACCTATGAACTTTATGGACTTTTAACAATCCACTTTTTTGGGACAAACGCGGGCTAGGGGAAGTAGTTTATGTAGAAAACATATATACCTATTTGGGTTTTTACTTTTTTCCCACTTGACAAAGCATATACTTGATATGGTGCCTACAATCCATGTGCAAGTTTTTAGTATCTTGCAAATAGCACTTGAAATGATGTGTTTTCCATTCTTTTCTGGGGTAAAAAAAGAAGGTAGTTTTCTTTCGAAGGAGAAATTTTTTGATCATTTGTGAATCTAACAAATGTTTGACAACAATTCTGTAAAAATATTCAAAATTCCAAGGATTCTATATATTTTGCAGATATTCTTGGCAATTTTCCAGAGGGAAAATAAACTTTTTTTTATCTTACGAAAAATCTAGAAACCGTTTCAAGGAAACAGCGGGAAATAAAAAATTGAAGAATACTTTTTTAGAGAAAACATCAAAATGTAGTCTAAAGCAAACGTAAACCTCCTTACTAAGTACATACAAACAAACAAACATGCACCTATTTGAGAGGTTGCACTTGGCAAAGCAAGGCCACCACAATAGCTTTAAAGAGTCAAAAAAATTACTGAGTTACATTGCAAAAGGGCGATGCAAACTCATAGCAGCACCAAGGACTCCAGGTAAGGATAAATATCAAGCATGATATGAGTTTGAAATATAACTATTAAACACATATGGTAAAGTCTATTTGTTGACTTGGAAAGTAGTAGATGAGAACATGTGCATTTAGTGACTTGGGAAGCCACACATGGAAACATTCCCGTGGAAGGAAATATGAAGACTTTTCAATTTGTCGATGAGATGGAGATTGTTACTTGTGAATTTTGGGATCAAAATTGGGGAAAGTTTATGTTGTTGAGGTTCCTGGAACAAATTCCAACTATATTTAACTGACCTTTGACATGGAATTCAAACCTATTAAACGATAAATTTGGTGTGCAGCTATCAAATCTAGGTTCGAGTTGAGAGTAATGACATCCTATTGTTGCAGCTGAAACCTGATCCCCAAATGTTTTATAAAATTGCAGGGCCCCTCCTTTATTTTTTTATTTTACTCATAGTTTGTTTCATCTTGGATCTACTCATTCTTGACACTTAGATTTTTTCTTGAAAGACAAAACAAAAGGCATTTTCTGAGTCGGGAGAACTTTCAATTTCCCGCCAAAACCGTCGGAGCAGTGGCGAATTGGACGCCGAAACACTTAGGTTTGTTGAAGATATTGTGTTCGGAGCAGAATTAGATGTTCCGCCGAAATGGTTGGAGAACAATCCAAAGTTGCGCCGACACAGTTGTAAGGGATTTAATTTTCGCATTGCTTTACGGATTGCGGATTGTATTTTTTCCATTTCTTGCTTTCTAAAATTGTTTTCGCATTCCTGCATTTCCATATTCCCACATTTCTGCATTCTGCATCGCATTGCAGATTGCGAGGGGATGAAATTGGTTATTTTCTAAAATCATTTCTCACATTTCCGCATTCACGCAATTCCCGCACTTTCCGCATTCCTGCAATTTCCACATTTTCCGCATTCCCGCGATTCCCTCATTCCTGCAATTTCCACATTTTCCGCATTCCTGCGATTCCCTCATTTCCTCCATTTTCGCATCGCATTGCGGATTGCGGGAGGATAAAATTGGTTCTTTTCGAAAATTGTGTCTGCATTCCCACATTCTGCTTTCCCGCATTTCCGCATTCCCACATTTTCCCGCATTCTGTATTTCCTCATCGCATTGCGGATTGCGAGGGAGATGAAATAGGTTATTTTCAAAAAATCATTTCATGCATTCCCGCACTTTCGCATTTCCGAAACATATCGGTGCCAAAGGAACTGGTCTACGAAACAAATTACTACGAAACTATTCGCTACCAAATGTAAAATCTTCCCGAAACATTTTGCTGCCCAAATAGATCGGCATAAAATTGAAAATGACGTCGAAATTGTTGGAATATCAAGCAATACTGAGAGGGGGGGTGAATCAGTATTAGGCTATCTTTTAAAATTTTATCACATTTAATATAGAATCAACAAAGAAGATAGAACACATAATATTATCGTGGAAGCCCAATTGGGAAAACCACCAATACTTTCTATTACTGCAAAATTATATTTACAAATAGTTTGCAAGCACCAACTTGCTGGATATCAACACCCAAATGCTCAGCTACAACTAAAGGATGCACCAACACCCAAATTCTCAGCTACAACTGAAGGATGCACCAACACCCAAATTCTCAGCTAAAACTAAAGGATGCACCAACACCCAAATTCTCAGCTACAACTGAAGGATGCACCAACACCCTATTTACCAGCAACAACTGGAAGGAGGCTATGACCCCCTACAATATTGCAGCCTGTCCTTGCACCTCCCAACCAACCTTAATTTGTGTTCTAAGAATCTTCATAACTTCTTCAAGAACTATTGTTACTCTTCTCTGTCTTTAACCTTTGTTTTTTATCTGCTTATTGAACCACATAGACGTCTTCCTTTAATTCAATCTTTTGTTTATATATTCTTCATGTATCTCATATTTTTCAGGTCCCATCTCTTCATTATGAAGTTCATGTCTTTTCATGTCGTGTATTTCCAGAGGAATTAGATTTTGTTTATTAATTACTAAATTAGATCTTTGTTTAATTTATTTATGTAGACAAATTGTAAATATTTCAAGTAAATTGTAACATGTGATCATATTGTAGAGCCTACAGGAACATACAATATCCTACGGGCATATGTATGAGCCCTGCGGGCAGATATATGATCCTGCGGGCATATATATGAGCCCTGCAGGCATGTATATGAGCCTACAGGCATATCTTTAAGCCCCGTGGGCATATCCTTAAGCCCTGCGGACATACCCTTAACCCCTGCAGGCATATCCTTAAGCCCTTGTGGGCATATCTTTGGGACCCTTTTGTCATCACTATTCAAGCTCCTTGCAGGCATATCCTAAGCCCCTTGCGGGCATTTCATTAATGCCTTTGCAGGCATATATAAAGTGTGAATAACCCTATTTTTCTATGTTTTGGCAAACCAAGATCTCGCACGTGTGACCATAAAAAATGAAACCAAGACCATGGTTGGATGGAGAAATCATCAAGGAATAACCTCATACCATTTGATAAATTTATTTACAAAATGAGAGAATATGGGGGGCATTTATAAATGGCCACTTAAACCCCTGATTTAACACTTAGATGTCTTTATCAAACCCTAAGTCAACATGAGGTGATTTTTATTTTCACCAATCTTGGAAATATGAAGCATCCAAGGCATGGGGGACAACATGTTGATTCCATCCATACCAATCTCATCCTCTGAAAACTCATCCCCTCTCCTTGGCAAGCATTTTACTAGAGCAGTGCAAATCAAGCCATAGGGCACTTTTGGCAAACCTATAACTTTGTCATAAAACGCTCTTTTGGAGAAATGAGACCATGGTCAGATAGCCACTTCAACAAGCTATATCCTGATAGGATGGGGTAGAAATTTTCTTTAACCTATGAATTATGGTGAGCATTTTCTTAGGGCAGTTTTGACTAATTTTTCCATACTTAGTCAATTTCCAAAGTTTTACAAAACTGCCATACTTTTCCAGAATGATGTCAAATTGCAACACTGACTTCATGATAGCACTAGAACATCATCATGTGTCTTTCCAGCCTCATCACACATGCCACATCATCATATATTCCATATCATCATGTCCTTTGTCATTAATGAATACGTTTGGAATCAATGACAATTATACTCAACAGAAACATGTCACTGCCAAAAGAAAAGTCCATTGACACAGTTCGTTGCCAAAATGTAAAGTGATCTGAAACAGTGTTTCAAATAGGTTATCGGTGTAAAATGAGAAATACGTTGAAACGGGTAAATGGACCTCATTTCACATGTATTGTCGAAACGCATTTAATGCTAGGTTTGGGTGGGTGTATATAAAGGTTTTTACCCCATTTTCACAAATAGTATTTGTAACAGCATTTGCAGAGCACTCACCATACGCTAAGGAACCCCGTTGGATTTGTCTATTTCAACCACTCACACACTTCTAAGTAGGTGTCTCACATTCTTTTTTCCATACTATGAAAGTGTTTGCTTTACAACTGTGTCTTATTCCTTTTCTTTTTCCCTAGTTGTTAAGATTTAATATGCTAAGACAGAAAATAGCAGCATTGCATTCCATTTCACAATAATAGCATATACAGGATCACTGAAGAAACAACAAGCACAGCATAAACACAAGAGACACAGATTTATCCTGGGAAACCCTCATGGGGTAGAAAACCCAGTAAAGCTTCCTCAATATAGATGACCAGAAATATACAAAGATGCAAACCAAAGACATGATCTCCTCCTCCACCATAGCAGACCTCTCCTCCACAAGTGCGCTACTCTCAAGTGAGTGAGTGTGTAAAATGAGGAATACACCTCCTCTATTTATACACTACTCCGACTTATCTTTTACACAAAACATGTAGGCTCGTATTTAACCAATGGGTTAAATACCCCACTACAACTGACTAGGCCGACCCCTCTAGGGTGGTCTAATAACCCTTTGACCCACATAACACATACAAGGCCGACCCCCACTAGGGAAGTCTAATAACCCGAGTTACCACATTCCGACGGAGGAATAAACATCTTCGGATATACAATAAAGTCTTCAAGGAGGAATGAAACATCTCCAGAATAATAAAGTACAAATATAATATTCTTTGAAGTTACAATATCTCAACACTAGTTACATAAATGGCTTTGATCCCCTGACCATATATGTATTGTTTTTAGAATAAAGAGAACTCGCGCCCAACAGTTTCGAGCGAGGACCGGACGACCATTGGCTGGCTAGTTCCCATACTCGTAGACTGCCCTATTTTTCCTTGTTAAATATCATTTAGGGAATATCTTCCAGGCCGGAGGGAATCTAACCCTGGG
This sequence comes from Larix kaempferi, assembly GCA_027924585.1. Classification (NCBI taxonomy): domain Eukaryota; kingdom Viridiplantae; phylum Streptophyta; class Pinopsida; order Pinales; family Pinaceae; genus Larix; species Larix kaempferi. Next base: position 20,369,723 of record BSBM01000502.1, read on the forward strand.
TGTCATAGGTTAACCTGGATGCTCATATGGAAACTTATACGTAGACACTTAGATTGGAAAAACCATCCATGAAGTTAGGAAAGACTCATAGGGGTACATGGCTTAGGTAGTAGCGGTAACAATATTTGATGCTCTAGGGTATAATATCAGACTGTGTCTCTGGTCAAGCGCTAACTTAGAAACCCTTGCCTGAAGATTGCGGATTGGATGAAGTTGTTTGTTTTAGGGTTACCCTCGCCATTGGCAGTTTGTTTGATATTTCATTGTTCCTTATTAAACAAGATTTTATTGAGACCACAAGTCAATCAGATACTCTACTTAAAGAATGGACTAGAATGCTTTAAATGGATAGTTAATATGGCATATGAAGGATTTTAGGGAATAAGAACCAAACACACTTGATGTCATGGAAGTATGAATCTTCTATTTTGTAAAAATATTGACAAATCATACATTTGCAATGTATATTGTGTTCATTATCATTTTGATTGGAATTTTTTTTAACAGTGGATTATTCTTGTACATTTACACTTGATTTATGTTCACCTCGAGACTCAGAGATGCAAACAAGAGCTACTAAACGTAATCCCAAGGTAGCATAATCAGATTATGATATGGAGGTTGTTCCAGAAAACCCGATGGAAACCATGTATGAGGATACCAGAGTAGTGACTGGGAGCATCCCTGAATTTAAATGGGGTGAACTATATCATCTCATCCGAGATCAGAACATGCTAGATGCATCCATTGAAAAGATGATGGTGTATCAAAATATTAAAAGATATGGTCTCCATAAAGCAACCACCCGACCAGAGCTTTTCCCATGTTCAAAATTTATTGGTTGGATTTTACCTCATGTGGATGTCAACACACGGATCATAGCTGGGGAAAATGGAGAGGGATTTGTTTCGTTCCAACCTGGTCATATTAGCGCAGCATACAAGCTACCCTCCCCTAAAGTGATGATGACAAATGACTAGATAAGGGGAGTCAACATGGATCACTTTGAGTACGCTAAGAAAATGTTGATCCCTGGAAAGCAGTTGAGGCAAAAAGAAAGTGGGGAATACGATAGCAGAAGCCCAAGAAGGGATGACCCAGAAGAAAGATGATTTCTATATGTCTTCCTACCTTATTGACTGCATCTTGATTAGACACCCATTCCACAAGTTAGGGTGCTACTGGATCCTGCATGAGACCCCACTATATGTAGCTTATCAAATAATGTGGGCTCACAAGTATGCAAGCTTCTACAAGCTTATATGTAAGGAATTCATAATTCCTTTGTATTGGCTAATATTTAATGAAGAACCCAATTGCTTGTCGGAAAACACGATGGTCGTCATCTGTGAATATGGATATTTCTATTTTACCCCGGAAGGCACATATATCAGGAAATATGGGGGTACCAAATATCCATCACTAATGCCAAGGTACGCAACATATTATGTGGTACAGAAAGAGGCGGTAAGACAAGTCTTCATCAATGGAGAAGGAAATTTTTTAAATGAACATAAGAAGGCTTCCTACCCACCACTTCCCTTTGTCATTGGGGCATATAAATTCCCTAAGGTGAAAGGAGCTAAGTTTTTTGTAAAAGACTTAGAAGCATTTCGTTTTGGAGAGAAGATTTTTGTCAGGAATGACAAACTACAAAAGGTCACTCAACATTGTGCATCATGTAAAATCCACTTTGAATACACGGAGCATTTCCTTAAGGAAGAGGAAGTATATCGAAGGGAAAATAACATGGTATATTTGAATAAACGATTTGGCCGGAAAAGGGGTGTAGGTTCCATTCGTACTATGGATATTGTTAAAGAAGCAAAATTACAAAAGTCTAGAGAAGAAATTGTGGCAACAGAAGAAACAAGATGCAGCAATAGCTTAAAAGAATAAGTTATTGTTAGACTACCAGAACTTGGAAAATGAAAGGGATTCTTTGAATGTATAGCTTGTCATTATGGAAGGCGAGCGAAGTGACTTCTACTCTCGCATCGATGAGTTGGAGGAAAATAAAATGAGGTCAACCCAACAGTTGGAATATTTGATCAGTGAAAAGGAATCTCTACAAGCACACATAGACGAGATTATAATCGAAAAGGAAACTTTGCAGTCTCAGGTGAGTCAGTTGGTAGGAGATAAGGAATATCTCTTAGAACAGGTATACTTGGCTAAAAATCATAAGTTAGATATGACTCCATTCCACGAGCAGGCCTGGAATATACAAGAACAGATCTGTCATTCACAGGAATTGTTGGTTGGAGAAGTTTATAAAATGCGGAAGATGATAGACAGGTTGAAGGAGATTTCTGTAGGCACCTTCGTTGTCAGACCGAAATTGAACACTACGTTTCCCAAGATAAAAAAATTTGATCGGATGGAAAAGAGAACACCCATGTTTTCTAAATCATTTGTCGAGCAAATCAGATGCAAAGCTCAAGCTTGATATAGCTCTTTTGGATAGTTGCGGAAAATCAGCCAAAACGATACAAGCAGAAGTGTCTAAATCTATCACAAAGTGTGAAGAAATATACAAGAGCATTTTTCAAGTGCATGAGAGATTCCATTTACCAATCTCCCAAGATATGTCTGAGTTACCCATCCAGGCCCAATGCGTAGCAAAGTTGAAAAGTTGCTTGAAGGAAGAGTTGGATTACATAAGAAAGTTGGATGTACTGACAGAAGAAGACTTCCAACAGCACATAGGACAAGCATCTATAAATGCTTATATTTTGGAAGAAAATTATAGAATCACTGCTAGGGGACTAATAAATGTGGGAAAATAATTATCTACTCATGAGATTTCTTTAAAGTTATTAGAACCTTTACAATGTAATATAATATTTCAAGAAAGGGACTTGTGGGACAATTATATTTCCATCCTGGAGGTTCCACCAACTGAGTAATATTAATTTGTAAATAATTTTATGTTTTATTTGTGCAAACACAAGAGACAAATTTTGGGCATTTCAAGAGTCAGGCGTAGGTGAAGTGATCAGTCATGTAAAGACAAATTCTCTTGTAATATAAATAGAGGGGGAAGGGTACTATAGAAAGGACTTTTGCTGGTGAAATAGAGACTAGATACATTTTGTAAGAGAATTATTTTTCTGCTAATGAGAAGGACCTATTTGTTGGGAAAAGCTTGCACAGATTTTTTGCGTGGAATGTTGTAACTAACATATCAAAATTATTTCTTCTTCTGTTCATGCTCATGTTGTGAGATATTTCTAAAATTTGTTGAATTATTTCAATGGTGATGAATGATTTTACTTGTCCATTCAATTATCTATGTGATATCAAAGTAAGAAATTGATTTAATTGTAATCAAAGCTATCTTTGTAATTTTCTGTTGTGAGTGTGCATACTTTATCTTAATAGTTATATGTTAGATTTGTATAAGCATTCTCAGATTATTACTCTTAATTAAACTTGCTCCTTGCAAGGATAGATTAGTTAGTTTAGGATAGATTTAGATAAGTGATTAGGTAGAAGTGGTAAGATGGGAGATAAAAACCTACGCATCACTTGTGAGGATTATGCCTATCAATTATAGGTTAGATGCATTAGTTAGATTATAAGCACTTGCATAATCACACTTTAAATCATAAAATATAAACAGTGGGTTGGGCCGCAACCGGTACATAAATTAAACAAACATACCTACGATAGCCGGACTGTTAATCGGATGGATTCCCCATAATAAACAGTGAACTATCTAATTGGGATTTTTCATTGGGGAGAATCCCTACTGTCGATGCAAGGATTTTCCGGGAATCAACAGTTTTGGCGCTAGAAGGAGGGCTGCAAGTGCATGGCTGGCAGAGGAAATCTATTTTCAAGAAGAAATTTCTCTGAGTCTCCGTTGGAAACAACCCAACCAGAAGAATTAATTTCTGAAACTGATTATCAAGAAAAGTTGGATTTTGAAGCTGATCATACCGAATGTTCATTGTTGTTCCTCACACAGAAGTAGATAACTTTAGGAGACATACTATATCTTACGTGAGGAAACTTGGAGGATTATCAGTGGTACCTTTACTACCCAGAAGGAAAGTTCCTAGAAGACAAGTTGTGCAAACTAGGGATTCTGTGCTTGTGGAATCTTTGGAAGAATTAGTTGATTTATCATTACAAGATATACCAGATCCCATTAATCAATTGAGGCCTAATTATCCGGAAACAATCACTTCTCCACATACATAGACTCTTAAACCATCTCATACACCTCCACATTCTCCTAGGCATATTGCTAACATGGCTCACAATGCTAATCAACAACCTACATGGAGAGCCATAGGACCACTCAACCCAACTTCTCCTTTGCATGATTTACCTAAGCATCTAGAGCGAGTGCTACCTAAGTTTGATCCTGGAAAAGGAATATTTGTTGATGATCAGCTAAAAATATTTTACTTAGCATTAAATATACTCAATGTGGAACAAGAGGATGTGATGTGCATATTATTTCCTTAAATTTTGAACCCAGAGCATCATCCTGGTATTTTAGCTTACATGATGATTCTATAGCAGATTGGGACAATTCTGAGAATATTTTTCTGAATAAGTTTGGTACCCAAAAGAATGTGGCTTCACTTATGAAATAATTATTGTCTATGCGGATGGAAAAGAAGGAGAAAGTACATGAGGTTAATCAAAGATTTACTACGATTTTAAATAGTTTCAGCGCTACAACGAAACATGTTGAAGAATCATTGGTAGAATATTATACTACAATGCTTCTCCCATCCATAGCCATGTTTGTTAAAAGATATGTTAAAACTACTTTAGCAGAAAATTATGAAGAAGGAAAGAAAGTAGAGGAAGACATAAATAGTATCATCAAACATTCTTTGGATTTGGAAGTAAAACCTGTAGTAAATCAGAAGCCTTTGATATTAATTAGACCTAAAGAAGATTCTTCAAATGAACTAGAAAATGTGTTCAAAATGGTTCAAAAGTTATCCAATAAAATAGTAGATCTGGAAAAGGATAAGGGTGCTAGTTCTTCAGTAAGAAAACCATTTAAACCTTTCTATAAAAAAAGGGAAGAAAGAACACAACCACAACCACCATCAAATAATTCTGTTGTTTTTAATTTGAATGAAGTTGGCATGGATCACTTTTGCACATTTCATCAAAAGCACCATTCTGAAAAAGTTTCCGACGGTGGATTAATTCAATGACTCACGTAATGAATCAATTATTGGATACACAACTAACACATCATGAAGATCAGGAAGAAAACCAACCTAATGAACCAGAAGATCAAAATGAAGAAACCACGTTGATATTATGGGATTGGGCACCAACTTTGGGTTTATATGAAGAAGAAAAGGTGGAATAAATACAAATATCATCCATAAATTACGCTACCAGAAGTAAGGGGCCAGTATAAGAGCAAAGTATGGTCTTACCCAAAATGAAGGAAGCCAAAGAAAACATGAAAAATAATAATAGTATAAATCAGTCACAACCAAAAGAAAATTTGGGGGTTGTAAAGGAAACAAATCTGTTAATCAATAAGCAAGCAAATCTTGTAGTCAGTAAATATGATAGTGGTGAAAGGGTTGGGGGAAATCAGAATATGGTATATGATATTGTAGAAGATATCAAGAAAACAAAGGCAAATATATCTTTGTTTGAAATGTGTAACCTGCCACAACGAAGGAAAAATTTATTAGAAGCCTTTGATGTAAAATCAAGTGATACATTAGACAAATAGTCAGAAGGGATAGAGTCTGATACCAAGGTTAACGAAGAAAGTATTGGTGGAAAGTCGAAATATCAAACTCTTCCTTTTCTTTTGACCTTTGAAATACTTAATTATATTGTGCATAACTGCTTAGTAGACTCTGAGGCTTCACCTAATATTATGCCACTATCTATTTGCAAAAGAATTAATGGACAACCCATAGCTTCCCCTTCTTGGATTATACAACTAGATAGATCTGATGTTAAAGTTATTGGGGAAATGAAGAATGTATAGATTAGATTGGAAGCAGACCCAAGAGTGTGCCAATTAATTGATATCATGGTAGTGGATATACCAAATGCTTACGGTTTGATATTGAGTACAGATTGGTCAAACAAGTTGAATGGTTATTTTGCAACAAACTGGTCTCACCTATGGTTTCCATATCAGAATAAACAGAATCAAATTAAAGTGTTGAGAGAACCTCATATGAATCATAACGTGACTAAATTAGAAGGTAAAAATGAACTAGTGAATTTTTCATCTTCGGTGTTGGGAAATTATTAACTGTAAATTGAACCCATAAATTATCAGGAAGAAAATATTGGCCATGATTCAGATACACAGTCCGATCTCCTTCAATTTGAACAGGCTGATGATATTGATTGTAACATAGTAAAGTTAGTTACTGACGTAGGTAATCATACTAACATAGTTGAATCAGATGATAAGTTTTGGATTTTATATTTTGATGGCTCTAAGACACAAAAGGGAGCAGGAGCTGGTTGTGTTCTTATTGATTCTCTAGGAAACAGAAATTTTCTATCTTGTAGACTAGAATTTGAATGCACAAGTAATATTGTTGAATATGAATCTTTAGTTCAGGGTCTGAAAAAAGCCATTGATTTAAATGTTAAGAATTTAAAAGTTTTTGGTGACTCGGAGATAGTTGTTAGGCAGATAACGAATATCATTCATTGTTTGTCTCCATATTTGAAAGGGTACCAATCTGAGGTATGGAATTTAATATCAAAATTTAATGCTTTTAACATAAATTCCATTCCTAGGTTACAGAATGTTGCGGTTGATTTACTAGCTACTTATGCTTCACGGTTAGTACCCACCAGTGACAAGTGTTGTATTGAATTTCTTTTCATGCCATCTATACCTAATAACATTACAAATTGGTGAGTGTTCGATGATGATGAACAAATTATCAATTTTTTGACAAATGAAGATACCTACAAGGAATTCATTATTGAAGAAGACAAACAACAATCAGAATTGCAATATAAGGATATTAATAAAGGATATTTTATGTCGAAAGGAATACGAAATTTTGAATGATTATTTGACTTACAACATAAATTCAAGAAGCCAGCAAATGTTGAAACGAATAGTTGTTCGATGCAGTACGAACTGATAAACTTAGGCACAGAACAAGAGCCTAAATAGGTAAATTTAGGACAGAGTTGTTCACCTGGTGAGAGATGAAAATTTATTAAACTTTTTCAGCAATACAATTACATTTTTGCATGGACCTATGATGATTTCAAGACTTATGATACATGCATCATACAACATGTGATACCTATCAAGCAAGGAACAAAACCATTTCAACAACAACTCTGAAAGATGCATCCTATGCTTGAACCCTTAATACAAAAGGAATTAAAGAAGTTGTTGGATGCTAAGATTATTTCAAAGTGAGACACTCTAAATGGGTGGAAAACTTGGTACCTGTAAGGAAAAAATCAGGAGAAATAAGACTATGTGTTGATTTTTGAAATTTGAACAGGGCATCAGATAAAGACAATTATCTGGTCCCACCCATGGAACAAATCTTATAGATGGTATCAGGCTCAGAGATGTTCTCCCTACTAGATGGATTTTCGGGTTACAATCAAGTATTAGTGGTCGAAAACAATCGACTCAAGACTAACTTTCGCACAAAATGGGGAACATTCGCTTATAGAAGAATGCCTTTTGGCCTTATGAATGCTGGAGCCACATTTCAAAGGGCCATGGACATCGCATTCTGAGGTTTAGTCGGCCATAGTGTTGTTATTTATTTAGATGATGTGACAGTTTTTTCTAAGAAAAGAGAGGATCATGCTTTCCATTTAAAACATATTTTTTATCATTGTAGTAAGTATGGCATATACTTGAATCCTAAGAAAATCATTTTTGTTGTTTCAAAGGAAAACTGTTAAGACACATCATCTCAAGAAAGGGAATCTCTATAGATCCAGAGAGAATTCAATCCATAATCCAGATTCCCATGCTCCATAATAAGAAGACTATACAATCATGTATGGCACGATAAACTGTGTTCGAAGGTTTGTGCCATATTTTGCACAAATTGTAAAACCTTTACAATAAATGTTGAAGCAAAGTGTACAGTTCAAAAGGACTGATATTGAGAAGAACTCATTTAAGGATATAAATATGCCATTGCTCATGCACCTTCATTGAGAAGTCTAGATTTTGAAAATGATTTAATTATATACACATTTGCTTCAAATCATTCTCTTGCAGTATTGCTCACGCAGAAAGGAGAGCAAGGAAACGAATATCCAATATATATTATGAGCACTGGATTACAGGGAGCTGAACTAAATTGCCCAGTTATAGAAAAACAAGCATATGCAATATTTAAGGCTGTAAAATAGTTCATACCTTATATTCTAAAAAATAGGATAAAGATTATAATACCTCACTCGGTTGTCAGATTTTTATTCATACAAAAGGAGTTGGGAGAAAGATGAGGAAACTGGGTGACTGCCTTACAGGAATATGACCTAGAATTTAAACCAACTAATATCATCAAAGGTCAAGGGTTATGAAAGTTGCTTACTGAAAAACCAAATAATGGAGATCTTGGATGGGAAAATGAATCCGAAATGAATTTAATCGAAATATGTTCTGTTTTTACCACTCCAGAGTCTTGGTACAGGGATTTAATTCATTATCTTCAACATGGATATTTGCCAGAGCACTGGAATTCTAAACAAAGAATGGCCCTCCAATTGAAATCAGCGCCATATCAAATAATATATGGAGTGATTTTTAGAAAGAATTATGATAGAGTGTTTCTCAGATGCCTTGAAAAGGATGATGCAGAAAAGGTGGTTAAGGAGTTACATGATGGTCCTGCAGGGGGACATTATTTCGGGGATACTACTGCTCATAAAATATTGAGAGTCGGATATTACTGGCCCACTTTTTTAAAGGATTCTCATGCTTATGCAAGGAAATGTGATAAATGTCAGATAAGTGTTGTTAGGCTACCAAAATCAGTAGGACCATTGCAACCAGTCATTATTTCAGAACCATTCGAATAATGGGGTTTACACATCATCGGGGAAATCAATCCCAACTCTTCACTTCAACACCGATATATTCTCACCGTCACTGATTATTTTACGAGATGGACTGAAGCCACTCCTTTGCGCAAAGTAAATGAATATGTGGTCATCAAATTCTTGCAAGAAAACATCATAACTAGGTTTGGGGTTCCAATTTCATTATTTTTTTATAATGCATCTTATTTTTCTTCTTTCAATTTGAGTACATTTGCTATTGAAAAGGGAATTAAATTGCATTATTCATCAAACTACTATCCTCAAGGGAATGTGTTAGCAGAATCCACTAACAATAACCTCATACAAATATTGAAGAAAATTGTCATTGAAAACCAAATAAATTGGCATACAACTCTTCCCAATGTTTTATGGGCAGATAGGGTCACTCCAAAAAAATCTTTATGGGTTTCTCCCTACACCTTAGTCTATGGGAAAGAGGCTATTCTTCCCCCAAACATACTACTCTCTTCCCTGCAGTTAGATCAGGCATCTCAAGGGTCAAGTAGCGAAATCATGTAGTCACGCATTAATACCTTGCTAAAACTTGAGGAAGCACGGCAAAAGGCCAAAGATAGGTTCAATCGTCACCAAGACATTGTTAAAAGGTGTTTTGATAATTAGAAATCTGGCAAGAAAAATTTTGAGGAAGGAGATCTAGTTCTAAAGTGGGGTCATCCTCATGAAGAAAAGGGAAGACATACCAAATTCCAACAATTGTGGCTTGTTCCTTATCAGGTTGTGTGGAAGCTTGGCCCAACGACTTATAAGTTACAATATTTACAAGGGGAGAAGGAAAACCTCCTTGTCAACGGCCTAGCCCTCAAACAATACTTTTCCTAGGTTTAGGGAGATTTGTTGTACATAAATAAATTTTGTTGATTCTTAGCCTTCCATTTGATTTCATCTGTTTTCTTCTTAGGTTAGTTAGCTTCAGCCTTATCTCATTTTTTGTTTGATTTTAATTTTTAATTTTTTTAAATAAACCCAGCTCAATTTCCAGGGTGATGTGCAGAAATACAGATATTTGAACACTCTCATATGATATGCTTATAATCACAGAAGGATTAGAATTGGCTTCATAAAAAAAGGAGTTATTTTTGTAACAACAATGTCATTAGTGATTTTAATTGTTTCTTTAAAAAGGGAAACCTGCTTCGTGTTTCATTTTGTGTCAATATAAACCTTGTGAAATAACCAGGATTCATGAATTCTAAATTACTATCTTGGGCCTCCACTCACTTACACATAAATGACCATCTCAGGTAGCTTGTTATAACTGACCCATGGAAAGGAAGCAAGTATTGCAGATGTGTGGCAAACAAAATGATTCCATGATACAAAAATTACAACCAAAAAGGGATTATAATGAAGAGTCAAAATTTCTAAAAGCTTTTCATCTCCATCAAAGAAATGGTCTTGAAAATAAGATATATACAATCAAGAAGATTCCCCGAATGATATTCCAGAAGGTTCTTCTCCGTCCGTGAGTATGACAAACAAAGTAAAAAATCATCACTCACACAAAAGGACATTATGGATGGAAGAACCCGCGTCAAATGTTTGAATATTGAATAAAGTTATTTTTGAAAGACTCGGACTATAAAACTCGTCAAAAGAAAGCATCCAAAGAAATGCTAGTAGCATGGGAATGAAGAACAAACGAATACATTTGTCTGATTTTGTTACGATCCAGTGGATTCATGTTTAGAGGTAACCAAAATATGGGACTAATAATGAACTCCATATTATGGCCTCAAGAGAGTGGTCAGGAAATCTGGTCCAGGTTTCCCTAATTCCCAAAACGAATGACCAATATGTTTCAAGAAGCTCCTCTCCCTGCTTGAAACTTTATATTTTTAAAATCCTAATAAAATGATAAGGGTTTTACAATTAGAATTAATGACAAACAAGCAATTGGTATCCTCAAGAAGATTGTTTTCAGAGATCTTTGTTCACCAGATAGTCACCAATTGTTGCAACTGCAACCTGGTCCCCAATTTTTTTATAAAATTGTAAGGCTCCTCCTTTATTTTTTATTTTACTTAGAGTTTGTTTCATCTTGGATCTACTCATTTTTTACACTTTGATTTTTTCTTGAAATACAAAAGAAAAGGCATTTTATGAGTTGAGAGAACTTTTGACTTTCCACCAAAATGGTCGGAGCAATGGCGAATTGGGCGCTGAAACACTTAGGTTTGTTGAATAAATTGTGTTTTGGAGCATAATTAGATGTTCCACCGAAACGGTCAGAGAACAATCTGAAGTTTCGCCGATACGGTCAGAACACATGAAAATCTGAACCCAAAATCCCAAGACATATATGTCCGATTTTCGACATGAAGCTGTCGACAATCCGACAAGCCTCTCCTTTTTGAAACGTTGGTTGACCTTCGGTGAATATCCGACAGTAGTACAGTCTCATCGGATATCCGATGAGACATTGTTGGATAACCGACCACAAATATATTAATATACACATCAGATATCCGACACATACACGTCGGATATCCGACCATAGTTTCTTTCTAGAACATCCAATATCCGACTACAAGGCAGTCGGATATCCGACCCTAATTATACTACAAAAGGTCGAATATCCGACCTCATGACCGTCGGATATCCGATACATATACCCACAAAAGAGAAACAGTCCGACAACATTTTTCGTCGGTCGTATGGCATGGTAATTGGAATATCCGATGCATATACCCACAAAAACGAAACAGTCCGGTGGTATCGCATGGTCGTCTAAATCGTTGGAAGGGGCATCTGATATCCGACCACTGTGGGGGATTTAAAAATAATAATTAATAGTTCTATGTAGATTTTGATACATAGGAAACTATTCAGGTGTCACAATTTGAAGGTAGCATGATGTTTGATTCTGATTCATCTCTTTCTTAATGAATTTGCTAGTAAATTCATAGGCTTGTGAAACACATTCATGATCAATGTCTAGGTCTGAAGAACTTGAAGAATGAGTAGTTTCACCTTGGGGAGTTGAAGGAATTGATATTAGGGGTTGTATAATTTCATCTATAGCAAGGTCTATCTAATCATCCACTAAATCCACTAATATATACTCATGGGTTTGACTTATATTCTTAGTGTTTTTTTTCCCTATAGGAAGTAAAGGAACAACATACAATGTATCGATCTTTTTCACATATGTTAAATTCGTAAAAGGATGAAAATTGTCATCTTCTTGGTTAGGGACAATGTACAAATGTTTTGGTTTCGAGGGAACAAGATATTCAAAACTAGCAGTAGTATCTTCAAATATTTGTTCCAGGTTAAAATCTTAACCTTGGTTAGGGATCTGATAGTTGTCATGAATATTTTTGTTGAAAGATTCAATATGAGTATGATGTGATTGAGATGGGTATCTTTCAAATATTCAAGTCTGTCTTTCTAGCATCAAAATAGTTGGAAGGGAAAATTTGTCCTATGCAATAAAAAAGGATTCTCTCCAACGCAAGGGCTCAATAAGAACTCACACTATTTGGAATAGGGAATATGTCCATCTTTTTTTCTAGGCATCATCATGGTTGTTTGAGTGAAATTCTTGTGAATGCAAGAAGATGCTCATTCTAAATGCAAACATAGTTCTATCTTAAATGTAGTACGCAATCCTGGATTAAATGCAATATTTATTCTACTCTATATCATTCCTAGGTTTAACAACTTAAAGGATTAGACATAAAACACATGCATTCTCACCATTATTTTAAGCAATAGTTACTAATTAGTTAGGATTAGACATAAAACACATGCATTCATATTGTTTTCAATGTCCTCCATGCATTGTGGTACTAGCCTGGGTGCATATTTTTCACCAAGAGAATGTGTGTGTGTGTGTGTGTGTGTGTGTGTGTGTGTGTGTATATATAAGTAAGTGCTCCCCCATCCCCAACAATTTTGGCATTTTGAATTCTAAAAATCAAAATTATTATTTTGTCTTTAATTAACTAAATTCTCCCTTCATCCTTATCTAGAAAATATTGAGTCCAAACTTCATATACTACCAACAAATTATGTCATACATAATGAGCGCTTTAGACATTGGCTCAACATTTTGCAAGTTATTGATAAATGATTGAACTAAATTTATTTTTTTGGAGTAGAAATGTACTCCATCATCCATGCCTTAGTTACTATTGAAGAAGTTTGTATGACCACTTTCTATAGCTTCACAATGTTTTCAAGGTCCGCCATGCATTGTTGTACTGGCCTAGGTGCATATTTCTCACCAAGAGAAGGTAAGTGGCATCTTTGGATCACTCTTTCAACTACTTGACATAGTTGCATATGTTTGTTCAAGGTTCCAATTCACTAGTGCTATTATTGTGTATTCAATTTCCTTTTTACTCATTTGTGGAAAGTATCATGAGCTTCCTTCTCTTCATATTTCCATTTTCTTAGCTTGTCAAAACCAATTTGAGTGCCTTATTGTTGATCTTTCTTCACCTTCACCTTCTCAAAAAATTGCTGGAGTTGAAATCCTTGTTCTTGTAAGTCTAACAATTTCTCACATAAGATCATTTGTGTTGCACTTAATTCATTTTTCACTTCCATGACACGAGCTTTAAACTCTATCAAGATGGATATCTCATTTTGGTATTATTTCACTTGATGCTCCATCATCTCTATTCTCTTCCTTGCTTCCTACAATTCCTTCATCACTCTAGTCACTTTAGTTTATGTAGCTTGGAAAAGGGATACTCATACTGATATTGCAGCTAAGGTATTATAATCTGTGTCTTTAATAACTTGGACCTCAATGGTTACAACAAATTCTTGATCTTATGAGATCATTAGCTTTATTGTAAGATGGCACCCCATCATTGATTGTAATATTATCATACTAGTTCAAATTGGGACACTTGGCCCACGCATCTCTAACTCTCTGATATTTGTTTGTTGCCTTTTGTTTTCTTGTTCTTCTTCTCTTTTATTTTCTTGTTATTTGTCATGCTCAACCTTAGCTACCGCCACTACATCTTATTCTTCTTTACAATTTCATTCCTATTCAAATTCTTTGTCTTTGGCCTTTTGGTTAGTCTTTTTCCTTCTTTGTTTGTCCTTCTACACCTGGCTCACTATCATCATACCATCTTCATAATACCTCCCTATTTTCAATTTTTTTCATCTATCCAAGTTTATTTTTGAGAGGGCCAATTGTACTTGAAAAAACAATAATGATGCATAGTCATGCCTAAGGGATCATGCCTCCTAATCTTTCTTCATTCAAATGATAGTTCGTTAATGTCTTTTCTTCTACTAGTATTTATTTCATGGTACAGATATTGTAGGATAATATGGAAAATGTAATGAAGGACATGGTGCTTTCTTATCTCTTATCAATAATGTTTCAATTCCATGCACAAAAGTCTAGTAGGAAAAATTAATAATAACAAAATTTAAAAGGGATGAAATTTGGTAGAAAATGTGGAGTCTTTAATGCTCCATATATTTTAATATAAGTGTATGACTCCATCATATTATCCATTGTATTGATTACTTGCATTGCCTTCTCTATCACATAGGGAGTTGGCTTGTAGAACACCAAAGTGTATAGGGGAGTGATAAAATTAGCACATATCCCTATCAGCTCACTCATATACTTGTGTTCCCACGGGACTTGGCAATAAACATGAATGGGTTTTCCTTATGGTTGTCATTGTCGACCCATACCTTGGAAGTGATTAGCTACACAAACAATATACACTATGAAATATAACATATAAAAAACCACGAGACTAGCTGGAGTAGAATCTATTTTCCTAGAGATAGTATCATTTAAGGTGGTAGATAAAATATTTAACCAATTTAAAATTTTGGCCCACTTTAGCTACCTAATATATGAATGGGATCCATGCTTCTTGAACTAGACAACATATTTTCACCATATGACCTGCTAACTAGTGCCATTGCATAGATATAAGAAAATATGAGATGTGAGATGGGATAAACACCTTTATGCCTTTCCCTAAATAATTTGTCCTTAGTCCACTATCTTTTCAGAATTTCATGATAAATCTATATTAACGGTGAACCTAGTTATCCATTCTTACCTATCCAATCTAGATGTCATTTGACAGTACATACAAACCATTGAATGTAAACCCTTGCATGTGATTGTTGTCATCGAATTTTTGCTAGATGTTATTTGATGCAACAAACTGAAACAAGGTTCTAGGTGCTAATTTTCTTTCAATCAATTTATTAATTAATTACTTGTAGGGGAAGTAGGTTCTACATGCTAATTTTATTTCAATCATTTTATTAATAAATTACTTATAGGGTAAGCAAGTGTGGGGTGGAGGGAGAAAGGGGTGTCATCCATGACAATGAAGGAAGGAAAAACTTGGAATATACTTGGAGGCTTAGTAATACTATGAACAATGAGATGTGTTACCCCAAATATTGTAGGGTAACTAGGGAAATTCTTGCCTGATAATTCAGAGTGCTTGAAAATTTTGCTTGAAGGGAAGTTTGATGATATTATGGATGATTGTTTGTTCAAGAGTCATTGTTTCAAGTCTATTTCTTCAAGAGTTGCAAACAGAGCGTAATCCTAGGCACGTGAAGTCGATTATTTTTAGTGTTTGCACTTTAATTCAATTAAGTTAGATCTTTAAACTGAAATATAAACAAGCATAGCAAAACACAAACTCTTCACAAGCACAGAAATCATCCTTTGATAATCCTACTTATAGTTGTGATAAATTTATTTTTCTCTTAAAGAGGTCCTATGGTATGAACCCCATCCCTATGGGATCAATGTCCAACTATCAAAGCAACAAGTTGGTTAATTACATGAAAAGCCCAATTAAGCAATGCCTAAGCCTTGGACCAAGCAATAAATTATCTTACTAAATACATTTGAAATAAATTTTGAAAGCCAAGATGTTTCTTACTAGGAAATAGGACTTTTCCAATACAGATGTCCCTTGCAAGGTAGAATTTTGTGGATCAAGCTTCTTTCTATGCTAGGAGCTTGTTCAATTTATGATGTGTTCCTTGGTCCATTCTTGGGTCAATTATTGTTTTGAAACTACATTCTACTACATAAGATGTCATAAGAATTGAGCTAGTGTGTGATTATTCAAGCTTAGACATAGCCAACGATGAATGCGAAATAAAAAGGATCCATTTCATTTTGACCAAGACACCAATTGGAAAGGGAAGCAATTTGGTGATCTATAAATCTTAAAAAAATAAACTTCGTGAAAAACTTGGTCTGCTTTGTAGGAACTCCTTGCATTATAGGAAATCTTGCTTGTTTCCAAATTTAACGTTGCTTTCCTTATTTATACAATTCACAGTCTAAACAAATATAATGCATTATTTTTTAGAATATCGATTCATTCAAATATACATAGATACTATGATAATTAATATCCAAATACTTTAGGATAAGTTAAAATAATTACCTTTTCTTCATGCTCTCAGCTGATGCACCTCTATTCAATCCCAACACATCATATGGATTACTTGCATCTAGAGGAATAATCAATGTCACCTAGTCAAAGACAATATTAGTCAAAATATAATCACATAAGAAGGGAATATTATGAAACAATAGGAGTACTAGTGAAAAAGGAGATGTGATCATTAGCATGGAAATCAAAACAATAAACAAAGACAATTATTAACATTAGGAGCATATATTTATGTTGTCCTATGGATCATGAGCTGTGTGCTTTCGAACTCTTTTGCTCTCCCAATAAATGACCATAGAAGTAATTCCATGGGACTAAAATAACGTAAAATATGTTAGTACAAAGTGTGAGTGAAAATGCGATATGATATCTAAGCTATTGTAAAAAAGGAAAGATCTAATATCTAAGAATCAAGCAATAAAAACTATAATAGCTAGGAATAGTTACTGGAACAACTTCAATTTCTTCAACATATTTAGTACTGGAGCATCATATTCTACAGCACTAAGTCTTCATCTTTGGTATTCATCTTCTCGGCACTTGATCGCTTAATCATCTACATCAACAATTGATCTCTTGACCAGCAACATCATCTTGATCTTTCGATCACATGATCCAATTACGGGATGATCAATCCCTTTCACTTTAGGACATAAGTCCAAGGATGATGCAATCTTGATCCAATTACGGGATGATCAGACCCTCTCACTTTAGGAAATAATTCCAAGGACGATGCAATCCTAATCCAGTTACGGGATGATCAGTCCCTCTCACTTTAGGACATAAGTCCAGGGATGATACAATCCCACCACATTCTCGAGGACAGAAGTCATCGGATCAATTTTGGACTAAAGTACAAGGATGATACAATCCAACCACATTCTCGAGGATATAAGTCATTGGATCTATTCTGGACTGAATTCCAAGGATGATACAATCCAACCATAGTGTCAGTCCTTTTTCATACTGGATGTGACCTAGATCAAATCTAGGATTTTCTCCCACAATTTCAGTCCTTTTTCATACTGGAGGTGACCTAGATCAAATCTAGGATTTTCCACCACAGTGCCAGTCCTTTTTTATACTGGATGTGACCTAGATCAATTCTAGGATTTTCCACCACAGTGCCAATCCTTTTTCATACTGGATATGACCTAGATCAAATCTAGGATTTTCCACCACAGTGCCAATCCTTTTTCATACTAGATGTGACCAGAGTTCCAGTGCTTTTTCATACTGGATGTGACCTAGATCAAATCTAGGATTTTCCACCACGACATCATCATCATCACATTCTCGGAGACAAGATTCTACGGATCCCTTTAGGCCATGTTTCCAGGGATGATACAATCCCACTGCAACATCATCATCATCACATTCTCGGAGACAAGAGTCTACGGATCCCTTTAGACCATGTGTCCAGGGATGATAAAATCCCACTTCAACATCATCATCATCACATTCTTGGAGACAAGAGTCTATGGATCCTTTTAGGCCATGTGTCCAGGGATGATACAATCCCATTGCAACATCATCACCATCACATTCTCGGATACAAGAGTGTCGGATCCCTTTAGGCCATGTGTCCAGGGATGATACAATCCCACTGCAACATCATCATCATCATCATTAGCACTACTCCCCCTTTCAAGGAAGGTCCTTTCGAACCACACCAAGCTTGTCATGGAAGTACTCAAACTTCACTCGAGACAGAGGCTTAGTCAACACATCAACAACTTGCTCATCAGTGCTCACATACTGGAGCTCCTTTTGTACCATATCCCGTATATAAAAATATCATATTTCCATGTGCTTTAACTTGTCATGGAACACTAGGTTCTCCGTCATATTTATACAACTCTGGTTGTCACATAGAATCACTGTGGTATCCAACTTCAGGTCAAATAGTCCTAACATCAACTTTCGAAGCCATATGGCCTCACAACTAGCAAAACAAGTTGCTATATACTCTTCTTCAGCTGTGCTGAGAGAAACACTGGAATGCTTCCTACTAAACCATGAGATCATGGTGGATCCCAGACAATAACATTTACCTGGGGTGCTCTCTCTGTCTGAGACACTTGTGGCCCAATCTGCATATGTATAACCATGCAATCTGTAGTCATGATCTCCAACATAGTATAGACCAAAGTCTATCGTACCTTTCAGGTACCTCATCACATGCTTTGCAGCTACTAGGTGAACACATCTAGGCTCAACCTGGTATTCGTCAAATACATCATCTGTCTGTAAACTGTAGAAACCACCGTCCATCATCCTGGATCTCTACATCACATTTTCCTTGGCTAAGGAAAAATATCAGCCACATATCTAATCACAAGAATCATGCCAATATTCTTTAACTCTAAGATCTACTCCCTCTGAAGTGGATTATTCTACATCTGAGTATTGTCCTTTCTCTATGACTGAACATCATGCACACTTTGCATTGAGTGATCTTCTGCATATCTATCTATGCCATATCCCTTCAGATGGGTCTATTGATATGAGCCTCAAGATCACTCGAACTCTATGGTGAGTTCCTCCTTGCATCCATTTAAGAGAAGCATGTCATCTGTATATAGGAACCATCTTCAACCTTGTATCAAAGGTTTTTCCGCATCACTCGCGGTGATCATTAATCTCATCAAATGAATATCGATGCTAGGTACCTGTTGAACCCGTACAAAGCCTTCTTCAATCATGTGATTCTCTATCGAATCCTGGGAGTTTGCTCGATATGCACTTCTTCTTCAATTACACCATTCAAGAGAACGGTCTTGGTATCCATGGGTGTAATCTATCTTTGGAAGTGTTTCTAGCCACTGGAGCAAACATCTCGTCATGATCCTCTCCCTATTTCTAAAAGAATCCTCTAGCCACGAGCCTTCCTTTGTACTTATGTAGTATGTTTGATTTGTAAGTATTCTTGTTGAACAGTCATCACTTGTTCTTCGGAACAAGTGTTCATCACCCTTCTTTTGTAAATCATAGCACATGATCTTTCCTACAAACCAAATTCAATTACATGATTAGTAACACTTCATAATCATCAAATCATGTTAACATTTCAATGATAACCTATTATGCATACTGATATGATTCACATAGTTATGCAACGATCTTGACCAATACTTTGGCACAACACTTTTCCATATCCTGTATGCATACAGTGGCTATCTAGATGCCTTCCATCTCTACCAGACCATACTAACAAGAGCGTGCACATCTCCCAGCATGTTAGAAAATAGGTTTCATTCTAGACAAGCAACAATGGAATGTTTGTCCAACTTACCCATCATATGCATATTAGTAGTATATTGTTCAATGCTATATGAATGCTTACACTATGCATGATATATTTCCTGATTCTAGGAATACAAATATGCATACAATTATTACAAGCAATATCATTAACTATTCAGAGATTCGGGAACTCATTCAAATAACTCAAATACTTATCTTTTATGTTTGTGTGGTTGCCTCCCTCTTTATCTCTATTTTCCCTTTATGATAGCATCATGATTATATGTCTTTGAACTTCTATCCATCCTCATAAGTAGAGCTTCTATGTGATCAAAGACTATGGATGATTCTTTGTATTCATGTCATCATGGTCATATATTCTTGATCTAGAACTTGATTTGTCTTTCTTCATGTACATTTCATGTTAGCAGACAACATCATCCTCATACAACACCACAAGTGCATTAGTACAATCATAAGTGTCATAACACTTAATCAACGAATGTCTTCTATCATTCACATGCATTCATACTTTTACTAAGGTGATTAGACAAATATAAAATTAATCATGATTGTACTAACCTCAATAATATGAATACAAACATATCATCAACTTAATCATCAGATAAATCAAACATATTTCAAAACATACCTGCATCTCCTCAAGTCATACATGTCGAGATTGCTTGTAGTCTTCTCTATAAGGGTAAAACCCTAATCGTCCAAGGTAGATCACTTGTAAACATATTATATAGATTCATGGTGCTAGGATTATAGAATACCAATGCCATTTAAACCTCCTTCATTTCTTCCCTATGAGTCTCCCAACTTTGCTAGCGTTTCTTCTTACTTGTAGAGCCCGAAAATAAAAATAAAAATAAAAAAAAATAAAAAAACCTCCTTCCTCCCAAAACATTTGATGGAAGATTAATCTATATGATGAAGGGATTCCAAATCCATTTTCAAAGTTTCCAATTTTGCATCAGGTGTCTCCAACATTGTATCGGGTCCTTCCATACCTAAAAAAATGAAAACCCTAAGTGAGAGCTTCTTCCTCCTCTTCTTTGATTTCCTCTGTTGAGTTATTTCAAATGTGCCTTATTGTTTCTGGTGTATCTCTGAAATTTCAGATTCTCGGGGTCTGAAAATTTGTCCTATGGTAGCATGAACTTTCATCTTTCCAACCCCACATATTTGAGCTTCATTGGATTCTCCATGAGAGAGATATGCTAAATTTCCCAAAATGACCTATTTATGGGATGAAACAACATAATGAACTTGTACGGAGTGCCACGTGTCACTGTTTCAACTTCGGCCTCTGATACTTGGAACTGTGAAACTACAGTCCGTTCCCTAACTGTCACTTTTTACGGAATTCCATTTGAATATTCTTAGCCTAATATATGACCTTTTTCCATAGGTAACCTGTTTAGAGCTGCATTCTGGAAGAGGCAAAAACTCTAACTTGTACGGATCACATCTCACAAAGTACAATGAATATGAGGATGAAACTCGGACAAAAGGTACATGAACATTTCATATTCGTCCTGTCCAAGTTTTAGATCCTAAAACTTCGCCAAAAGTGATTTATAGCGAAAATTCCAGGATGACTAGTCTCTGCTATACAAAGCCCTAGCTTTCAAATTGTCGCAAGTGAAACAAGTGTCGTAAATGCCATACATCGCCTTCTTTCAGGATAGCTCTGATACCATGTTAAGATTCAATATACTAAGATGTATAACATCATTGTTCAATTTAATTTCACAACAATAGCATATACAGGATCACTGAAAGAATAACAAGCACAGCATAAACACAAGAGACACAAATTTATCCTAGGAAACCCTCTAGGGGAATAAAACCCAGCAAAACTTCCTCAATATAGATGATAAAAAGTACAAATACAAAACCCCAAACAAGTGCTCCTTCTCCTTGCATATATATATATATATCTCTCTCCATTGTGAATTACACAAGTGAGTGTGTGTGTGTGTCCAAATGAGGATCACATCACTTCTATTTACACTTTATCTTCCACTTGACTTTTTCCCTAACTAGGTCAACCCCAACAAATTAACCTAATGCTGACTGGGCCGACTCCTCTAGGGGACTTAAACACCCCATTACATTTGACTCTAAGTGGATCTATTGCCCCGGCTTACAACGGAGGATTTACCTCAATGACTTTACATAATCAAATACAACAATAACATCCCTACGGAGGAATAAAACATCTCCGAATAAATTACAATAATAAAATACAATAGAATATTCTTCGAAGTTACAATATTTCAACAATATATGTGCATACTTCGTGTATATTGTACCAGGCGCATCCAATCTTTGTAGCTGTAACAGGGTCCAACATACTCCATCAATTATGTAGATCTATCGTAACCGACCTTTATGCCATCCATGCAAAACAACCCCAAACCATGTAATGACAATGGTGCAATTCTATATATCCTCTCGTTCACACAAAAATATGTGTTCAGTTTAGGAATATCCTTGGGTACTCATTGTTTCACTAAATGTTTGTACCTCAAGGGCACCTCGATGTCTCCTACTGTCTCATCATCATAGGAACATGATCCCCCTTCAGCAAGGAAAAATTCCATGCATTTATGGAATTTACTTCTGATATTTTGAGATCTAGTTGATATAACTCTTGTATACCTACTGGATGTCTCACTTTCATCTAGTATTACTAAAATCCCATCGCTCGAGGAAGAAATATCAGACAAATACCTGTTTGGTTCTACCTGCACCATGGGAAAAAAGTTCAAATAAGACCTTGTTGGGTATGCATAATTCATATTAAAAAATTACAAGGAATTAAGGCATGCATTTTCCACTAACATCATACATAGTTAGCATGCCTCCACCAAGCTTGAAAATGCATATGTTGATTAGTAAGGGATTTTTCCTTTAACTGTCTTGCATGTTCAAAATTGGAAAAAATGGCCAAAAATAATTTTTGAATGCCTCAAGTTCATATAAGAAGGAATCATCAAAATTTAGAGCCTATGTGTTGTTAAACTATGTGAGACACGGTTTGAAATCATCATGCAATATGATTTGAGATTTGGATATAAAAAAGTGGTCATAACCTAATGGAATATGCTTTGAGATTTGGATTAAAAAAAGAGTAAAGGTGATCCCAATTATAAAAGAAGATGATGATATGGTGCTCTAAGGTGAATTAATTCCCTTGCATGAGAAAATTATGTCATGGGTCATGTCATATTATTAGAAAATCCATAGAGGTAGACACCCTTGGGTGTTAAGATATGATTGGTGGTATGTACACTCCTTTCTTTTATTACATCTAATAAACAAGTACTGAAAGTAAATAGTACAACAGTAACAAAACATAATTTTCATCTCTTTCGACTTTTCCACATTAACAGTACCAGTTGGCTTATTGTGTTAAAGTAATCTTCAATAACATGTAATTATTAACAATAGTTAATCAACATTAACATGAGTAAATAAGATAGGTTTGGTGTACTTCACCATAATGTGGAACCTTCTTGTTAGATACTCAGAAATATTACTTTTAGTCAAAACTGTACCTCTAAGAGGTCAGCCAACACTAGGAACCCACTGACCCTACTATAGGGTAAGTACAAACAAGAGAGAGAGAAAGGTTGTATGCAACAATAGTTATACAAAGACAGTTACATTCATAACAGAAATTAAATAAAGCACAAAGAATTATTACAACAAAAGTCTTAGTGCAAGTAAAAGCTTAACAAAAAAACATAGATATGATCACCAACAATTTTGTCTGACAGGACAAGTCTTAACTACTTAATACAAAAATTAAAAATTAAAAATTAAATACAAAAATTAAAAATTAAAAATTAAAAGTAAAATAATAAAATAAAAGGGAGTCGTAAATAATAACATAAATCATAAGTGGGTTACTAGGGTCATTTAGGGGACAAACAACCATAGTACCCAAAGGACCAAAAACATTAAAGGGTGGTACAAACAATTCAAGATGGGAGAAATGACCCTACTAACCACACGCCAAGGACAAGGTACCACAAGACCAATAAACAACAAGGTGTAAGGACCAAAAGTAAATCAACCAAGGTGGGTAAGGTACAACCAGTCATCTCTCTCTCAAATGTACAAATGTTCCATATAACCTGAAATTTCATCATCATTGTATGAAGAAGGGTCCACACGGATCATGTGGTAATGATGAGGTATATGTGTGATGAGGTATATTGGCCATGGGAATGATTTTGACACTAAACAAACAAATCCCATACATTAATTCCCATAATTGGTAAAGGAATGCCCATAATTGTTGGCAAACAATTTGGAAAAGAATTAAGGTTTGAGTATGTCAAGCACACTCGATATCAGAGTATGAGCAATATAACATCTAAACTAGAATATTGGATGCCAATTTTATATAAAATCATGACAATGTGGGGTAACCATGCATCCATGCAATAGATCCTTGTGACTACCTTTTATTTGACCTTCCAAAGAGATGTAAGGTCAAATAAGGTCAAATATATGCAATAGCTCCTTGTAACTACCTCTTATATGCAATATCTCCTTGTAAATACCTCTTATTTGACATGCCAAAGAGATGGAATGTCAAATAAGGTCAAATATATGCAATAGCTCCTTGTAACTACCTCTTATATGCAATAGCTCCTTATAAATACCTCTTATTTGACCTCCCAAAGAGATGCAAGGTCAAATAAGGTCAAATATATGCAATAGCTCCTTGTAAGGTCAATTCTTGAAGGATAATTCCACAAATCCATCCACATGGCTAGAAAATGTATTGATTTCTCAATCATACCCTCTTAACTAAACAATATTGAAATATCGTATATAGAGTAAAATAAAGGAAAAAGGTTAGGTGGGATTTACATTTTCCAAGCTTTTAGCATACACTCTATTGTGGAAGTTAATAAATTGACAAAAATAGTGCAAGAAAAAATACTAAATAACGCTCCCTATTGTAACCTAGTAACTACTCATATCAGATATTATATGGGCATTTCAATGATAAATGTCATGCCTTGTAGGACAAAATACAAGACAAAATACAAAGGCTCCTTATTGAACTGTAACAAGAAATCCAAGAACCTACCTTTGGGAACAACAACAACAAAAATCTGAATTCAACAATATAGGCATAAGTCGGATCTTTTTAGTATTTCTTGATAGCTTTCTGCTAGGTGTATGCTACAGGTAAGTTCATATAATGAACAGTTTATTACCATGTCAATGAAGATTGTGAGGTTCATATCAAAAAGTATTCCAAACCCAATTTTCTTCATTTAACACAATAGGAATAACCTCTGAAAAAACAATCTGCTCTATTAACGTAATGATGGTTTCATTCACCCTTTGTAATAGATATAGTACTAATGTCAAGATTATGGGTTTTTGGATGAGCAAATTCATGTCATGAAATTTATGTGTCACCGTCCCTATCTCTATCCCATGGGGAAAATACTCATGTTGTCTATTCATGACCGTTTATCAATATAAGTTGGCTAGACTTTGCTCATCCCAACTCTAATACTTATGGTAGAATGGCCAAATAAATAGTTGTGGTTTCCTCTGCTAAGATGCATAATAGGAAAATATTCATAAATGGGGAAAACAATTAGGTGCATAATTAGGAGGGGATAGTTGGTGTTGCAATCATATTTGGGTTTGTCAACCAGCCATAGAAACAATGTTGTTATCTTAAACCCCTAGTTTTTAGATTTGAAGCTTACCATAGTCCAACAGGAACATCCTTGTTGACCTAAAGCTCAACATCTATCCCATATGTTAATCATGGAAATTTCCTTCCCTAGGGCATGTGTCATGATCTATGGATTTATGGATGAACCAAAAGTCATATAATCAACATTTGGGATAGAAATTGCTTATTTTTTGCCTTGAATAATGTATTGGGTTAGGAGACTGTTAGCCCTAAAGTCTGCCTACTAGACTACAAGGTAGCAAAGTTTAGAAACCTCGATGTTTAAAAGGAGAATTTTGGTTCATTCTGGATAACTAAAAGGATCAAAACTAAAATCATAAAAAACATGAACAGTCTGGTAAAGGATCTGATAACATCAAATGTTTGTATGCACAAGGATAAAATAGAAGATAAGATAAATCACCACCAAAGATTAATCATAGGTTCAAATCATAAGAGCTACAAGGAAAGACAACAAACATTTCAAATCTTGTGGAAACATATGGATATCAGACATTTAAAAATACATTCCAAATATCTATTTTGCAATAACATTCATCTATCTGCATAGGCATTCAAACAGAAAACATCCATAAAATAAAAAGTGCAAATAGTAATTCAAACAGAATCATTGAACATCATAACACATACAGTATTTAAACCTAGCTCCGAGTAATCAAAATTCATTCATCTTAAAAGAGATCCTCACATAACAACATATTCATCATACTGTAACATGAGCTACTTGTATATATTCATCCCTCCTGAGTCTCCAAAAAAAACACTTAAGCAAAGCTTTACAATATATAGGCAAAGTAATCCAAAACAGATTGTTTTTAGATCCACTTTCCTAGGATCAAATTGTTCAAAAATAGACAATTTCAAACTAATCAAAATTAAATTTTAAAAACAACATGAGTATGACATGTGCCTTTCTAACTGAATTGAGTCATCGGATCAAATCCTTCTTGCTGCTTCTGCCAACATAGCTATCCCATCAAGTGCATGTGCCTTCTTTTGCAATTGGTTGCACTCATTTTGGAGCTGAGTCAGTTTCTTCTCCATCTCTTCCTTCTCTCTAATAAGCTGAATGTTTTGTTCCTATGCCAGCTTCCTTCTTTTAACTACTTCCTCTGCCACCTGTATTAGCTCCGAATAATTCTTGTTTACTTCATGCAAATATTGTTTTAGCATCTTGTCCGCTTGCATTAAGCCATCATTTATTTGATTCACATGCCCATTCTGAAGCTTGAATTGCTCAATGTCCCTCTTATGCTTATCCCTTTCAAACTCTTTCATATAAGTATCTGAATCCTCATGAATGTTCTTGTCAATATTCATATGTTCCTTGTTGGTTCACCAAGCTCAAATTCAACTAGAGCCTTTCCTTTTACATCTGAAAATAATGATGTTGTGTTTTCTTCCATGTCCTCTTCATCATTAATATCACAGGGACAATCTTTAGAAGCAAGATTTGGAACTTGTTTCAGACTCTGAGTGATATTATTCAAAACTTCATTCAATGTTGTTTCTAACATATTTTATTTTTCATCCTCCTAATCATCTGATGAATCTTGTATACTTATGATTTGATCTTTCTTGATTTTATTATCCAGCACAGCTCTCATATTTAGCCTTAATTTATTCACAGAGTGGTTTTTTGGCCTTCGACATACTTTCATTGGCTCAGCTGAGTTCTCTACAGTATATGAAGACTTAGCTAATAGATGATCCAATCCCTTATCCAACTTAACAGCTTCCATTTCATGAATAGAATATTTCTCTATATCAAAACCCTTTTACCCTTCACCTTCAAATATGTTATGTTCAAACTTGGAAGGTGTTTGAATAGTCATTTCCTCTTCGAGAATTTTAGATTTAGATTGATTTTTTGTTTCTCTTTCTAGAGGAGAATTTACTACATCAACTGTTTTCTTAACAAAAGGGGGTTTAATACCTTTCTTCTTAGCTGGGATTTTAATATCCTACTCGAGTTCTTTAACTTCAACTTTGAAACCAGACCAAAATAAGAAATGATCCCAACGTCTATTTTGCTTCTCTAATTATTTGGTTATTAGAAGCTTAATTAACCCATGATGGAATACACTGTGGTTAGAAGATTCAGGATGGTTTTGCACCCTAGAAGCCATCTTGATTAAACTCTTTAAGAAATAGTAGGGAAAGTTCAATTTCTTGATACTTGATATGTGTTGCAGGAAACGCATGTGATAGAAGTATATTGTAGCAAATCTCCCCTCACATGTCACATACTTCTGAACAATCTGCAACATATGACTCCAACGTTCCAGCAAAAATGTTCTTGGGCTACCTTGAATCCAATTTGGGGTTCTATGTGAAGGCAGCAAGAATTCATCAAAGTCTTCATCTATCAATTGTCTTTTAAACCATCGTTCACCCTCAGGGGCAACACCAATCGCTTGAGCAATAGATTCTTCAGTAACAGCGAACTAAAACCCATCAAAACTCACAATTGTTCCTTTAAAATTTAGGGGAAAATGCTTTGAAACCTCTGTATTGTAATCTTTGATCCTTTCACACAAAGGGTGCCAACCAACGTCCCTTAATTTCTCTGCAATAGCAGGAAAATCACTTACCCAATATGTATTTTGAGGTTCTTTTCGAAGCCGACTACCACTAGAACCACTAGGCCTACGTTTCTTCTCTGCAACCATGATTGAATTCGAGGCTGTAGACACAATACTGTAGGTATAGGATGAAGAAGAATACATGAAACCCTTATAAAAATAGCATCACCGCCTCATACAGCTTGCAAAGTACAAAGTATTAGATCCAACATTATTCTCAAATCTGGGGACGTGTTGCTTCCATGACGACTGTAAATAACAGGGCCAAATTTCACCCCACTGGATTATTTGAAAACCCAAAAGCTGGAGAATGCCATCATTATTTGATAAAGATTTGAATCTTGTGCAAGGTCTAAGCATGGAAATTTGGCAACGTGCATGTTCATGAAAATGATAAAATTCATTTCCAGATTGTATTAGAACATACAACATGTCTAATCAATCACCTCAAAGTCTATTTTATTAATCATGCACTCATTTATTTATCAAACTGGGAGCTAAGTTCTAAACTATATGATTTTAAAATGCAATAAAAAAAAATTAAAAATGAAAATCAAACAACTTAAAACATAAGAAAAAAGGCAAAATAAAGCAATCAAAATAACCTACGGAAAATAAAAGGCTAAGGAACTAGTTGACAGACCTAGGACTAACATTGGCTCCATCTGGGGGTGGCATGCTCCTTGTGATCTGCCAAGAACAAGCAGAACCTGTGCCTTCCAATTCTGTCCACACAGACTGATATGTGCAACTGTTAATCCATTGGGCTAAAGTCTTATTTAAACAAATTCAAAACTCACCGGTATATACAATGTAAGTAGTTTCCTTCAGCTCTTATTTGGTATAAAAATGTTTCAGAAAATGCCCATTGACTGGGCCTGCAAGTTCATCACCCTTCAAATTCTGTAAAATAAATGTGTTATTCCCAAAACCTCTAACAATTCTGAAGGTCCCAAGCCACAAATGATCAAACTTTCCATGTTTCGATTTTTCATCCCTACGTGCATCCCATCTCAGCACCAAATCATCAGGAAAGAAATTGTATTCTTAAATCTTCTTATCAAACATCTGCTTTACCTTTTATTTATGCACCTGATCCTTTTCAGCAAGTATCTCTCTTTCCTGCTGCAGTTCAATCATCTGGAAAATCCTCCTTTGAATTTCATTTGGTTCTTCTAGACTGTCCTGCATAAACTTCATAACAGGTAAACCAAGCTACATAGGAAAGACTACTTCAGTTCCATACACAAGTTGGAATGGATAAGTACCAATAGCTTTATTTGTAGTGACATAATCGGCCCAAAGAGCGTATTTCAATTTGCTATCCCATGCCTTTTTGTTCTGTGATAAAAGCTTCTTAATATTGTTCACTATCTTCTTGTTGGTGGATTCTTCCAGGCCATTACCCTGAGGGTAATATGGAGTTGAATGTTTCAAAAGAATTCCATGTTTTTCACAGAAACACACCATCTCTCGAGACTTGAAAGTGGGAGCATTATCTATGAGAAGCTTTCTTGGGAAACCAAAACTGCTCAAGATGTTCTCTTCCAAAAAAATGATTATGACTTGCTCAGTGGCTCTCCTGGTGGGAATTGCCTCTACCCACTTTGTAAAGAAATCTATGGTTGTAAGAATAAATCTATGTTGACCATTGGAATGTGGATTGATTTCACCTATGAAATCTAACCCCCATTGTTGAAAGGGTGCCCCAACTACAATAGGTTTAAGAGGCAATGAAAGCAATTTTTGCTCACCTACAAACTTCTGGCATTCCACACAAGCTCTTACCTATGAATAGACATTTGAAAATATTGTAGGCCAATAATAGCCTGCTCTCAGAATTTTAAAGGCCATAGCCTTCCAATAACGATGTCCACCACAAACTCCTCCATGCATTTCAGCTATAATAGCATCTGCTTCTTCTTCATCAACACACCTGAGAAGAATACCTGTTGGATCTTTCCAAAATAGAGTATGCTCAAAAATACAATAACTCATAGCTTTCAACTTTAAATATCTGAATTTCCTTTTATCTAAGTTTGGTGGAGATTGAAGGAATAAAAGAAAATACATTATGTCACTATATCGAGCTGAATCAGCATATTTCTGATAAATCTGTTTTGTTTCTTTCTCAAACTATGATTTTTCATTTTCATACACTTCATTAAATATGGCATTCAATCCTAAAGCCTCAAAATTGGAATTTGCAAGTAACTTAGCCAAACCCTGACCCTTGACCAACTTAATCGGCTTGATATCAACATCATATTCCATTATTTTAGCTATCCAACGGCCTCTCTTTCCTTCACTGTCAGGTTGTGTTAAGATCTCCTTTACTGTTGCATTAGGAACATATGCTGAGATTTTTTAATGCAACAAGTAAATTCTGAAAAAATTGAGAGCTTTAACAAGTGCATAGGCATGCTTCTCCAAAGTGTTGTATTTGAGTTCTAAATCTCTTAATTTTTTGCTAAATAATGAAATAGGTTGTTCAAGGCCATCTGAATTTTTCTGGAAGAGTATTGGTGCAATAGTATCTTCAGAAGCAAACGAAAAAGTGATGAAATTTTTAGAAAAATATGGGCTTACCAAAACGGGTGTTTCAGTGAGGGCTTTCTTTATGCTTTCAAAAGATAACCTTGCTTCTGGAGTCCATTTTACCTCTTGATCCTTTCTCGGCATCTTGGTTATTTATTTCACAATCTCTGCAAAATTTGGAATGAACCATCTGAGAAAAATGATTTTCCCAATGAAGGATTGATATATTTCTTATTTATTGGGATAGTAATTTTCAGAATTGCTTTCACACGCTTTGGATCAATTTGATTCCATCAGCTAAGACTATATGACCAAGGAGCTTTCCCTCCTACATGGCAAAGTGAGACTTTATTGAGTTCAAAGACAGTCCATACTTCCTGCATTTCAAAAAGGTTTGCTTAAGATGCTTTAGATGGATTTCAGCCGAATCTGAGAACACTGTGATGTCATCCAAGTAAATCACCACAAACTTCTCCCTTTCACCAACAAATTCTATGTCCATTGCCCTCTGAAAAGTTGCACCTATGTTCATCAACCCAAAAGTCATCTTATCGTACATGAATGTCCCCCATGGAGTAGTGAAGGCTATTTTTTCTCTATCTTAGGGCTGTACAGCAATCTGATTATAACCTGAAAAGCCATCAATCATAGATATTCTCTGTGAGCCAACTACCTTCTGCAGAATCTGCTCTATCTTGGGTACGGGGTAATTATATTTTAAAGAAGATCTATTTAGATTGCGAAAATACACACAGAGCCTGATCTCACCATTCTTCTTCCTTATGGGAACTAAATTGGCCACCCAAGTAGAATATCTGAGAGGTATAATGATTTTTGCATCTAAAAACTTTTTCACCTCTTTTTCAATTACAGGTAAAAGTGTTGGGTTGATCCTTCTAAGCTTCTGTTTGAAAGGCTTAACATTAGGTTTCAATGGAATTTTATGTTGAATGATACTCGTGTCATATATTTTCAGATCCTCGTAGGACCATGCAAAAATGTCCACAAATTTCTTTAGTAGCTTAATGTATTTCTCCTTTTCTTCATCTGAAAGCTTTTTAGATATTTTTATCATTCTAAGGTTTTCTTCAGTCCCAATATTGTAGCTACTAACATTTTCTTCAAATGATTGCACAATTGGTCTAGATAAGGTATCATCCTTTGAGAATAATCTTTCTAAAGGAACTAGGCCCTTGGGAATAAAATTTCCTTTCAATTCAATAATATTATGTTCTGCAATCATATTTTCTGAAAAAGAATGTACCTCTTTCATTTCAAAATCCTACTCTTCATCAATAGGGAAGTAGAAAACTCATTCATTAGCTCCAAAAACTTTTTAATCTCTTGGTCATCCTGAAAAACCTTCCAACGCTTTATGTTATCAGGTACTGAGGGTCTGTACCTAATTTCAATTGGGTATCTAAGCTGAGTTTGTTGTGGAATTTTGAAATATGTGGCTGCTAGAGCTAAAGAATCTGATGTCTAATTTTGAGCCCTAGGAATGAAGGAGATGTTGAATGTTGAAAAATAATTATCTATCAGGTCCCATGCTTCATTCCTATAAAAATTTAACAGTGACTGCTTTACCTGATAATAATTTCTGATCTGTTGAACAACCAACTCAAAGTCACCAAAAAGCAGCCAATTGTTGTATGTTTAAATCTTTAGCAGCTCTCAATCCAAGGATTAAAGCCTCATATTCAGCAATGTTATTAGTGGTTTGAAAATCAAGTTTATACATTAAGGAAATCATCTCACCACCCAGAGAAATGAGGATAACCCCTGCTCCTGCTCCTTCCTTAGAAGATGAGCCATCAAAGAACATTTGCCACAGACAATCTTGTTATACCTGTTTTGGACAAACTGAAACCTCCTTTTCCACCTGCATTGTACCTATGACTTCATCACTTATATGCAACATACAAGACCCAATATCCTCTTGAACTGCATAGATAGGATGATTGGTAGGGTTTTCATGATCACTGAATAAGTAAGCTAACTGAACTTCTCTGTATAACCTCCTTGATTCACCTCCAAAAATTGGAACTGTTGCATATGAAAGATCCATCTGTAAGGTACCACCCAACTTATTAGTCCAAGACCTTGACAAAAGCATACCATACCTGGGAGGTATGTCTGCCACCACAATATCCATCAAAATGCTCTTCATGGGGAGTTGTGCTAAACTGACAACAAGGTCTTTAATTACCCCTAGACACTTACCAGCTCATGAGTCAAAAGAAAATAAGTCGTGATAAGGCTTGGTGATATTTATACCTAGGGCTTTGTTGTGGCCACAACAAATCCCATGCTTAACTGAAAGCACGGGAACCCCATGTTGAATAAACACAAAGGCATTTTGGTGAGTGTACTCTGTAAATATGAGAATTTGGGTTTTCACTTATTTAGATCTCTCACACATAATTTTGTCCTGTGTGTTTCCCTCTTTCTGGATGATCTCTAACTGTCCGGTTTGTTCAAATCCTCAATTTTTGAGTATTTTCTCTTTGTTTCAATCAACCAGAAACCCAACAGTTAGGAGACCCGAAACCCGCAACCCGACAATTTCGGGTTGCGCAGTGTTTGTTTTGCAGTTTTGAAATTTGGTCAACCCGAAACCCGTAACCCGACGGTTGCAGGTTGTGGGTTCATCTTGTAATAATCTTGGCAAACTATCATCCCGAAACCCGAAAAATCGCAATTGCGGCTTTCGGCTTTCGGGCTCTGTCTTTTTATTTATTTTGTTGCGCTGCCTGAAACCCGCAACCCGCAACTGTCGGATTGCATCTTTCGGGAAGTTGTTTTCGGTTTAGAGTGTGCCATTCCCAACACCCACAACCCACAAGTGTCGGGTTGCAGATTTCGGGAACATGTTTCTCACTTTTTGATTGTGATTATTCCCGAAACCCACAATTGCGGCTTTCGGCTTTCGGGAATTCTTTTCCTCCTTTGTCGTTTACGCGACCCCGCAACCCGCAATTGTCAGGTTGCGGCTTTCAAGATCCCTTAATAAATTTTGTGAATAAAACTTTCATGCGACCCCGCATCCCGCTTCGGTTAATCTCGGCCATTCATTTGTTCTAATCGCACGGTCATCTTTTATCCGGTGAATTCAATAAATAGGGTTTTTCCTATTTTATTTTTTTACTTTTGAAAAATTACTCTGTCGCACTGTTGTTTTTACCGTGGATTCCGTATCAGGTGTCATTTTTCCATTTGTTTGCTATTTCGGGTAAGCTTACTGTCATCCTTACACTACCAGTCTACAATTTTGCTATTTTTGGATTGACTTTGATTTTAATTTTTTTTATTGATAAAAAATTGCAAGTTCTTTCGCCATGTCAAGAGGTACACGTTCTAAAAAGCCACTCAAAGATCCCCTGACCAAAGACCCTAATTTTGGTTTGCTCTCCGACACCAGTGAGTAAGTCACTGAGACATACCATATGGAGTGGTCAAAAATATACGCCATTTTTTATAATGACGACCTTTCTCATATTGAGAACGATAGACCAGTGTACGAGAGAATTAGGGCTTCCCAAATTCATGCTATTGTTGCGCACCTTGCTATCCTGCCTTACATGGATGCTGTAAAATGCATAATTGAGAATGCCAGTGTTAAAGACCGTTGTTTTAACAATAGCACAGGGTACCAATTAAGACATTTTCGCCCATAGGTTTTTGTCCGAGCTTTTGCTCTGAAACAACATGTACAGACCCTCTCCCCAGAGTTTATACACTCGTTGAAAACTCGGTTCAATTTTAACGAGATGATTAGGTCATGGATGCTTAATCCTAAATCCTTTGTGCCTAAGGCTGATAACCTTTATCCCATCGTCTGGTTTAAGGAACCCTACTCTTTACTAGAATCCATGCTCTGTAGGATTTTTGGTCTACCGAATTGTTCTCTTTTCAAAGCAGAATGGGCACCTATAGCACATCATGTGCTAGTCATAGGTGAGTCTTGCCCATGGGCCTCTATCCTGTCGGCTGAATTAAAGAATGCCATTCATGAATATCAAAAGGCTCCAACTCATAAGAAATCGCCCTTTTTCCTATTTGCATATGTCCTTGATGTTTTTTACTTAGAGTTTCAGTACCCTAACTTGGGTTGGAATTGGACCCCTTCAGACCCTCCTATACACATTTATCATTCGGCACTATGGGAAGAGAATTTTGCACCCTTGTTATATGAAATTTGTGACCACTTCATGGGTACCATCTATTTCAATATCTTCAGGCAACAGCCACCTGCATTCTCAGAAGATTCTAAGACTTTCATCAACACCATGGGTGATTGGTATGTAGGTGAGTATTTTTCATAAATCAGGATTTGGGGAAGCGACACAGCGCACCTGCTTCCCAGGATTGTCCCGGATAGGATGGTAATACAGGAGGTTTCTTTTCAAACTGTCACTGATGGCATGTATAATAAAATCATAGGTCCCAGGAAGAAAGGTTGGCCTAAGTTTTCTCTCAATCTTGGTCAGCTGGTTATCCCAACTTCAACTCGGGCTGCAGTTCTTGGTGACCAGATAGCTGCCTTGAGATTAGGTACTGCCCCGAAAAGGAAACATGATCCCAAGAAGTTCATGGATGCACACCTAAAGCAAATACACATGAAAATAGATTATGCACATGATTTAGTTCCAGATGACTTCATATACCAATGGGTGGCACATTCTCACAGGTTCTAGCTAAGGCAAAATACTTACAAGAACAGCAGGACATTTTAAAGTACCAGAATGAACTTAAGGTTGGAGTTCTGAGTTACAGGGCCATGCAACTAAATCTCATTGAACAAGCAAAAAGGGACTTAGAAGAGAAAGAGGCTCAGAAGGCCAATGCTCCTCTAATGGAAACAAAGGTTAAGCTCCTCTAGGGAAACCCTCTCAAGAGAAAGCTGGTGAAGAATTTAAAGCGATGCTGCAGTCAGCCCGTGAATCCAAGCAGCAGATGGCACAATTGACATCAATGTTACATACTCAATTGCTGGAACCTCCAAAGCTTGCAGTCAACATTCAGCTTCCAATTGCATCAAATGTTCAAATCTCTACTGAAGAAACTAACGAAGATGATGACTTGGTCATAACTAAGGCTAGCCCTACTAAGAAGCAGAAAGTCCTTCCTTCTTCATCACAGGTTCCTACAGTTGACATAATAGACTATGATGAAGAATTGGTCCCACCTCCTCCGGTACCAGTAACAAAAGAAGTCACTGAAGATCCTAATATTGTCACTGAATTGTTGGATAGTATTGATATGGATCAGTCCTTCCCCGAGAAATCAGTGTTAGAATTTAACGCTGCTCCTGGAATTGCATCATCAGCATTTACGCTTCCATCTATCCAACCAGCCTCTACTGTGCCTTTAGGGGGAACACTTCCATTTTCCTTATCACACTTGTTCAACACCCTCAATGACACTACTATCCCATCGCCCGAACACTCAGTCCCTTTATCAATTCCATTGTCTATTGTTGCAGAAGTCCAGCCTTCGGCTGTCCCTCTGTAGTCACCCATAGTCAATTTATAAACAACCACTACTGATGTATCTTCTAAGATTTCCTCACCATCTTCACCCACCAAGGTTCATAGTCAACTTCCACTTCCAGAAGCTAATGATGACACTCAGGTTCCATTATCTGAAGCCTTTGTTTCAATTCCTTCCCCAGAGAGAGTTTTGTCATTTCCTCAAGCTATCACTACATCTTCAGTTACTACTCAAGTCACCATACCTATTCCTACACTTGTTGTCACCCAAACACCCTCATTAATCTCAATAGTTAGTGTCACTTCTACTTCCACACAGTCAATGATTGAATACATAGATGAAGATGTAGTTCCCCTTGGGAATTACTTCTATAGCAAGGATGATAAGGTAGTGATGAGAGGGAACAGGAAAATAGGTCAAGGTCAAGGTGGTTTGGAAGCACCTGAATCAGATCAAGTAATATGGGCTCCCAGGACCAATAATCCAAGAATTGATTCAATTGAAACAGCAACAGCCTTAGGAGCCTTTGCCACTGCTAATTTGGATTTGGTCCAGGTTTTGGATAAGGAAGTTGACCTCAGGGATGAAGAGATCAAAAACCTGGAAGAGGAATTGGCTGAAGCTAAAAAACAACATTCTACTAATCTGGCTGACCTCTGGAAAACTTGGGAAAGTAAGTTGCAAGACCTAGAGCAAAAGAATGCCACTCTTCTCACTGAACTCAGTCTCTCACAATCTTAGCATTCCATTGACGTTGAAAAAATAGCTTCCTTGGAAAAGTAGGTTGAGGATGCAACTGCAAGTGCAGCCTCCTCAAGTTTTCTCAAGTTTACACCCTGTGATTTTAAGAATCTGGCCCTCAAGGTGAATCAGGATCATCATAAACTATTAGAGAAGGTTTACATTGCTTTGGATGAAATCAAGGAAAATTTCATTAATTTTTCCAAGATGTCCTCCACCCTTGAGGAACAAAAGGAGAAGAGATTCCGAGATTTTAAGGCTCAAGAGGAAATTGGTGAATGGCAGGGGTATATTAAGAATGTGCCACAAGATATCCCAATCCTCAGCAGTTTCTATATTAAGAAGATCAAAGGTTCTCTAAATACTTGGCTCGATTATAATGAAACAACTCAAGAGATTATCAATAAATCAAAAGATATCTGCACCAGGCGATGGTATGCAGTTGACAACATTATGCATGTTCTAGGATTACCATTAATAACCCCTATCCTAGAAGCTTTGCCGCCAAAATGCATACTTGAAGAGCTCGAGATCAAGTGTGAGGAGTTTGCACAGAAGATTCGGGATCTTGAACAAGTCAGCATTCAAGATGTGGATCATTTGGTTAGAGAACTGGTCGTCATGGAAGGAAAGATTCATATGTATCTTCACACTTGGCACAAGCTGGCGAAGCATGATATGGAGAATAATGTGTGCAATGTTCAGCTAGCTTTAGAATCTGTTAGTTTCTCAAATATAGATGAGTTGTTAGACATATATGAGAAATGGCAGGATTTCTTGGATATATAGTTTGATCTGATTTTGTAATCCCTATTTTTGGGGAATCTTTGTTTTTCTATTCTGCTATAATTTCCTATTTAAGGAGGACCTCTCATAGTTAGGGGTTAGTAATTTTGGGGTTGTAAGTCAGTAGAAGACTGGACTAGAGATACTCTATTAAGCAGAGCTTTTTGTAGTTTCTATACAAGACCTCTTCATACAATAAACTTATCTTTTAATCTATCTTCTGTTATTCCTCAAATTTCTTTGAGAATTTCTAATTTATGCTTTAAATTGTCATCTGTTATGTATTTGATCTTTTGCTAAACATTTGTTAATGCACAAATCTGTTGTATCGATTTCTCTATATGACTAGTTTATGTTTCAAAGTACTTCATTGAGTTTTTTTTCAATACAAGTATTTTCATGTTTTATTTCTGCAAATGATTCGGTGCATATAAATTTATATAATCATTGTTAATTTTTAAATTAGCAAAGTGATTACAGAATGGATCTTGAATGAGCCTGAATACTTGAAAGATTGTCATTTAATTTTCATTAACTGATAATAATTTAAGTTAACAAGTAATACAACTAAAGACATTTTTGCTGAAGTTGTTCAATTACTTGTTTAATCATATCTCAAGACCAATCTGCACATAAACAAGCTTTCATTTTAGAATAGGACTAACTTAGATTAGTTTCCCTTTTCTAGAATAGGTTAGGTTAGCTTTGCATTACCATATCCACACCTTGGTTTTCCTTGACTGGAAAACTAATCTTATAAGTCAACTCACCTACTCTTAGAGTGCCAGCGGAGGCCTAATACCCGTGGAGGATCACCATACCAAACAAGTTGGGGATAGAACTGCCCGTGCCCAGGGTCTTTCGAAGCCTTCCAAATTGGGTTTTATTCCTCTTTTGAGTGTCTTGGAACATTCCGGCACCTTTTGTATCTAACCTGCACAACCGAGGCATCAACAAATGGTGCTAGAAGGAGGGCTAATAGTGCAACATGCCTAAACAAGCCACTAAGAAACCTCCACCAGCAAATACTTCAACTGTTCAAACTCGAAGCCAATCAAGAGCTTCAACATCTGAACAACCAACAGAGCCACAACCCATGGTTGTCCCTGCTACACCTGCTCAACAAATTGTTGTACATGTTGTATCTGCAACACAACAGGAAACAGAGGGAATATCTTTATTGTATCACCTACCAGAGGAACCATCTCACTAGAGCAGATATTGAAAACATCAACCGATAGGGTCACTAGGGAAGAACAAAGATGTGCTGGTTAACCAAGACGCGGTTTTGCAGCGATCAATTTAGAAAATTTTCTGCAGGCCAATAATAAAGAACCTCAGCAAGACACAGTTTCACAGATCAGTAATCCAATTATACAACAGAAAACTGATCAAAATATTGAACATCAGCAAACAATTAATCCACAACCTGAAAATCAAGAACTCGTTGGTCAATCAGGTTCCCCTGAATACAACCTTAGTCAACTTTTTCAGGAAACATAAGATCAGCCAAAATTTGGAATTGGTGAACCACCACCATCTCCTCCTCCATCCTCATCCTCTTCCTCAGACAGTGAACATTCTTCAAGCTCTTCATCAGAAGAAGAAGAAGAAGAACCACCAATGGCTGCAAAGGTCAAAACAGACCATGGCTCGACCAAGATGCAGTATGGGTACTTGGAGACCAACATAGATTACCCAAAAACCCTGAGAAGTGGTTACCCAAGTTTAACCTAGATGACAAATCACCTACGCTAGATCATGTTAAAACCTTCATGCAGGCTATTAGGCTTAGAAGTGTCATTCACGAGGATGTGGTCTGCAGACTCTTTCCTTATATTTTTGGAGGAAAGGTAGCTACATGGTATTTTTCCTTGCCACAAAGGTCTATTGTTTCTTGGGATGAGTTTGAGAAATTATTCATCCAAAAGTTTGGAGATGACAAAACACCACACGATCTTGTTTTGGAATTATCCTCCATGAAAATCAAAGGGAAAGAAAGGGTTAAAGATTTGAACCAAAGGTTCTCATACTTAAAAAATAGAATTCCCATCAACCTTCTTCCTGCTGAAGAATTGTTGATAGCCTACTATGAAAAAGGCCTACCTGCTTCAATTTCAATGTGGGTGAAATGAGCACAAAAGGGAACTTTGCTGGAAGTATTTGTTAAAGCAATACAAGTTGAAAAGGACATTTTTTGTCTCAAGGAAAATCCAGAAATCTCAGAAGAACAGCCTTCAACTTCCAGGAAAAGGAATGATAGTGTTCCTAAACCCACTGCACAAAACAAGGATCCATTTGACATAGCTGACATGAAAAAGCTCATCCAGAAAATGTCAAACGAGATGGTAGATTTGAGAAGAACTAACAATGAAAATCAAAACCAAAATAGAGGTTTTATGAGGCCACCTTTTAGGAGACCTTATCAACCTCCACCGAATCCACCACCTCCTAATCCAACAGAAGGCCTCACGAATGAAGAAATTTATTCTATTTTTAGAACCCTAGCAGCAGAATCTCAAAACACCCATGAAGTCCCCAATGATCAAACTGCTCCAGACCCACAATCACCTGAGGAAGAAGAAGATGAGAATGAGGATCCACAAATCAAAACTGTAAGTTACTTTTCAGAGCTTCCTATGTGTGAAGAATAACAAGAACCTGAGACTGTGTTTAATGTCCAGCATCCTTATAACACAAGGTCTAAACCTCAACCCCCTCAGGAAACTTCATCCTCCACACCAGTTCCTAATAAAGGAAAGACTGTCCCTCACAAGGATACAGTCATCCCTGAGATGGAGTACAATTTAGTTGAAGATCTTAAAAGAGTGAAGGCAGACATCTCTTTGTTTGAATTATTGAAAATCTCCTCGATGAGGGATACTTTACCCAAAAGCATGGTGGTCAAACTGCCAAGAGAATTGCAGAATAATAACCTTGACTCTTTCACTAAACCAGATGATCAAAAGTCTAGTAGCAGAAGGACACCTCCTTTTCTGCTTACCTTTGAGATTTTCAACCGAAACGTACATAACTGCATGATAGACTCTGGTGCCTCATCAAATGTGATGCCTCTTTTTGTCTGCAGAAAATTGAATGCCACATGGTAAACTTGCCCTACTCAGATAGTACAACTCGATAGATCGAAAGTCAGAGTAGTAGGAAGGCTTAGAAATGTCTTAATTACATTATCAATTGATCCTCGAATCCATCAAACAATTGATATAGTCATTGCTGATATCCCAGAAGCATATGGTATGTGGCTTAGTAGAGACTGGTCAAAAAAGCTAAAAGGTTATTTTGCTACTGATTGGTCCCATTTGTGGTTACCCTACAATGGTCAGACAAACAAGATTAAGATAAGTAGGGATCCTTTCATGAAACAGACAATCACAGACTTGAATGACTCAAGTGAGCCTGTGGGTTATTTCAACACGCACACCAAACACTTTACCTTTGATACCTTTTTCGGGAATTTATCAGTTGATGTTTCACCACAGGAGAATACACAGAACGAATCTCAGGTAACTCATCTCACTTCTGTGCCATTCTCGGGAGACATTGTACATAATGTTTTCAATGTAAATACAAATTTTAGATTAGATCCCATTGCTTGGACATTGGTTTTTGATGGCTCTAAATCTAAGGATGGAGCTGGTGCAGGATGTGTTCTCATAGATCCAGAAGGGACAAAAACTATGATTGCATGCAGATTAGAGTTTGATTGTACTAACAATGTGGCTGAGTATGAGGCCCTGATACAAGGACTAAAAAATCCTATTGACTTGAAAGTACAAATCATTCATTTCTTTGGAGATTCAAAAATTATTGTGAAACAGGTGAGGAATAAGATACACTGCTCGTCCCCCCGCCTGTTGAATTATCAGAAACTGGTAAGAGATCTTACCAACTCCTTTATTGCATTCAATATTAATTCAGTCCCTAGGTCTCAGAACTTCGATGCTGACTTGTTGGCAAATACAGATTTCAGATTTATTCCACCAGAAGGCCTATCTCCTCAAACATTCTCAATAGAACTGATGTATAGGCCTTCCATACCAGATAATGTGACAAACTGGAAGGTATTCGATGATGATCAGCAGATACTTGATTTTCTGACCGACCAAGACACATTCCAAGATATGGCTATAGACGAGGATGAACATGAAAAGTCTCTCTCCGATTCCTCGAATGTCATCCCAAAGTCTGTGATCAATTTGGAGAGGTTCTACGATTTGCAAGACAAATTCAGACACAAAACCAATTGTAAAACACAGAGCTCTTCACTTAATTACGAGCAAGTCAATTTAGGGACCAAGCAAGAACCCCGTTTTATCAATTTAGGAATTGATTTCACTCCAGAAGAAAGGTGAGCTATCATTAAACTGTGTAAAGAATATAAAGATGTCTTCGCCTGGACCTATGACGAATTGAAAACGTTTGACACTAGTGTCATCTACCATAATATACCTATGAAGCCAGAAGTTAAACCATATCAACAGAAACTGCGGAAAATGCATCCCAGTTTAGATCCTTCTGTGAAAAAAGAACTGGAAAAGCTACTCACAGCCCGAATTATTTTTCCGGTGATGCATACACAATGGATAGCCAATTTGGTGCATGTACGCAAGAAAAGTGGTGAAATCCGATTGTGTGTCGATTTCAGGAATTTGAACTGGGCGTCAGAAAAAGATAACTACCTTGTTCCACCCATGGAACAGATTCTCCAAAAGGTAGCAGGGTCAGAAATGTTTTCTCTCCTAGATGGATTTTCAGGGTACAACCAGGTTATGGTTGCCCTAGATGACCAATTAAAGACAGCTTTCAGAACCCCTTGGGGCACCTTCGCCTATAGGTGAATGCCTTTGGGTTTAATTAATGCAGGAGCCACTTTTCAAAGAGCTATGGATATAGCTTTCCGAGTTTTAATGCATAATTTTGTCGTGGTTTATTTAGATGATATTACCATATATTCAAAAAAGCGACATGAACACCTATTTTCTCTTAAGCAGGTTTTCGAACGTTGCAGGAGATTTGGCATTTCCTTGAACCCCAAGAAATCCATTTTTGCAGTCACAGAAGGAAAGTTGTTGGGGTTCATCATTTCAAAAGAAGGTATGATCATCAACCCCGAACGCACAGATGCAATTTCAAAAATCGGCTTACCGGGTTCGCGTAAAGCAATGCAATCCTTCTTGGGTAAGATCAACTTTGTACGCAAGTTTGTACCTGATTTTGCTCAAATAGTTAAACCTTTACAGCATTTAGTTAAGAAAGATGTACAGTTCACATGGTCACAAGAACAAAAAGATGCATTCGTGGAAATTCGTAAGGCTATTGCTGAAGCTCTTGCTCTCATGTCCCCGGATTTTGATAAAGATTTTATTCTCTACACTTTCGCCACTGATTTCTCCTATGCAACTTTTTTGACACAGAAACAGGACAGTGATACAAAGATCCCAATCTCTTTCATGAGTTCAACCTTCAAGGGTGCAAAGCTCAATTATTCACAAATTGAAAAACAAGCCTACGCAGTTTATAAGTCTGTCAAACATTACAGGCCTTATTTGTTAAAATCTCGAACAAAGGTCATTGTCTCGTATTCTGCTATTAGAAATGTGTTGATCCAGAAGGAGTTGGGAGAAAAAAGGGCCCACTAGATGACCGCTCTGCAAGAGTATGATTTTTAAATAAGGACAGCCAAAATTGTCAAAGGACAAGGCATTTTCCTTTTTACTGCTCAATCTAACGATCCCCTACAGCAGCAAGTTGAATGGGAACAGGAAGAAGATATTCCTACAGGTTTTGTCAATGTTATTGATACCCCAACATCAAATTGGTATGACCATATCAAATTTTTCCTGAATAATGGGTTTGCCCCTGAAACCTTGGACTTTAAGAAACGAAGAGCCTTTATATTAAAGGCTGCCCCTTATCAGTTTATTAATGAAGTTCTATTTAGGAAAAACTATGATGGGGTTTTTCTTAGGTGTTTACAAAAAACATGAAACTGATGACATCTTATTCCAATTTCATGCAGGACCAGCTGGAGGTCAATTTTTAGGAGAGACAACAGCTCATAAGTTTCTCAGAGCTAGGTATTACTGGCCTACGTTGTTTAAAGATGCTTATGCCTATGTAAGGAGGTGTGAACCATGCCAGAAGTGCACAGGGAAGTTCAAGAAGCCTGCTTTCCCTTTACAACCAGTCACTGTTCAGTTTCCATTTCAACAATGGGGGATGGATTTTGTTGGGCCCATAAATCCTACCTCATCCCTCCAACATAAATACATTCTCACAACAACTGACTACTTCACCAGATGGGTGGAGGCAGTCCCACTTAAGCAATGTAATGCCAGCCAAGTCATTTCTTTCCTAGACAGTCAGATACTCTCACGATTTGGTACTCCAGAATTCCTATTTTTTTATAATGCATCCTATTTTTCTTCGATTGACATAACTGAATATGCTTTTGAAAAGGGGATGAAACTCAAATTTTCTGCCAATTACTACCCATAGGGTAATGGGTTGGCTAAGTCTTCAAACAAAAATTTGATCAACATTCTGAAGAAGACTGTGGCCTCTCACCATAGAGATTGGCATACACAGCTCAATAATGCTCTTTGGGCAGATCAGATTA
This sequence comes from Larix kaempferi, assembly GCA_027924585.1. NCBI lineage: Eukaryota > Viridiplantae > Streptophyta > Pinopsida > Pinales > Pinaceae > Larix > Larix kaempferi. The sequence continues at coordinate 20,414,012 of BSBM01000502.1, forward strand.
CTCCAAAGGCAGCAATTGGAAATTCTCCTTACTGTCTAGTGTATGGCAAAGAGGCCATTCTTCCTACTAATCTTACCATCCCTTCACTACAGTTAGCCCAGTATGTCCAAGAAGATGATTCTTCTCCCCTCCAGCAGAGAATTGACACTCTACTTAAACTGGAGGAAGATAGCGAAGTGGCTAGAAACAATTTATATCATCATCAGTAGATGGTAAAAAGATGGTTTGATGAAAAATCTTCATCTGACAGGGAATTTTCTATTGGAGACTTGGTTTTAAGATGGGAAAAACAACACAAAGATAAGAACCAGTATACCAAGTTTCAATGCCTCTGGATGGGACCTTTCATTGTTACAGAAAAGATGGGTCTTGGTACTATTCGATTACAGACACTGGAAGGAGTTGTGGACACTTATCCACTGAATGTTTCACTCCTCAAAAAGTATTTTGTTTGATCAGCAGGATGTACTTGTACATAGGTTTGTTTTGCTATTTCTTTTCTTGATTGGATTTTCTGCTTTGTTTTCATTTGTTTGCTTTAAACTCCACACATTTGGTGTTACTCATTGATCAGTTTCTCTCTTGGTGATGATTTCAGCTTGAGTTTTATAATTGTCTGCCAGCCATAATTTTGTCCTGTATCGGAGGTTGTTCAACAAAGGGCATACAGCTAATGATTGCAGGACCCTGAATTGATATCTCTCGACAATGGTTATTATCTTACACATGTCTTCTTTGTTTAATTGGGGTCTGGAGAATAGCAGAGTCTCCATTGTATCATGTTTCATGGTTCAAGCTACATATCATAATAACCTACCTAGCTTGTTTTGCTCTGGATCCTTTTACAATCACCTTGGTAATAAATCTCTTAATAAATGTAAATTACAAGGTGGGAGGTCTTGCTATCAAGCCAGCCCATTAGGTTCATAGGTGCTAAGCAGAATGACATCTTCACATCAAGCCACCACACTTGGAAGATGACTTTCAGTTTTATTGGGAGTTGGAAGATCCTATCACAGGTCGATCCATTCATGATCAACAAAGCATTGGTGAGTAACACTACCAATATATGGTCACCAAGCCATGGTAGTGCCTTGTAATTTTCAACCTAATAAAATTTGGTTTGCTCCATTTTAAAGATGCTTGTGCATATAGGGACAGGGGGGTCTTATTCCAAGCCATCCCTGCCATGATCATGGGTTTAATTTGGACTGAAGCTATCACAATATGGTCACCAAGCCATGGTAGTTGCTTTCAGTATTGCAATTGGAAGACAAGGAGTCTCTTTATCGAGCTGGCTTGATCAGTTTCTGAATTATGCTTGTGAATGGCACTGCTTATATCTAATCACCAAGTCATGGTAGTGGTCTTATATACACGGTCTCTTCTTTTAAATCAAAAAAAAAAAAATCTCATGAATTGTTGCATGTAAATAAAATCTCAATAAATCAAGGTGATGTGTAATTAGGATATCTAGGAGCATTTTCAAGTATGTGCCTAGGTTCAACACAAGCTGCTTCTCCATGATTACATAAAGATGAAGGATCTCAATTGTTTCTTCAACCCTCTTATCAGATTTGCATTATTCTCAACATGATCATATATGGGGATTTATTAATTTCATGTTCCATGCTCATTAACTGTCTCTCTTGTGATCAATTTTTGGAAAAATTCAGGTTGAAAAAAGTGATGTGGCTAACATGTTACATTTAGCTTAATTTCATTGTAGAGATAACTGGTTCTTTCCAGCCAGTCGCCATTTGTTGTGGCCACAACAGATCTCATGCTTAGATGAAAGCACGGGAACCCCATGTTGAATAAACATAAAGGTATTTTGGTGAGTGTACTCTGTAAATATGAGAATTTGGGTTTCACTTGTTTAGATCTCTCACCCATACTTTTGTCCTACATGTTTCCCTCTTTCTGGATGATCTCTAACTGTCCGGTTTGTTCAAATCCTCAATTTTTGAGTATTTTGTCTTTGTTTCAATCAACCCGAAACTAAACAGTTAGGAGACCTAAAACCCGCAACCCGACAATTTTGGGTTGCGGGGTGTTTGTTTTGCAGTTTTGAAATTTGGTAAACCCGAAACCTACAACCCGACGGTTGCGGGTTGCGGGTTTGTCTTGCAATAATCTTGGGAAACTATCATCCCGAAACCCGAAAACCCGCAATTGCGGCTTTCGGATTTTGGGCTCTGTCTTTTTATTTATTTTGTTGCGCTGCTCGAAACCCGCAACCCGCAACTGTCGGGTTGTGGCTTTTGGGAAGTTGTTTTCGGTTTACGAGTGTGTCATTCCCAAAACCCGCAACCTGCAAGTGTCGGGTTGCGGCTTTCGGGAACACGTTTCTCATTTTTCAATTGTGATTATTCCCAAAACCCGCAATTGCAGCTTTCGGCTTTCGGGAATTCTTTTTCACCTTTGTCGTTTGCGTGACCCCGCAACCTGCAATTGTTGGGTTGCGGCTTTCGGGATCCCTTAATAAATTTTGTGAATAAAACTTTTGCGCGACCCCAGATCCCGCTTTGGTTAATCTCGGCCGTTCATTTGTTCTGATCGCACAGTCATCTTTAATCCGATGAATTCAATAAATAGGGTTTTTCCTATTTTATTTTTTTACTTTTGAAGAATTACTCCGTCGCACTGTTGTTTTTACCGTGGATTTTGTATCAGGTGTCGTTTTTTCATTTGTTTGCTATTTCGGGTAAGCTTACTGTCATCCTTACACTACCAGTCTGCAATTTTGCTATTTTTGGATTGATTTTGATTTTAATTATTTTTATTGATCAGAAATTGCAAGTTCTTTTGCCATGTCGAGAGGTACACGTTCTAAAATGCCACTCAGATATCCCCTGAACAAAGACACTAATTTTGGTTTGCTCTCCGACACCAGTGAGCCGAGTCGCTAAGACATACCACATGGATTGGTCGAAAATATACGCCATTTTTTATAATGAGGACCTTTCTCATATTGAGAACGATAGACCAGTGTACGAGAGAATTAGGTCTTCCCAAATTCATGTTATTGTTGCACGCCCTACTATCCTGCCTTGCACGGATGCTGTAAAATGGATAATTGAGAATGTCAGTTTTAACGATAGCACAGGGTGCCAATTAACACATTTTCGCCCCTATGTTTTTATACGAGCTTTTTCTCTGAAACCACATGTACAGACCCTCTCCCCAGAGTTTATACACTCGTCCAAAACCCGGTTCAATTTTAACGAGATGATTAGGTCATGGATGCTTAATCCTAATGCCTTTGTGCCTAAGGCTGATAACCTTTATCCCATCGTCTGGTTTAAGGAACCCTACTCTTTACTGGAAGCCATGCTCTGCAGGATTTTTGGTCTGCCAAATTGTTCTCTTTTCAAAGCAGAATGGGCACCTATAGCACATCATGTGCTAGTCACAAGTGAGTCTTTCCCATGGGCCTCTATCCTGTCGGCTGAATTAAAGAATGCCATTCATGAATATCAAAAGGCTCCAACTCATAAGAAACGACCCTTTTTCCTATTTGCATATGTCCTTGATGTTTTTTGCTCAGAGTTTCAGTACCCTAACTTGGGTTGGAATTGGACCCCTTCAGACCCTCCTGTACACATTTATCATTCGGCACTGTGGGAAGAGAATTTTGCACCCTTGCTATATGACATTTGTGACCACTTGATGGGTACCATCTATTTCAATATCTTTAGGCAACAACCACCTGCATTCTCAGAATATGCTAAGACTTTCATCAACACCATGGGTGATTGGTATGTAGGTGAGTATTTTTCATACATCAGGATTTGGGGAAGCGACACAATGCATCTGCTTCCCAAGATTGTCCCGGACAGGATGGTAATACAGGAAGTTTCTTTTCAAACTGTCACTGATGGCATGTATAAGAAACTCACAGGTCCCAGGAAGAAAGGTTGGCCTAATTTTTCTCTCAATCTTGGTCAGCTGGTTATCCCAACTTCAACTTGGGCTGCAGTTCTTGGTGACCAGATAGCTTCCTTGAGATTAGGTACTGCCCTGAAAAGGAGACATGATCCCAAGAAATTCCTGGATGCACAACTCAAGCAAATACACATGAAAATAGATTATGCACATGAGTTAGTTCCAGATGACTTCATATACCAAGGGGTGGACACATTCTCACAGGTTCTAGCTAAGGTAAGAGACTTACAAGAACAGCAGGAAATTTTAAAGTACCAGAATGAACTTAAGGTTTGAGTTCTAAGTTACAGGGCCATGCAGCTAAATCTCATTGAACAAGAAAAAAGGGACTTAGAAGAGAAAGAGGCTCAGAAGGCCAATGCTCCTCTCATGATTACATCCTCTCATGGAAACAAAGTTAAAGCTCCTCTAGGGGAACCCTCTCAAGAGAAAGTTGGTGAAGAAGTTAAAGCGATGTTGCAGTCAGCCCGTGAATCCAAGCAACAGATGGCACAATTGACATCAATGTTACATACTCAATTGCTGGAACCTCTAAAGCTTGCAATCAACATTCAGCTACCAATTGCATCAAATGTTCAAATCTCTACTGAAGAAACTCAAGAAGATGATGACTTGGTCATAACTCAGGCTAGTCCTGCTAAGAGGCAGAAAGTCCTTCCTTCTTCATCACAGGTTCCTACCGTTGACATAATAGACTTTGATGAAGAAGTGGTCCCACCTCCTCCTGTACCAGTAAGAGAAGAAGTCACTGAAGATCCTAAGACGGTCACTGAATTGTTGGATAGTATTGATATGGATCAATCCTTCCCTGAGCAATTAGTGTTAGAATTTAATGTTGCTCCTAGCATTACATCATCAGCATTTACGCTTCCATCTATCCAACCAACCTCGACTATGCCTTTAGGGGGAACACTCCCATTTTCCTTATCACACTTTTTCAACACCCTCAATGACACTACTATCCCATCGCCCGAACACTCAGTCCCTTTATCAATTCCATTGTCTATTGTTGCAGAATTCTAGCCTTTAGTTGTCCCTCTACAGTCACCCATAGTCAATTTATCAACAACCACTACTGATGTATCTTCTAAAATTTCCTCACCATCTTCACCCACAAAAGTTCATAGTCAACTTCCACTTCCAAAAGCTAATGATGACACTCAAGTTCCATTATCGGAATCCTTTGTTTCAATTCCTTCCCCAGATAGATTTTTGTCAGTTCCTCAAGCTATCACTACAACTTCAGTTACTACTCAAGTCACCATACCTATTCCTACCCCTATTGTCACCCAAACACCCTCAATAATCTCAACAGTTAGTGTCACTTCTACTTCTACACAGTCAATGGTTGAATACACAGATGAAGATGTAGTTCCCCTTGGGAATTACTTCTATAGCAAGGATGATAAGGAAGTGATGAGAAGGACCAGGAAAAGAGGTCAAGGTCAAGGTGGTTTGGAAGCACCTGAACCAGATCAAGTAATATGGGCTCCCAGGACCAATAATCCAAGCGTTGAGGCAATTGAAACAGCAACAGCCTTAGGATCCTTTGCCACTGCTAATTGGGATTCGGTCCAGGTTTTGGATAAGGAAGTTGACCTTAGGGATGAAGAGATCAAAAACCATGCCTGGCCACGTGACATTATTTCTATTACATGACATTCTTCCCATAGAGTAAAGCAAGCCAGAGTGCTAGTAAAACATTGGATAATATACCTTCATGCTTCTATTTCAGTTTTTCCTTTAATGCACATGATTTTGTATTAAACATAATTATATCTATCACCTGTTTCATTTGTCCTACAGACATGCCATCTATGTTCCATTCTGAGTACTCCTGAAAGAGGAATTGGCTGAAGCAAAAAAACAGCATTCTACTGATGTGGCTAACCTCAGAAAAACTTGGGCAAGTAAGTTGAAAGACCTAGAGCAAAAGAATGCCACTCTTCTCACTGAACTCAGTCTCTCACAATCTCAGCATTCCATTGATGTTGAAAAAATAGCTTCCTTGGAAAAGCAGGTTGAGGATGCAACTGCAAGTGCAGCCTCCTCAAGTTTTCTCAAGTTTACACCCTGTGATTTTAAGAATCTGGCCCTCAAGGTGAATCAGGATCATCATAAACTGTTAGATAAGGTTTACATTGCTTTGGATGAAATTAGGGAAAATTTCATTAATTTTTCCAAGATTTTCTCTGTTAAGATTTAATATGCTAAGACATAAAATAGCAGCATTACATTCCATTTCACAATAATAGCATATACAGGATCACTTAAGAAACAACAAGCACAGCATAAACACAAGAGACACAGATTTATCCTGGGAAACCCTCACGGGGTAGAAAACCTAGCAAATCTTCCTCAATATAGATGACCAGCAAATACAAAAGATGTAACCCTGAGCATAAGCTCCTCCTTCTACATAGCAGACGTCTCTCTCATAAGTGCACCACTCTCAAGTGAGTGAGTGTGTGTTAAATGAGGAATACACCTCCTCTATTTATACACTACTCCGACTTGTCTTTTACACAAATCATGTAGGCTCGTATTTAACCATTGGGTTAAATACCCCATTACAACTGACTGGGCCGACCCCTCTAGGGTGGTCTAATAACCCTTTGACCCACATAACACATACAGGGCCGACCCCCACTAGGGAAGTCTAATAACCGAAGTTGACGGAGGAATAAACATCTCCGGATATACAATAAGATCTTCACGGAGGAATGAAACATCTCCATAATAATAAAGTACAAATATAATATTCTTTGAAGTTACAATATCTCAACACTCCCCCTGAACGAGAAGGATATTATAACAGCATCTGCATGAGCAAGGAGTCATCAACATCATACATGATACATCTATAAATCATTGGAAGCTTTCTCAACATCATCAGTAACTCAACCAGTTACCGAAACATCTTCAATACTGGAACATCAGCATCTTCAGTACTGAGTCCTTATCTTCTGCAGCACTCAAACAGCTACAGCAACATCAACATCTGAATCCTCATGATCATCAGCATCGTCATCACATGATCATCAGCATCGTCATCACATGATCATCAGCATCGTCATCACACGATCATCAACATCGTCATCACACGATTATCAACATCATCATCACACGATCATCAGCATCGTCATCACACGATCATCAACATCGTCATCACACGATTATCAACATCATCATCACACAATCATCAACATCGTCATCTAGATCAACATGATCAGCATCGTCACATCATCTCGATCTACAGCATCTGGTTCATCACTATCTACAGCATTTGGTTCATCACGATCTACAGCATCTGGATCATCTCAATCTGCATGATCAGCATCATCGTCATCTAGATCAACACAATCAGCAGCATCATCATCTAGATCAATACGATCAGCAGCATCGTCATCTAGATCAACAGTATTAGTATCCACACCAATACAAGTATACACATCATCAATACAAGTATCCACACAATACAAGTATACACATCATCAATACAAGTATCCACACAATACAAGTATACACATCATCAATACAAGTATTCACACAATAGCAGCATACCCTGCAACACACATGATCATATTACAGGATGATCAATCCTGCTCTCTTTAGGACATAGGTCCATGGATGATGCAATCCTGTCATGTACCTTTTGAACCAAGGTCCAAGGACGATCCAGTCCTACCATGTACCTTTTGAACCGAGGTCTAGGGATGATCCAATCCTATCATGTACCTTTTGAACTGAGGTCCAGGGATGATCCAGTCCTATCATTCAATTCTCGGAGACCTCATGTCTACGGCTCAATTCAAAGGACCAAAGTTCGAGGACGATCCAATCCCCTACCTGTTCATTCAGGACTTTATTTTCGGAGACATCTTGTCTACGGCTCAATTCAAAGGACCAAAGTCTAAGGACGATCCAATCCCCTACTTGTTCATTCAGGACTTTATTTTCGGAGACATCTTGTCTATGGCTCAATTCAAAGGACCAAAGTCCGAGGATGATCCAATCCCCTACCTGTTCATTCAGGACTTTATTTTCGGAGACATCTTGTCTACGGCTCAATTCAAAGGACCAAAGTCCGAGGATGATCCAATCCCCTACTTGTTCATTCAGGACTTTATTTTCGGATACATCTTGTCTACGGCTCAATTCAAAGGACCAAAGTCCGAGGATGATCCAATCCCCTACCTGTTCATTCAGGACTTTATTTTCGGAGACATCTTGTCTACGGCTCAATTCAAAGGACCAAAGTCTGAGGATGATCCAATCCCCTACCTGTTCATTCAGGACTTTATTTTCAGAGACATCTTGTCTACGTCTCAATTCAAAGGACCAAAGTCCGAGGACGATCCAATCCCCTTACCTGTTCATTCAGGACTTTATTTTCGGAGACATCTTGTCTACGGCTCAATTCAAAGGACCAAAGTCCGAGGACGATCCAATCCCCTTACCTGTTCATTCAGGACTTTATTTTCGGAGACATCTTGTCTACGGCTCAATTCAAAGGACCAAAGTCTGAGGATGATCCAATCCCCTTACCTATTCATTCAGGACTTTATTCTTGAAGACATATGTCTACGGCTCTCTTTAGGACTGAAGTCCAGGGATGATCCAATCCTCACATGTCCACCAAGGACTTCATTCTTGAAGACATCTGTCTACGGCTCCTTTTAGAATATGTGTTCAAGGATGATGCAATCCCTCTTCTTTCTCGGAGACACCTGTCTACGGCTCCTTTTAGAACATATGTTCAAGGATGATACGATCCCTCTTCTTTCTCGGATACATCTGTCTACGGTTTTCTTTAGAACATGTGTTCAAGGATGATGCAATCCCTCTTCTTTCTCGGAGACATCTGTCTACAGCTCACTTTAGGACTGAAATCAAAGGATGATTCAATCCTCACATGTCCATGAAGGACTTCATTCTCGAAGACATCTGTCTACGGCTCCTTTTAGAACATGTGTTCAAGGATGATGCAATCCCTCTTCTTTCTCGGAGACACCTATCTACAGCTCCTTTTAGAACATATGTTCAAGGATGATGCAATCCCCTTGTTACCTTAGACCCTATCTAAGGACCATCCACCAACCTCTCTGTCGGCATCACCAATGCGGGCAATCTCATCATAAGTGATCACATCACTCCCCCTTTCGAGGAGGGTCCTTCTAAACTATATTAAGTTTGTCTCGAAAAGATTTACTTGAGGTAGAGGTTTGGTTAGTACATCGGATCGGTAGAGGTTTGGTTAGTACATTGGTAACTTGTTACAAATTCAAACTTTAATTCCTTTCTACACCATATCTTGTATATAGAAATGTCAGATCTCTATGTGCTTTGACTTATCATGGAACACTGGATTCTCTACCATTTTGGTACAACTCTGTTTGTCACATAGGATCACAGTTGGGTCTATCTCTAAGTCAAACAATCTTGAAGCCATACTTCTTCACAACTAGCAGAGCAAGCAGCCATATATTCCGCTTGTGCTGAGAGCCACACTAGACTGCTTCCTGCTAAACCATAAGATCATGGTTGATCCCAGACAATAACATCTTCTCGATGTGCTCTTCCTGTCTGATACACTTTTTGCTTAATCAACATCTGTGTAGACATCTGAAGTCATGATCTCCAAGATAACATAAATCAAAGTCTATCATATCCTTTAGGTACCTCATCACATGCTTTGCAGCTATCAGGTGAACTTGTCTAGGTTCCACTAGATACTGTCTCAAGGTGTTTCACAGCAAAGCATATATCTGACCTAGTATTCGTTAGATACATCAATGACCCAATAATTTTTCTGTACAGAGTTATATCCACTAACTCTGATGAGTCATCCGCTAACAACTTCAAGTTGGAATCCATGAGAATTTCCATTCCAACACATCAGGTCTTCTCAAGATTTCTCAACATACTTTCCCTAGATGAGAAAGATTCATTACGAGCCTTGCCATACTTCTAGACCTAGTAAGTAATGCATCAATCTGAGATATTTCATTTTCATTTCTGCAGCCATCTTCTTCTTTCTTTTTATGATATGTTTCTGATTCCCTGTCAGACAGATATCATCCACATACAATAATAGTATGATCCATAACCTTAAGGTAAAGGTTAGGAACAACTTTACTTTTGGTAAAGCCCAATCTTATCAAGAAACTGTCAATTCTTCCTTTGTGACTGAACATCATTCACACTCTGCATTGAATGATCTTCTGCATATCTATCTGAGCCATCTCTCGTTAGATGGGTCTACTGATTAGAGCCTCAATATCATTCGAACTCTGTGGTGAGTTCCTTCTTGCATCCATGTCATCTGTGTATAGAAACCATATTCAACCTTGTAGCAAAGGTTGAGATCCACATCACCCATGGTGATCATTAAGCTCATCAATTGATTATCGATCCTGGGAACCCATACAGAACCTGATTCACACTTCTTCTTTAATTACACCATTAAGAGAATGGTCTTATCTAGCCACTTGGAGCAAACATCTTATCATGATTCTCTTCCTCTTTCTAAGAGAATCTTCTAGCCACAAGCCTTCTATAGTGTGTTTGATTTGTAAATCTTTTTGTTGAACATCCATCGCTTGTTCAGTGTTCATCATTCATCATGATCTTTCCTACAAATCAAAATTAAGTACATGATTAGTAATACTTCATAATCATCAAATCATATTGACATGATAACCTGTTATGCATACAGATATCATTTACATAGTTATGCAACTATTTTGACCAATACTTTGGCACAACACTTTCCCATATCCTGTATGCATACAGTGGCTATCTAGATTCCTTCCATCTCTACCAAAACATACTATCGATAGTGTGCACAGCTCTCAGCATGTCAGCAAAGAGGTTTCATTCTAGACAAGCAACAATGGAATGTTTGTCCAACTTACCAATCATATGCATATTAGTAGTATACTGTTCAATGCTCTATGAATGTTTACACTCAGCATCATATATTCTAGGAATACAAATATGCATACAAGGAATATCATTTACTATTTCAAATAACAACTCAAATACTTATCTTTTATGTTTGTGTGGTTGCCTCTCGCTTGATATTCTATATGTCTTTTGAACTTCTATTCATTATGTACCACTGTGCATGCTCTAGTGTGCACTAGTGTCATTATCATGATCTCATACACAATCATACATTCATTAGTATATTCTCAATATTATCAAAACATTCTAATTCTAAATAATATTGAATATGTATAGTCATGATCATTAGTATTCAAGGTTTCAAGGAAGTCTTCTTTTACTCATGCATATTCTTGTTTGATCATAGTACTCTTCTGGTTAATTAAATCATCAAGATAAGAGACATAATATGCATAAATCCTTGATTAATAACTTTATGAATAAGCATAACCAATCATACCAAGTATACTTATATAAGGGATCCTAACACAAGGTAAGATTCTAACTTGACATAGGAAAACATACTTGGATTAGTATACCTGCTTAGTTATGTACAACATACCTAAACAATCTCTTCAATGATTTAGAGATCTTGAGCTAGAACCTGCATGTCTCATAGGTTAAGCATAATATAACAAAGTCATACATACCTCGTAAGTAGAACAAAGATTATGGATGAGTCTTTGTCTTCATGTTGTCATGGTCATGGAACTTGATTTGTCTTTCGTGATGTACCTGTATCTTGTTAGCAGACAACATCAACCTCACACAACACCATAATGCATTAGTACAATCATATAGCCCTAATCAATGAATGTCTTCGATCATTCACATGCATTCATACTGTTACTAGGGTGATAAGACAATTCTAACATTAATCAAGATTGTACTAATAAATAATATGAAGACAAACACATTATGAATTTAATCAGGAATCAGATTTCAAGACATACCTGAACTTCCTTAAGTCATACCAGTCGAGACTTCTTGTAGTCTTCTTATGTAAGGCCTTAGCCTCAACTCCCCATGAAACTTGATCTGGAGCTTGATTAGGGTTTGCTAGAGAAACCCTAAAAATTCAATCTTTGACTTTCACACTTCTGAATGGATGGAAGGGTGTGTCTTGCTGAGCTAATCAAACTAGCATACTTCAATTTTGAAATCTCCAAAATTTGACCCCTCAAAATTGCCTTCGAAACATATGGATCTTCTGTACAGGATCCCGAACTAGGGTTTGATGAAGCCCACCCTTCTTCCCAATCAAAAAGTTTGATCCAAGGCTCTAAACTCTTATTTTTCTGAGGAGCTTCTAGCCGTGGTCACAGACTTCAAAAATTCCAACTTTTGTTGAAGCCCTAATTTTCCATCTTTCCGATCAAAATCCCGAACTGGGGTTTGATCAAGCCCGGTCTTATACCCAACCAATAAATTTGATCTTGGTCCCTAAATTTTGATTTTCCTGAGTAGCATTCACCCGTGGACTCCGATTCCAAAAATTCTAACCTTCTCCGAAACCTTAAATTCCAGAAGCCATGAATGAAGGTGCTCCAAAAATAATTTTGTTTTCACAGAAATATGTACCTGATTGTTTCTGCTGTAACTCCAAAATTTTTGCTCCACAGGGTCTGAAAACATTTTCTGTGGTAGTGTGACCTGTCATGTTTCCATCCTGACAGGTCTGACCTCAATTGTATTTTCTGAGAGAGAGTTATGCCAAGTGTCGCAACATGACCTATTTATGGGATAAAACAGGAGAGCGAACTTGTATGGAATTCCACATGTCACTGGTTCAGCTTCGGCCTCTGAAAAAAGTTTCCTAAGATAGTACAGTCTGTTTACTGCCTGTCACTTTTTACGAAATTTCATTTGGAGCTTCCTAGCCAAAGTTATGACCTTTTTTCCTAGGTCACCTGATTTTGACTGAGATCTGGAAGAGGAAGAAACCCTAACTTGTACTGATCATAACTCACAAAGTACAACGAATATGAGGGTTCCCTTTGGACACAACATACCTGGGGATGTTAAATACGACCTGTAAACGTTTCAGATCCTGAAACTTTGCATAAAGGGATTTATAGCAAAAGTTCCATGATGACTGGTTTTTGCTATGTAAAACCAAACCTTCAAATTGTCTCAAGTGAAGCAAGTGTCGTAAGTGCCATACATTGCCTTCCTTCGGGTTACCTCTGATACCATGTTAAGATTTAATATGCTAAGACATAAAATAGCATCATTACATTCCATTTCACAATAATAGAATATACAGGATCACTGAAGAAACAACAAGCACAGCATAAACACAAGAGACACAGATTTATCCTGGGAAACCCTCATGGGGTAGAAAACCCAGCAAAGCTTCCTCAATATAGATGACCAGCAAATACAAAAGATGTAACCCTGAGCATAAGCTCCTCCTTCTCCATAGCAGACCTCTCTCTCATAAGTGTGCCACTCTCAAGTGAGTGAGTGTGTGTTAAATGAGGAATACACCTCCTCTATTTATACACTACTTCGACTTGTCTTTTACACAAATCATGTAGGCTCGTATTTAACCATTGGGTTAAATACCCCATTACAACTGACTGGGCCGACCCCATTAGGGTGGTCTAATAACCCTTTGACCCACATAACACATACAGGGCCGACCCCCACTAGGGAAGTCTAATAACCCAAGTTGACGGAGGAATAAACATCTCCGAATATAGAATAAGATCTTCACGGAGGAATGAAACATCTCCAGAATAATAAAGTACAAATATAATATTCTTTGAAGTTACAATAACTCAACATCCTCCACCCTTGAGGAACAAAAGGAGAAGAGACTCCGAGCTTTTAAGGCTCAGGAGGAAATTGGTGAATGGCAGGGGTATATTAAGAATGCACCACAAGATATCCCAATCCTCAGCAGTTTCCATATTAAGAAGATCAAAGGTTCTCTAAATACTTGGCTCAATTATAATGAAACAGCTGAAGAGATTATCAATAAATCAGAATATATCTGCACCAAGCGATGGTATGCAATTGACAACATTATGCATGTTCTAGGATTACCATTAATGACCCCTATCCTAGAAGCTTTGCTGCCAAAATGCAGACTTGAAGAGCTCGAGAGCAGGTGTGAGGAGTTCGCACAGAATATTAGGGATCTTGAACAAGTCAGCATTCAAGATGTGGATCATTTGGTTAGAGAACCGGTTGTCATGGAAGGCAAGATTCATATGTATCTTTGCACTTGGCACAAGTTGGCGAAGCATGATATGGAGAATAATGTGTGCAATGTTCAGCTAGCTTTAGAAGCTGTCAGTTTCTCAAATATAGATGAGTTGTTAGACATATATGAGAAATGGCAGGATTTCTTGGATCTATAGTTTGATCTGATTTTGTAATCCCTATTTTTGGGGAATCTTTATTTTTCTATTCTGTTGTAATTTCCTATTTAAGAAGGAGGACCTCTCGTAGTTAGGGGTTGGTAATTTTGGGGTTGTAAGTCAGCATAAGACTGGACTGGAGATACTCTGTTAAGCAAAGCTTTTTGTAATTTCTGTACAAGACCTCTTCATACAATAAAGTTATCTTTTAATCTATCTTCTGTTATTCCTCAAATTTCTTTGAGAATTTCTTATTTATGCTTAAAATGGTCATCTGTTATGTATTTGATCTTTTGCTAAACATTTTTTAATGCACAAATCTGTTGTATCGATTTCTCTATATGACTGGTTTATGTTTCAAAGTACTTCATTGAGTTTTTTTTCAATACAAGTATTTTCATGTTTTATTTCTGCAAATGATTCGGTGCATATAAATTTATATAATCATTGTTCATTTTTAAATTAGGAGAGTGATTACAGACTGGATCTTGAATGAGCCTGAATACTTGAAAGATTGTCATTTAATTTTCATTAACTGATAATAATTTAAGTTAACAAGTAATACAACTAAAGACATTTCTGTTGAAGCTGTTCAATTACTTGTTTAATCATATCTCAAGACCAATATGCTCATAAACAAGCTTTCATTTTAGAATAGGACTAACTTAGATTAGTTTCCCTTTTCTAGAATAGGTTAGCTTAGCTTTGCATTACCATATCCACACCTTGGTTTTCCTTGACTGGAAAACTGATCTTATAAGTCAACTCACCTACTCTTAGAGTGCCAGCGGAGGCCTAATATCCGTGGAGGATCACCATACCAAAAAAGTTGGGGATAGAACTTCCCTTGCGAGGGTCTTTCGAAGCCTTTCAACTTGGGTTTTATTCCTATGTTGGGTGTCTTGGAACATTCCAGCACCTTTTGCATCTAACCTACACAACCGAGGCATCAACAGGCTTCCATTACTACTTTAGGCATCAAATTATGGGAAGCACCAGAATCCAGAAGACATTTATGCAGCATGTTGTCATGGATAGTAAGTGAAATAAAGAAAGGAGGAGGGTGATCAGACTTTCCCTTTGGCTTTGGACCAAAAATAATAGTGGGGTTTTCATCTTGCAAATTCACACTATCTGAAGGAGAAGGATGGTCATGTGAACTGAAGAGTTTACTAGAAGAATCCCTATAGGATGGATTTTTAACAAGTTCAGTCAGTGGAACCGAGATTTTGATCTTATTAATTTCATTTTCCAAATTGAACCCCACAAGGTTTCTACTTATATCTTCAGTCTTTTGTTGTTTTTCTTCATCTGGAAGTTGAATGAACTTCCTTTCTGGAGCCTGTCTCTGTGGTTGCTTAGTAGGATCAATTCCTTTTGTTTGTTGATTGCGAGGAAACTGTCTTCCTGCTTTCAAACCAAAATTTTGTTGTGGATATGTTTGATAAATGTCTTGAGAATATGAATGTTCTAAAGCAGACCAACCCTCTTGTTGTTGTGAAATACAATGTTGATAATCAGATTTGGTAAGAAAACTCAAAGGTGATTCTTTTTCAATGTTGTTCATTTCTTGTTCCTAATCTCCTAATTCAATCTCATCAAACTCTTCAAGCTCATTCACCATATTATTCTGAAACGGAGGTTGGATCCTCTGATCTTCATTATTCATCCTTTCTCTTGGAGCAAATCTTGGGTTTCAAGGTCTCCTAAACTAGTTCTGATTCTAATTTTGGTTATATGTTTCTTGAATTAGTCTATTAAGAGGCTCATTTTCAACTTCTAGCTTTTCCAATTTAGAAGATAAAGTTTTAATCAATTTGCTCATCTCATCAATCTTAATTTCAACTGATTTTAGGCCAGATGAGGAAGGTTCAGCTACTTTCATTTTCTTCTTCTCACTATTATGATATTGTGTATTCTCTCTGAGTTTATTAGTTGCCAACACATTGGAATCTACTTCTAAGGCTGCTTCCTGCATGTTTGCAAAAGTTACTGATCTTATTTCTCTCAACAGAAGATAGAAATCAACATCGAATGAATTTGCATATGTGAGCCTTGTTGATGTTTGTGTTGGCTTAATCTCAGCTGGAATATTCCCATACATCTTATTGAAACGCTTTGAAAAATAAACAACTGACTCATCAGGTTTCGTTTTTAATGCCCCAAACTCAGTTATGTAATACAAGTAATCTTTGGTATCTGCCCACTCTTTCATAAAATCTTCCTTCAAGGTCTCAATCCCATCTAAATAGGTAGGGGGGAATTCCCTAAACCATTTTCCAACCTCTCCATATAAACTCTGGACAAACACTCTCATCCAAACATCCTCATGCTCAAAGTTTTGGTTGTCAGCATAACTGAAGTGTGCATTCCAATGTTCTTCTGTTGTGGTTTCCCCTTGCCCATTGAATCATGGGAGATGTTTTTGGTAATCTCCTCCAGGAAGTGCATTTAGGGGTTGGGGAAGGACTAGTGGTGCATACCTAGCAGCCACGATGGTGTCCATCATGTTAGGAGGTTGACCAGCCATATGAATATTGATATTAGGACCTGAAGTAGTTGAATTCTTAACTATGTGAGGAATGATCTTGGGGGTTGAAGGTAATGAATCTTTGGGTATCAACTGACTAATAGGAACCCTACTAGTAAGAGGAGTGTAAAGTGATGTCTGAGGCTTCAATATTTGTTCTGTCTTGACCTTACATGAAGATAATGGGTTGGTGTAAACTTCAAAATCACCTAATTGAGAGGAAGAATCTGAACTTTGAAATTGAGGAACTGTGATAAAAAGATGTTCTTTTCTTCTTATTCAAAATCAGACAAATCTGAAAATGGATTTTCTTGATCTAACTCACCTGGAATTTCTGAACTTGTAGAGGACTGAAACCTTCCTGAAGTAGAATCCAACTTCTGTCGGGCTTCTCTTAGAATTCTCTCTGGATTTGGAACCCTTGTATTCAATGGAGAGGAAGGATTCGCTCTGGTTCCTATCTGCTTCGGAACCACAACTGCTTTTCTGAAACTCAATGAATAATAGTAGTCTACAAATATTTCCCAATTTTGTTCACTGTCAAAATTAGGAGAAATGATATCATACCTAGGGAAATATTTTCAATTTCGTTCCCCGGACGGCGCCAAAAGATGTCAGCACTAAATTCTGCCTACTAGACTACAAGGTAGCAGAGTTTAAGCACCCCAATGTTTAAAAAGAGAATTTTGGTTCATTCTGGATAACTAAAAGGATCAAAACTAAAATCATGAACAATCTGGGAAAGGATCTGATAACATCAGATGTTTGTATGCACAAGGATAAAATAGAAGATAAGATGAATCACCACCAAAGATTAATCATAGGTTCAAATCATAAGAGCTACAAGGAAATACAACAAACAGTTCAAATATTGTGGCATCATATGGATATCAGACATTTAAAAATACATTCCAAATATCTATTTTGTAATAACATTCATCTATCTGCATAGGCATTCAAACAGAAACATCCATAAAAATAAAAAGTGCAAATAGTAATTCAAACAGAATAACTGAACATCATAACACATACAGTATTTAAACCTAGCTCCTAGTAATCAAAAGTCATTCATCTTAAAAGAGATCCTCACATAACAACATATTCATCAGACTGTAACATGAGCTACTTGTATATATTCGAACCTCATGAGTCTCCAAAAAAAAAACACTTAAGCAAAGCCTTACAATATATAGGAAAAGTAATCCAAAACAGATTGTTTTTAGATCCACTTTCCTAGGATTGAATTGTTCAAAAATAGACAATTTCAAACTAATAAAAATTAAAGTTTTACAACAACATGAGTATAACATGTGTCTTTCTAATTGAATTGAGTCATCGAATCAGAGCCTTCTAGCTACTTATGCCAACACAGCTATCCCATCAAGTGCGTGTGCCTTCTTTTGCAATCGGTTGCACTCTTTTTGGAGCTGAGTCAGATTCTTCTCCATCTCTTCCTTCTCTCTAATAAGCTGAATGTTCTGTTCCTGTGCCAGCTTCCTTCTTTTAACTACTTCCTCTGCCACCTATATCAGCTCCGAATAATTATTGTTTACTTCATGCAAATCATGTTTCAGCATCTTGTTCGCTTGCATTAAGCCATCATTTATTTGATTCACATGCTCATTCTGAAGCTTGAATTGTTCAATCTCCCTCTTCTACTTATCCCTTTCAAACTCTTTCATAAAAGTATCTGAATCCTCATGAATGCTCTTGTTAATATCCATTTGTTCCTTTGATGGTTCACCAAGCTCAGATTCAACTAGAGCCTTTCCTTTTACATCTGAAAATAATGATGTTGTGTTTTCTTCCATGTCTTCTTCATCATTAATATCACATGGACAATCTTTAGGAGCAAGATCTGGAACTTGTTTCGGACTCTGAGTGATATTATTCAAAACTTCATTCAATGTTGTTTCTAACATATTTGCTTTTTCATCCTCCTCACCATCTGATGAATCTTGTATACTTATGGTTTGATCTTTCTTGATTTTCTTATCCAGCACAGCTCTCATATTTAGCCTTAATTTATTCACAAAGCGGGTTTTTGGCCTTCGACATACTGTCACTGGCTCAGCTGAGTTCTCTAAAGGATCTGAAGACTTAGTTAATAGATGATCCAATCCCTTATCCACCTTAATAGATTCCATTTCATGAATAGAATCTTTCTCTGTATCAAAACCCTTTGACCCTTCACCTTCAAATCTGTTCTGTTCAAACTTGGAAGGTGTTTGAATAGTCATTTCCTCTTCGAGAATTTTAGATTTAGATTGATTTTTTGTTTCTCTTTCTAGAGGAGAATTTACTACATCAACTGTTTTCTTAACAAAAGGGGGTTTAATACCTTTCTTCTTAGCTGGGATTTTAATATCCTACTCGAGTTCTTTAACTTCAACTTTGAAACCATACCAAAATAAGAAATGATCCCAAGATCTATTTCGCTTCTCTAATTCTTTGGTTATTAGAAGCTTAATTAACCCATGATGGAATACACTGTGGCTAGAATATTCACGATGGTTTTGTACCCTAGAAGCCATCTTGCTTAAACTCTTTAAGAAATAGTAGGGTAAGTTCAATTTCTTGATACTTGATATGTGTTGCAGGAAACGCATGTGATAGAGGTATATTGTAGCAAATCTCGCCTCACAAGTCACATACTTCTGAACAATATGCAAAATATGACTCCAACGTTCCAGCAAAAACGTTCTTGGGATACCTTGACTCTAATCTGGACTTCTGTGTGCACGCAGCAAGAATTCATCAAAGTCTTCATCTATCAATTATCTTTTAAACCACCGTTCACCCTCAGGGGAAACACCAATCGCTTGAGCAATAGATTCTTCAGTAACAGCGAACTCAAACTCATCAAAACTCACAATTGTTCTTTTAAAATTTAGGGCAAAATGCTTTGAAACCTATGTATTGTAATCTTTGATCCTTTCACACAAAGGGTACCAACCAACGTCCCTTAATTTCTCTACAACATCAGGAAAATCACTTACCCAATCTCTATTCTAAGGTTCTTTTCGAAGCAGACTACCACTAGAACCACTAGGCCTGCATTTCTTCTCTGCAACCATGATTGAATTCGAGGTTGTAGACACAATACTAGAGGTAGAGGCTGAAGAAGAATACATGAAACCCTTATAAAAATAGAATCACCGCCTCATACAGCTTTCAAAGTACAAAGTATTAAATCCAACATTATTCTCAAATCTGGGGACGTGTTGCTTCCATGGCGACTGTAAAGAACAGGGCCAAATTTCACCCCACTGGCTTATTTCAAAACCCAAAAACTGGAGAATGCTATCATTATTTGATAAAGATTTGAATCCTGTGCAAGGTCTAAGCATGGAAATCTGGCAACACGCATGTTCATGAAAATAATAAAATGAGCTTCCAGATTGTATTAGAACATACAACATGTCTAATCAATCACCTCAAAGTCTGTTTTATTAATCATGCACTCATTTCTTTATCAAACTGGGAGCTATGTTCTAAACTACATGATTTCAAAATGCAATAAAATAAATTAAAAATGAAAATCAAACAACTTAAAACATAAGAAAAAAGACAAAATAAAGCAATCAAAATAACCTAGCGCAAATAAAAGGCTAAGGAAATAGTTGACAGACCTAGGACTAAGAGAGACTACTCTTCATGTGGAAAACCTTTCAATTGGGTTTGTATCCCACTTGTGGGAAAAATATTTATGCTAGAGTGCATGTCTTGTGTTATGGGCCCCTATTAATAAACCATGAGCCCTAAAAGCAACATGTGGGACCTAATCCCTTGGTTATTGACTCCATACCATGTCTTCTAAGAAGAATATAGATTCTCATCCTATGGATATTAACCATGAAGTATGTATTGGGAAAGAAGACCCCTCCCTAGTGTGAAAAACATTATTGGGAAAGAAGACCCCTATGTATGCAATCAAGTATGTGTCCCACCCATATGCCAAATATTCCATCCATAGGTTTTTTCTTGTGGTCGAGGGCCTCATGAATATCCAATGTATCCAATAAGTAGCTCATTCATAGCCCAAGACATTATATTTTGGTGCTAAATGATGCCATTGGTAAGAAGACCCTTTCATATGACACCAAACATCAAAATCTAGTTTAATGCATCCCATTATTGGGACAAATATATCATTTAAAGGAACTATTTTGTGTCTCTTATGAGAATAGAGGTGTTCTCTTATGAGAAGTCTGGTTAGACATATCGAAAAATATCATAATCTCCACTTTCAATCGAATGATGCTCAAATGAAAATTGAAATCAACTCCTTTATTTGGCACATGTTTAGCCACATTGTTACATTCCTTGAAACAATGAATGAACAAAGTATTTCCTAAGTGAGATTTAAGATTGCATGCCTCCTCAATAATGGAATTCTGACACCATTAAGGGATTGATCCTTTTCTAATTGCACTATTTATTACTGTGGAATCACCTTCTAGGTCAAGGCTAAGTGCCACTCCTAAACCTCATACTAATGCCTGCAATTGTGCTACATTGTTTGAATTGAGACCTAGATCAATGGCATAGTAAATAATCACTTCTCCTTCTTTATCTATTAAATAAGTGGTAAAGGGTTTGATTCCTAAGTCATCACCATATCAATTTATACACCACATTTCTTTGTGGGTAGGTTGGGGTCATTTATAGAATCTATGACTCCCATGGAACCTTTTTTTGTGCCATCCAAAAGTGATTTGACTCTTAGTATTTTCATCAAGTGGTTTTGCTATTTTTTCGCTTTTTAGCTTAAGAAACCTTTGCCTTCAGACAAGACGCTACCACATGCCCATTCTCAAATAGAATCTAAAATGAAATAACAATGTTAATAATCCAATAGTTGTGCCCATCTAAGGATATCACACTCCAACACAACTTTATTAGGAATATCTTTGCTCTATGTAAATGGAAATTTGGGGAAATGTTGTGGTTGTCATGCCCCTAGTTTTTGGGCTAAAGGTAATAAAATTACCCAAGGAATTTCAATGGTCAAGAGGGTGTTTGAGCTTCAATATTCAAGAGTATGCCATCCATATGTTACATTGTCTGGAGGATCACAAAGTCCTTGACCTTTTGCAATATCCTTACATAGGTATGGAATGGCAAGGGTGTCTGAACCATCAATTTACCACAACCGAGCCACAAGAAGAGAATGGTAATATTATGTTGATGCTTTGATGTTTTGATAAATACAAACCAAGATAATATTTCAACATGTAAAGTATCACTTGGATCATTCAATTAAATGTAATTTTAATGTAAGAGAATGTAGACAAGTTATGTCATTAGATATATATAGTATTCAATGATAGATCACGAGATAACAGCCGTTATTATCCAACGTTAGTAGGGTCAATGAGAGATCCTAATAAAAGATAAATCAACATGTACCATAACAATAGTAAAATGGAATTACTCAAAAGATCATAACCATCACTATCGAAATGCAAAGATCACTTACCAATGAAAAATGTATCATCAAAGTGTAGTGTTGAATGTAATAATGACCAAACTATCAATAATCGGCATTAACTATATAAAAAAAGGGAAACAAATGTGATCTAATCCCAATAACCTCAAGGTAACTTTCGGATCTGCATAAGTAAACAAAGTTACTCTCAAGCTTTTGAATATATGATAGAACGAAAAATTAGCTTTTGATTATTGTGCATCCAATATATAAATGAAACCAGCATTAGCAATTATGAACATTAGAATTATTGAACTGGTTACAAACTAGTCTGCGTTAACTTATAATCTTCGTTTTATGTGGTGTGCAGATGGAGGGAAGGGCACACAAGGTCTGCAATTTGTAATTGCAGGCCTGTGTAAGGTGTAAGAGAGGTTCGTATGGGAATCCAAGGAGAAGGGAAGCAAATATGAGGTCATGGGGAAGAAGGAGGGACAGATGGCTAAAGGTAAAAGGATAACAGACTGTGGAAAAAGGTCAACAGGTTCGAAGTTATGAGGGGGACCAGCGAAGGCGTCCAAGAGGGGCCCGAAGGTATGGTCAGAAAGAGTTCCTACAAAAGAAGAGAAACCACTGGATGTTGAGTGGTGGGATATGGTTATTTTACCCTCTGGTAGCTAATTGAGCCTCAAGTTGAACCCCTTCCACCTCCACCGCAAGAAATCAGATAGGTAGGTCAAGCTCAATAGACTAGGCATAAAAAATGAAGAACCCAGGCAAGTTAACTCATGCTCTCCTCTCAAGAAATAAAATAGTTAAGGAAACCATCCTCCCATGATCCCAGGCTCCCCCATGAATATCCAATCACATTAGTGTCGATTAATTAACCTGACCATGAGCAATTTGGGATAACTATCCCCTTGATATCATGCCCAGTCTAAGGCTAGTACTTCCTCATGTATGCATGAGTCTCTAGTGGACACTTCCAAAGGAGAGAGATGGGCCCTAAATCCGAATCAACATTGCTCGAAATGGAACCCTCCCAAAGAATTCGTGGCCAAAGGAGAGAGATGGGCCCTAAATCCGAATCAATTTTCCATTTATATTGAATTTTAAGGGAAAAGAACAGTTATAGTAATAAACTCAACCATTCAAACTATGAAATATCGTACCCCATAAAATTTAGGGCTTCCTACTCACAGACTTGGGAGGCATTGCCTCTTCTCAATGGGTGCACGCGCTAGAGGCTGAATATGCACAGAATCGCAGCTCAATCAATTGTTTCACATAAGCCACTGACAGCTCTGCTCGCGGCACACAGAACTCAGCGGGTGCACGCGCGAGAGGAAGATGCACCTCCACAATCCTACAGAGCTCGCATCTCACAGCTCGGCGAAAACAGTGGTTTCTCACAGCTCACTTCCAC
This sequence comes from Larix kaempferi, assembly GCA_027924585.1. NCBI lineage: Eukaryota > Viridiplantae > Streptophyta > Pinopsida > Pinales > Pinaceae > Larix > Larix kaempferi. The sequence goes on from BSBM01000502.1 coordinate 20,437,663, forward strand.
AATCCAACACAACTCTTCTCAGAGGTCACAAAACTCAAAGGGTGCACGCGGTCGGTTACAATGAAACAAGTCAATGCGGGAGAGGTAGAAAGGTGTGTTACTTTGTTTGGTTTTTTTTTGTTATTTTTTATGCATTTTTTTTTTTAATATAAAATGTTGTTTGTTAATTTTTAATTTGCTTTTGTATTATTTTTTTTATTTATATTGATACCACCATTTATATGTTTGACATATTGCATTTGCTCCATTTCATTCCTTGCATTGACCCCATATTTATTTACATTCATGTATGTTACATTGATTAGATTAGTTTAGATTAGATATAGAGCATAATGGAATATCTTAACTTGCATATGACAATTGGGCCATAACTTGTGGGCTTCCCATTTCAATGAAACGTGTCTAATTGGGACCTTTTTTCAAGTAATCCTATGCGATTGACATGGGATATTTTCCCACATTAATAGAAACCTTTCACAAGGAGTATGATCAATTAACACAAGAATCATATGACATAATTAAGACATTAAAGGTAACTGAATAAAACACCTTATATGATGAGATATATGTGCTATAGGATAAAAGGGAGGGTCTATGAAAAACTACAAGAAAAATGAGTATAATATCCTAACAACATTACCTTAAGGTCAATGCCCTAAAGTTGCATGCAAAATATGACCTCACCAATATTCCCATAGAGAATACCTTCATAGAAGACGGAATTGAAGAAAGAACCTAGACATTTACTGAGAAAGTTGGAAAGTTTGTGTAAACTTGGACCTTTTCCTTTGAGAAATACTAACATTTTTGGTACATTATAGCAATGTATTTGATCAACATTGAATCCCTTTTTTGAATATTAGTAGGAAGGAAAACTCGTGGTTATTTGGATAGTGTGGTTGAGAATTGTTGTGGCTAGTTTTATACTTTTCTGAAGCCAGTAAAAAATTGGAACTCTTCATGCAATGGACCTAGTCAAGAACTAGACCAAGTAACAAAGGAAACCATGGAATCCCAAGTGTCGAAAACGCCCAAGAATATTGTATGTGAAGACCCCATCTAGATTGGTGTCATCTTCAAGAACTTTGAGGATGGATACTAAAGTAAAATAGTCTATTTGATTGTGACGATCAATTTCCATTTAGGAATATCTGTAGAATCTTCTATAACTACCTCATGTGGTATATACTGTAGAGGATAGGGTTGATTCTTATTGTTAAGGTTCATTAGGTTCAAGTCTACCTTATTGTTTTAAGGTTTAAGTGCTCTACCCCATGTTATGAGGCCATGCACCCATGTTGTGATATATTATTATGTGCTCTCTTTATATTAGAAATATAATGGGGACTTATGGAGGCTCTTATTATGTGATTATGATCTTTACTTACATAGATGATATACTTGATTTTGTTCTACATTATGTTGATTTCCTTTTTCTTCTATATTTGGAATGAAATTTTAATAAAAAACTATGAAATAGTGTATGTGACCAACTTTCTTTACTCCACACCATCCTTAATGGAGACATCATACATACCTCATTTGAGACCTCCTCCTTTCTAAGGTTGAAAATCTTGGCATTAATAGAATACACTAGCCCTTTGTTGGAGACCTTTGTGGACAATGAATCTTTAAATGAGTCAACACATTCCATGCAAGAGAACTAGTGATGCAACAATTTTATTATTAATATTATTTAGATAAGTAGTTTATTTTCATGGTTTTCAAATAAGCATAAACGTAGATATAGACAACAAGTGTACTTGTCATTTCTGGAGGACCTTGTGGAAGAATCCAAATACAATATTGTAGTTTAGTTCTTCATATGATTTGCATAATAATGACAAAACTAAGGTAGTTAACAAGAGCCTTGAAAACTATTAAGATGTCTAGTTCAAGAAAGAATATGGTAGTGGGATGCAATGTTGGCACAAACAAAGTTTGAGTACAACAATTCATTGAATAGATTGATGTGAAGGCCACCTTTATAGATTGAGAAGGATAGATCATCGAGAGGAGTGGTAGATCTGGAAATATTTCATGAAGTAAGAAAGAGAAGCATTGATGTAGAATCATTTATAAAGCATAAGAAAGAAATGCATGAGCATGCAAGACAATATATACAAGTGATGTAACATAGTATATAAGTGAATTATTGATGAGAAAAGAAGCTAGTAGAGATTTGAATAGCTAGGCTTGGTGTTAACATATCTATTGAATGAGAGGTTATCAATATGAACATATAACACCTTGAAGATGAAGAAGTTAGGACCTTGTAGGATTCCAAAGAAAATTTTAGATAACCCTTATGTGTTGGAATTGCCAGAAGGCTTGGACATTTCACCAACATTCAATGTGACATATTTGTATGAGTACCATGAGGGTGTTGTGGATGAGGTGAGTTGGCCATTGATTGGAAAACATAGATTCCATATTAATAAAGACACTAAGGGTAATAAAATTGAATAAATGCTTGATTTTTTGGGAAGGTAAAGGCTTAGAAAAAATCTAGATGGATTTTATAAGAAGAGCTTCGCCAAGTAAGAAACCATCACAAGAGTAATCATATCCCATTCTCATGAATACTATGATAGTCAATTCATTAATGCACAAGGCATGATAGTACAACATGATAAGGTCCTATTGTATTCTATTACACATGTTTATTGTGAGTTTTTGTTTCACATGATAATAGATTATATGAGCATTGGATCTAAATTTTATGGATCCATGAAATGATTTAGTTAAGGGCATATTGGGTTGATAGATACATTGACCCAACACCAACTCTTGCAAGATTGATACTATTTCCTTGTAGGAATATTGTTGTACATAATATAGTCACCCCTAAGGAGATAAGTACTCAAATGTAGTTTCATGTCACAACTCAGATAATGTCTTTCAAATCAATAACGTACCATTTTTTAAACAATGATAAAATTGTTAGTTTTTCAGAATTTAATTCATTCTGATCTAGGATCTTAACTGAAAGAACAACATGTACAACATATCAAGCATAAGAGACAAAAGACAAGAGACACAAAACATTTCACCGGGGAAAACCAAGAAGGTGAAAAACCCCGCAACTTCCTCAGAGATAGAATAAGCACCAATACAAAGATCACCATGATCAAACCCAAGAGATAAATATCTTTAGCAGCATGCTCCTCCTCCACTTATGCGCATTCCTCCTCTCTCTCACTAATGCGAAGTGAGTGAACAATAGAATGTGTAAAATGAGAGAGACACACTCTCTATTTATACACTAACTTGACTTGACCTTTACTCAACTAGGTCGGCCTCAACTTAACCACTTAACATAATGCTGACTGGGCCGACCCCCACTAGGGTGGTCTAATAACCCTTTGACCCACATGACTCATACAGGGCCGACCCCATCAAGGTGGTATAATAACCCATCAAGTATAAGTTACGACACTTACAATATAACTGACGACACTTCCAATCGGAGGAATAATACATCTCCGTTGGGGATACAATAAAGTACAAATACAATATACAAGTGAATATCTTCCGAAGTTACAAATACATCAACAAAAATCCAAGTTATACCTCAATTTTACAACAATGATTATTATGTATTTATTACTTCAAGTCTTTAAATTTAATGCCATCACTTAAATTTAAATTTAATGCACATTAATTAATCTATAGGTATGTTATTTTATTCTCGAATTGTTAGTGTCATTCAAGTTTGAGTCTGGAAACCCTCCCACACTGTCAATGCGTGCGTCCAATCTAACCATGCCAAATTTCAGTCCAAGCAAGCACAAATTTAAAAAAATTCAATGTTGGCCCCGTGTAGCAAATTAATTAATCTATAGGTATGGTTTTTTATGCTCGAATTGTTAGTGTCAGTTATGTTTGAGTCTGGAAACCCTCCCACACCGTCAATGCATGCGTCTAGTCTAACCATGCCAAATTTTAGTCCAAGCAAGCACAAATTTAAAAAAAATCAACATTGGTCCCATGTCGCACATTAATTAATCTATAGGTATGGTTTTTTATGCTCAAATTGTTAGTGTCGGTCATGTTTGAGTCTGGAAACCCTCTCACACCATAAATGCATGTGTCTAGACTAACCATGCCAAGTTTCAGTCCAAGCAAGCACAAATTTAAAAAATTTCAACGTTGGCCCCGTGACGTAGCACATTAATTAATCTATAGGTAATATGGTTTTTTATTGTCGAATTGTTTGTGTCAGTCATGTTTGAGTCTGGAAACCCTCCCACACCATCAATGCATGCGTCTAGTCTAACCATGCCAAATTTCAGTCCAAGCAAGCACAAATTTAAAAAAAATCAACGTTGGTCCCATGTCGCACATTAATTAATCTATAGGTATGGTTTTTTATGCTCAAATTGTTAGTGTCGAGCATGTTTGAGTCTGGAAACTCTCTCACACCATAAATGCATGTGTCTAAACTAACCATGCCAAGTTTCAGTCCAAGCAAGCACAAATTTAAAAAATTTCAACGTTGGCCCCGTGACGTAGCACATTAATTAATCTATAGGTAATATGGTTTTTTATTGTCGAATTGTTTGTGTCAGTCATGTTTGAGTCTGGAAACCCTCCCACACCATCAATGCATGCGTCTAGTCTAACCATGCCAAATTTCAGTCCAAGCAAGCACAAATTTTAAAAAAATCAACATTGGCCCCATGTAGCACATTAATTAATCTATAGGTATGGTTTTTTATTCTCGAATTGTCAGCGCCAGTCATGTTTGAGTCCAAAAATCCTCCCACACTGTGAATGCATGCGTTTAGTCTAACCATGCCAAATTTTAGTCCAAGCAAGCAAAAATTTAAAAAAATTCATGTTGGCCCCGTGTAGCACATTAACTAATCTATAGGTATGGTTTTTTATGCTCGAATTGTTAGTGTCAATCATGTTTGAGTCTGTAAACCCTCCCACATCGTCAATGCATGCGTCTAGACTAACCATGCCAAGTTTCAGTCCAAGCAAGCAAAAATTTAAAAATTTCAACGTTGGCCCCGTGTAGCACATTAATTAATCTATAGGTATGATTTTTTATGCTCAAATTGTTAGTGGTAGTCATGTTTGATTCTGGAAACCATCCCACACCATAAATTCATGCGTCTAGACTAACCATGCCAAGTTTCAGTCGAAGCAAGCACAAATTTAAAAAATTTCAACGTTGGCCCTATGTAGCACATTAATTAATCTATAGGTATGGTTTTTGATGCTCGAATTGTTAGTGTCATTCATGTTTGAGTCTAGAAACCCTCCCACACCAAAATGCATGTGTCTAGACTAACCATGCCAAATTTTAGTCCAACCAACCACAAATTTAAAAAATTTCAATGTTGGCCCCGTGAAGTACATGATCAAGCATGCCATTTGGGTTACCATGATAATTGTGCATTACCTTACTAAGCTTATCTTTGTTTCGAGATAAATTTAATATTCTCTATTGAACAGGGCCAACCATGTGAAAGTGGAAGCTCTTATGGCCCCTCCCCCCCCTCACATCACTCTCAATTCCCCATAACCCGACAAAATCTATGTACAAAAAAAAAGTTTATTGTGTTTTTTGTCATACTTAAGAAGCAATGTTTCTAATTATTACATATGCCAACATACAGGAAAATGGAAAAAACACTGAGAAACAGTTAATTTATACGTACCAATAACACAGTAATTATGTCGCAATATTAAATCAAAATATATACAGTAGATATATTAAGGCATACCTCATACACTTCAATGGACTTCATCATCTTCTTCATCCAAGTCATCATCTGTATCATCCAATCCAGAGTCAACATTGTAAGGATCGGCCATATCCTCATCATCATCGATGTCAGTTACGATCATCATGTCATCGTCGATATCATCTTCATGGACATAGTCTGCTACATCATCTGATTCAACTAATTATTCGACATCTTCTTCTGGAACATGATCATCTAACTCATGTTGATGATCTTCAACATCGTCTTCTTCTTCGAGACCCTCTTCATTACCTTCCTCTAAGTTATACTTTATTGGCCTTCCCCTTGTATCATGTCTCACAAAAAATGACCAACCCCCTCTATCTGGAACCTCAGAGTAAAATACATGTTCACATTGACTTGGAAGAACATAGGGCTCTATTCCTGGCTCAAACAACCTTGTATTAACCATGGTAAATCCATTATCATGTTCAATAATAGTTTTATCGGAATCACGTTGATTTAATCGTAACCTGTACCATTTGACAATGAACAAAACTACCTTGAAGGAGTTAAAGTCACACTGAACAATATCTTCCAAATACCCATAGTATCGATTTTCTGAGAGTTCTGGATATCCGTCGCTTCTAGAGGAAACATTAGTCACCTCAAATACTACACATATCCCACAATCCGATGTTTTCTTCGTTTCATCCAACTTTTTGATGATATATTTACAACCATTGTACCACATAGCCTTATGGTGTTTTACCTACAACAAACCATACACGTAAAAATTAATTCATGATCCATTTATGATTAAGTGCATGTTTATGCCCTACAGGGGAAAAAAATTAATGTGTACATCAATATGTTTCCAAAAAAAAAAAATAGTGTGGTTGATTAATATGCTTGGTTTCTTATCTTTTAAACCATTTGCTAAATCAATTTCCCTTTGTGTAAGATTGGTATCTCCATTGCGATGTGTTGTTTTAACCAATGAAGCCACACCTTCTCATTATATTCCATGACCAGATTGTTCACATCGTTCAATCCATACCTTCATCCAGACAAGATTGTTTGAGATGTATAAATGAAGTGCATCCCACTCTCGACCAACTGTTTGATGAAAATAAGATTAAAATTCAATACAAATGTATATTCACTTAACAAAGTATACACTTTTAATTGATCCATATTGAATATTAAAAATAGAATATGTATGATATATACATAAAAATCAACATTCAAATGTATTATATTAATTAATCTCCACTAGATACTAATTACCTTTCACCTTCCTCGATCTACCCTTCCCCTTCAGGTACTCCATAAGGAATTACCCAGGCAAAAATCTATCCTAAATAAGAAAAAACGTAAATATTCCAGTAATATTTCGTATTGTGGGCATAACTTTTCGCTAGTAACTTGGAATTGGGTGGACTTTGGACCGTTCGAAAGCTACTGAAATTCTCTACAACTTTGATGTTTTGAGTTTTCTCTAATTTCTTACTGTTTGTGAGATGCATGCATTTTAGTAAAAAAATCATCTTTCAAAAGATGCTTTTCTAAAAGCATCTTTTGAAAGATTTTTTTTAAACTAAAATGTCTGCATCTCACAAAAGGTAAGGAATCAGAGAAAACTCAAAACAACAAAGTTGTAGATACTTTCAAGATCTTTCCAACGGTCCAAAGTCTGCCTAATTCCGAGTTACAAGCGCAAAGTTATGCCCAAAATACGAAAGATTCCTGGAATTTTTAAAAAGCATCTTTTGAAAGATGTTTTTTTACTAAAATGTTCGCATCTCACAAATGGTAAGGAATCAGAGAAAACTCAAAACATCAATGTTGTAGATAATTTAAAGAGATTTTCAATGGTCCAAAGTCATCCCAATTCCAAGTTACGAGCGAAAAGTTATGACCAAAATACGAAATATTCCTACAATATTTCTTAAATAGGATACATTTTAGTTTTAGGTAGAATGTTATGTCCCCTTCGAAATTGAGCTTTGACGCTAATTTAGGAAGATATTCACTAATATACAACATGTTTTGGTATAACATATATCCCTCCATCATAGAACCCTCAGGACGTTCTCCTTGTCTAACCAAACCCTTCAAAAATTTCAAGTGCCTCTCAACCATCCACATGGACCTTGAGTGTACAAGTCCACACAATTCAATCTCCTCTACTTGGTGTATGAGGTAGTATTCTTGTGCATTGAAAAATGCCTGAGGTAGATGCTTCTGCATTTCACACATGAGACGAGGAATTTCTCTCATCCAATACTTTATATCTTCTTTATGGATTTCTTTAAATGACAACCATCTACAAATGATGCAAACCAATCATGAGATTTAACAAAAAAAATATTATATTACATAACATGAATTAATGCACAAAAATCAAATATAAGTTCTACGATGAATTAAACAAACACTAAGCACATGCAAAAAAATGCTACTCACCTCATGTATTTCCCAAGATTATATATAACTTGTTTGACGTTGTTGTCGAAGTTGTCCGGGAGAGAGAGAGGTAGAACATATTGTAACAATATACAAATCGTTTCATTTTTTTACAAAAAGTAGACAAACAAAATACCAACAATATGCACTGGAATAAAAAAATATAGCAATAATTATATGCAGACCATAATAATTACCTTCATGAAGATATGTCGATCGTACATTTTCACCCCCGCAAAATCACCTTTCTTTGTTATGATATTCTTCATGTTCGAATAAAATCCAGTGGGAAATTTAATTTTTTGCATGACTTCTTTTACAACATTACTTTGCTGCTCCGTTAACATCCATGGAAGTGAGTTTATATTAATTTGGTCTATGCTGCTATGAAATTGAATGACATCTTTCATTGCATGGTTTCCTTCTTGAATGTCTTTGCAAATTTTGACAATTTTTTCTTTCACACTCCTTCCATCCAATATTCGCCATAATGTTTTTTAGTCACATTCTTTTCGATATGCATTGTATCAAACAAATGAGCAATTTCTAGGTGCTCATAGTAGGGCAACCTACTGAATTTTTTAGGATAACTTTTTATTCCTCATGGAAGCCCATTAATGCCTTCATGATCACGACAACCATCATGAATCATAGTTTATAAAGAAATTACAGAAATCAATGTCAATTACAGTAAACAACACACAATAAAAAAAATACATAACATTTCATATACGATGATTCATATGTACATTGACGATTTCTATTATATTGAAACTTCCATAGGTGAGGTGTCATTCTCTGCGGTTTTAATGCAGTCTCTTGCTTCCCATTGAACAGACTTTTTAGTTAGTTCGATACCTATGATTCTTAGAGAGTAAGTGTCTATACTCATCAAACACCTCATTTCCTAAACTTTTTGAACAACGAGATTTGATCTTAGGACCACAAACTGGACATGTAAGTTTTCCGTTTATCTGAAGACCTACATAAAGAGATGGATTATCTATGTCAATTATAATTATATATAAAATGAATGGAATATTTAAAAAAACATGAGTGCATAATATATTAACTAGTTCATAAAATTAAATGCAATTAAAGTGGAACTTATAATTACAAACCGCAAAAATGGGTTAACCCCGGGGCATCATGTATTGTCCATACAAGCATTGCATGGAATTGAAATTGTCTTTGTCATATTGATCTAGATACGTCATACATAGTGATGTCATTCCATAACTTTAATAGCTCGTCAATAAGAGATTCAATATATACATTCATATCTTTAACTTGGTACTTACCTGATTGATTTGAACATATGAAATATATAATTATGAGAACCATTTAGATATATAAACCATGCACAAGAGAAAAATAAAAAATATATATATATGACATTATGCAACAAAATACGACAAATGAAATGCCACTACATTAAAAAAAAAATTGTAGACACAATATACCTGGAATAATCATCGACAACATATGTGCTCCCTCTTTATTGACAACCATGGAGGAATGTTATTGTTGATAACAAAACTAGGTCACACCGAGTAAACAGAGCTCATCTTTGCAAATGGATTGACACCGTCTACTGCCAAAGAAATCCTAATATTGCGAGGTTCTTCTTTAAAGTGATGCCATTTTTCCTCCATATTTCTAAATGCATACCCATCTGCAGGCATTCGAATAATGTCGTCTTGACTTATGTTCTGTGCATTGTAATCCATAAATTGCGCTATGTTTTTGCACCTGAACAGTCGTTGCAAACGTGGAATAATGGGAATATAACAAAGAACCTTGCGAGGCACATTTTTTGTTACTTAATCTATTCAATATCTACTAATATGACATTATGGACATTCTGTTTCAAATCCATGTTGATTATAATATATAACATGATCATCGGGGCATGCATGAATTGCTTCATACTGCATTCCAATTTCTTTCATGGTGGCAGATAAATCTCGATATGTGCGAGGTAAAATATTTGATGGTGGTAACAAAAATTTAGCTATCAAGCTACAACAAATTAAAATAAAAATCTAGTTAATTTAATATATAAATAATATTAATGAAACACATTTCATCCGTATTAATTTGACTTATGAATTAACAATAAAATTATTAGACGAACAGTGATAACCTTTAGCGCGATCATATATATTTGATGGAATATATTGCATACGTTAACATTCGTGTGGATGATGTGTTTGAAAGACCATTCATAACCTTCAAGTTCATTATCAACAATATAGCAGAGAGAAGATTTGTGTTGGAGCCCTCATAAAGGGGTTCTTATGCCTTCTCAAGAAGACGTAAATCAAGAATATCATCAAAGTCATCATTTTCATTATCATCATCATCATCCATTTTAACATTAAATGTATTATGGATCAATGTATTTGTACCATCATCTTCAATTATTTTATCAGTATGATCATCTTATTCAATATGATCATTAACTTGTTCTTCATTATTCATAGTTCCATGTTCCTCCAGTACATGTTCTGAAAGCACTTCCTCCGGACGATATGTCGTAGGATGTCTTTCCTTTATAATTACATAAAACCATCAATAGATATAAGTTAATATAAGAAATATTAAAATAATACATAAATTTACAAAAGTAATCAATATAAAAACATATATAATGCAAAACTTACAAATGGATGATATTCATGTCCCCCCTCATCGTTTCCATGTTTCCTACAATGTTTTATGGTTGTTGTGATCTTTATTTGTTACATCTCCTCTACGCGAATTTTTATTTTTATTTTAAAAGAATCTGGACCAATCAAACAAATGCGGAAAATAACGTACTAGCTGTCTTCACAACCTATTTAGCGATATTCTGAGTGTGAGTACAATAAATGTCATTAATATTCTGACGCTTTTCAAACAAGTGACAACTATGACAGTGTGACTAATCGTCACTGCACTAGTCACCAACTCAAATATACATTGGAGGTATGATGACTACGTTCTGCACACTTACGTCAATATAAGACTCACCTAAGCACAAATTTATACTATCATTAATAACTATATTAATTTCATTAATATGTTATTAAGTATTGACTACGACTCATTAGAGTATTAATGTGGATACCATTAATGTCTACATGGTTACATGTTGCGCCAAGGTATTAACCTACAGCCTAAGCATCAACATTATTTATTATAACCATGCATGTGAACATAAAGGATAAACTATTGCAAATGAAACATCAAATTATTGTTATAAAAATTATACATACATACATATATATATATATATATATATATATTACCATCTAATATATGTGTGTGTGTGTGTGTGTGTGTGTGTGTGTAACTTGAGGTCCTTGCAACTATATACAAACATTACCAAGTAAATATATAGTGTAACTTGATGCAATAATGTAGACTTTAATACATTATAATATATATATATATATATATTATTACATAATATATATATAAACATTGATATAGGACTTAACCGCTAATCAAATTATCATAAGCCAATTCGTAATTCATAGGCTTGCCATTGAAATGGACTTAGAGCAGCAACGAATAATTCGATAACCATAATACAAGGTTTATGTAATAAAGTTGGCGCCAAAGATTAATGGCCCAACATAATAGTGGGGTTATATACAGTCATACGACAATAGTAATGTGAACATAACCAAGCTAATCCACGAAGGGATTATGTGTTCACGAGCATCGACGTGGATACAATAGTTATAACCCACCATAATGAAATGTGAATAAAACAATAGTTATATGCAAACATGCCAATGATCCTTTCCAATGTGTAAAACCACACACATAAGCAGACATTGGTTCGATATTTAACATGGTCGTTTCACGGGGTGGTGAGGTGGCTATGCCAAGCAAGCCTACCCAAACCTTAACCAAAGTTTTGAACCCTGCTAGCTGCCACTTAGCAGGTACACAAGACTTCTCAACGACGTCGTGGAGGGGGATGGTCGAACTGGGTAATGGTTCTCAGGTCCATGTGGACACCAATTGGTCCACATTAAATGTGAGCTCCTCCTTGCAGCTGCAACGTGCTCCACTCCCACGAGTTGTACTGCATACTACGCAGGCTCCCTTAATGCATCAGTTGGTAATCACCGTTGATCTCAGCGTTGTTTGGTTTGTTGGTAAACGAGTTACATTTAACACCGTCAATCCAGCGTTGAAAGCTTTTGGCACCCAGTTGTTCTACGGCTTAGCCTTCAATGCCACCACCACTGGGTTCAGTGGTCACTTGACCTTCCATCACCAGTTGTAGGCTAAATTTTGTAAGGGTCAATCATGACTAAGAATTCATTGTTACCATGATGAAGCTCTGAGCAGAGTGTTGCTGCTCTGAGGCAGAAGGATATGCCATGAGTTCGAAGATGAGTTTGATGCCATGGGTTATGCTGGACAGCGTGAAGGTGTCGCCAGTGCTACTATGCATGATGGGTAAGTTGTAACACTTCACTCTTAGCGTAAATCGTTTCCATGCTTGCTCAATTTGTAATACCTTTCGGCCATTACTCATAAGTTAATAATCCTCATGTTATTGCTTTGTGATTGCAACAGGTGGACCATGGTATGCAATCTCGCTTCACTGACAAGTAAAAGTTTCAACGCAAATGTTGTTTATGCAGTGGTAAATTATGTTGCTTCTGGTATTTACTTATTACATGGTAAATTCGACTTTTTACGTTTTTAACCACTGTTTGACGCTTGTGCGGGTAAGCAGTAACGTGATGGAGATTGGGCACATGTCATGGCTCCTCAACCGTCACCTAGCGTGGGTGTGTCTCCCCAAATGTCAGGTAACCTGTCAACCAAAAGATGCCTTCGGGGTTATTCCAACCTATGGGATCAGGCTGAGTTACTCAAGCATTGGTAGGGTTTACTGTTAGGATTTCATGGTTTTAAAAGAGGTGGTCGTCGGCCCCAACAGCAAAATCTTCGCTTACTGTTGTGCACAGTCGGTCTTCACAACTTAGGTGGTCTTAGGGAAGAAGAGCGAAATCTCTGGAATGTAATATTTATTTTGTAAATAATGAATGCATTTTGAAAAGGATAGCATCCCGCTGAAACTCGTTTATTACTGTAATGAGACACTCTGGAATCTCTTGGCCTCTGTCTCCTTTTCATTTATAATATAACAGAGTCATTATGCAAAAATCGTGGCCATCTTATTTTACTATGGAAAAATGGTTAAGCATTAGCTTCTAGCAATGGGGTGTTTCGCCCATGCTTGTGTGTGCATTTATACAATGGTTTCGCATACATTTTACAGCGTTCAAAATATAGTTGTGTTCCCTGTTTCCTTCATACTTAAATGAAAATTTATGCATCTATTTGGTTTAGATGTTACAGCATTCATTTAGGAGTTAAAGTTTCAATGTTTTCTCCATACTCAAATGAATATAGATGCCTTTGTTTTTAAATGGTAACAGCACTTCATTAAAATGCATTCAAACTGACTGTAAGGTCATAGCATCATAATTTCCAGTATTTAATATAAAATAATGAAAGCTTCAGTTTGTTGGTTGTTCGCCAAGCTTAGTCGTAGGCATCAGTGTTAAACTAGATGCACATGCTACTCGTAGCATAATTTATAATGCTCTGTTGTGTAAACGAATATCGGTATTGCAATCCTAGTGGATCCACGCAGTATGACCGTCAGCATTCGCATTACGTTATGTTAGATGTATTAAATACATAACCAATGGATTTCGTGTTTAAACAATGATATTCATGCTACATTGTTTTTCGTTGTCCAAATGCGCATTGTGTACGAATCATGGCTATGCATAAGAGGTTTTAAACTTAAAGTGAATCGTAAATAAACATATAGTTTATGTTAATTGTTAACATGTAGGTTTGAAACCCTTGCTTGCACAGAACGATTAACTCTGTAATTTTAAGATATTAAAGTGGTCTCGATTCGTAGACCATGAATCAATCCAAAGATGCATTCGGCGTCTTCACTTGACCCATAACAAGGTATTAAAAGAATAAGAATGCCATTGCATTTATAAAGTAGTATGCATTCGAAACTTACTGCATATTTGTAAATAAAATAGCAGGTGTGTGCAATATTTAGGAAACCCTATTCGATGCATCAAAATGAAGTTGGAAACATATGCATATTCAGAATAGCTTGGAGTAAGATCTTAGGCCCTATTTAGAAATACAATTTCGTCATAAACATTTTTACATGAATGTATAAACAAAATCAGCTTATAATCAATTCATTTCATCAGATAGAAATCACCTTAAGCATAAATGTTCCATTTCTGGGTTACTCTATAAAAATAGATCATTAGGGTTATAAATAGTTATGCTTTACATGTAAACCCTTGGTTTACATGTCTGCCTGATCTACACAATAGCATATATATATGCCCAATTCTGTCCATAAAATAGGAATAAGGTATTATGCATAAAATAAATATATAACTAACCCTAGGTTCGCATTTAAATCATATTCATTCTAATGGTGCCTCTCTCAGGCTTGCAATCTCTGATTTAAACAATAGATCTGCAGCTTAAATATATCAGAACTATAGCCATGCATATAGAAAAACATGAACTATGAATATTCAAGCATTTTAACTTAGATCATACATCTGCTTCAGATTACAGAGATCTAGTAGTTATGGAAGATCTATACTTAGAAATCAATGTAACAGTATACATATCAATAGATCTAAAAATAGTAGATCATTCAACAGTAATCTCAGAAATACACATAAATAATTTCCAATACTGTCCATAAAAATAAACATAGGGGCTCAGCAGATATACTTATCTGAAATCTTATGACCAATGGAACCAAGCACAAACCTCCCAGCCTTTGACCAGCAAGTACTCATTGCTTTCAGGTCACCCCCGAGTTGAGTTCATAGTCCCCTGGGTCAGATTATAGATTTTAAATTACCCTTAACTTTGTTTCCCCAAGTTATTCAGGATATGTCATTCGCAGCAGGCAACCCAACATCCAACTCAGTATTCCTAAGCTCCAAGATGCTCCAGGGGATTTTAAGCCTCAGCCATTAAGAGAATCAATTTAAACACGGCCTATTTAGATTAAAAAGAAGTGCTCCTGCAAGCTTGGGGTGTTTTTCCTACCTGCACACAATTAAGTGGCCAAGCCAATACTTAGTTGCATGATTCCTCTTAAAATGGACCAGTTTGATTCTCTCAAATATATCCTCATTCACTTGGCTTCAGGACCAATTTGCTTCTCCCAAATCTGTCCTCCCTCGCCAATATTCATTTGTCTCGGGTTCATGTGTCTTCCCAATTCCCATTTCACTTGTGTGTTTAGCTCATGAGATTGTGAATAATGAATGTGATAATGTTTGTGTTTCAATGAGTTTTCACTTTTTATTCTCTTAGGTGAAAATTCCTCATTTTATGAATTCTTTTAATTCATTAGTCTTTCAAATATTTTCTTTAGATTTTTGCCATTTGTCTCTAATAATAATTTCTTATTATTATTATTAAGTGGCATTTTTCCTCCAACCCTTAGGGGAATGTGACTCCCATCTCATTAATGTGTTGATCCACATGGTCAATAGAAATCAATTGATCAGATTTCTAAAGTCAACTAAGTAAACTGAAATAATACTTAGCAAAAATATAATAGAGGTTCAAAGTCCAAAATTGGGGTATTACATTATTCTTCTCCTTTTAAATCCCCTACATTGACTACATGGACAATAGCATTTCCCGTCACCCTGTGTTTTCAGTCCATCCCACAATCTAGCAAGCAATTGTCGATTTTGTTCGTCTGGATCAGGAATATTGCTATTTGACATTTTCTCATAAAGAGCTTGAATAAAGATTATCGATCTTAGAAATCAAGCTCTACACTTCACTATTTTTAATCACAAAAACAATAGAAATAATTGTGTATTCTTTTATGGAAAACAGACCTTGCGAAGAATATAATTTCTGCAAACTGTCGCATGTATAGAAAACATGTCTAAATGTTTCCATAATTTATAGTTTTTTTAAATTTAAAGTTCGTCAGATATCCGACAATATGATCATAGTTACCGTTATAAAATAAATGTCGGATATCCGACGACCTCCGTCGGATAACCGACGGCCGTCGAATATCTGACAATGCCATGCATCAATTAAAAAAAAAATGGTCAAAATTCGTAATTTAAAAGGTGAAATCAAACGACACAGTCAATTTAGTCGGATATTCTCGTCGGATTTTGGGTTCAAATTTTGTTGTGGAAGGGGTTTAATTTCCGCATCGCTTTGTGGATTGCAAATTGTATTTTTGCATTTCTGACTTTCTAAAATTGTTTATGCATTCCTGCATTTCCGCGTTCTGCATCACATTGCGGATTGCGGGGGGGTGAAATTGGTTATTTTCAAAAATCGTTTCCCGCATTTATGCATTCCCGTGTTTCCCTCATTTTTCGCATTCCCGTGATTCCTGCATTCCCGCATCGCATTGCGGATTGCGGGAGGATAAAATTGGTTCTTTTCACAAATTGTGTCTACATTCCCGCATTTTGCATTCTCTCGTTTTCACATTCCTGCATTCTGCATTCTCGTGTTTCCGCATTCCCGCATTTTCCTGCATTTTGTATTTTCGCATCGCATTACGGATTGCGGGGGAGATTAAATTGGTTATTTTCGAAAAATCATTTCCCGCATTCCTGCACTTCCTCATTTCCGAAACATATTGGTGACAAAGGAACTAGTCTGCGAAACAGAATTAGTCTGAAACTATTCGCTGCCAAATGAAAAATCTTTCTAAAACATTATGCTTCCCAAATAGATCGGCATAAAATTGAAAATGACGCTGAAACATGTCGCTGCCAAAAGAAAAGTCCACCGATACAGTTCGCTGTTGAAATGTAAAGTGCTCCGACAGAGTGCTTCAAATAGGCTATCGGTGTAAAATGAGAAATACGTTGAAACGGGTAAATGGACCTCATTTCACCCGTATTGTTGAAATGCATTTAATGCTAGGTTTGGGTGGGTGTATATAAAGGTTTTAACCCCGTTTCACAAATATTACTTGTAACGGTATTTGCAGAGCACTCACTAGATGCTAAGGACCCCTGTTGGATTTGTCTATTTCGACCACTCGCACGCTACCAGGTAGGTGCCTCACATTCTTCTGTCCATATTATGAAAGTGTTTGCTTTACAACTGTGTCTTATTCCTTTTCTTTTTCCCTAGTTACATAAACGGCCTTGAGCCTCCGACCATATATGTATTGTTTTTAGAATAAAGAGAACTCGTGGCCAACAGTTTCGAGCAAGTGAGGACCGCTCGGCCATTGGCTGGCTAGTTCCCATACTCGTAGCTTGCCCTAGTTTTCCTTGTTAAATATCGTTTAGGGAATATCTTACAGGCCGGAGGGCATCTAACCCTGGGTGTCATAGGTTAACCTGGCTGCTCATATGGATACTTATACGTAGACACTTAGGTTGAAAAAACCATCCATGAAGTTAGGAAAGACTCATAGGGGTACGTGGCTTAGGTAGTAGCGGTAACAGTATTTGATGCTCTAGGGTAGAATATCAGACTGTGTCTCTGGTGAAGCACTAACTTAGAAACTCTTTCCTGAAGAATGTGGATTGGATGAAGTTGTTTGTTTTAGGATTACCCTGGCCATTGGCAGTTTGTTTGATCTTTATTGTTCCTTATTAAACAAGATTTTATTGAGACCACAAGTCAATCAGAGACTATGCTTAAAGAATGGACTGGAATGCTTTAAATGGATAGTTAATATGGCATATGAAGGATTTTAGGGAATAAGAAATTAACACACTTGATGTCATGGAAGTATGAATCTTATGTTTTGTGTTGACTCAAACCCAGTCGACATGGATTCCCATCACTGTCGACACCATCCCACCGTGATCTCCCTGAGCACCAGCCCAGACAGGTTTTACCCCGTCCAGCAACACTTGCGGAGCAGATGAGCTCTCACCCGAGATGTTCAAGGGAAAGTCGACGGAACCATGTTTCCGTCGAATGAAGGAGGATGTTTGCAAAAACAATCACTTAAACTTATCGCGACATTCAAAGATAGATTTATGCATTCAAATTTAACATCATTTATATTCATAGCATCATTCAACAGGATCTTTCATCGCAACAAGTATAACATTAAAACATTAGTTGCAGCAAGGAAACATAGCATCATTCATATATCACAACATGCATTATCATAAGTAACAAAAGATACACAGGGAATTTCGCAAAACAGTTCCATCATGTCATATTACTTCAGCAAAACCCTGATACAATATCTCCGCAAAAACACAGATCTCACATACGCATCACAAGATCAGATCTCACTTTCACATTCCAGCTTCCAGTCCCAGCTTATCCAACACATATGACTCTATGACTATAAATAGGCTTCTACCTTTACATTGCTTATCCACTTACTAACAACTCCCTAACCGACACTTTGAGCAATTTACCCAAAATCTAACAGACGCAATCCAAATGACCCAAAAACCCGCATACTGTGGTACAATTGACTCAAAAATACATAAAATACTCTCCTTTGTGCCCAAGTTTCTGCCTTCTGCGACATCTTCTAACTTGTCGCAACATCCGAGATGCTGCGATGCTACCTTACCAAACCGCCTACAAACATTTTGTAGAGATATTGGAAAATCATACATTTGCAATGTATATTGTGTTCATTATCATTTTGCTTGGAAGTATTTTTAACAGTGGATTATTCTTGTACATTTACACTTGATTTATGTTCACCTTAGGACTCGGAGATGCAAAGAAGAGCTGCTAAACGTAAGCCCAAGGTAGCAGAATCAGATTCTGATATTGAGGTTGTTCCAGAAACCCCGATGGAAACCGTGTATGAGGATACCAGAACGGTGACCGGGAGCATCCCTGAATTTAAATGGGATGAACTATATCATCTCATCAAAGATCAGAACATGCCAAATGCATCCATTGAAGAGATGATGGTGTATCAAAATATTAAAAGATCCAGCCTCTATAAATCTACCACCTGACCAAAGCTTTTCCCATGTTCAGAATTTATTGGTTGGATTTTACCTCATGTGGATGTCGGCACACGGATCATAGTTGGGTCGAATGGAGAAGGATTCGCTTTGTTCCAACCTGGTCATATTAGCGTAACATACAAGTTACCCTCCCCTAAAGTGATGATGACAGATGACTGGATAAGGGGAGTCAACATGGATCACATTGAGTACGCTAAGAAAATTTTGATCCCTGGAAAGCAGCTGAGGCAAAGGGAAAGTGGGGAATACGATGCTCAGAATTTGAAAACACCATTCAGAATCATAGCTTTAATGTTGAGCAGGATATTCGGCATGGCAAATGGGAACATCTATACGCTCAGTTGGGTGCCTCTCATGTATCACATCGCCTCCCATGGTACCGTCTTCAATTGGGCGGACATTATCTCGGAGAGTATGGCATCAACGATAGTAGCATCCCAAGGAGGGATGACCCAAAAGAAAGTTGAGTTCTATATGTCTTCCTATCTTATTGACTGCATCTTGATTAGACACCCATTCCACAAGTTGGGGTGCTACTGGATCCCGGTTGAGACCCCACTATATGTAGCTCACCAAATAATGTGGGAACAAGTATGCAAGCTTCCACAAGCTTATCTGTGAGGAATTCATAATAACTCTGTATTGGCTAATATTTAATGATGAACCCAATTGCTTGTCGGAAAACGCGATGGTTGTCATCTGTGAATATGGAGATTTATATTTTACCCTGGAAGGCACATATATCAGTATGTATGGGGGTACCAAAGCTCCATCACTAATGCCAAGGTACACAATAGATTATGTGGTACACAAAGAGGCAGTAAGACAAGTCTTCATCAATGGCGTAGGAAATTTTTTAAATGAACATAAGAAGGCTTCCTATCCACCACTTCCCTTTGTCATTGGGGCGTATAAATTCCCTAAGGTGAAAGGAGTGGAGGTTTTTGTAAAATACTTAGAAGCATTTTTGTTTTGGAGAGAATATTTTTGCCAGGAATGACAAACTACAAAAGGTCACTCAACACTGTGCGTCATGTAAAATCCACTTTGAATACACGGATCATTTCCTTAAAGATAAGGAAGTGTATCGGAGGGAAAATAACATGGAAGATTTGAATAAACGATTTGGCCGGAAAAGTGGTGTAGGTTCCATTCGTACTATGGATACTGCTAAAGAAGCAGAATTACAGAAGTCTAGAGAAGAAACTATGGCAACAGAAGAAGCAGGATGCAGTAATAGTTGAAAAGAATAAGTTATTGTTAGACTACCAGAACTTGGAAAATGAAAGGGATGCTTTGAATGTATAGCTTGTCATTATGGAAGGCGAGCGAAGTGACTTCGAATCTCACATCGACGAGTTGGAGGAAAAGGAAATGAGGTCAAACCAACAGTTGGAAGCTTTGATCAGTGAAAAGGAATCTCTACAAGCACACATAGACGATATGATAATCGAAAGGGAAACTTTGCAGTCTTAGGTGAGTGAGTTGGTAGGAGATAAGGAATCTCTCTTAGAACAGGTAGACTTGGCTAAAATCATAAGTTAGAGATGACTCCACTCCATGAGTAGGCCTGCAAGATACAAGAACAGATTTGTCATTCGCAGGAATTGTTGGCTGGAAAAGTTTATAAAATGCGGAAGATGATAGATAGGTTGAAGGAGATTTCTGCAGGCGCATTCGCTGTTAGACAGAAATTGAACACTACGTTTCCCAATATAAAAAAGTTGATCGACTGGAAAAGAGAACACCCAGGTTTTCTAAATCATTTGCCGAACAAATCAGATGCAGAGCTCAAGCCTGATATAGCTCTTTTGGATAGTTGCAAAAAAGAATCCAAAACAATACAAGAGGAAGTGCTGAAATCTATCACAAAGTGTGAAGAAATCTACAAGAGCATTTGTCAAGTACATGAGAGATGCCATATACCAATCGCCTAAGATATGTCTAAGTTACCCATCTAGGACCAGCGCGTAGCAGAGTTGAAAAGTTGCTTGAAGGAAGAGTTGGAGTACATAAGAAAGCTGGATGTACTGACAGAAGAAGACCTCCAACAACACATAGGACAAGCATCTATAAATGCTTTTATTTTGGAAAAAAAATATAGAATGACTGCTAGGGGACTAATAAATGTGGGAAAAGAATTATCCACTCATGAGATTTCTTTAAAGTTACTAGAACATTTACAATGTAATATAATATTTCAAGAAACGGACTTGTGGGACAATTATATTTCCATCCTGGAGGTCCCACCAGCTGAGTAATATTAATTTGTAAATAATTTTATGTTTTATTTGTGCAAACACAAGAGACAAATTTTGGGCATTTCAAGAGTCAGGGGTAGGTGAAGTGATCAATCATGTAAAGACAAATTCTCTTGTAATATAAATAGAGGGGGAAGGGTACTAGAGAAAGGACTTTTGCTGGTGAATTGGAGACTAGATACATTTTGTAAGAGAATTATTTTTTCTGCTAATGAGAATGACCTATTTGCTGGGAAAAGCTTGCACGGGTTTTTTGCGTGGAATGTTGTAACTAACAGATCATAATTATTTCTTCTTCTGTTCATGCTTATGTTGTGAGATATTTCTAAACTTTGTTGAATTATTTCAATGGTGATGAATGATTTTACTTGTCCATGCAATTGTCTATGTGATATCAGAGTAATAAATTGATTTAATTGTAATCAAAGCTATCTTTGTAATTTTCTGATGTGAGTGTGCATACTTTATCTTAATAGCTATCTGTTAGATTTGTATAAGCATTCTCAGATTATTACTCTTAATTAAACTCGCTCCTTGCAAGGATAGATTAGTTAGTTTACGATAGAGTTAGATAATTGATTAGGTAGAAGTGGTAAGACGGGAGGTAAGAACCTACACATCACTTGTGAGGCTTCTGCCTGTCAATTATAGGTTAGATGCATTAGTTAGATTAGAAGCACTTGCATAATAATACTTTAAAACATAAAAAAATAAACGGTGGGTCGAGCCACAACCGGTAAATAAATTAAACATACATACCTATGGTAGTCGGACCATTAACCGAATAGATTCCCCATACCAAACAATGAACGATCTAATTGGGATTATTCATTGGGGAGAATCCCTACTGTTGATGCAAGGATTTTCCGGGCATCAACACCTACAAAAATGAAAATGGTTTTGCAAGTTGCTAACATGCTAGCAACTAACTCTCTTCTGGAGAATGATTGCAAAACAGAGATGAAGCAAAATAAGTCAACAACTGAAGACGCGTTTAAGCAAGACAACTCAACAACTCAACACTATGTAAGATAGCAAACTGCAACACCGTTTCTATACAAACTTATATGAAAAATGGGTGGATGTAGAAAGTAGCCAAGGTTTTCCCAGCTTCGTATGATGAATACTTATTATATGTGCATTAGAGTCCCACACATCAATTTTTTAGTTCATTAACCTCAATTAACCCCAATGTCTTAAACCTATGAATGATGACGATGATGACATCGTCCCTATGAAAACAAAGGAACCCTATGGAAATCTCTACCACACTATGGATCCTGCTACCATTTTTTCAAGTTCTTCAGCCCTGCATACCTTGATCTTTCCACGACTCAATCCAAGGCTTGTTTATTGAAGTGTTTTGCAATGGTTTTCAAGTTTTGGCAACTCCACTTTCCCCATTTTTTTTCACTCTAACCAAATGCAACATCTTGGTCACCTTCTAAATTCCCTTCAACCCAGTTCCATGTATCACACTCATGTTAGCCATCAACCAATGCCCATATTGCTTTATAGACTAGCATTGAGTGCTTGGAGGCCCCATGAACACCCAACTAAAGTGGTCAATACTCTATAAAGCCCCATCATCTAGTGCCTATATTTTTTAACAAGTCAATACTCAATGGCTAAAGGTTGCACAACTAACTATTATGCACCTTCTATTTTTGGTCTTATACCTTTCCTTTAACAATGTATTCAATCCTTACCATAAACCAAGTCATAATCCCTAATGAGGACTATTTTCTCCATGCAACCCTTGTTATCCTCATATAGCGGCACAGGAGACAAAAACATAGGAATGGGCCAGGCATGTCCCACTTACCATTGGATTTATGTGCCTTATTATCCTTGGATTAATGGATGCTCTCTATTTGTTCCATTCGATCATGATCCATAGTAACATCATGTTTTCTCTACACTCAAGCACAACTTCATACCTTCTCATATCTTTCAAAACTACTAGTTGTGTCGAGGTTATCCTATTATCTATAAGATGCACCCTTGGAACTCATTTACAATGAGTCCAAGTTGTTGTGAAATATCAAAAACACAAGAAAGCATGCATTAATACAGTGTGGAATTTCAGGAAAAGAATTTTTAAGAAAATTTTATTGATAATTGTTCTCAAGCTCACTAAAATAATCCCCAAATACCAGACATTGAATTTCCAACATGAGACAAAGGTTTATATATTTATGTTTGCAGAAACACTAACATAATATGAAACATAGAAGAAATCAACAACATCATCATTGACAAATAAACCATCAACATTAACAAAATCCCCCATACTAATGAAGTTCTTCATTAGCATGAATGTTAATAAAAGGTTTTACAAAAACGCAGCATAGACAAAGGAATTATCCATTCACATAACAACTAAATGAAAATTAGTTGACTTAATCAACTTCCACTATCCAAGATAGTAAATGAAAAATATATCAACAAGAAGATTTTATCCCTAATCTATTGAAGAGAATATCCATCCCAAGAAGAAAATAACCAATCCACAAGAATATGCATAGATATATAGTCGGGGCCTAAGTGCCAAGAGAAAACCTGCTTAAACATACATGTGAATCCCCTTAAAAATGTTGCGACACCAAAAAATGCATCACTATGCACATACTTGCATCGTGCCACTGCATACAACACTCTTGCACAAACAATATGATAACCTAGCCACAACGCACCATTAACAACCTTCACAAGGCCTCTGCATGCCCTTGTTTATGCAACTGACACTCTAACTATATTTCGGCTAATCTAACTTTATATTAAATGTGCACAACTACTTATGTTAAGGACAAATTTCATCACTCTATACAAAAGATGAAATCAAAATCAACCATCAGTATAAATCCCATACAAAACCAAATGACTATACCTACAAATTGTATCATCTAGCATACAATCCTTAGAGATAGCATACTTTAGCCATTAGACTACCAACATATTCAAAACATGTCTATACATATGGTGCCACCAATGCAAATTCCAAACCATAAAATATCCAACACCTCCATTGCAATACACCAATATAATAAATACTCAATTATGGGATGGAGACAGAGGTGCCCTCGGGACCTGTAAAATCCCTCAATTGTTCTAAAGTAAATGGCTAGCCAGTTAACTATAGCTCTTCAAAGAAAAGGCAAGCAACCAAGCACCTATTGCAACAAAGGGAGAATGCAATAACCATGAATCTATGGAAATTAACCTAAAACCTTACGAGGTCAAGAGCTTAAACCCTTGCTTCTTTCTATTTTACAATGGCAATTAATTGTGCAATGCGCCACTGAAAGGTGTCTGAAATACTTGTTCAAGGTAAAATGGAGGCCTACACTTGAATCATAGAGTTTTACTTTCATTTTATTAAAGAGATATTCCACCACAACATCTTTTGTAAGAGTGCACTCAGTAACAGCATACACCAAAGATAGAAATCCAATCCACATTCCAAGTATGGGTAATTACATCTCAAGACCAACCAGAAAATCAAAACAGGAACAAAATTCACCAAAAGACTTCCAGATATTTCTATCCTGTCAATTCAATTCAAAATACATCTATATATATGGTGCCACCAATGCAAATTCGAAACCATAAAATATCCAACACTTACATTGCAATACACCAATATAATTAATACTCAAATGTGGGATCGAGATAGAAGCTCCCTCAAGACCTGTAAAAACCCCCAATTACTTCAAAGCAAATCACTAGCCTGTTGACTATGGACCGTGAAAGAAAAAAGGAAAGCAAGTCAGCAACTATCACGGCAAAGGGAGAATGCAATAACTATAAATCTATGGAAATTAATCTAAAAACTTATCGAGGTTATGAGCTTAAACCTATGTTTCTTTCTATTTTAGGGTGACAATCAACTGCACAAGACGCCACTAATAGGTGCCTGAAATATTTCCTCAAGGTAAAATGCAAGCTTGGGCTTGAATTACACGTTTTTTTTTTTCATTTTATTAAAGATTTATTCCACCATAAGAGCTTTTGACTGCAATCAGTAACAACATACACCAGAGGCAAAAACCCAATCCACGTTCCAAACATGGGTAATTACATGTCAAGGCCCATAAGAAAATCAGAACAAGAACAGAATTCGCTAAAACCACCTACAAATATTTCTACCCTACCAATTCAATTTGCTAAAACCCCATGTCCAAAAACCACTTACAAATATTTATACCATGTCAGTTCAATTCATTAAAACCCCATGTCCATTGCCAAAGGAAACCACGAATACCATCATTAATTACAGGAATCAACAACAACGCGACAATAGCAATATCTGAAAGGAAGCCTTTAAAACACAACAAAAGACCATAGCATAAGACCATGCATCTAGATCCAAGAACCTACCTGCATCCATAGAGGAAGATAGAGAAGTAAAAGCAACAACCGGCCTCCATTAACAAACCAACACGGACAGCAAATGCAACCCTGCAACAGAGAAACACAAACAAGCATGAAATCCCTAGAAAGTTATGAGGCATAAACACAAGGAAGCAAAAAAGACCAACCACAGAAACAATTTTCACCTCAAATCTGATTGCTCCCAAAGCAAATGCAATGACAAACATGTCAAATCCACAGCAACAGTAGACGAAACAGCCCAGACATCGACCCACTGCAAGTGATCAACAGCCAAAAACCTTCAACCTCGCAAGAACACTGTCCTAGAGACAAACACACCAAGGGCATGCGAAAAACGCAAGGAATGGCGAACAACAGCAACCACCCTAACCCACAAAAAACGGAAAATGCCCCAGAAAACCTCCCAGAATCCACCAGACCTCCAACCTTGCCAGCAATACCCTAATCCCAGTGACAAAACCATCCAAACAACATAGGAAACCAACAGAGTTAGACCCAAAAGAGCAAAATATGGCCGCTCTGAAAGCAAACACGGAAAGAGTAGGCAAAAACCAGAACAAGCGGCAAATAGGGAAAATGATCGCACCCAAATAAAATGGAAAACACGGTTCACCGCATTAACAGCGGCCCCCGATAGATCGTACCCTAGAAGAACTCCTGAGACTACATCATAACTAGAAGACATCGGAGACACAATAAACACATGGGAACTTGACGCAACATTGAAATCAAAGCAGGATACAGTAAAATAATGTAGGACACACTCATGCACAACGACCATAACAATGACAAATATTAATGTAATATGCTATATGCCCACCGCCACGCCCCAGGATACAACACCCGAGGGCAGGCATCAGCAATGACGGCACCAATGACAAAATTAAAAAAAACAATTTCAAAATAAATAAATCCAAAATTACATTTACAACCAATAGAACTCCGACAAAATTGATGATATAAAAAATTTATATATATATATATAATTTCCAAAACCATTAGAAATCCAAATTGCATAACAATTGAACTAATGAATAATGGTGATGGCTATATGTCCCATGCTGCGCAGAGACATAACAATGTAATTTATTGTAAAGTTAAAATGTAATAGATTTTTTGGAAGTTTTATAATGCTTTGTTGGATTTTTATATGTCAATGTCAAAAACAAACTAAAACTAGTAATTTCAAACTTCTATACTCACATTAAGCAAAAGGCCAACAATTTCTCTTACAATTCATTCATGATTTCCCTCCATAAATTGGATGTCATTTCTCCTTGTCTATCCACTCCATAAATCGTATATTTACTCCAAAAATCATACCATGTAGACAAAAAAAGACTTGAAAATAGAGACTTAATGGTATTGTCAACATATAGAAGTGTACAAGTTAGGGTCGTTGAAGTTGTGCCCCTAATCCATTAATCATGCTCTCTAACTTATTATAGAATTGAACCACCTATCCAATTGAGCTCTTGATCCGGATTTTATGAGCAGAACGAAATGAATACAGATTATTATCAGATGCTTAACACAAAATAACAGAGATACAGTAAAACTGGTTTTCTATTCAATAAGGAAATAAGCTAGAACTGTAAAATGCAGAGGAAAACAAGCTTGCTGGAATGGTGGCGGCTCATCTCTGAGAAGAGATGTGACGGCTGCGCTCAGTTCGCAAGAAGATGGTTACAATGAGGCTCTCAAGGCCTTTTACAATAAACAGGAATGTAAAAAACCCTAGACATCCAAAAACCTAACCCTAGGAGATGAAGCGCCAAAAGTCATGTGGGCCCCGTTTGGGTAAGTTAGTACATCAACTTCTCGGGGTCGTAACTTTTGCATACGATCTCCGTTTGGGGCGCTCGGTAGCCCGTTGGAAAGGTCTATCCGAGATTTAAAACTTTCGACTGGGGCCAAATGTATGTCGGGGGCAACCATTTGGCCCCCCAAATTGCCAAAAAAGGTCGTTTAGAGCCTCAAAATGGCCCCGGAAGTTCAAGACCCGAAAAACTGCTAAAAATAGTACAATACCAAAATTGCCATAAAACTGTTTTGAGCAAGTTGGAAAGGTGGGTGGCCACCAATATCCACTTGGATCAGCTCTAGCCTATAAATGACCTTTCAATTAAGTATGAGACCATGTTTTTCTATGCATTTTCATTCCATCCACAACTTTTCAAATTGTTAACAAGGCTCCAATCATTTCTTCAAGCTTAAAGTCCACAACTTTTCAAATCGTTGAGAAGGCTCTAATCATTTCATCAAGCTTTAAGTCTAGGGAGATCATCACTATAAGCTCTACTTTGGTTGGAAGCCAAACAAGATGGTTTTGAAGTCTACCACCCACTCTACTCAGAGCCTTTAATCTCTACTTCCTCCAATCTATGACAAAATGTTGTTATTGAACAATCAGCAAAAACAAAACAAAATATTCATTAATAACAAAATTAATGGTCTATTAATTAGGGTGTGATTTAGTGGCAAGTTGGGTGCTTTTTTTCATGATGAACCAAGTTCAAATCCCAATAAGTATGATTCCACTAAAAATTCCATCCAACATTAGGTAAAAAGCTTAACACTCTACTCTCACACATCTACCCATGTGTCCCTGTTAAAAAAACATAATTAATTATATTCAAAAGATAAATCCCATTCAATTTAGCATAGTATGTCAATATTGATTTGTGGTACTAAAATGCTTACTCAAACTTGCCAATAATGGAAATTACATCTTTATGTTTTCTCTTCACTTTGTCATTGTGATTAAGCTACCTTTTCATAAAGAACTGCCCTCTTTCCTTCTCTTGCATCCTCTTTTCCACTTTCAATATCCCTATACACATCTAAAGGTTTCAATCCTACAATATGATAGAAAGTGAGACCTTTAGATACATTTAGAGAATTTGCTATCTCATGCTCGTAAAAGTAGAAAAGAGGGTGTTCTCCTAGAACAAGACAACTCAGTGATGGTTGGCACACCAAACAAGGATCTTGCTCCCAAGACCAGACAAAAGGGAATCTTAATCTATGTGCTCCTCTAAATTGATTTCCATGTTTCTATCATAACATAAATATGTGCACAACTAGGGGTAAACACTATTTGTTGTTCAATAACTGCAGTGCAAGTATAGAGAGAATATTTCTCCACTTAATAATAATGGCTATCATGTTGCCATGTCTTTTGTTAGTACCTAACAAATTAATGGAATCAACTATTCTAAACTTCAAGATGAAACAGAAGGGCTAGAAAAAAGCTAATTATACTCTAGATGAAATAAAGAAATCCCAACTTTAGAGAAGAATAGTGACATAAATTCATAGACGTGGAATAGGCAAACACATGGTGAATGCAATTAGGAGGATGAGAAATTTAATATCCTCGTATTAATGATAAGTATTGAGCTTCCAATAGAGCAACATGTTAAATCTAGCTATGAGAATTATACTAGCTCGACACCTAAAATTTAAATCAAAAGCATTTTGCAAGTAGCTAAGGCATCTCAAGCTTATGATAGAAGGACAACAATAAATCGATCATTGCATGGTCATCGATTTCATAACTTATTATTTGTATCATCTCAAGATGTGATGTCAAAACTAATGCATAAAAAATCAACAAAATTAGAATCTTAACTCAAGAAAGACTCACAATGAATACTTGTCTTTTATAAGCACACCATTTATCGTTTTTGGTTCTTTTCAAGTCCAACAATAATATAATTTTCCTCCTAACTCATTGACATTGGCAATGTGTATGTATGCTCACCCAACTAAATCCACTTGATATTTAAATTTTGTCAATTCCCTCTCATTGTAGATGTTATGACCATCATTTGTGAAATGTCCTTGATAGAGAAATGATCAATAACCCCTTTAAGCATTTCTTTGGGAGTGACCATATGACTAGAAAAGATGTGACCTCTCGATAGTAAGAATTCTCCTCATTAGCACTCCTTGCTATTCAATTACAAGGAAGAAGCTATACCAAAAAATGATATTTTTGTGGACTTACAAATCATAAGGATGCAAGGTTATCATTGCATGTAAGAAAACCTAGCACATCTATGCTCTTATCATTTGACTACTTCAACTGAGTCTACTTACTACAGTCAGAAGGGTTGGTTATACCTTACACAAAGGAAGAGGGAAGATGAAAGCAAAAAATATTCTTCTAAATGTGAACCCTCTTGTACGGGATTTTCTGGTTCCAATAATGGCGTAGAATCCTTTCATGTAATAAGGTCCCCTTCCCTAGAAGAGGGAAGATGAAAGCAAAAAATATTCTTCTAAATGTGAACCCTCTTGTATGGGATTTTTTGGATTCCAATAATAGCGTAGAATCCTTTCATGCAATAAGGTCCCCTTCCCTTTTTAAGGGATGGAAAAGCATTGAACTCAAATAGGCAAGGCCTTGATTGAATCAATGAAACTAGCCAATAAGGTCTCAATGGACCCTTCTAATGAAAAGTTGGTCCTAAACACGTCAATCAACTCAAGCACCAAAGTTTTGATCAATCCTTGTCTAAGAAATATGATCATTATCAACCCTTACCTAATAGATATGATAGTGATAAAAAGGTGCATGGCTAAAATTGCATGCAAGGTAACCAATATGCCAATTGTCAACAACATTGTTTGAAAGAAACATCTTTAAAACCTATAAAGCATATACTTGCAACTGCTTAGTCTAAATATGCTTTGATTTGGATCTTTTCCAGTCAGATTTTTCCAACTATTTTTGCCCAGAATCTAGTCAAAATTTAAGAAGAATTGCTAGAATTGCAAATATAAGTAGTTCAGATTGCACAATCTGCGAGCAACAATGGTATTTGTGTGAAAATCCTCATAGTAGATCTAAGAGATGATGTATACCTCACAAGAAAGTAATTGATTAAGCAATAAAATAGAAGAAGGGTGGTCAATGCAGTATAATGAGCAACATTATAATAATACAGTAGAACTCGGATAGAAGCAAAAATACTTCACACACACTAATTAATTAATCACAATATGGACAATAAGTAGTATAATGCATGAGGATTCGAATGCCTAAGGTGGCAATTCGAATTAGCCTTCATGGAGTGATCAAAAGATCACTGGAGTGTCATCGGAGCACAACTAGTAGTTTATCTCATCATCGATGGAGTCATCAATGAACAAGTAACTGTCAACCGTCAGTCAAACTGAGTCTAACTGAGTGTGGTAGGTGTAATTGAATGTAACTGGCACATGGAGACACTAACTGAATGAAGGAGGCTCAATGGAGGGCACATGAGGAGCTAACTGGAGTTAGAACAGGTAGTCATGTCTCATCGGAGGTCAATCGGAGTGATAACAGTAGTGAGGAGTCAGTCTGGCCTCAAATCAAGGAAAGACTAGTGGATAACTGAAGTAAACTGGACTGGTAGGTGAGAAAGGTGCCCTTCTAATGCAGTAGGCGAAAGGAGGGCACATGACAGGCTAGGAGAACTGAAACTGAGTGGAAGGAAGCTCTGGGGGCTAGCTAACTAAGGGCTAAGTGCTGGGACTGATGACTGGAATGCATGCAAACCCTAAAAGTGCATGCATTACTGAAAATGTAAATGATCAAAATACTGGTGGGACTAGGACCAAAGGTAATCCATCCTTAATCCATCCTGAGCCCTGGTAACTAAGACCAAAGGTCACCCAATACAATGAATAATAACAGTCAATAAACCAAGGACGTGGGGAAAATTTCATGGGAAAAATACCCCCCCCCTCAAAACAGACTGTAAAGCACACATAAAAAACAAATGCTCCAAACTCAAGCAGGTGTGATGCTTGGTCATGTCTGGAGGTATCTTCTTCTTGGGAAGAAGTGGATCACGCTCAAAAAGCATGTGCTTGTACTTGCTCTTCAGATCGAATGTGATGAGAACAAATCCAAAAGTATGAGGATGATCCTTGAACCTGTGATTCGAATCAGCTGAGGTAGGCTCAAATCTATGAATGTGTAGATAGTCTTTTGTATTCTCCTTCGAACCATCATGGGTGAGATTATGCCAAAAAGAACCATCAAATAATAAAGATTGCTTGGAATCCAAATCAGATCCAAGACTTGAATCATGGTTGCTTAAGATCTCCTTTGAACCATTTGAGGTGAGATCTAAACCAGTAAGTGCATAAGAAATTTTCTCAAGCGAATGGCAATGGCGATTATCTTCAATAAACTTCTGAGAACATGAAAGAATGATCTTACAATAGTAAATGAGAGGTGATTGCTTGGAATCCAAATCAGATCCAAGACTTGAATCATGGTTTCTTGAGATCTCCTTTGAACCATAAGAGGTGAGATCAAAACCAGTAGATGCATGAGAAATTATCCCAAGCGGATGGCAATGGTTTCTTGAGATCTCCTTTGAACCAGCAGGGGTGAGATCAAAACCATGATGTGCATGAGAAATTATCCCAAGCGAATGGAAATGGCCATATTCTTCAATAACCTTCTGAAAGCATGGAATAATGATCATATAGTAGTAAATAAGAGGTGATTGCTTGAGGAGAGCGAATGCATTACCTCCAATAGCTGATTTTACCTCCGAAATAATCATGTGATCATGATGCAAACCAACAGACTCTAGTGCAAGAGAGGATTTAGAACCTTCTACAATATCTAGAGTGTGAGCTGGCACAGAAAGAGAAGAAATTTGGAACATGAGTGTAGAATCTGCAAGTTCTTCTTCTTTGTGGACAACTTCAATATGAGATGTGTTTGATACTGGTTCATGGTCAATGAGATCATCAAGGAGGGCGAATGCATCACTTTGCTTGTTCTCGAAAGGGTTTGGACCAATTCCTTCATTCTGTCTATCAAATATTACATCCAGGTGAGCCCATAGCTCTTTTGGTGATGAAAAATCAGGGAGGTCATATAACATCCATTCAGTCATAGCAAACATCATGGCTGCAATAGCTCTTCCACCTTCATCTAACCAGTCATTCTCTTCTTCAGAGGATTCGAACTCTTTTTCAAAACAATGATCAAAGAGACCATTTTTCTTCAAATGTGCTATCATCAGTGGTTTCCATTCACCATAGTTGAATGGAGAAAGAAGATCATAGTTGAATGGAAAAAGAGGAGGGATTTCTTCTGAATACATTGAAGCTGTAGAAGACCTACAAAAACAATAGAGAATATCTGCAACTACTACTGCTGCAAAAATGCAGAAACTGCTGCACTCGAAATTTGGATAATAACCTGCAAAAAACTCTCAGGAATGGAGATAAACAATACTCTCAACATGCTCTGATACCATGTGAAAATCCTCATAGCAGATCTAAGAGATGATGTATACCTCACAAGAAAGTAATTGATTAAGAAAGAAAATAGAAAAAGAGTGGTCAATGCAGTATAATGAACAACATAATAATAATACAGTAGAACTCGGATAGAAGCAAAAATACTTCACACACACTAATTAATTAATCACAATATGGACAATAAGTAGTACAATGCATGAGGATTCGAATGCCTAAGGTGGCAATTCGATTTAGCCTTCATGGGGTGATCAAAAGATCACTGGAGTGTCATCGGAGCACAACTAGTAGTTTATCTCATCATTGGTGGAGTCATCAATGAACAAGTAACTATCAACCGTCAGTCAAACTGGGTCTAACTGAGTGTGGTAGGTGTAATTGAATGTAACTGGCACATGGAGACACTAACTGAATGAAGGAGGCTCAGTGGAGGGCGCATGAGGAGCTAACTGGAGTCAGAACAGGTAGTCATGTCTCATCGAAGGTCAATCGGAGTGATAACAGCAGTGAGGAGTCAGTCTGGCCTCAAATCAAGGAAAGACTGGTGGATAACTAAAGTAAACTGGACTGGTAGGTGAGAAAGGCGCCCTTCTCGTGCAGTAGGTGAAAGGAGGGCGCATGACACACTAGGAGGACTGAAACTGAGTGGAAGGAAGCTCTGGGGGCTAGCTAACTGAGGGCTAGGTGCTGGGACTGATGACTGGAATGCATGCAAACCCTAAAAGTGCATGCATGACTGAAAATGTAAATGATCAAAATACTGGTGGGACTTGGATGGACTATAGGAATATCCTAACAATTTGAGGGCATTGAATCCATCAATGCATTCAAAATGCAATTTAAGAAATGAAAATTTACAATTTGACCAAAGATTGTATAGTCGGATTACAATTATGATAGCTGAAAATAGACCAAATCATATCATGTTTAGACTACTTCAAAAATATTTATGACAGATCTTGCAATGTTAGTGGGTTTTGAAAAAGAAAGTACATTATCTCAAGGCTTAAAGTTTGGGGGGTTAAAAGAATAACATTTGCCATTATCGGTGCCAAATTTGGCAACATGTCAATAAGGGACCCAAGGAAGGCTACTGGCAAAGTAATTTCTCGAGTGCATTGAAATGGACCTTGCTAAGAAAGTCCCTAGGCATGTCAAGTTGGTCATGTATGGGAGAGAGGTGCTCCAAAGGGTTCGATCTCTAAACTACTTGATTGCATGTTTCCTCTATCGGGACCCTCCTCATTAAACTAGATATCGTCAGATTAAGAAAGGAAGGGACCAAAGCCCCAAATAAAGCCAGTCAAGAGCATATGGTAGAAGGCATCGAGAAAGGAAAGAAAATCAACTTGCGATACTACATCTTGCCAATGATCACTACACATAAAAGTCGAGGAACTCAATCCATTACGTAGTCATAAGATTCAAGGGGCACTCACTCTCATTCTCAGCCTCCTAATTCGAAGTGCCGAGTGAAGAAGACAAACAACAAGAAAAAGGATGCCAATGTAAGAACTAGTGTTTCAAGACCAACGAAGAATAGTAAGGTGGGGACCAATGTCTAGCAAGGTATCTCCCTAACCAGAAAGGATTAAAGTGGACCTGATAGTATTATGGAAGATCATTATCACAACCTAAGAGGTTAGGCTTGAGTTGACGGTGCTTCTTTCCTCAAACCAAGAAAGCAAAATGTATACAGGGCACAAAGTCTCTCGTACTGCATGGTTCTGGACTTTAATAGGATTGGATGACTTTAATAGCTCGACTGGTTGTTACCAATGTTGCTGAGCATTTAGCTAGTTCCATGCCTGCGGGTGCCTGGTTCAATCCCACTGGGTTAGGCACACTAGTCTATGCCAATGGGTTTGCCAGGGATCCCATCCACTAATGTGGGGAAGCATCCCTTGGGTTTCCCCATAAAGATTTCCTTGGAAAAAAATATATATGCCAAAAAAAAAAAGAACCAGAAACAGAGAAAATTTACATCTCCAAATATATTTCACTTCAAATCGATCTGGCAAACTCAGGTGCAGACCGCCAGGAAAAATTCAACTTGTATGTTTTAAGATGTGTAAAGGAGCTATTTTATAGGTAAAATTTAGGGCTTTAGGGACCCATAATTTGCCTTTTTTATGTTTTTTGTGTAATTTATACAAAAAATTCTCTGTTTTGGAGTGGTCAGCTTGACATTTTCGAAAAGCTAGAAAGAGATCTTGAGCAGAACCTCTGGCACTTCCAAACTGGAAACACATCGCAAGTGGATCTGGATACATGGAAATGCAGATCCTGGATCCTCTGTAGGTGGATCCGGTAACATAGTGCAAGTTTATTTACCAAATATCTGCAAAAGGAAATTAAAAATTACTTCTTCATTTTGCAAAACTGGAATCTGTTCCTCCTTTGGTAAACAAAGGACAATTTTAAACTTCCATGCAACATAATGTCTAAGTTTGTCAAGCGAAACAATGCCAAGGAAAAAATTGCAATAGTTGCTTATTTCTTCAACTAAATAGGGTAAATTTTGGATCGAAGGGAGGAATCCATAGAAAATAGGTATCTGAAATGTTTGTTGAGGTCAAGTTTTGTATAGATAAAAGTGGGATTTTCACTCGCATAAATGTCCCACAAATAGAGAAAATGCCTTCATCCCTGGGATGCAAGTACTCGTTTATTTAGCCTCACATTTTTCTGCATCCCACTCTAATCTTTTACATTGTGAAGCCTCCACTCTGGCAACGCTAGAGAAAATCAATCCATAATATAATGATCAATCAACTCTCTATTGCAAATTTCAGCTAAACTGCCAGCTCCAGAATTATCAATGTAAGTAGCCTATCATTGTCTTTGCACTCGGATAAGACGAGGCCACAAAAACAGAGCCTTGTTCACCAAATTCTTCTGACAAAACCAGAACCTGTGCTGCATAATCATCAAGATTAACCTTAATTGCAGCACAAATCAAGTTGCAATACCTGCAATTTTTTATTGCCAGTCTTTCAAATTGAAAATCATCAAATCTACTAAGTAGTAAGAACAATCTCCAATAGTCTGTTAACATTTTCAATCATTCAAAATTGCCCTCACATTGGTATAGGTCACAACTCGGCCAGCTACTTCCAGACCGGGTTGCATAAACGTCTCAGCCAAGTGGTTCAGTATAATTCTTAACACCTTTGTGAGATGTATATTCTTTTGTTGCACAAACTAAAGATCAACAATGAAAGTTGAAATCAGTTTTTATGTGCCCATAATACTAACAGATATGGAAGATCATAATTACCCTTCTTTCAGGCATTATGGTTCTTTTACCCAAAATACCAAGACTTTAAAGCTTCCAAATTTGAAATTACCCTTCTTTCAGACTTTATGATTATAAATTACAGTTCCTCTTTATGAAGATCATCAATCAATTATTTTTTCCAACAGCAATCTAGCTTGCTGCTTGTGGTTTAGAAAAATCAAAACATTAACTGCTGATATAACTCCACATTTTCAGAATCTTAACCTTTGATTATAGTAACATCTCTAGTGATACTTATGTCTATTCTTCTCCAATAGGGAAGTAGTAAACAAAAGTATTCCTGAAGTAATGACATCACAAATAACACCTGGATTTTATGCGAACTGTAGGAATGGAATTTATCAACTGCAGAAATGACACTCAGCCCAATATCATTGTATCCATTGCACTTCAATGGACATGCCTAAAGGCTAAACTTTAACAGTCTAGGGAATGAGTGCCACCAAAGGGGATCAATGTAAAATATTCTGATTTGAAGAGTAAAGCTTCAAACCAAGGAAACACATTTATTGGTTGAAACATTTATTTTGCCCACAAGGCCGGACCATTCTAGTATGGTACACTTGAATAAAAGATACACTGATAAAGGATACTACTGCAGAGATCCCAAACTAAATGTAACTCAAAAGTCTATTGCTGTCACAATAATTTAGTGCTCACATATAGTGCCAAGCTTGCCTCAATTCAATCATATGATATATTCAACCACTATAGTTATGTGGCTTGAGCCTCCTTACTGTAAATGCAGGTCATGAGGTCAAAGCCTCCTTGATATCAGGAAATGGCACACATTTGAAATTGTGGATGTAACCCATCACATATCCCTATAAAGACCTTGAACGAAGAGCCGGGCATAACATTCAGCTATTTGGTCTTTTTGCTTGTTCTCCTAGGTGATGCAGTTGAAGAGCTGCCAAAGTATGTCTCGAGATCTCGGTGGAAACCAATTCTCGCATCATATTTACTAAACCATCACCAACTTGATTAGCACCAAAGTGTAAGTTCTGCCCCATACCATTATGTTGAGGTTGATGTATCTGAGAATGAAGCATTGGGATCATCATCTGAGTGATCGCCGTATGTAAAGCTACAGAAATGTTCTTCTCTACGGAGCTTTCTGATGATGCACTATCTACTCCCAACATTCTATACAAATCGAAAGAATTTGAAATTCTATTACTGACTGCAAAAGAATCTTCTGCAAATTCAATATATTCAGGGCCTAACAAAGAGCCTTTTGTAGGATTTGCATTCTCACATCCTTGAGTTTGTGCTCCACAGCAGCCACGGCCACATCGGCTAGGTACTCCTAGGAAGCCATCATTGCAGAATGAGCTACAAAATGCTGGTGGAGTGCAAGATGCAAAACAAGAATTATCAAGCTTTTCATGTGTCAAGGGAGGCATTGACGGGATGTCTCCTGGGGTTGTTCCAGATATGAAAAAGTTCGGTTCCATGGATCTTCCTGCAATCTTGGTATTAGTTGCAAGAGGACTGTAGCGGCTAAATGCACTCAAACGAGGAGTTGGACGAATAATGTTATCAGATACCTTTGCTTCAGGTCTTTGCTCAGCAGCTTGTGTCTGGCCATCATCCTCTTGAAGCTCACTTTCCCTACTCTTGTCATCTAACTGAACAGGTATGTTGTCTTGTGCCATCTGCTGGTTAAATAAGGGATGACTCCCAACTTCACCTCTATCATCACCTGTCTTCAGAGAATCAATGGCCCTATCTGAGCTAGTATCGTCAGAGAATAGCCCACTCCTTTCCATATTACTGAATTCTGCTTTCGCTTTTTCGGACCCATTGGAGGGTGATTCCTTCTTCCATTTATCAATTCCAAGGTATTTGCGCCTTAGAGTTGAATTCCAGTGGTTCTTTATTGCATTGTCAGTTCTCCCTTGGAGCATCCTTGCAATGGATGCCCATTTATTTCCATGGATTGCGTGAGCAGCAACAATTGCTCTATCTTCTTCATCTGCATTTGTGAACTTGAATTATAAGTAACAAGAATCAAAGAAGGTAACACAGATTTCAGAATTACGATGTTGAAAAAACTCTAATCCTGCTAGAAATTCATGTCAAATTGTCAAAGCAACAACAAAGTTTAAACTTTAACAAGAGGAAAGTGATCTAAGAGACTGCAAAGTATGTTAGTGCTGGCAAACATAATGAAAAGAAGCGAGTCCTATCTTTACAGCATGTATCCATCAGTGCAAAATGTAAAAATAAACAAAACACAAAACAAAGCTGTACAGCGCACAATCAGTATCCATTACAAACAAATTAGGTAAAATGTATGGTGATATTTCATATCCATCTGCAAAAGCTTTCCATTATAGCTTAACACATCCAGCTGATTATAAGCTTCATCCAGAATTTGCCAATAGGGTTGCAACAGAATTCAAACTTATGTTTCCTAATTGCTTCAGATGTGGTAAAAGCCTTCTGAACTCCATTTTTGTAAAATCAATAGGACAAAAACTATTTTCCCTATAACCACTACCAGTCATCCAATAATGATGGCTTGTTAGCAAACAGCTCAGAAAATCTCGAATCCAACATTTGAGGGTCAAAAGGCACTGACAAATTGTTAGATATAAAGATCAATCTGCTAGGAACAATTGACTGCAGCAACAAAATAGGGAACTGTTTCCAATATACCCTACCAGGTTTTCTAATCAAGTTACACTGAAAGCCTTCAATCCTTGTCACAATGAAGACGCAAAAGTATGGAGAAAGCTTTATATTCTGCTATAGGAACTTCCTGGAAATGGGATAGGTCTAAAAGTCAAAATACTGGAATGCAACTTATGAGTCCCAAATCAATCCTCCATAACTGTTGAAACATGAGTCAGACTTCTTCTGTGTATAGAAGTCATAGTTTTCTTTTAAAGTAATTTGATTGAAACAGTCTCAAGGCCAAAAGAAACTACATAAATCTGTTCAAGGCCAATAGAAACTACATAATCTGTTTAAAGATGCATTCCTTACTTTTTCTTTTCAATTTTCAATAACTGATATGATGCCAGCCATAAGACATTCTTAGCTTGCAACAATCTGGGCATGCCACCAACCTTGTGCAATTCTTTGGCTTCAATTCTGATGCATGCAAAATGAGCATTGATGCTACTAAATACAATTAAATTATTCATGATGTTCTTCTGCATAAGACAGATCATCCTCTAGCCCTGAAGGTAAGCTCAAGTGGTCATGAGCCAGACGTGTGATCTCTCCCCAATGTTAGGGAGGTTACAGGTTTGACAAATCATATACATTTCAGAATGTCGCATTTACATTACATGCCTTTCACAACATTACAACCCCCAACTCCTCTTGCATTTCTAATATACCGTTTTTCTTCCTTGCACAGAAAGATTCACATTCATTATTTATGTTTTCCTTCAATCCTTGTTGGTTATTTCCACTATTCCCTGTACAGCCAGGTGTCTCCCAATCCTCTTTTATTTTATTACAAATTCTGCAAATACACTCACAAAATCATCCATCCCTTCATGCATTACTTCTTCCTCAATTTGGCCTGAACTCATTCCTACCTTTCCATTTGTATTGCTACTTCGACCTTCCTTAAATTCTTCTCACTGACCAGTTTTACAAAAAGCTTTGGCCAACAATTGAGAGTAATCTTTTGGCCATGTGTGAAGAAGCCCCGAGGACATATAGCATGCAGAACATGTGAATGCGGGATATTAAACTTCTCCCAGAGGGATCTAAAAAGGAACTTGTGGGAGGATGGAGACCAATCACTGTCTTTAACATCTTCTAGAAAGTTTTAGCCAAGTTATTAGCAAAAAAACTAAAACCTGTCACGACTAGGAATGTATAACTAAAAACAATGAGATTTATCAAAGGTCAATCTTGGAAATCTAATTACAGTATGGTAGAACATAGATTGGGTTAACAGTAACACTAAACCACCTTGAAAAAAATGTTCTTCCTTTACATTGACTTTGATAAAGCTTACCATAGGATAAAATTTGGGATTTCTTTTTAAACACAATCACATGGCTTGGGTTGTGTTTACACTTGAACCAGCTCTGCTTTCTTCAATGGAGATTCAATGCAACTTGTAGACACTATGCCCACTGTCACCTCAACATATGTGCCTCTCAACTAGGGTTGGTTCATGCCAATTCCGAGGGGGTATCCCTAACTGTACCTGCAACCTATTAGTTAATTGAGCAAATAGGAAAGGGTTGCAGGTAAGTAAATCTCTATGTCAAATCTAGAACTAGGAGGGAAGAATCAAAGAAGACCAGTGTCTTTCAAGGGCTGATGGGGTCAAAGGTGGGCTAGAACAATTGTACAAAGAGGGATGGAGAATAGGGGCGAGGCTTCCAAGATGAAATAATCTCGCCACAAAACGGGGTACAACTTAAATAATTGGGTTTGGGTTGATGACAACTTTGTCCTGGTCGTTATAAGCGAACTAAGGAGTGGTTTACCCACTCTACAGGTCCATAGGGGCATAGATAGCTAACTGAAAACCTGCAACAATTAGTGCAGATCAAGGAAAGTAATC
The DNA here is from genome assembly GCA_027924585.1 of Larix kaempferi. Classification (NCBI taxonomy): domain Eukaryota; kingdom Viridiplantae; phylum Streptophyta; class Pinopsida; order Pinales; family Pinaceae; genus Larix; species Larix kaempferi. The sequence goes on from BSBM01000502.1 coordinate 20,478,651, forward strand.
TTCAAACCTGTTAACTAGCCCTAATAACCTGCACAAGAAAGAATTCAAGAACACACTCTCCAAAGATTTAAGTACACAGAAAAAAGGAAGACATGTGGATCAACGAACTGGCTTTCTTCAACTGTCAATCTGGATTTACAAGAGGCAATCTCTGGGATTCCACCCCCTTACAATCAATTCTATTGCTCTTTATAGGCCTTACTAGGCAATTGCGCCCTAGTTCTGAGAGAAACCTAGCTGCATGAGATCAATGTTAATTGTGTCATGCAACTGCAATCTATTGGCAGTTTGACTGCTGTTCAAATCTCAGCTTTGAGATCCTAACCATCCTCCATAGGTTGGGTGCACCTGTCTTGTATGAGTTTATCCATAAGTTTATGAATACGCCCTCTTCTTTCCAAAAGAAGTCTGTAATTAACTGTTAGTTGTGGTCTAAATGCCGGTCAATTTCTGTCAAGCGAGTGCACCCTATACCCCCTACTTGGACTCTCTTATGGGCATGTATACGCTCAAAGAAAGGAAATCAGGTAACAAAATCACTTATGACGCACTCTACAACCATCATCCTGCATGTAATAACTGCTGAATGTAAACCTCAAGTCGTTAAACCTCCAAAATATAATCAAACAGTTGATTTAGACCACTTGAGTTCTAACTAGTACACATGCTTACGGTTAAGGAAAGTGCAGTAGAGTTTGAGGTCATCATGCATGCCAAGCTTCATGAGTCCAACTGCTATTTATAGATGGCAAATAAATTCACTTTAATTGTGGCGTTGCTTGAATGATAACATATGGTAATCAGAATACCCATCTGCTGTTCTAAAAATGGCACTGGAGTTTCCCCTTGCTGTGCCTCCTTGCATGAATGATAACTCCAGATAATACCTAAGTGGTGTATGCATCCCTTACTGTTGTTTTAAAAATAGCATTTATGTATGGCAACGTGGAGTAGACTGAGGTTTGAACCATATGCTAACTTAAGTAACCACTCTTTGTGTGAATAATAACTAAAGATGCCAACAAATTGATGCATGCATCCTCATCCTGGGCATGTATACACTGAAAGAAAGGAAATCAGGTAACAAAATCACTTACGATGCACTCTACAACCACCATCCTGCATGTGATGACTGCTGAATGTAACCCTCAAGTCATTAAACCTCCAAAACATAATCAAACAGTTGATTTAGACCACTTGAGTTCTAACTAGTACACATGCTTATGGTTAAGGAAAGCGCAGTAGAGTTTGAGGTAGAGTTTGAGGGCATCATGCATGCTCATCAGTCCAACTGCTATTTATAAATGGCAAATAACTTCACTTTAATTGTGTCTTTGCTTGAATAATAACTTATGGTAATCAGAATGCCCATCTGCTGTTCTAAAAATGGCACTGGAGTTTCCCCTTGGCTGTGCCTCCTTGCATGAATGGTAACTCCAGATAATACCTAAGTGGTGTATGCATCCCTTACTGTTGTTTTAAAAATAGCATTTATGTATGGCAACATGGAGTGGACTGAGGTTTAAACCATATGCTAACTTAAGTAACCACTCTTTGTGTGAATAATAACTAAAGATGCCAACAAATTGATGCATGCATCCTCATCCTGGGTAATCAAGTGCGTGTTCAACTCAACATAATCATCAGTTTACACCCCAACTCGTGCACTTTACTTCTTCAAAAGCAGCCCTTTGCACACAATCGTCGTGATTGAGGTTTCTTCATAATGTTTCAAACTTTCAACACCTCAGAAATAGGTGTATCACCACCTGCTGATGTTTGACCATCGTCTAAGCTAGAAGTAATACTCGAAAGTGACAAATTTCAGCTATGTCCTTCAATCTGAACAGAAACACAGTTAGTGATGGAATTCTCTTCAGTTGCTTGTGTTCGATGCTCACCATTAATCAATGGATCCTTTTGTGTGCTTGACACTTCTCCTTCTAGATTGGATTTAGGAGAAAAACGCAAGCATTCCTTCTTAAAGCCATCGTCCTCTGAACAACTTTCCTTTTGAGTCAATGTAGTCTGCAGTGCCGAGAAACTAACCAAACTACTATTTGCAGCCACCAGATCCGACTAAGAGAGTTGCATACCATCATCTGAATCAATTTTCGTTGTATGGTTTTGCCCGAGATGTATAGGTCACAGGTTTTGATGGCTCAGGTAATGGGACATTTACACTCATGCCAATTTGTAATCAGTGCCTTTACAGTATAATTGGGAATCGGGAATAAGGTTTCTATGACCAAGGGTCTGGCATGTTTTAGAACAGGTTATTATGCCCTACTCCAGCCACTGTTGGATGTAACCCCTCTCGTATGTTTTCCCAGAAGCTACAATCACTAGGTTTGACATCAATTCCAATGAAAGAGGGAATCGAAAATCTGTAGGGATTGGCACTCCTGCTTCTGTCTGGGATTGCTTGAGTTCTACCATGTAATCACACATTTGTGTAACTAAACCAATTATTTGATTAGTGTAATCCTCCTCCTGTTTGACTTTTTCAGCACATAAATAGTCTTTCTCCTTTCCAGATAAGAGGTTTCTCTCAAGACTTCTTGGTTGGATGTCAATTCAAGCACTTCAGCAATTGTCCTTAGTTTCTCATTGTCAAGTTTGAAGCTGTCTCTGTGATCCTTCAATGCTTTCTCTAGATCTGTTGATGTTTGTTCATAATAAGTCTCGCGCATATATCTTATTCTTTTCAGCTCCTTAATGCAGTGCTCAACATGTGCCTGTGTTTGTTCCAAAACAAGCAAAGAAGAGAATAGCAATGTACTCAAGGCATGACTGATTTTTAAGGAAATGACCTCAAACTTGGGTTGGAACTGCCCACTACACAACACCTTTTGCTGCATGCATGTTTCACTTAAAGGACTAGACTGTAAATACTGGCTGAGGTGTATCTGGGAAAAACTCCTTAAATGAGAATCTATCCTTCAAAAAACTATGTTTAGCTTGATTGCCTTCATAAGTAGCAAGAAATCTTCCAGTGAGAATAAAAATGCAAAAGCCAGAAGAATCCTGTAGTTTCACATGTATACCCAATATCTTCAGGTAGCTGTAATGTTTTTATGTTTTTTCTTCAAGCCTCTCAACTTTTTTCAAGTTAACAGTGACTCCACAAGGGGACAGCATGCCCTTGCAAGATGCTAACACCCTAGTGATCTCTAGTTATGCTTCCAACTGAAAAAACCATCAATTCATTAGTACCATATCCCTAAGTTTGGATAAGACCTTAACAAACACAACTTGACCTTACGAGACAAATATGTTGGGATCATGACCAACGCATAAGCTGCTAAACTCCCAGTAGAGACAGTACCATATTTTTCAAAAGATATACTTTCATTGACACAACAACACCCACAAAGTCTTATTCAAACTTTGACCTAGGACAAGTGAGTCCCAACTCAGATTTTACTCAGGGAACCAATAAGATATATCCTCACATTCCAGAATAACAAAAGAATCTAATCTATAAGAAAAATGTAAAACAAAACAAACCAACCCCCTAGAGTTGGGACTACTCATGCAAATGCAGAACAACTTATTAGAAATGAAACAAGCTGCGAAAGAGAAAAATGGAAAAAATAACTGAAATGAATGCAAAAAATTAAAAAAAACAATCCCCCAACAAAAATAAAAATTTACCACTAACTTATCCATTACCCAAAAACAGAAAGAGCCATCCCTATCCCTTTTTTAATGGCCCCTTAAGTCAGTTACTGAAAATAAGACTTCAGCAACTGTCCATTGACTGAAAGTTGTTTTTCTTCGCTATCCATGCTATTGCTCTAATTTGGAAATGGCCCAACCAAAGGCTGTCAAATTTACCATGTTTCCCTAGTTTCTCCCTTTTCTTGTCCCACAAAAGGACCATATCTCCAACATGCAACACCCTATTCCTGAGTTTCTTGTCAAAGGCTTGCTTGATTTTATTTAGGTAGTCAACAAAGTGATTGTAAGCATGTTTGTGGTTCTCATCCAACTGTAACAAGGCATCAATATGGGATTGCAATGCCTCTAAGTTAGCAGTAAACTGCTACAGCAACTTACACTAGCAATCTCCAATTGATAGGCAATACTACATCCCGACCATAGACAAGTTCAAAGGGACTCTTACCAATAGCACGTTTCTTGGTAATGCAATCATCCCACAAGGAAAACCTTAACTTGTTGTCTCGGCTCCCTTTATTCTCTCCAATAATCCTTTTGATAATCCGCAATAAATTCTCGTTACTTGAGGCCATTCTCTTGCCGATAATAATTGGATGAATGCAAGAGCAGAATGCCATATTGTGCACAAAAATCAATCAATTCTGCAGATCTGAACACACTAGCATTATTTGTGGTAATTTTTGCTGGTACCTCAAATCTGGTAGTTAGATGTGTCTCCAAAAAGTCAACAATGGATATACTGGAAGACAATCAAAGGTGAATGGCCTCCACACATTGAGAAAAGTAATCTGTGGCTGTTAGAATCCACCTAAAACCATGACTAGAATCTTCATGGAATTCTCCTACTAAGTCCAACCCCCATTATTGGAAAGGGGCATCCACGATCACCAGTTCCAAAGGCAAAGCAAGCAACCTTTGGCACCCTGAAAATTTCTATATTCATCACAAGACCGCACAAACTTATGGACATCTATAAATAAACATGGCCAAAAGTATCCATCTCTCATAATTTTGTGCATCCTAGTTCTAGCAGAAAAATGCCCTTCGCAGTAACCAGAATGTAATTCCTTCATTAGTTCTTGAGCCTTTGTGGAATCTACACATCACAAGATCACACCATCAGGTTTCCTCCATCCGAAACCGTCATTACTTAAACAATATTTCATGGCTACCAACTTAACAGATCTTTGCTAATTTTTATCCAAGCGAGGTGGGCATGCTAAATTGTGCAAATAAAATGACAAATCAGTGTAGCACCCATGTTGTTGTAACTGAGATAAGATTTGCACATACCACAATGGGATCTTCCTCTGCTTGTTCCGCTTGCTCTCTCAACCAAGTGAACGCTGACCTCTGCCATTAATTTTGTCAACCCTTGCCCCTGCACAAGCTTTGTTGGCTTGAGTTCCAGATCGTATTCACGGATTTTGGCAATTTAACTACCTCATCTTCCCCAACATTTCTGTTGTAACAAAATCTGTTTCACCATTGGATGAAGCAAGTAGGCCACAACTTTAGCATTCCAAATATATTCTTTGAGCCATTTCACTGCTTGAACCAAGGCATAAGCCTGTTTTTCCATATTAGTGTATTTAAGCTTGATTCCCTTAGATGCATGATATGGTCTCCCTTGCACTTTTAGAATAAACCGTCAAATCATCTTGATAAACCATAATAAATTTATTATATCAAAAAAAGCGTAATATATGGCTCTTTGAAATGTGACCCCAGCATTTATTAATCCAAAACTCATGCAAACATAGGCATATGTTTCCCAAGGTGTAGTGAGAGTTGTTTTGTACCTATCATCTTCATCAACCAATACTTGGTTATAGCTTGAGAAACAATCCATCATGGACATCATTCTGAAACCCGTAACTGCCTGTAATACATAGCCCATGCTTGGCAAAGGATAGTTATCCTTCAAGGATGCAAGGTTCAAATTTCGAAAGTCGATGCAGATCCTAATCTCACCATTCTTCTTACGGACTAATACAACATTTGCCACCAACTGTGAGTTTTGAACAAGAGTGATAATCCCTGCTTCAAAAGTTCGAACAACTTCTGCAACTCTTTTTGTATGATGGGGGGCAATTTTGCATTCATATGTCTCTGTCTTTTCCTGAAAGGTTTGGTATGCTCTTTCAAAGGGATCTTATGCTTAATAACCTCGGTATTATAGGTTTTGAGCTCATCATACAACCATGCAAAAACATCCATGTATTCACGAACCAACTCCTCAATCTTTTTTCTCTCCAGAGGGGTGCATACTCAACCAGTCTTCACTAATCTTGGGCTTTCCCTAGATCCCACATTAACTTCAACAACCTGCTCTTCAACATCAACCACCTTTGAACTTTTAAAAGCATTGACTTTCAATGCTTTAATGTCCATCTCCTTTGCCTACTTCAAACCCAAAAGCAAGGCCTCATATTTGGCCACATTGTTAGTTACATTGAATTCCAATTCAAAAGAATATGGAAATAAGTTACCATCTCGTGAAAAAAAAATTGCTCCAACACCTACACCAAATTGGGAATGAGCACTATCAAAATACACGGCTCAGAGACCTTCAAACGTATTTTTTCTTGTTAAAACGACCTCTTTATCTGTTGGTTTATCGACATCCATAACCACATAAGTACCCACATCGTGCTCTATATATAGGGGCTCATTATCAGGCTGTCCAAGGTCTTCAACACCATGAAACAGTGGTTGTTCTCTGAGTAACGTAACCATCTCCAAATGAAATAGTGGCGTATGACCAATCCATCTAAATGCATCCACCAACACTGGCAGCCCACTTTCTTGACAGTAACATGCCCCACTTAGCTGAGCAATCGACACTCACTATATCAATTGTTATTGCAAACATACCTAGATATTCAAAACGAGGCCACAAACCTTCACCTCCTGGAATCCATTGCACATACATCCATGTAAGGTCTAGAAATCTCCAGACCCAATTCTTTCATGACTTCTAATGGCATAATGTTAGCAAAAGATTCTAAATCCAACATGCACTTACGTAATAAGAAGAAGCTTATTGACCAACAAGGAAATAAAGAAAGGAGTGTCCTCAGTTTATTTGCATACCAAGATATACCTAAGGAATTTCATCATTGGGCTTATTCAACTCACCATAACCAAGAAACCTTGCAACCTTGTGCCTTTGACCGAGCAATTGTAGTAGATCCGGTAAAGGAACAGAAATTTTGACTTTAAGGAGCTCCTATGCGTGATCAAAACTGGACACTGGTACTTGAACAAGGGATTACTGCTGTAAATGAACTGGCTTCTGAGGACTTTTATCGTGCATGGTCAGCGAACCAAAAGTCAGATCTTTGACTTTAAGGAGCTCCTATGCATGATCAAAACTGGACACTGGTACTTGAACAAGGGATTACTGCTGTAAATGAACTGGCTTCTGAGGACTTTTATCGTGCATGGTCAGCGAACCAAAAGTCAGATCTACCCCGTTTTACCTACAACCATGGCATCCCTCTTCTTCTAAATCTCTTGTTCTAGTGGGCCTGGTTGCATGCTCTAGGGCAACATTTTTAGGGTCATTAACATTGTTTGTTAGGGCTGCAAACTGCTTATCAGGTAACTGAAAACGATTCCAAGACCACTGGGAGCTTGAGCACAAATCAGCTCACTTTCCCCTGTCCAAAATAGATTTAATGTTTCATCCGACTCATTTGGAACATCCTCACACCAATCTTCCTGAACATCATTCATCAAATCTTCAAACACACCACCCACAACCCTCCTCATGAGGTGCTTGACAAGCTCTGCACCAAGCAGAGGGAGAGATGACAATAGCAAAATTGTTAGTTTTAAAAGGATTTGGAATATTCTGATCCTCACCTTGTTTATTTGGTAAAAAAGGCCTTTATTGTTGTGCCCTAGGATGGAAAAGGCAGATGGCTGAGGTAGTCGCTTATCGATTTCTCTCCATTTTAATCGCTTTGTTGCTCATAGTTTGCATAACACCTGCAAACGTATCAAACTCTTTAATCATGTGTTCAAGTTTATCTTTCGAAGGTTCTAATGATGTGGAATCCATCACGACCTTTCCCTTATAATCTCATGATCTTAGAGACTGAGGAATCTCTTTCTTCCCAGCTGCACTGAGATTATAGATTTTTCTGGGTTTTACTGCTTGCTGGTTTATGTCAACATTTCAGTGGTTTTCACCTTCAACTGGTTATGCATAGGCTGAAAGCTACTTATGAAAATTACTGTAACAATTAAACACACAGTAAAACACTAATAACAGGATGAAAATAAATATTTAACACATGCACACCATAAGAGATAGACTCAGATTTTTCGGCAACTATGCCCTGGAAAAACCCCCATGGGGAAAACCAGTAAGAGAGAAAGAGTTTCTTATTTCTTCAATAAATCTCAGTACATAAATTTTTACAGCATAAATTTTTACTTATCTCCACCAATAGATTTCACCCAGCACTTTTCTCGAAATCTGTGCCAAAACCAGCAGCCTCAATTTCTGTGCAATGAGTGCCTCGAACTCCGTGCTGACGGTACAGTGACCGTACTGTACGGTCCTCCTCGAATACTGTGCAAGACTGTCTCAAAAATCGAGCCTTAAATCTGTCTCGAGAAATGTGCAGCAGTCTCGAAATCTGTGAACACCCAATCTCCTCAAACTCGTGCTGAAACCTCGAGAGATGTGCCCAGAATCTGCCTCGGGCTGCATGCAACACTCCTCGAACTTTGTGCCCAGATTCACCTTGAAACTCGTGCCCAGATTCCTTGAAACTCATGCCAAAAATGGCAGCTGTACCTACACCTCGAAATCTGTGCTGTTATGAAGAAATAATGCTGTCAACAAATCCATACAGCATATTCAATGCCCAGCAGGTTGCCTCGAATTACGTGCCCACTGATACATGCATTAAATGCTCCTCGAACTGCGTGCCCAAGGTCTCTTGCTCTCTCTCGCTCTTCTTCTCACTTCATTCATAAAAAAAAGTGAGCTCTAAAGCCTCCCTCATGCTTTTTGTTCTATCTAACCCTAAGTGTGAATCTAATCCAACGGTAGAAAAAGATCTAATCCAATGGCTAAGATTCAATGAGAGTGAAAAATCACTTTTATTTAAATCACTTAAATAAAATTTCACTCACCCACTTAACTTTAGCAAAAAGTGACTTTCATTTTATAAAGTCTCATTAAGTGCATTTAATGTGAGGGTCACTTTTTCCCCCTTCCAAGTGACATTAGGCAATTGTCACTTGGGGACACTTCCCAAGGTACAAAACTAACACTCCCTCTTACCGAGGAAGGTGTTCCGCACCACTCCCAACTTATCTCTGAAGAAGACAAACTTCCCCCTCCCCAAAGACTTCGTCAGGATATCTGCTACCTGCTCATCAATGGAAATATACTGCAACTCAACTGCCCCTCTCTAGACGTAGTCTCGGATGAAATGGTACCTGATCTCAATCTGCTTCGACCTGTCATGGAACACCGGATTCTCAGAGAGTTCAATGCAACTCTGATTGTCGCAATAGATCACCATAGGTCTAAGCTGCTGATCAAATAAATCTACCAATAACTTACGAAGCCATAGTGCTTCGCAAGTAGCCTGACTGGCTGCCATGTACTCAACCTCATCAGAACTCAATGCAACGGACTTTTGTTTCCGACTGAACCACAACACTGCTGCCGAGCCCAAACTGAAACAACAATCGGAAGTGCTCTTCCGATCCCTCACACAACCTGCCCAGTCTGAATCTGTGAAACCAACCAGGCTGACTCCACCCGAACCCCTGTAGTCCAAACCATAATCCACTATACCTGCTAGGTATCTCAGTACGTGCTTTGCGGCGGTCCAATGCACACTCCTAGGCTCTACCATGAACTGGCTATGAGTGTTAACCGCAAAACACAAGTCTGGCCTGGAGTTGACCAGATACATCAACGATCCAACGAGCTGACGATAGAGTGTGGGATCCACCAACTTACCCTCGGAAGCATGAAGTTGCTTCCAGTTGGTGATCATCGGTGTAGACATAGGCCTGTAGTCCTCCATCCGAAATCTCTTCAGAATATCAAGTACATACTTCCCCTGTCCTAGGAAAATATGTCCAGGCTCCTGCCAAACCTCCATCCCCAAATAGTAATGCATCAGCCCAATATCAGTCATCTCATACTCAACTGCAAGATCTCTCTTGCAATGTGCAATGAGATGCTCATCTCCAGTGATAAACAAGTCATCAACATATAACAGAAGAATGAGAGGATCTCCACCAACCACAATGTAGTAAAGGTTGGGATCAGCCTCACTCTTCTAAAAGCCCATCGAAGTCAAGTATGCATCGATCCTGGAGTACCAAACTCTAGGAGCTTGCTTCAGTCCGTACAAGGCTTTCCTAAGCCTGCACACATGATAATCTCTCCCATAAATCTCGAATCCCTATGGCTGCTCTAAGTACACCTCCTCCTGCAGAAGACCATTGACAAATGCGGTCTTCACATCCATCTGGTGGATCTTCCAACCCATCTCTGCTGCTATAGATATCACTGCTCTGATGGAGGAATACCGAGCCACTGGCGCAAAAGTCTCATCATAGTCAACTCCCTCAACCTGTGAAAACCCCCGAGCCACAAACCGAGCCTTGAATTTCTCCACACTGCCATCTGCAACATGCTTGATCTTGTAAAGCCACTTGGAAGTCACCACTGACTTCCCCTCAGGTCTCGGCACTATCTCCCAAGCATCATTCTTCATGATGGAATGGTGCTCTTCCATCATGGCATCTCTCCATACCTGATGCTGAGAAGCCTCCTCAAATGTGGAAGGCTCAGAGTCACGAAGACTCACAACAAGGGCCATCCCATATCTGTCTGGCTCAACTACTGTCCTGATCACCTCCTAAGGTCTACCAAATGCCTCTGCTTCCTTCAAGGTGTCCTAAAGCCACTTAGGCTTCCTCTTCCTTGAAGGCTCCTCCCAAACTAGTCTATTCTCATTTGAGGAACTCCCAGAAGCAAAAGGTCCAACACCCCGAGGACCAGTGACTGATGAACCAGTCTCTGAAGACCCTGTAACCTGTGAACCTGAACCAGTACCTGTCCCTGAAGTACCTGTCACCTGAACCACTGATCCTGTAGAAGTTGTGCCTGTACCCTATGATCCAGTCACTCCAGAAACCTGTGGACCTGAAACCTATATTGAAGAAGCCTGTGTCAAGTGAGGTGTGGGAGCTGATGGCTCCCGCTGCTCCATCTCTCTCGACTTCCTAAAGGCCCTCTCCTCATCAAACTTCACTTCCCGCCTAACTACAACTCTCTTCTGGCCAAGAATGTAAAGTCGATATGCCTTCGAAGTCTCATCGTAACCCACAAAGATACCTCTCTCTGCAGTGAGCTCAAACTTCATCCTCTTCTCAGAAGGGACGTGAGAGTAAGTCAAAGAACCAAATATCCGAAAGTGGCTCACCTCAGGCTTCTTGCCTGTATACATCTCCTCTGGAGTCATCCTCCCCAAAGCACGGTGAGGACTCCTGTTTTGCAGATATACTGCAGTGTTACATGCCTCTGCCCATAGAAAGAACGGTAACCCCTAATCATGAAGCATAGCTCTCGCTGCTCCCACGATCGACCTGTTCTTTCTCTCTGCTACTCCGTTCTGCTCAGGAGTGTAGGGAACTGTCAGCTGTCTCTGTATACCCTCCTGTCTGCAAAAAGCATCGAACTCCTTGGAGGTATACTCACCCCCATTGTCCGATCTCAACATCTGGATCTTCCTGCCTATCTGCTTCTCCACAAGGGCTTTGAACCCTTGGAAGACACTCAAAACTAAGTGTGACTTCTTGCTCCTCAAGAAGTAGATCCAGGTCTTCCTAGAGTAGTCATCAATGAAGCTAATGTAGTACTCGTGACCAGTCAAAGATACTGAAGACATAGGACCGCAAATGTCACAATGGATCAAGTCAAGCACTCCTGCTGCTCTCGTGTCACTGCTTGGAAAAGCAATCTTGGTGTACTTTCCCAAAGCACACCCTCTGCACACATCACTCTGCTCAGTGCTAAACTCGGGTAAACCTGTAACCATGCTCCTCAACAATCTCAGAGCTGAGTGATGTAGGTGGGCCATCCTCCTGTGCCATAGCTCACATAGCTCACTGTTGTTGCTGTGTGCTAGAGCATGCTGCGGCTAAAACAATAGCTTGTACAGCTTTCCACATCTAATCCCAATGTCCATGGGAGTAGATACACCTGTAGTCCTGGGGAAAACCTGTACTCTCCCATCTGAGAAACACAGCCCAAGACCCCTGTCCTCAATAGTGGAAACTGAAACAAGGTTCTTCTTCAGCCCAGGGACATACAACACATCCCTCAGAATCATGGGACTCATAGACTCCCTCTGAAATGTAATGGTCCCCTGAACAATTGCTCTAACAATGGTATTGTCACCAAGTACCACCTCCACATCTCTAACTGTCTGTGATAGCTCGGAGAACAACTCTCGAGCACCTGTCATGTGTCTCGAGGCTCCGCTGTCAGTGTACCACGTACTAGTGGTGGATGGACCTGTCTGATGGCCTGCCAACAATGAATGCTCACTCTCCATATCCATATCTGTGTTGGTGGCTAAAGAGACTCTCTCTCTCTCAATCTGTCGAGCATATAGAAAAAACTCCCTCTGAAACCTATCTCCAAAGTCATCAACCTCTGTTGAGGCTGCTGTCTGCTGTCCCTGTCCCTTCAACCTCTACTGAGGCTGCTGTCTACTGTCCCTGTCCCTTCTTCTTCTTCTTGCTTGGACACTGTGAAGCATAATGCCCAAACGCCTGACAACAATAGCACTTGATTTTACTCAAGTCCTTCTGTCCACCCTACTGCTACTGCTGTTGCTGCTTCTTGGCCCCACCCTTCTTGGGACCCTTCTTCTTCTTCCCCTTGGCTGTCAAAGCCACGTTCTCATCATCTACCCCACTCTGTGATGAACTGCCCTGTACGAGACCTCTCCTGGTCTACTCCTGCACAAAGTCATCCCACAGTCTCTCCCAAGACGGTAGGTTATCTCTACCCACTATGGCCTGCACAAATGCACTCCAGGACTTTGAAGCCCCATTCACTGCTGTACGTACAAGCTCAGTAGCAGATACCACTTCACCAACCACTGCTAGTTCATCCCGAACTGCAGAAATCCTAGTGAGGTATGATGTGACTCCCTCTCCTCCATTCATCTTTATACTCTTGAGTTTCTCTTTGAGAACCATCTTTCTGATCTCATTGGAACTCTCATACAAACTGGTCAAGGCTGTCCACATCTCATATGCCCTAGTCTTCCCAGAAATGTGAGGGATTATGTGGTCTTTAACTGCGTCAAGGATAATCCTCCTAGCCTTATAGTCCTTCTTGTTGAAGGCTGATAGAGCTGCTGCATCTGAACCATCGAGAATGACAGGCGGGTTAGTTGTAGTATGTCTCACCACCTCCACCCATAGTTCATTCTCCTCCAATATCAGTAGAATTATAGCCTTCCATGGCATAAAATTCTCTGTCCCATTCAGCCTATCCTCCAACCTAAGACCTGTAGCCATCTCAACTTCAACCCAACAGAATGCTAATCACTAACAGAAGAAAATCACAAAATTTCTAAGTTCTGGAAATTACTGTGTCTACAAAATATCACTGTTTTCTGCCCCCTCGCTCTGATACCATATAGATTTTTTTGGGTTTTACTGCTTGCTGGTTTATGTCAACATTTTAGTGGTTTTCACCTTCAACCGGTTATGCATAGGCTGAAAGCTACGTATGAAAATTACTGTAACAATTAAACACGCAGTAAAACACTAATAATAGGCTGAAAATAAATATTTAACACATGCACACCATAAGAGATAGACTCAAATTTTTCGGCAACTGTACCCTGGAAAAACCCCCACAGGGAAAACCAGTAAGAGAGAGAGTTTCTTATTTCTTCAATAAATCTCAGTACATAAATTTATACAGCATAAATTTTTACTTATCTCCACCAATAGATTTCACCCAGCACTTTTCTCGAAATCTATGCCAAAACCAGCAGCCTCGATTTCTGTGCAATGAGTGCCTCGAACTCTGTGCTGAAGGTATAGTGACCGTACTGTACGGTCCTCCTCGAATACTGTGCAATACTGTCTCAAAAATCAAGCCTTAAATCTGTCTCAGGAAATGTGCAGCAGTCTCGAAATCTATGTACACCCAAAATCCTCGAAACTCGTGCTGAAACCTCAAGAGATGTGCCCAGAATCTGCCTCGGGCTACGTGCAACACTCCTCGAACTTTGTGCCCAGATTCACCTTGAAACTTGTGCCCAGATTCCTTGAAACACGTGCCAAAAATGGCAGCTATACCTACACCTCGAAATTTGTGTTGTTATGAAGAAATAATGTTGTCAACAAATCCGTACAACGTATTCAATGCCCAGCAGGTTGCCTCGAATTATGTGCCCACTGATACATGCATTAAATGCTCCTCGAACTGCATGCCCAAGGTCTCTTGCTCTCTCTCGCTCTTCTTCTCACTTCATTCATAAAAAAAAGTGAGCTCTAAAGCCTCCCTCATGCTTTTTGTTCTAACCCTAAGTGTGAATCTAATCCAACGGTAGAAAAAGATCTAATCCAATGGCTAAGATTTAATGAGAGTGAAAAATCACTTTTATTTAAATCACTTAAATAAAATTTCACTCACCCACTTAACTTTAGCAAAAAGTGACTTTCATTTTATAAAGTCTCATTAAGTGCATTTAATGTGAGGGTCACCTTTTTCCCCCTTCTAAGTGACATTAGGCAATTGTCACTTGGGGAACACTTCCCTAGGTACAAAACTAATAGAGATTCCTTTCTATCTTGGGGGCTTGGCCTTGTGCACTAGCTAGATTTTGTAGCTCTTTGTCCCTTAGCAAAAAAACAAAATCTGAGATGAAAGCATTAATGTAAAATACCATAGCAATGTCATTACCTCGACATATTGTTTGGGGAATCCGGCGCAAGGTCCTTGAGAATCTGGAATTGAATTCCTGAATGGTCTCATTCTCTCTTTTGTATACTGATTAGCTCAGTCGACAAGAAGTTGTTGCCAAATTTTTCACCCCACTTGTCCGTAAAACCTTTCTTGAAATCCAACCAACCCATAATATTTCTTGTGGCAAGAAGTTTGTACCAATTCCTGAACTCCCCCTCCAAGGTTTGTACAAACAACTTCAACAACACATCTTCGTGCTTCACCTCAACATCTTCCATAACTTTTTAAAAAGTTTTCAAGCAGTCTTCAGTTGACACGGCATTATTACCATGACTAAGTTACCAGAGATGTCTAGGACAAGGGGGGGATACATCGTTCTCTATTTCGAAAACTAAAACAGAGGGGATACAACTTAGAAACAGCACTGAAACATTTCCAAGCCGTATCCAAAAGACAGAAACGCTTCCAAGTTGTTTCTGGTCGTTTCCTAAAGCGTTTCCAAGATGTTTCCAACCTTTTCCAATTGTTTTCTGAAATATTTCCAGATTTTCTGAAACACTTTAGCTACTATAGGGCAAGTTTCCAACCAAAAATAGTGATTTTTGACATGAAAAAAACAAATAAACAACCATAAAAGCAAACTATAAACCCTAACCCTAAATTGAGCCTCAAAACTTAAATATAAAGCCTCAAATCTTATAAATCAAGATCTAAACCCTAATCCTATATTGATGAATGGCAATCTAATTTTTTATGTCTCATGTTTTTTCCTCTTTGTATTTTACCAAAAATGATAAAGGCTTACTTTTGGTCCAAAAAACCACTGATCTATGGACATTTATTGCATCAAATGCTTGTCTACTATAGTGTCATAGCCT
Source organism: Larix kaempferi (assembly GCA_027924585.1). Lineage (NCBI taxonomy): Eukaryota > Viridiplantae > Streptophyta > Pinopsida > Pinales > Pinaceae > Larix > Larix kaempferi. The sequence continues at coordinate 20,494,197 of BSBM01000502.1, forward strand.
AGTGTAGAAGTACAAAGACCATTTTGTTGTCTTTTTTCTCATCCTTTTTGCCAATTCCTCAGCTTTGTTGCAAATAAACCCCAATGACTTGCATATGTGATAACACAACTTGCATATCAAAATTGATACAATAGCAATTTCAGCGCTACAAAATAGCATACTACATTTATGAAGGGTTACATGGAGCAACACTTATTTCCAATAACCTCCTAATAGGAAAATTCTCCATATGATATGCATGTGATGTTTTAATCTTATTTCAAGCATTTTTATCAATATAAACCATAAAATGTAAACATATCCAAGGGAACCCAATGATGTCTAGAGATAATGTTATAGCATAGTGCAATATTGCATGTCATCGCACATTTTATCATATTGTTCAACACAAGGTCGCTTATTTATACTTGAGTGCAGAACCAGTTCGAGGTAGCTCTTTGAGAAGTACCTTCCTCGCTAAGAGGGAGTGTTGATGATTATAGCTCGGACGGGTAATTCTGCAGACGCCAGGTGTCAAGCATGCAGGAGTCGTCCAAAACACCTCTCTAGGTACTTGCTTTGTTGAGCAAGTGACTATTGTATCTCTTTCCTAAGTCTAACTTAGGAAAAGCACATTACTTAACTTAATGTTGGCTATTGACTAAAGTGAACTTAAACTTAAGCCACAACCGTTGATCTTAAGTGAGGCTTGAGATCTAATCTGAACCATCAATCACTTTGGAGATCTAGAGTTAGGGTTTTGGTCAATGAGATGTTATAAAAGAAACCTAAGGAGAGAAAGAGACACACAACCGTCACACAGAGTGAGTCGGATCGCATTGAGTGATTGGAGAAGTACTCTCAGCCAAGTGTGCAGGTGCAGAGGCAGGGTTAGAGGGAAAGGAGCAAAGGGAGCAGTAAGGGAAATAACAGCCAACCAGCAAGATCGAAGGACTAATCTTAAGGTTTGATAGGCTAGGCTATTTACTGTTTTGTAATTCCTCAATGGGCCATTTTCCCACGAAGGGAGCCCGGGATTTTATCATTAATAAAATCAATGTTTGTTGGTTTTCCCCAGTTGGGGTTTTCCAGGGTGAACGTGTGTCAAATGTGATGATTTCATGTTTATTTTCCACTGCATAATTTGTTAAGAATTCCAGCGTATTTCTGCTTAATAATTTAACCAAGTAAATTATTCAAGAACAGTGATCGGATCTGGGTTCAGAAAATTAACAAAGGGAAGAAGGAAGAAAATTAACAAAGGGAAGAAGGAAGATTTAGGTTCTTCAAACTAGGGTAAGAAAGACTTGAGTCACGTAAAGTGATTCAAGTGCCAAAAGAAAGGAAAGCAACAACAAGAGAAGCAATTCGCAAGTAGTGCAAAAGCATCATTCAAAGTAGATGACTTACCATCTAGGATTGATACAACGTTCTCCATGGTTTCGTGCCTTTCTACTTGTTACACCCCAAATAGTCTGTAGCATGATTACCAGGATATACCATAGTAAGGGGGTCTTTTGCCATTGTGAAAGGCCAAGTTTGAGCTTGTCTTTTGTAAAAGTGTTGGTCTAGCAAGGCTTAAGACCCCTGGTCTGGTCATGGTAGGTCCTCTTGGTTTTCATTCCAAGGAGTATTGGCTTAGTGGCTTTGTTGACTACTCCTTGATGGGCGAAGGTCCCCCATCATATTGGGCCCTTGTGCCTTGGGTTGGTGCTCCGGTGCTTCTTGGGATGAACCCACTAAGACACATGGCTTAGGGGCTCCTAGCCACCCATGTTTATGCTATGTAAAAGGTGATTGCAAGTGTAAGGATTGTCATACCCAATTTAGCACACCTCATTTATGCGCACTTGGATCTTCCTTTTCTTGTATGATTCCTCCTCTTGGTTCACATGTGCACACTTCATCATGATGTCATCCTCTTCAAGAAGCCTTACCTTGCTAAAGGGGGAGGACGTTGAGCGATCTTCTACATTGTTGGGGTCAGATGGGGCATGATGTCCTCCCCAGGCTCATCACTTCATTCGAATGAAACCATTTTCACTATTTTATCGTTATTTTTAGTCTTTTGTGATTTTGTCCCCGGCTTGTGGGTGGCAAACCCTAGTTTTAAGCTTTTTTTACTTTTTGGTAAGGTAGGCCCTAAAGTTAAATAATACTAGGGAGCCTCACATAAATAAAGGCTCCTAGCACTCATTTGTAAATGAGTAAAAGGGTTATAATTATGTACTTTTTTCTCTTTATGTTGGTATTGGACTTCTAAGTGATGTGCACCTCTCTCTTTGGCAAGCTTTTCATGTGATAAAGGTTGAATGGTAAAATTTCTAGGGTTTACTATATTGCAAGACTGATTCAAAGAATAGTTGTAATAACTTGTGGCTAAGGAGGACCTAAGAACCTTTTCTCTTGCTCTTTCCGTGGTTGATGTTGGTAAGATCTCTCCATTTTCTTGTTTGATGTTGCTTTTGCACCTTAAGCAAGGTCAAATTAGGGTTTTATTGGCATCTTGTTAGTCTTGTTTGAGGAAACTTTCCTCTTGAAGGAGCTCTCCACTGTGGGCCTTGGGATTCATTGTTTGCCCTAATTAGGGTTTGGATACTTCAACCCAGTGCCAAGTTACTAGCTTATTCCCTAGTTGGTAAATCTTGAATAGCCAAATTGAGTAGGGACGTTGACCTCAATGTCTAATTGCCCTAGGGTTGAGGACTAAGGTCATAACCCCTTCTTTTTATCTTTTTATCAAAATTCTATTGTATATATATTGTGAAAATACCAAAAAAATATAATATTGGAAAAGCCCTAAAAATTAGAAAAATTCATCTCTAAAAATATTTGGTATTTGGAACTTCTCCTCCGCTAGAAAAGTGCGCCCTAGCTGATTTTAAGATAGATATTCAAGGGTGCCCTCTTCCCATGGTTGGTTTGTGAGGTTTTCTGTGACCTGTGCATGCTAGGGTTTCTTTTTTGCATATCTATTATAGCAGGTGCATAGGTACATTGATCAATTCAGCCCATTTTGAAGGCCTAAAAAGCATGTTTTTGGGCCTAGATTGGCCCCTGGGGGGGCTGGACACTTGTTGGGAAATGTTATAAGCGGGTCCACCATCTATTTGAGGGTTGATTAGGGCATCAACCAGATCTGGTTATACACTTTCAGATCTGATTTAGGGCTTCCCCTCAACCTCTAGAGGCATGTCACTTGCCCTTGCATACAAGGTACATCATATATGGTAAGTTGGAATTGTTTGCGTTGATTTCTAATAATTTTCTGAAGTGTTTTGACTGCTGCAAGTTCATAACAGTAGTAACATATTGAGTCTATCTTTCTTGGAATCCATGACAAAGTGTTATAACTCCTTCCTCTAGCTTAGAATCACTATTGTTTAATACCCAACCCAATGAACATGACAGCTGCAAATGAGTTGTTTTCTCATAAACAAATTTAACAGGAAACACTAGGAGAATTTTACAGACATTGTGAGCAGAAATAAAATAGCATTCACACCATGAAATTGCAGACTCATAAATTTTTGGCCAACTGGCCCAGGAAAAACCCCCCAAGGGGAAAACATACTGAGAGATTTTATTATGAAGTCTTCTTCAAAGTGAAAGTACAGCAGTAAAATTCTCACAATAAGAACAACTTATCTCTACCATAGATGACTAAAGATTATCTTGAAAACTGTGCAGAATGCTACCTCATTTTCTATGCACACAGTCCCGTAATTTGTGCCCTCAGCAGCACTATTTCCTTGAAAATTGTGCCCACTGTAACAGCAGATTTCTCCCTCGAATTCAGTGCTCAACTCAGCCTCGAATTGCATGCATCCTGTAGGTGTACAGTTTGCATTAAATACTGATGTACGGCTGTCTAGAAAATCGTGCCAGGCTGGAAAAACGTGACAAAGTTCCCTTTCTCGAATTCTCTGCCTATTTTAGCTAATGTACGGTCATAGAAAAGTGTGCCAGGCTCTCTCTCTCAGCTACTCATTTTACCTTGAAAATCGTGCCCAAATTCTCTGAAATTCGTGCTTGTCTCAGCTTAATGAAAAACATGTTGGTTCCCTCTCTCCTGAACTCATCCTCCTCTTCTGCTCAACGAGGTAGACTTGCTCTCTTCTCAATGCTGTTGGAATGAGAAATGAAATGCCTAACCTTGCCTTTTTGTGTAAATTTTCTTGAGTTTTCTGCTTTCTGGTTTATGTCAACATTTCAGTGGTTTTCATTTACAGCGGGTTTTGCATAGGCTGCAAACTACTTATGAAATTTTCGGAGACAATTAAACACGCTGAAAATTCATTCTGACAGACAGAAATAAATTTTAACATGCACACCATAAAAAATGAGACTCATAAATTTTTGGCAACTGTGCCCTGGAAAAACCCCCACGGAGAAAACCAGTAAGAGAGAGAGAGAGTTTTTATTAAGCTTCTGGAAAAAATCAGACATTCATTTTACAGTCAAAATCCAACTTATCTCAACCAGTAGACTGTCTCGATTTCTGTGCAATATTTCTTCCTCGAAAACAGTGCAAAAATCAGCAGTCACTTCAGCCTCAATTTCGGTGCTGAATAATATTCAGACCTCGATTTTTGTGCCCACACTAACAGAAAATCCGTACAATATGGACAGCAATAAATGCAGCCATACACCTCGAAAACTGTGCCTGGAAAACGCTGATAACAGCCTCGAAAACTGTACCTGATTTCTCCTCGATTTCTGTGCCAAAACCATACCTTGAAAACTATGCCCAAAACCGTACAGTACGGAATCCGTACAATCTCAAAATTCGTGTAGCAATAAATAATCTGTACCATCTCGAAAAGCATGACAGCAATAAATGCTGTCCGTACACCTCGATATCTGTGCAACAATAAATGGGGGCTGTCTCGAAATCCGTGCCCACCAAAATCTATTCAGCAAGCTCTCTCAAAATTCGTGCCCTTCTCTCTTCTTCAGCTCTCTCTCTTTTCTTCTCTTCACTTCAATCTACAAAAGTGAATGTAAATGCCTCCCTCATACCTTTTTTATCAAACCCTAGGGTTTCCTAAATCCAATGGATGAGATAGATTTAGATCTATGGTTGAAATTAAATTTTATTTCTCATAAATTATTAATTTTACTCACCCACTTAAATTTATCAAAAAGTGACTTTCATTTTATAAAGTCTCATTAAGTGCATTTAATGGAGGGTCACCATTTCCCCCCCTTCTAAGTGACTTAGGCAAACGTCAGTTGGGGAACACTTCCTTAGGTACAAAACTAACACTCCCTCTTACCGAGGAAGGTGTTCTGCACCACTCCCAACTTATCTCTGAAGAAGACAAACTCCCCCCTCCCCAAAGACTTCCTCAGGATATCTGCTACCTGCTCATCAGTGGATATATACTGCAACTCAACAACTCCTCTTTGGACGTAGTCTCGGATGAAATGGTACCTGATCTCAATGTGCTTTGACCTATCATGGAACACCGGATTCTCAGAGAGCTTAATGCAACTATGATTGTCACAATAGATCATCGTAGGTCTAAGCTCCTAATCAAATAAATCTACCAACAACTTGCGAAGACACAGTGCTTCACAAGTAGCCTGACTGGCAGCCATATACTCAACCTCGGCAGAACTCAATGCAACGGACTTTTGTTTCCGACTGAACCACGACACTGCTGCCGAGCCCAAACTGAAACAACAACCGGAAGTGCTCTTCTAATCCCTCACATAACCTACCCAGTCTGGATCTGTGAAACCAACCAAGCTGACTCCACCCAAACCCCTGTAGTCCAAACCATAATCCACTGTACCTGTTGTTAAAATTTTGGTTAGGGTTAGGGTTAGATACAGAGAAATCAAAATTCATGTACTTTAATGCAGGATTAAATTCAACTTGAGCAGAATAATACAACAGTAAACAATCAATATAATTTAAAACATAATTTTCATTTCTTTCAACTTTAACACTACCAAATAGGTCCCCGTGTTAAAAACAATCTTCAGTAACATGTAATAAACAGTAGTAGAATAACATGTCTAATTCAGAAGAACAGGTTAGAACACTTACCTGGAGTGTAAGACCCTTCCTATTATATACTCAGAAAATTGACTTTCATTACAGACTTTGCCTCTTAGAAACAAGTCAATTAATAGGAACAAACTGACCCTTATAGGGTTTGTACAATCCTGAGAGAGAGAGAGAGAGAGATGAAGGGCTGTAGTAGATAGTCAATAACAGTCAAGTCACAGTAAAAGACTTAGCACAATCAAGCTTGCAATAGATATGGACTCAACAATAAAAACCAGCACAAAATATCAGCCCTCAATAAGTCTCAACATCATAAATCCAAGCATAACTAAACCTTAGCAAATAAGATTGACCACTGGCTAGGCTTAGTACAGTAAATACAATCTGAACACATAGTTCAGACTCAGCAAAGCCTGAGTGCAATAAATCAATTCTGCAAGAGACCTAACCATCAAGTCTCATAGCCTTCATACTCAGTAGAACGAACCTTACAGGTCTTACGGCCACCACAAAGCATACTAGGTTATACCCATAGATCTTATCACCTTCACAAGAAAGTACTCATCAGGTGGACCGAACCCCAGGCAGTCCTCAACAAGAAAGATCAGATCACGGCTCAGTCATAGATGGCAGATCGAGCCTTAAATGGATCACAGCTGGGAAAAATCAGAGCTCGGCTAGGTAGAACAAGGCTCCAAAAAATTCACGTGTCAGCAGATCTAGGCTCACGGCCTCCTTAACAATGCACACAGTAGACAGAGGGCTCACGACTCAGTCCCAAGTAGCAGCAGCGAACCCTAGCAATAATCAGGCAAATCATATTTGAAATGTTCAACAGGTGGGTGGCCTCCAAAAATGAACAGCAGTAAAAATCCTTGACGTCAAGTAGAAGGATCAAACAAAACTGAGATGTTGCATTGTCAATGAATCAAATGAGAAACAAATAGATCTCTATAAATAGGATTTTGATCTTCTAAAGAGATCATTAAATTAATCCTTTAAATTAGGATTCCATAGATTTAGGAAAGATGTCAAAAGAAAAAAGAAAAAAAGAATAAAACATAAAAATATAAAAATAAAATAAAACATAAAAAATAAAATAAAACATAAAAATAAAATATATATAAAATAAAATAAACATAAAATATAATTAAAGTGTCTTATGTGGTTGTCAACCCATAAAATATAAAAATGGGTAACTTAGGTGGGTACTAGGGTACAAAGACCAATGAGATGGTACAAGTCAAACCATACAACAAGGATGGGTACATGACCCAAAACCCGAGTACCAAGGGGTGTACCACAAAGGTGGGCACACAACCCTAATACCCAAAAACATCAAAACAACTCAAAGTGGGTAAATAACACAAAGTACCACAAGACCAAGAACAATAAGGTGTAAGGACCAAAAGTAAATCAACTAGGGTGTAGAAGGTGCAACCAGTCATCTCTCTCTCAAATGTACAAATGTTCCATACAACCTGAAAGTTCATCATCACTGTATAAGGAAGGGTTCACACAGATGATGTGATCATGTGGTCCTCTCAACTGCTCTTTAGGTCAAATGTTAGTAGCTTCCACAAGGGGTGGCCAGTCCCTTGAGAAGACCAACTAACTCATCCATCTCGAAGACCTACGAGAAGAGGACATCACACATCAAAATCTTGGTAACTGACCAAGTGCCTCCATTCTCAAGGAATGGCTTCTCCGCCCAAGGCTGAGCCTCAGTCCTAGACTGGGACATGTTGATCAACCATCTGGTCCATGACCAGGTTCTCCATTCTCCCAGAGAATGGTCCTCGGCCTCAAGCTGAGCATTTAGTCCTAGACTGAAGGTTGATCAACCATCTGCAGGACCTAGGATGTCTCTGTCTCAACCTGCAGGATCTGATTAGTCCTCGTGACCAAGAAACTGTCTAGTCCCAGACCAGAATACCCTAGAGACAAATAGGGGCCCTAGCCACATGCTAGGGACTTTGCCATGGCATCAACCTGCTTGGTCCTCGACCAAGAACCCCAGGAGACAGCTGGGGGCCCTAGGGTACCTTCCAGGGTCTTACTCATTACTCTGCCTGGTTAACTTGCCCAGGAACCCTAGTTAACTGACTAGGGTACCATTCTCTCTGAGAATGGGTCTCACAGCTACACTAAAAAAATTAACACCTGCACTAAAAAAATTAACACCTGCTAGGTATCTCAGCACATGTTTTGCGGCAGTCCAATGTACACTCCTAGGCTCCACCATGAACTGGCTAAGAGTGTTCACCGTAAAACACAAGTTTGGCCTGGTGTTGACCATATACATCAGTGATCCAACAAGCTGACGGTAAAGTGTAGGATCCACCAACTTACCCTCAAAAGCATGAAGTTGCTTCTAGTTGGTGATCATAGGTGTAGACATAGGCCTGCAGTCCTCCATCCGAAATCTCTTCAGAATATCAACTGCATACTTCCCCTGTCCCAGGAAAATATGTCCAGGCTCCTCCCAAACCTCCATCCCCAAATAGTAATGCATCAGCCCAATATCAGCCATCTCATATTCAACTGCAAGGTCTCTCTTGCAATGCGCAATGAGATGCTCATCTCCAATGATAAACAAGTCATCAACATATAACAGAAGAATGAGAGGATCTCCACCAACCACAATGTAGTGAAGGTTGGGATCAGCCTCACTCTTCTGAAAGCCCATCGAAGTCAAGTATGCATTGATCCTGGAATACCAAGCTCTAGGAGCTTGCTTCAGTCCGTACAAGGCTTTCCTCAGCCTGCACACATGAGAATCTCTCCCATGAATCTCGAATCCCTTTGGCTGCTCTAAGTACACCTCCTCCTGCAGAAGACCATTGAGAAATGCGGTCTTCACATCCATCTGGTGGATCTTCCAACCCATCTCTACTGCTATAGATATCACTGCTCTGATGGCAGAATAACGAGCAACTGGCGCAAAAGTCTCATCGTATTCAACTCCCTCAACCTGTGAAAACCCCCGAGCCACAAACCGAGCCTTGTACTTCTCCACACTGCCATCTGTAGCATGCTTTATCTTGTAAAGCCACTTGGAAGTCACAACTGACTTCCCCTCTGGTCTCGGCACTATCTCCCAAGCATCATTCTTCGTGATGGAATGGTACTCTTCCATCATGGCATCTCTCCATACCTGATGCTGAGAAGCCTCCTCAAATGTGGAAGGCTCAGAGTCACGAAGACTCGCAACAAGAGCCATACCCAACCTGTATGGCATCACAACTGTCCTGACCTCCTCCTGGGGCCTACCAAATGCCTCTGCTTCCTTCAAGGTATCCTGAAGCCACTTAGGCTTCCTCTTCCTTGAAGGCTCCTCCCAAACTGGTCTATCCTCATCTGAGGAACTCCTAGAAGCAGAAGGTCCAACACCCCGAGGACCAGTAACCGATGAAACAGTGCCTGAAGAACCTGTAACCTGCAAACCAAAACCTGTCCCTGAAGTACCTGTCACCTGAACCACTGAACCTATAGAAGCTGTGCCTGTACTCTGTGATCCAGTCACTCCAGAAACCTGTGGACCTGAAACCTGTATCAAAGAAGCATGTGTCAACTGAGATGTGGGAGCTGGAGGCTCCCGCTGCTCTATCTCTCTCGACTTCCTGAAGGCTCTCTCCTCATCAAACTTCACCTCCCGCCTAACAACAACTCTCTTCTGGCCAGTTAGGTAATGCCGATAGGCCTTCGAAGTCTCGTCATATCCCACAAATATGCCTCTCTCAGCAGTGGGCTCAAACTCCGTCCTCTTCTCAAAAGGGACGTGAGAGTAAGTCAAAGAACCAAATATACGAAAGTGGCTCACCTCAGGCTTCTTGCCTGTGTACATCTCCTCTGGAGTCTTCCTCCCCAAAGCATGGTGAGGACTCCTGTTCTGCAGATACACTGCAGTGCTGCATGCCTCTGCCCATAGAAAGAACAGCAACCCCTAATCATGAAGCATCGCTCTCGCTGCTCCCACAATTGACCTGTTCTTCTTTTCTGCTACTCCATTCTGCTCAGGAGTGTAGGGAACTGTCAGCTGTCTCTGTATACCCTCCTGTCTGCAAAAAGCATCGAACTGCTTGGAGGTATACTCACCCCCATTGTCCGATCTCAACATCCGGATCTTCCTGTCTATCTGCTTCTCCACAAGGGCTTTGAACCCTTGGAAGACACTCAAAACTAAGTGTGACTTCTTGCTCCTCAAGAAGTAGATCCAGGTCCTCCTAGAGTAGTCATCAATGAAGCTAATGTAGTACTCGTGACCAGTCAAAGAGACCGATGACATAGGACCGCAAATATCAGAATGGATCAAGTCAAGCACTCCTGCTGCTCTCGTGTCACTGCTTGAAAAAGTAGTCTTGGTGTCCTTTCCCAAAGCACACCCCCTGCACACATCACTCTGCTCAGTGCTGAACTCGGGTAAACCTGTAACCATGCTCCTCAACAATCTCAAAGCTGGGTGATGTAGGTGGGCCATCCTCCGATGCCATAGCTCACATAGTTCACTGTTGCTGTTGTGTGCTAGAGCGTGTTGCGGCTGAAACAATAACTTGTACAGTCTTCCACATCTAACCCCAATGTCCATGGGGGTAGATACACCTGTTGTCTTGGGGAAAACCTGCACTCTCCCATATGAGAAACACACCCCAAGACCCCTGTCCTCAATTGTGGAAACTGAAACAAGGTTCTTCTTCAGCCCAGGGACATACAACACATCCCTCAGAATCATGGGACTCATAGACTCCCTCTGAAATGTAATGGTCCCCTAACCAACTGCTCTAACAATGGTATTGTCACCAAGTACAACCTCCACATCTTTACCTGTCTGTGATAGCTCGGAGAACAACTCTCGAGTACCTGTCATGTAGCTCGAGGCTCCGCTATCAATGTACCAAGTACTAGTGGTGGATGGACTCATCTGATGGCCTGCCAACAATGAATGCTCAAGATCCATATCCATATCTGTGTTGGTGGCTAAAAAGACTCTCTCTCAATATGTCCAGCATATAGGGAAAACTCCCTGTGAAACCTGTCTCCAAAGTCATCAACCTCTGCTTCTTCTTCTTCTTGTTTGGACACGGTGAAGCATAGTGCCCAAACGTCTGACAACCATAGCACTTGATTTTACTCAAGTCCTTCTATCCACCCTGCTACTGCTTGGCCCCACCCTTCTTCTTCTTCCCCTTTGCTGTCAATGCCACGTTCTCCTCATCTATCCCACTCTGTGATGAACTACCCTGTACAAGACCTCTCCTGGTCTCCTCCTGCACAAAGTCATCCCACAGTCTCTCCCGAGATGGTAGGTTCTCTCTACCCACTATGGCCTGCACAAATGCACCCCAAGGCTTTGAAGCCCCATTCACTGCTGTACGTACAAGCTTAGTAGCAGATACCACCTCCCCAACCGCTGCCAGTTCATCCTGAACTGCAGATATCCTAGTGAGGTATGCTGTCACTCCCTCTCCTCCATTCACCTTTATACTCTTTAGTTTCTCCTTGAGAACCATCTTCCAATTCTCATTGCTACTCTCATACAAACTGGTCAAAGCTGTCCACATCAAGTGTGCCCTAGTCTTGCCTGAAATGTGAATGATTATGTGGTCTTTAACTGCATCAAGGATTATCCTCCTAGCCTTACAGTCCTTGTTGAAGGCTGATAGTGTTGCTGCATCTGTAGCAGCGAAAATCTGAACGAGGTTTGTTGTAGTATTCCTAACCACTTCCTCCCATAGTTCATTCTCCTCTAATATCAGTAAAATTCTGGCCTTCCATGGCACAAAGTTCACTGTCCCATTCATCCTATCCTCCAACCTAAGTCCTGTAGCCATCTTTCAGCCAACCCAACAAAGTGTTGTTCACTAACAGAAGAAAATACTAAAAATTCTGAGTTCTGGAAATTTCTGTGTGCAAAAATATCACTGTTTTCTGCCCCCAAGCTCTGATACCATGTAAATTTTCTTGAGTTTTTTGCTTTCTAGTTTATGTCAACATTTCAGTGGTTCCGGTTTTGCATAGGCTGCAAACTACTTATGAAATTTTCTGAGACAATTAAACACACTGAAAATTCATTCCAACAGACATAAATAAATTTTAACATGCACACCATAAAAATGAGACTCAGAAATTTTTGGCAACTGTGCCTTGGAAAAACCCCCACAGGGAAAACAAATAAGAGAGAGAGTTTTTATTAAGCTTCTGGAAAAAATCAGACATTCATTTTACAGTCAAAATCCAACTTATCTCAACCAGCAGACTGTGTCGATTTCCGTGCAAGAGATGCCTTGATTTCTGTGCAATATTTCTTCCTCGAAAACAGTGCCAAAAATCAGCAGTCACTTCAGCCTTGATTTTTGTGCTGAATAATAAATATTCAGACCTCGATTTTCGTGCCCACACTAACAAAAAAATTGTACAATACGGACAGCAATAAATGCAGCCGTACACCTCGAAAACTGTGCCTGGAAAATGCTGATAACAGCCTCAAAAACTGTGCCTGATTTCTCCTCGGTTTCTGTGCCAAAACCGTACCTTGAAAACTGTGCCCAAAACCGTACAGTACGGAATCTGTACAACCTCGAAATTTGTGCAGCAATAAATAATATGTACCCTGTCTTGAAAATTGTGCCAGCAATAAATGTTGTCCGTACACCTCGATATCTGTGCAGCAATAAATGGGGGCTATCTCGAAATCCGTGCCCACCAAAATCTCTTCAGCAAGCTCTCTTGAAATTCATGCCCTTCTCTCTTCTTCAGCTCTCTCTCCTTTCTTCTCTTCACTTCAATCTGCAAAAGTGAATGTGAATGCCTCCCTCATACCTTTTTTATCAAACCCTAGGGTTTCCTAAATCTAATGGATGAGATAGATTTAGATCTACGGTTGAAATTAAATGCTCCATTTATTTCTCATAAATTATTAATTTCACTCACCCACCAAAATCTCTTCAGCAAGCTCTCTCGAAATTCGTGCCCTTCTCTCTTCTTCAGCTCTCTCCCTTTTCTTCTCTTCACTTCAATCTGCAAAAGTGAATGTGAATGCCTCCCTCATACCTTTTTAATCAAACCCTAGGGTTTCCTAAATCCAATGGATGAGATAGATTTAGATCTACGGTTGAAATTAAAATGCTCCATTTATTTCTCATAAATTATTAATTTCACTCACCCACTTAAATTTATCAAAAAGTGACTTTCATTTTATAAAGTCTCATTAAGTGCATTTAATGTGAGGGTCACCATTTTCCCCCTTTCTAAGTGGCTTAGGCAAATGTCACTTGGGGAACACTTCCCTAGGTACAAAACTAACATTTTGTGTTTCTCATGGAGGTAGTCGAGGGGTCACCAAATCCAAGGGCCTACATTGGCTTTGGTGCTCTAAGATCAAGATGAGAATAAAACACTTTTTCTCTCCATAAAATCTATCCTCTCAACCATAACTAAAATTTATCAAAAAATCACTTTAATCTCTAAAGTGAATTAAATGCTCATCTCAAGCAATTTAATGCAAGGGTCATGTCACTTTTCCCCTTTAAGTGACTTAGGCACAAAGTCACTAGGGGAACACTTTCCTAGGGACAAAAATCAACACTCCCTCTTACCAAGGAAGGTGTTCCGCACCACTCCCAACTTGTCCCTGAAAAAGACAAACTTGACCCTCCCCAAGGATTTTTTCAAAATGTCTGCCACCTACTCATCAGTGAAAATGTACTATAACTCCACAGCTCCTCTCTGAACATAGTCACGGATGAAATGGTACCTGATCTCTATGTGCTTTGACTTGTCATGGAATACTAGATTCTCAAAGAATTGGATGCAACTCTGATTGTCATAGTAAATAACCATAGGCCTCACAACTAGCTTGACTAGCTACCATGTACTCAACCTCTGCAAAACTCAAAGCAATGGACTTTTTCTTCCAACTGAACCACGACACTGCTACCGAGCCCAAACTAAAACAACTGGAAGTGCTCTTGCGGTCCATCACACTACTTGCCCAATCTGAATCCGTGAAGCCAACCAAACTAACACCATCTATCCTCCTATAATCCAAACCATAATCCACTATCTCAGCAAGATATCTCAACACATGTTTCGTAGCTACCCAGTGCACTCTCTTAGGCTCCACCATAAACTGACTGAGAGTGTTCACCGCAAAACACAAATCTAGCCTGGTGTTGACCAGACACATCAAGGAACCAATGAGTTGACAATATAAGGTCAGATCCACCAACTCTCCCTCAGAAGCATGAAGCTTCTTCCAGTTGATGATCATCGGTGTGGCCATAGGCCTGCAATCCTCCATCTGAAATCTCCTTCGAATATCAATTGCATACTTCCCCTATCCCAAGAAAATATGTCCAGGCTCCTGCCGAACCTCCAATCCCAGAAAATAATGCATCGAACCAATGTCAGTCATCTCATACTCTGAAGCAAGATCTCTCTTGCATGTTGTAATGAGCCTCTCTTCACCTATAATGAACAAGTTATCCGCATATAGCAGAAGAATGAGCGGATCATCACCAACCATGATGTAGTAAAGGTTCGGATCTACCTCACTCTTATGAAATCCCATCGACGGCAAATAAGAATCTATCCTAGAGTACCACGCTCTAGTAGCTTGCTTCAACCCATACAAGACCTTCTTCAGCCTACAAACATAAGACTCTCTCCCATGAATCTCAAAGCCCTGTGGCTTCTCAATATATACCTCCTCCTATAGAAGCCCATTGAGAAATGCAGTCTTCACATCCATCTGGTGGATCTTCCAACCCAGCTCTGCTACAATGGAGATCACTACCCTTATCAAAGGGTAACGAGCAACCAATGCAAAGGTTTCGTCATAATCAACTCCCTCTACCTAAGAGAACCCTCGCACCACAAACAGAGCTTTGTACTTCTCCACGCCACCATCCACAGCATGCTTGATCTTGTAAATTCATCAAGAGGTCACCACTGAATTCCCCTCAGGTCTCAGTACAATTTCCCAAACATCATTCTTCATGATGGAATGGTACTCTTCCATCATGGCATCTCTCCACACGTGATGCTGGGATGCCTCCTCGAAAGTGGAAGGCTCTGAATCATGAAGACTAGCCACCAAAGGCATACCATACCTGTTAGGCATCTTTATCTCTTGAACAGGTCTCTTGGATTCTACAACTTGCTCTTTTTTTTCAAGGTGTCTCGAAGCCACTTGAGCTTCCTCTTCCCTGAAGAATCCTCCCGAACTGATGTATCATCCTCAGAAGACTAAGACTCGGGAGTAGAACCTCCTGTAGCTAGTGATCCATGAACCTGTGAACTAGAAGTTGGTGACTCATGTGAATCGAAAGCTGGAATTGGTGAACCTGTAACACAAGAACCTGTACCTGTACCAGATGAACCTATGACCTGTGTCCCTGAACCTGAGGCACCTATAACCGGTGGACCACTCACCCCTGATACCGATGACCCTACACTCTGTGAAGTTGTACTCTGAGTGATCACCTAAGGTGTGGAATCCTACTGCTCCCCTGCTCTCACTCACGGACTTCCTGAAGGTTCACTCCTCAAATCTCACCTCCCTCCTCACAACAAGTTTCCTCTGCAAGGGAAGATAAATGCAGAATGCCTTTGAAGTCTCATCATAACCCACAAAGATACCTTTCTCTGTAGTGGGCTCCAACTTTGTCCTCTTCTCTAAAGGGACATGAGAATAAGTCGATCAACCAAAAATCCTGAAATGGCCAACCTCGGGCCTCTTACCTATGAACATCTCCTCAGGGGTCTTACACCTCAAGGCACGGTGAGGACTCTTGTTCTGAATGTAAACAGTTGTGTTGCATGCCTCAACCCAAAGAAAGAGAAGAAGACTTTGATCATGTAACATAGCTCTCGTTGCTCCCTCAATGGCTTTGTTCTTTCTCTCTGCCACCCCATTCTGCTCGTGAGTGTATGGTACCATCAACTGTCTCTTGATGCCCTCCTATGCACAAACTTCATCGAATGCATTGGAGGTAGTCACCCCCATTATCTGATCTCAGCACCTAAATCCTCCTCCCTGTCTGGTTCTCCACAAGACCTTTGAACTCTTGGAACCTCTACAAGACTTCTTCCGACTTCTTGCTCTTCAGAAAGTAGATCCAGGTCTTCCTGGAGTAGTCATCAATAAATGAAACATAGTACTCAAAACCAGTCAACGAAACGGAAGACATAGGACCACATAAGTCAGAATGTATCAAGTCAAGTACTCATGTTGATTTGTTGTTACTGCTAGGAAAAGCAGTCTTGGTGTACTTTCCCAAAGCACACCCTCTACATACATCACTGTGCTCAGTGTTGAACTCAAGAAAACTAGTCACCATATCTCTCAACATCCACAAAGTTGGATGATGCAAGTGAGCCATCCTCCTATGCCATAGCTCGCATAGATCACTACTACTGCTGTGTGTCAAAGCATGTAAAGGTTGAAACAAGAGTTTTACAGTTTCCCACATCTAACTCCAATAGAAAAAGAAGCAAATGGTCCTAATGCCTTGGGAAAAACGTGCACATGCCCATCAAGGAATTACACCCCAAGTCCCCTATCCTCGATCATTGAAATTGAAACCAAGTTTTCTTCAGCCCAGGGACATACAAGACATCCCACAAAGTCATGGGCTCCATGGACTCCCTTTGAAAAGTAATGGTCCCCCGCCCAATTGCTCTGACAACTGTGTCATCTCCCAACACCGCCTCCAGATCCAATCATGTCTATGTAGACTCTGAGAACATATCTCGCACACCTATCATATGGCTCGAAGCTCCACTGTCAATGTACCAGGTGCATGTGGTGGTGGAAGCACTCAAGGAATGGCCAACCAACAGTGAGTACTCACTCTCATCCTCCATATCTGCAATGCTAACAGATTCTCTCTCTAAATAACCAGCACAAAGAGAAAACACTCTCAAATCTAGTTGCATATGCATCAATCTCCGTCGAAGTTGTCTACTACTGCTTCTTCTTCTTCTTGTTCGGGCACTATCCAACATGGTGCCCAAACCCCTGGCAAGCAAAGCACTTGACTTTGCTCAAGTCTTTCTTTTGTCCACCCTGCTGCTTAGTCCCACCCTGCTTGGGACCCTTCTTAGACTTCTTCTTCCCCTTTGTTGGCAAAGCAACATTCTCCTCATCATCCCTTCTATGTGATGAGCTACCATGTACACATCCTCTCCGGGTCTCCTCCTGAACAAAGTCATCCCAAAGACGATCCCAAGAAGGCATGTTCTCTCTAGCAACAATGGCCTCCACAAATACATCCCATGGCTTGGTCACTTCCCTCAACCTTCTCTCCAATAGCTCCAAGCTCATCCCCTACCTATGTAATCCTAGTGAGGTAGGAAGTCACATTTTCAGATTTGGCCATCCTTGTGCTTTTCAACTTCTCCCTTAGTACCATTTTTCGATTTTCGTTGGAACTTTGGTACAACTTGGTTAAGGCATCCCACATCTCATAGGCATAATCCTTACTAGAGACATGAGGAATGATATGGTTGTTTACCGCATCAAGTATTATCCTCTTAGCCTTGATATCTTTCTTGTTAAAGGTTGCCAACGATGTTGTATCTGTGGCTGTGGACACTTGTACCGGATTAGCTTGCGTGTTATTCACTATATCCCACAACTCATTCTCTTGGAAAATTAACACTATCATTGCTTTCCAACGAGTGAAGTTGTCTGCCCCGTCCAACATGTCCTCTATCCTGAATCTTGTGGCCATCTTACTGAAAATGAAAGCCCAACAAGTCTGCCTAGTGGACAAAAAGTAGGTCTCCCTCAAGTCTGAAAATCACAGTCAACAGTTATGCCCCTCTTCTCTTTGAAAATGCTCTAATACCATGTAAATTTTCCACTGTTATTCCCCAACCTGGTTTCAAATTAATTTCTCATTGTTTAATGCCCAACCCAATGAACATGACAACTGCAAATGAGTTGTTTTCTCATAAACAAATTGAACAAGAAACACTAGGAGAATTTTACAGACATTATGAGCAAAAATAAAAGAGCATTCACACCATGAAATTGTAGACTCATAAATTTTGGGCCAACTAGCCCAGGAAAACCCCCCCAAGGGGAAAACATGTTGAGAGAGAGATTTTATTATCAAGTCTTCTTCAAAGTGAAAGTACAACAGTAATATTCTCACATTAAGAACAACTTATCTCTACCACAGATGACTGAATATTATCTCAAAAACTGTGCAGAATGCTGCCTCGTTTTCTATGCACAGTCTCGTAATCTGTGCCCTCAACAACACTGTACGGACTGTCCTTTCTCTCAGTCAGCTTCCTTGAAAATTGTCCCCACTGTAACAACAGATTTCTCCCTTGAATTCAGTGCTCAACTCAACCTCGAATTGTGTTTAACCTATAGGTGTACAGTCTACATTAAATATTGTTGTGTGGATATCTAGAAAATCGTGACAGCCTGGAAAAACGTGACAGAGTTCCCTTTCTCGAATTATGTGCTTGTTTCAGCTGTTGTGTGGTCCTGGAAAAGCATGCCAGACTTTGTCAGCGCCTCAATTCACCTTGAAAATGGTGCCCAGGTTCTCTAAAATTTGTGCCTATCTCATCTTGTTGAAAAACGTGTCGGCTCCCTCTCTCCTGAACTCATCTTCCTCTTCTTCTCAATGAGGTCGACCTGCTCTCTTCTCAATGCTCTTGGAGTGAGAAATGAAATGCCTAACCTTGCCTTTTTGTGTTTCTCATGGAGGTAGCTGAGGGGTCACCAAATCCAAGGGCCCACATTGGCCTTGGTGCTCTAAGATCAATGGATGAGAATAAAACATTTTTTCTCTCCACAAATTATTTTCCTCTCAACCACAACTTAAATTTATCAAAAAGTCACTTTAATCTCTAAAGTGAACTAAATGCTCATCTCAAGCAATTTAATGCAAGGGTCATGTCACTTTTCCCCTTTAAGTGACAGGCACAAAGTCACTAGGGGAACACTTTCCTAGGTACAAAAATCAACACCCACAACACTTTAAAATTGAAAATAAGTGCAACTCACATTAATCATAACTAGGTCTCAGAAAGAGGAACAACAACACAAAATACACACAATTAACAAAGTATGTTTTAACTTCCCATTGTTATGCATCTTAGCTACTGTTTGAAAATAACACAGGCGAGTAAATTTCATATCCATGTAACTCTAGGCCATCAGATAAAGACTTAACATACTGACTCAAAGGACTTTAAAACATGTAAAAGATACTATTAATGCAACAACTAGTGGCATGCTTGCCTCAGTCCATGGTTTCTTAAACAACAACAATCTCATACATTCATGAATAAAGACATTTTAATCCCAAAACCCAGTGGCAGGCTTGCCTTGATCCTAGGTATTTTCAAAGCACAATATCTCATTCAATGTAAACAAAAACACTTTACATCCAAAAACCCCAGTGGCATGCTTGCCTCGATCCTGGGTACCCTCAGAAATACAGTATTTCTATTTCTCTTATAAAACAGAATACAACGAAGGGGATTAATTCATCTTGCCCCGGTCCTATTTTCTATCAGATCAACAACGGGACTTTTGGCAGTCTGAGACTATGAAGAATGAGAAAAAGAAAGAGAGAGAGAGAGAGAGCCAACTAATGTGACAAATCCAGGCAACTATCTCCAGCCTTCAAACTCATGAGAAATGATCAAACCTCCTTTGTGCCTTCTTTCGACTGAGTTTTTATATGTTGACTAGTGTTGACTGTGTTCTCTTTAATGGACACGCGGCCTTGCCACATTCATGGAATCTGCATCTTCTTCGACAGTTGTCGCAACTGATTCTCGAGAGCGCCTTATCCCAGTATGCCATCACCTGCAGGCTTCAAATCTTTGCATGTCTTTCGCTATCTAGTCGGTTTTTAAGGACAATTGATTCTGGTACTAAACAACATTATGGCCTTTTCTCTAATCGACGTCGTCTTTGGAGAGCACTCGTGTCATGACACATTGAATCAAAGAAAACAACAAGGGAAGTTGCATATTTCCTTATTGTTTATGATAGGGAATAAAATTGGCAGAGGAAGCTTGGTTTCCACAACCCTTATTTCTTATGGCTCCATCATAACGAGGGAGCTGGCAGCCGCAGTCTTCATTCGATACAAGCTTTCCTGGGGCCAACTTTCGTGTATCGGAAAGATACACAACTGAAAGATAGTGCACAAGTGAAGACGCCTTTAATCTTTGCAAATCTGCCCCAGCTAGCATATCTTCCTCTCTCAAACTTCCCCATTACATGGAGGTGGCGGAAGTGGAGCTCGTGAGAAAACAAAATGGGGGGAATAAAAGAGCCACAATTACAAAGAAATCACTAGGATCTCTCGAAATGCTTATTTAATATGGGCTCTGTAATCCCACTCAAAAGTGGAGCTTCGAAATACTTATATAATACGAGTTGTGACTAGGAGCAATCAACAAGATACTTTGTCCAAAAGCAATTAATCCAGGCCTTTCAGGGCATCGTTTTATACAATGGCGGGAGAAAAGACACGGGCGTTAACAGGATTAGCTGAGTGGCCACCACAAAATAGAGCATAGGAAGAATCCAAAATTGGAAATACAAGCAAGTTGTGAGTTGTCGGTGGTAAATCCTAGCATATATATAATCTTAACTTGAAAAGGAAAGTACTCGGTCATGATTTAGATTAGACGCGAAACAATCGGGTCTTAGGATTTAGCCATTTGGGTTCAAATCTTTCATGATAGCAACCGCATGGCCTTGAGAGCAAATCAGAGCAAGTAAGATCAGGGATTTTTATCTGTAACGCATACAAACAAGATGATTAAATCATGCAAGGGGGAATACAAAGCTGAAATGGTGTACATTATTAACGCTGACACCTCATACTCCCTGAGGTGAATGTGACTTCGCATGCGTGAGCAGAATTTTAGCCGCTTCAACGGTCATGTTGCCACGTGACTCAAACTTTCACCACAAAACTGATCTCCTTTGCCACAAGGAAAGCTTCGCGACAGGCTTCTCAAATGTCGGTTGTTGTGATTAGCCTTAATCACTCTGCATGGCTCACATCATTGACGGGAAAGCAACATTGGTTCATCTAGTCATACACTCTAGTGGCTGTCAAGGACGAGATCTAACCTTAGCCCACTAGATGGTCAAATCAAGAACATTCACGGCGTGCTTCTTTCTTCTTTCTAAATATAAGTCGTGCTTCCTCCAACAGCTCAAATCTGTTTTGACAAATCGTGTGCTCTAATCTTGGTCGTTGACGGAGATGGATTCCTCTTGGCTTCTTCGCTTGCCTAGCCCCTATGACAAGAAGGATTGATCTTTGGGGAGATGCGCCACGGCATCTGGGTTCTCAACGGGATTTTAACTGCTTATCTTTGTCGCGCATACTATTACCTCCGATGGACGTGAACCATTCTTAGCAAACTGTGTGATTCAGTCTGGGTCGCGGGCGCAAAATATCTACTTTTAAGTCCTTTGAGGATCTATGTCGACGGGTTGTGTGTCTGCATCTAAGTCGTTGATGGGATGAAGTGTCGGTTATTCCCTTGCTACTTATGTTCCTCGTGTTACTGGACAAACTAGCAGACGAGTGTCCGATAAGCATATATGAAGTGACACAATGTCACCTCAGTCACGTTCCTTTGACTACTTCGGAGTGTTGTAACCTCCAAAGGGAGAGCCCTTATAGAACACCTATAAACACTTCACCACCAAACGCTAGATCTTCCTATGCAATTTGTGTTAGAGACCAGTGCCTTTAAGGAGTCAAGTAAATATATCACATTCATCTAAGTAAGAAACAAGATCTATGAGCACTACTTCACAGATGTTATTAGTATAATTTCAACAGTAATAACCAATTTATGACAGTGATCTCCAGCAGTAAATAGTCCAATGATTATCAAGCAATTAGGATATTCAAACAATATTTAGTATTTTGGGGTATGTGCCAAACCAACTTCAATTCAAAAGAGGTATCATGTAGTGATTTGTGCAATCTTAATTAGGTCTAATATATCAGTCATGTAGCATACTAACAATAAATATCCAACATTAAATAGTGTCACTTAGACAAAGATGTATCTAACGATTATCAAACACTTATGGCATACAAATAGTAATCAATGTCTTAAGATATCTACCACACCAAATTCAATCAGAGAGCAATGCTATAGTAACAAATGCAGTCCCTTATATCAATCTCTACTAGACAGTGTTAGGTGATTTTGTCATAACTGAAACTTGTCTTTGGCTAACCCTTTGCTAACCCTTTTGTGGTCCTTTCTGATGTCTTCTTTTGGCAAGTTTTAGGGCAACGGCGGGTATGATAGGCCTACCCTTATTACAGACCTAAGATGAGGGTATGAAGGGGCTGAAAAAGAGGACAACAAGGGCTGAAAAGCAAGGAAGGGGGCTGGAAAAGCAAGGTCGAGGCCCTGGGAAGACATGCCAAGGGTAAGGCAGGATTAGGAGAGGAGGGTCGAACCTCTTATGGAGCATGCCGAGGGTTTAAAAGGTAAGAACGACCCCTTTGTGGAGCAAGTCGAGGGTAAGAGAGGCTAAAGCAAGGGATTTGGGCGTAGGATAGAGGGAGAGCGAGGGCAGGCAAGGGGAAGAAGAGCAAGTCATGAGGCCTAGGAAGATGGGAGGAGAAGGAGGCATACCTTTAGGGCTACAAATTTTACAAAAATTTTAGTAATTTTGGGTTTTTTAAAGAATTTTAATATTTTTAGGGTTTTTAAATAATAATAAAATGAGAAAAGAACTAACAACACACAAAAATCAAACTTAGGGTTTTATGGATTAAATTGCAAACCTAACATATTAACCTAATCTACCATTAAGTGCAAATAATTACACATGCAAATGCAAATTTTGATAACACAAGGGCTTTTAATGGATGTAGCCCTAACCCTAGGCCTAGAGGAGAGGTGATCAACCTCCCTCTTTGACTAACTTTCTCCTTGTCTCTAAACTAGGGCTTCTCACAACAACCTCTAGGGTTCATTGTGGGAGCCTAATCTAGGGAAAACTTGGAGATCCAAGGCCAAACTAAGGAAAACCTCCTCTAAGGAACATTTTCCACCATCCAAAGTTGATAGAAGGTAGAAAAATAAGCCAAATTTAGAAAAAATGCATCACTAGGGACACCATTCAATCATCAAAGAAGTGAAATTAACTTAACTTCACCAAGAAAGACATGACTTACTGGAGCTTTGTGTTATTCTAACAATTCCTAGCATCCACCATGCATGAGCAAGACCTTAGAAAACATTCCAAATTCGTCCACAAGAGCAAGAAGAAGCTACTCCAAGAGGTGCACATCACTTTCCAAAAGACTATCTTGGGTAAAAGAGCAACATCATGTAATTTATCCCATGTGTTATGATTTACAAATGAAGTGAGGAGGCTTATTTATAGTCTTCTCAACTCACTTTTACAAAATAACCAGGCCGACAAGCCAATATAATGTCAATGTAAAAAATATAACATGAAATAATATAAAATAATCTAATATGTGGGTAACTTGAGGCATTTTCCCCATAGTTTACCCAAAACTGATAAAAGTAGATAAAACTGAACAAAAAGCTTCACTCTAAAAGATGAGTGAGCAGGGGGGGGATCGTCATGCCCCATCCAACCCCAACTGTACTGAATTATCCTCAACATCCCCCCTCTACAAGCCTATGGGCCTGGTGACCAAGCATGACATCATCACTAAGAAGGCACCAAAGAGAGAGGGCGCTCTGCTGGAAAGGGGCCAGGATAGGTGCATAGGGTGACCGGAAGAGGAGGCAAGTGCCTCGGAGCTAAAACACTATCACTGGTGTGGAAAACAAGTAGTGGGTCATGTGACCCAGTGACCTGCCCCTAGGAGCCTCGGACAACAACCTCAGGGCTACAAGCCCCAAAATGAGGCAGTCAACAATGCCACTAAGCTATAGTACTCCTAAAGGAAGGATCAAAGGATCTAGCCATAACCACATCTCAGAAAGTGCTGATAATACCCACATCATGGCCTTGAAGAAAAATGTGACACCTCTCCTTGGGCAGACATATGAATGCTAGCCGGTACTGGTACAGTGTAACACTGGCTCCAACTGCGGGACAAGTG
This sequence comes from Larix kaempferi, assembly GCA_027924585.1. Taxonomy (NCBI): domain Eukaryota; kingdom Viridiplantae; phylum Streptophyta; class Pinopsida; order Pinales; family Pinaceae; genus Larix; species Larix kaempferi. The sequence goes on from BSBM01000502.1 coordinate 20,518,308, forward strand.
CTCTTCTCGGCAGTGCTTGAGAACTTGTAAATCTCTTGGGTACGTGTATACCTACACACATCAAATATCTGAGGGCATTAAAAGCATCATGAGGCAAACACTTTCGTCCTACCTTGCGCAGTATAATGACATGAGATGCAAATAATTGAACATGAAAGAACGACAAATGCAATGCAAAGGTAACAGTGTATGGCAAACTCAAATGAAACTAAAGCTACCTACGCTAAACATGATAATCGGAATGGGTTAAGTAAAATCATGCCACCAATGTAGTCAGCTAAGTAGGTCATTCATACCAAATCCTTTTCCTTTGTCTTTAGAGACAATCCATGATAAGATCTCATTGATGATAAACCAAGTACATAGCAGGATATGCATCAGGATGGGGAATGAAAGGTGAATAACTGTAGGAACCTGGAAGTCTTGATATTGCTACCACGGAGAAGGATTGCTTTCACAAGCTTCATTTATCCATGCTTCTATTGGGCTTATGTATGAGCTATCTCCATCATACATTTGTTTTGAGAAAAAAAATTACCTGAAACTGGTCGTTTGATTTCGAACTTGGGCGACCACTTGCAAAGGTGGACATTGCAAATCTTCATATGCTAACTGCAATCTACCCCTGCACCTGCTTAAACATTTATTTGGATACACAAGTATATTGTTCATCTTTGTAATGATCATGTTAGTATCCCTAATAATCTTTAAAAATTTCAAAATTGTCAGCCACAAGATTCATACCTTCACATTTCAAGCGAAAAGATAAATAATAATTATCATAACAATGTGAAATGAATAGCATACCTATCCACACACCTGTATTGGTTTTGTTGGAATGCATCATTAGAAACTTACCGATATCGGACAGAAAGGGCTGATCAACTTTTACAAAACTTGCCGCAAGATGGTGCTAGTAATACTAGTATGGGGACACCATCGACTAGAAGATGGTGGAAACACTCTGCATATGGCAATCAACAACAGGAACCACATCTCACACTACTCCACCATCAAGCAAAACAACAAGAGGGTAGACCCATTCTACATTGGTGGTAGAGTAGGCCTTTTTACCAAAATATGTGCGCAGGAGAGGATCCACCATGATGCTGCAAGGTCTTGAAGAATCGTACACCGGTGGACCAAGGAACTTCCAGTAATCGTCGTCTTCAGTAAACCTATTATTTTCTTCCAAGAGAGCCAAAATATCATAAGAAACTGTAACCCGAGGATATATAGAACTCACCATTTTTGTAACATCTTCAGTTTCTTCAACTAAGGCTTCTTGGTCTTCATTTCTTGGAGAAAATTCATCTCTATCTTCAGGAATCCCTTCATCTTTGGTCATAAGGGCTATTATGTCACTTACCAGGTCTTGAACAATGGTTTCTTCAAGCAAACCTTCCGAGATTTGATCTTTGTCATGAACTTCCTCGTCAAGCACTGCTTCATGCTCCTCTAAGACCTGTTCATCAATATCCATCTGATCGTCCTTTATAATCTTCTGGATTTGTTCCTTAGTATTGGGACCCCATTGATCATAGAATGCCTCAACAAGTTGTAGAAAGGAAGATATCCCCTTAGGAGGGAGTCCATCATACCAAGCATCCATATCCTGATCACCTCCTAGTTCGAAGGACATTACGGACAACTACATACTGGTGTCCTCGTCTATAATATCCCATGCCACCAGAACTTCAGAACATGTGTTGTAACGATATCTTCACCCTTGTGGAACATTGGGATAGATTTCAGACAACGATGTTTATCAAACTTATTCGGGTATCCTGGAATGTTTGAGAAGTCAAACGAATTGAGAATCCTCATATCTTCTACCTGAGATTGTTTGCTTTGAACCTCTTTATCTTTTCTTCAATGGAGTCGCCTAAGTAATGGAGGAGGTGTCTTTAATCGGAGTCGTCGAGCAAAACTGCAAGATTATTCTCCAAAGAAAAATATGACGATATCAAACAAAGACTTACCTCAAGGCTCACCAAATGTCGTTTTTGCCAAGGACCTGAATTCAACACTTAACCAACTTGGAAATGTCCCTAGCAATGGCGCCAAAAATGTTACCGGAAAAACTAGCAGACTAGCATCCGATAAGCACATATGAAGGAAAGTGACCCAATGTCACCTCAGTCACATTCCTTTGACTACTTCGGAGTGTCGTAACCTCCAAGGGGAGAGCCCCTATAGAACACCTGTAAACACTTAGCCACCAAATTCTAGATCTTCCTATGCAATTTGTGTTAGTGACCAGTGCCCTTAAGGAGTCAAGTAAATATATCACACTCATCTAAGTAGAAACAAGATCTATGAGCACTACTGCACAAATGTCATTAGCGTAATTTCAACAATAATAACCAATTTATAACAGTGATCTCCAGCAGTAAATAGTCCAATGATTATCAAGCAATTAGGATATTCAAACAATATTTAGTATTTTAAGGTATGTGCCAAACCAACTTCAATTCAAAAGAGGTATCCTGTAGCGACTTGTGCAATCTTAGTTAGGTCTAATATATCAGTCCTGAAGCATACTAACACTAAATATCCAACACTAAATAGTGGCAAAGATGTATCTAACGATATCAAACACTTATGACATACAAACAGTAATCAGTGTCTTAAGATATCTGCCACAACAAATTCAATCAGAAAGCAATGCTACAGTAACAAATACAGTCCCTTATATCAATCTCTGCTAGACAGTGTTAGGTGATTTTGTTATAAGTGAAACTTGTCTTTGGCTAACCCTTTGCTAACCCTTTGGTGGTCCTTTCTTATGTCTTCTTGTGACAAGTTTTAGGGCAACAGGAGGTATGACAGGCCTACCCTTATTACAGACCTAAGATGAGGGTGTGAAGGGGCTGAAAAAAGGGGATAGCAAGGGCTGAAAAGCAAGGAAGGGGGCTGGAAAAGCAAGGTCGAGGCCCTAGGAGGACAGGTCGAGGGTAAGGCAGGATTAGGAGAGGAGGATCGAACCTCTTATGGAGCATGCCGAGGGTTTAAAAGGGAAGAACGAGCCCTTTGTGGAGCAGGTAGAGGGTAAGAGAGGCTAAAGCGAGGGATTTGGGGGTAGGATAGAGGGAGGGCGAGGGCTGGCAAGGGGAAGAAGAGCAAGCTGTGAGGCCTAGGAAGATGGGAGGAGGAGGCATACCTTTAGGGCTAAGTTGCACGAAATGGGAAACGAGGACGTGCTTCCAAAACGGGGACGCGTCGGAAACGTGACCCCCCAAAATTTAGGAAACAGGGAAACGCAATATATATATATATATATATATAGGACATTCACTGTTGCAAAAATAATCTACAATCTAAAGCATTATGAGGCTATGATCTTGAATTCCAAAATCCTGAAGATCCAAATAAGCAAATAAAAACAAACTAAAATCTTGAGAAACTGCCTAACAGTCAAAGACATCTTAAGTGGCTAAAACAGCTCAGATTTAGCTCTAAAAGAGACCCATACTGGAACCTTAGAGCTCAAGATTAAAACCCAGGACCATCTTAGCATTGCCACAAAAAAAGCCATATTTCCAAAACACTTGGAAGGGCATCATCAACATTCAAATTTGCCAAAAAGAAAGATTCCTCAAATTCCTATAAAACCTTTGGGGTTTAAAGAATTCACAATTGGAAGGGAAACTGTCAGTTCAGAAAGAATTGATTATAGTATGCTACTATTCATTTTCCAACTACAACCTCCAAAGAGTCAAGAATCACATAGTAAAGTGTAATGGGTACAACAGCATGCTCTCCAGGAATTAACAAATTACATTTCTCATACAACAAAATCTCAAGATGTAATGATTGCACATATTCATTGCTTTAGTCAAGAATCATTCCTTCAAAACAAATAAAGATGCACCAATCACAACTAAGAACAAACTTGCTATCAGGACAAGATGTTAAGTGAAATTCCCAAAGTTCCAGATCTAGATGAAAACTAAGTTTTTAAGCTTGAAATTTGTGTCGTCTTACTCACACAAGATTGAAAATGGGGGATAGAACACACTACCACATCAAAGATAGAGAAGATATCTATATTTTAATAATGCAATATCATCGAAAACCCCTAGGGAAGCTAACTAATAAATATATACTATACATATATTCCAAGAACAAAGATGTGTTAGAACGTTTGAAAGGGATCCATATATAGACACAAGGGGCCATCTTCATACATTTGGGAGGTCACCACATCTGGTGCATATTAAAAAATAAATAAATAAAAACAGACTTCCGAAAAGAAAAGTCCGCGGACTGTACGGAAACAGCTCTACGGCCACGTTTCATGTACGGAAACGCATTTCCGTACAGACGCAATGCGTTTCCGTACAGGAAACCGCGTGCATCCATACGGAAACGCATTTCTGTACCGTCCCATACGCGGAAACGCGTTTCTGTATGGAAACGTGACCAGGACGAGGGGGGGTGACGTTTCCTGCAACGTAGCTTTAGGGCTTTGAATTTTACAAAAATTTTAATAATTTTGGGTTTTTTAAAGAATTTTAATATTTTTAGGGTTTTTAAATAATAATAAAATGAGAAAAGAACTAACATACAAAAATCAAACTTAGGGTTTTATGGATTAAATTGCAAACCTAACATATTAACCTAATATACCATTAAGTGCAAATAATTACACATGCAAATGCAAAGTTTGATAAAAAGGAAATTTTGATAACACAAAGGCTTTTAATGGATGTAGCCCTAACCCTAGGCCTAAAGGAGAGGTGATCAGCCTCCCTCTTGGACTAACTTTCTCCTTGTCTCTAAACTAGGGCTTGCCACAACAACCTCTAGGGTTCGTTGTGAGAGCCTAATCTAGGGCAAACTTGGAGATCCAAGGCCAAGCTAAGGAAAACCTCCTCTAAGGAGCATTTTCCACCATGCAAAGTTGATAGAAGGCAGAAAAATATGCCAAATTTAGAAAAAAAATGCATCACTGGGCCACCATTCAATCATCAAAGAAGTGAAATTAACCTACCTTCACCAAGAAAGACAAAAACATGACTTACTTGAGCTTTGTGTTATTCCAACAATTCCTAGCATCCACCATGCATGAGCAAGACCTTAGAAAACATTCCAAATTCGTACACAAGCGCAAGAAGAAGCTACTCCAAGAGGTGTGCATCACTTTCCAAAAGACTTGGGTAAAAGAGCAACATCATGTAATTTATCCCATGTGTTATGATTTACAAATGAAGTGAGGAGGCTTATTTATAGTCTTCTCAACTCACTTTTACAAAATAACCAAGCCGACAAGCCAAATATAATGTCAATGTAAAAAATATAACATGAAATAATATAAAATAATCTAATATGTGGGTAACTTGGGGCATTTTCCCCATAGTTTACCCAAAACTACTAAAAGTAGCTAACACTGAACAAAACGCTTCACTCTGAAAGATGGAGTGAGCAGAGGGAGTATTGGCATGCCCCATTTAACCCCAACTGTACTGAAAAACCCTTAACGTCCCCCCTCTACAAACCTGTGGTCCTAGTGACCAAGGATGACGTTATCACTGAGAAGGCACCAAGGAGAGAGGGTGCTCTGCTGGAAAAGGGCCAGGATGGGTGCATAGGGTGATCGAAAGAGGAGGCAAGTGCCTCGGAGCATAAACACTGTCACCGGTGTGGAAAACAAGTAGTGGGTCATGTGACCCATTGACCTACCCCTAGGAGCCCCGGACAGCAACCTCAGGGCTACAAGCCCCAAAATGTGGCAGTCGGCAATGCCACTAAGCCATAGTACTCCTAAAGGAAGGATCAAAGGGTCTGGCCATAACCACCTCTCAGAATGTGTTGATAATACCCCCATCATGGCCTTGAATAAAAATGCAAACCCTCTCCTTGGGAAGACATCTGAATGTGAGTTGCTACTGGTACAGCATAACACCTCAAACGACTCAGATCTGCCATACGTATAGAGTGTCTCTTGGTAATCGATGCTCGATTTTTCTTCCTCCTAGATTTTAGTCTTTAGCTTGGTTAGGGAAAACCAGCGATGACAACAGGTACAAAACATGCTACAACATGCACTAAAGACCTTTTTATGACAATGTTGGATCTCATTATACCGCATATTTGCCAGTGCATTCTGCACTTTGGTCCTCTTCTTGTTAGTGAGACTCAATTGTTGATTCTAGAGTTAACAAATACTGGATACATGACCAAACATGAACACCTTCTATTTACTTATAGAGAGAAACACAACAGAGAGAAAGTGGTTATCGGTGACAATTCAGCCATATAGGTCACAATTTGTGGTGATGTCATCATTGATCGAGCAAAATTTGGAGATATTCTTCACATTCCAAGTGTTAGATCAAATCTTCTTTCTATTTATTGCAATGATGAAAAGGTGGAATTCGTGGTGAATCAATGGGTTGTAAAGCACATGTGATGGATCCAAGGTGGTTGCCTCAGCATATTGTGACGAATATGATCATATGTACAAGCTAGGGAAGAATCCTTCCTCAAAGAAAAAAGGATTTGTTACTATGGTAGTTGTTACCCCCTAATATGGGTGGGGTGACTCAATCATTATTTCCTATGTGCTCTTCCATCACATCCAACAGTTCCACAAATGATATCTATGGTTTCCCGTGGACACTTGATAGAAACACTTTCTATTACGATATTTAGACACATAGGAGTTAGTTAAGATCAACTTCGTGTACTTTAGGTAAAGTGTGTTTCTTTAGTATGTACTTGTACTTATGTAATCCGACAGCCACAATATGTTCTAGACATAGAGTAATCTAACAATCCATCTTCACCTCAATCTTAATGACTATCGATCCATGGCTTAGCACCCGATTGGTCCATGATCTCTATTTGAAGAGCATGGAGAGTCATTTGCTTGACAGTCGATTGTGAGAAACTCGTGTAAATAATTTTTCCTTTTGCATTAATATATTGCCTCAAGTAGTTATTTGACTAGGACCATGGACAATTTTCCTCTCCATGGGTTTCAACCATGTAAAACATCAATGTATTGATCTGTGATCTCTTTGTGTGAGTGGTTGCTTAAGGTGTGCAACTTTGTGGAAATACCATGTTTTAGTTGAACATGGTATCGAAGCGCTTATGAAGACTTGCTTCCATTGTTGATCGAGATCTTGAACCGGTGTAGTCATGTGCATCAAAGAATTTTTGGATTCTACTATTTTTTTGTAACTATGGCCTAAAAGAGGTGTTCCATTACATCCAGAGAGTTGCTTTCAGTTGGAAACGCTTTTCATTTCACTCAAAAAGGCTTCCATTTTTCCAAGTTACGACCATTTACCAGATCCAGAGGTATACTATTTACATTTATGGATTATTTTTTAAATCTCTCGTATTCTTTCATATTTTGGCCTAGTTTTCTAATTTTTTTGTTGGTTTGTTACCTCTTCAGTTCGTGCAAGCTCTTTGTCATGCACTTTGTGCAAAATCGACAAATTGAAAATAGAGCAGAGAGGCTTTTCTTAACTGCATATGCTCTTTGCCGTGCGCCTTGTGCGAACTCGATAAACTAGAAACAGTGAGAAAAATTACACTTTTCAAGTAAGCTAACCAAGGACTAACCCCAAATTTGAGAAATTTCAATTTCAAAATTTCGTTTTCTTTTTGTGTGGTTATGTAAAGTGCCATTATTGTAAGTGCTCTAAAGCCATGGCTCCATCTTCCAAATTAGTCCTCTGGATTGTTGTCCTAAGTCACATATGTTCTAACATTCTTGGTCGCCTTACAATAATGGAACAACAACCTTGAGTTGTAGTGCACATAAACCAAGCTTTCTACTTGATCTACATTCAAGTTGTTTCTCTTCACGGTGTTGATGATGTTGTAGGTGCTCCAACACCTCTCTACATAAGAAGTGTTAACAACTAGTGAAATCACCCTCATCGCCAATTTATGCAAGTGTGTGGTAGAGGAGCCATACATGTTCCACCATTCGATAGAACTCGACCTATCTTGATCTTTAGTTGCATGCAGGTTAGCAAAGACTCCATGTTCACTGTGTACTTGCTCAATTCGCTTCGTACTTGAGCACACTCCTCTTCATTAAGGACCAACTTGTCTAATGCAAGCATATACCCAATATGTACCTATGGATCTGTGTGTGGTTTTCTCCTAACCCCACCCCTAGGTGCCAGTTGATCCAACCAAGATGGAGAATAATATTTAGGTGCAAGGACATATGTTAGGGCATGGAATGTAACATTCAGATTATTCCACCTATTGACCACATGTTTATGAATATGATCATACAAGATCGCATCTCTTGGCCTAGCATGTTAACCATCTACTCATACACCTCCCCAATCATCAGTTGTTCTTTATCTACAAATTGAATCATACTATAAACGGGCTTGGTGAATTACAAAACATACCTAACATGTGCCCAAAACTAACCATCAAGAACATTATCCTCCAACGACTAAAATTCATGTCTATCAGATGCAAATGCAACCCTATCTTTCAAACCCTGCCATGAATCACTTGAGACCATACTAGCCAATGCCCCTCTTACCTTCAAAAGTCACCTAAAGCCTGAAGGTAAGGTAATAGCTAGCAAATCTAGTCTTTGCAATCTTAAGTAACTCCAACCTAGAGTGATTGCGAAAAATGTGGTGGGTCATGCTATGATTGGTAATAAATTTTATCATTTTCTTCCCTCTCTTGTACAATGCACCAATCCATCTATAGTTAGGGTCCTTCATCTTAATAATATCATGCATCAAGAGGTTTAATATGTGAACCAAACGCTCTGACCAAAATATGTTAGGGTACATATCCTCATTACATATGTTGCCTTACAATTAGCAACATTACCAATAATGACTTGAATTACATTGTACAACCCAACCTCTTGAATGGTTCTAATTAAAAAAATTGTAATATTAATACCAGTCTTGTAACAATATGGGTAGTCATGCACTAAAAGGAAGACTACACCACACGCAGACACGGCAAGAATATTTATCAATGGCCTACATTTAACATTTGAATTTCCTTAAAATCCAACTAGGGCTAAATGCATGCCAAATTAATTTCTAACAAATAACCACACATGGATTTCTTCACTATGCAGCGGAAAATAAATACTGAAAGAAATATAGCAGCAATCACATCAATCGAGACAACACTCTTTTTGGGTATAAACCCCTTGACAAAACCCAAGATGGGAAAACCGGTGCAGCAGTATGAGATTTTTATTTTATTCAGAAAATATGGAGCAATACAATTCAGATTTCGATTCTGCCCAATTGGAAAAATCGTACCACAGAAAAACAATGAGAAAAACCTGTAAGCGGGCACGAATCCCAACGCAGCAATAGGGAATCTGTACAGCTGTACGGACTGTACGGAATTCCATACGATCACCTCTGCCTGCTGTTGTTTCTCTCTCCTGCAAATCTGCCTTCCTTCTATGGATTTCTACTCCTCCGTCTTCTTCTCAAAACTCTCTCTCTCACTCCTTTTTCTCCGTCTCTATCGGAATGCAATTGTGTGTCCTCTCCACCAATTGATCTTTCTTTTATAACTCAAAGCTAAGCAAATAACCTATTCTCACTATAGATCTAAGGTTGAGATCTTCCAGTGAGATTGGATGGCCAAGATTAGATCTTGCCATCACTTTAAATAACTCACTTACACTTTACAAAAAGCGGTTCATTAAGTCAAATAATTAATTAGATCACTTTAATTAATTTTCCAAAGTGAACTTAGGAAAAGTTAATTAAAATACAATTGGCTTCCAATTAATATCTTATGCATGCAGGAAGACCTTCCTCCGCTGTCACTTTCTAACACTCCCTATCAAGGAGGAAGGGATTCGACAACAACCCGAACTTGTCTCTGAACTTCACAAACTTGAGTTTGGAAAGTGCCTTGGTGAATATGTCTACCACCTACTCATCTGTCTGAATGGTGATACCGAATGTCAATGTGCTTTCTCTTGTCATGGAACACTAGATTCTCAGAAAGGTTGATACCACTCTGACTGTCACAGTGAACTATAGTAGTCTCTAGCTCACTCTCGAATAATCCTGAGAGCAACTTCCTCAACCACATCCCCTCACATGCAGCCATGCTGGCTGCCATGTACTCAGCCTCAGCTGAGCTCAATGCAACTGACTTCTGCTCCCTACTGAACCAAGAGACAACTCCTGACCCAATGCTGAAGCAGCAGCCTGAAGTGCTCTTCTGATCCTTTACACATCCTGCCCAGTCAGCATCCGTGAAACCTGCCAACTGTATACTCCCACTGTGCTCATAAACCAATCCATACTCCACTGTACCTCTGATGTAGCGAAGTATGTGCTTTGCAGCTATCCAAAGTACTCTTCGAGGGTTCACCATGAACTGACTCAAAGAGTTGACTGCAAAGCTAATGTCTGGTCGAGTGTTGACCAGATACATAAGCGACCCGATAAGCTTCCTATATAGTGTAGGATCAAACTCCTCTGATCCCGATGCATCAATCTTCCTCTAGTTGGAAACTAGAGGTATAGCCATAGGTCTGCAATCCTCTGTCCTGAATCTCTTCAAGATCTTTACTGCATACTTCCCTTGTCCAATGAAGAAGCACCCATCTCTCTGCCAAACCTCCAGACCTAGAAAGTAATGCATCAACCCAAGGTCTTTCATCTCAAACTCCACTGCAAGGTTGGACTTGTAGTCCCCGATCAGCCTCTCATCTCCTGTAAGAAAGAGATCATCCACATATAGAACCAGTATGAGAGGTACCTCACCTGCCAAGAAGTACAGGTTATGGTCTGCCTCACTCCACTGGAACCCCATCTCTCGCAGATAGCTGTCAATCCTCGAGTACCATGCAACCTGCATACATGAGACTCTCTACTCTCCACCTCAAAGCCCTCTGGCTGCTCAATATAAACCTATTCCTCAATAACTCCATTGAGGAGGGTTGTCTTCATGTCCATCTGATGAACATGCCAACCCATCTCTGCTGCCAATGATAGGATAGTCCGAATAGAAGAATACCTAGCGACAGGGGCGAAGGTTTCCTCATAGTCAATACCTTCTGCGAATACCCCTTCGCCACGAAGCGTGCCTTGTACTTCTCCACACTTTCGTCTGGTGCATGCTTTACCTTATAGATCCATCTAGATCCCACCACCTTCTTATCCTATGGCCTCTGGACAACCTCCCATACCTGATTCTTCATGATTGAGTCATACTCCTCAACCATGGCCTCTTGCCACACATCATGTTGTGCAACCTCCTCGAAACTAGAAGGTTCAAAGTCAATCAACTCTGTCATCAGTGCCATATAACTCAGTCTATTTGGTGGTACGCTACGTCTGAAGGATCTCTGTGGAAGACTCACCTGTCTGGAATCCTAAACTATGGACCTATACCACTTACGCTGTGGCCTAGTGTCTGCCTGCTGCGGCTGTTGGATGTCCTCCTCCTGCTGCTGCTCATCCTCCCCATCAAAGATAAGAGGATCCTGTCCACCTGACTCCCTCTGACTACTAGAGCTTGTGCCCTGTGTCTGAATCTATACCTGTGACTCCTCCAACTTGACTCCCTCTGAGTCCTCAGCTGGTTGCTCCTGTGTTGGTAAGTCCATAGATCTTCTCAAGGCTCTGTCCTCGTCAAACTAGACATCCCTGCTCACAATGATCCTCTTGTGAGCTGGGATATATACTCTATAAGCCTTGGAAGTCTCAATATACCCAACTAGAAGCCCCTTCTCTCCAGAAGGATCCAGCTTCTTCCTAGTGTCAGCATGAATGTGACAATAGCAGATACTCCCAAATATACGCAAATGACTCACGTTTGGTCTAGTACCTATAAATACCTCCTCGGGTGTCTTCCTCCCCAATGCAGTGTGGGGACACCTGTTCTGGACATATACTGCAATCCAAAATGCCTTGGCCCATAGGAATAGTGGTAATCCCTGATCAAATAACATGGCCTTGGCTACACTCACCAATGTCCTGTTCTTCCTCTCTACCACCCCATTCTGCTGTGGGGTATGAGGAACAGTGCGTTCCTTCTTGATCCCCTCTGATGCATAGTACTCCATGAACTCTTTGTCGGTGTACTCACCACCGTTGTTTGTCCTCAATATCCAAATCTTTCTCCATGTTTAGTTCTCCACGAGAGTTTTGAACTCTCGAAACCGATCGAAGACCTCTGACTTGGCCTTCAAAAAATAGATCCAGGTTTTTCCTGGAATAGTCATCAATGAATGTGACGCAATAACTGTAACCACTAAACGAATGAACACTCATCGGTCCGCAAACATCTAAATGCACCAAGTCTAAGGCTCCCTCAGACTTGTGCTCACTATGTGGGAAAGGTTTCCTGATGTTCTTCCCCAACGCACAACCCTTGTAGTGGTTGTGCTTGTCCTCCTGTACAGAAGGAACTCCAATGACTTCCTGTCTCAGATGCCTCAGTGCACCATGGTGTAAGTGTGCCATCTTCCTATGCCACAACTCACAATCACTGCTGTTGCTACTGACCAGAGCCTTTGCAGGCTCAAATTGTAGTCTGTAAACCTTCTCGCTTTGAACCCCAATCACCCTATCCAATCTCTAATCTGACCCATTTGGTCTGATATATACTTTCCTGTCACGAAAAGTCACTAGAAAACCCTTGTCTTCTAGGGTGGAAACTGATATGAGATTCTTGGTCATCCCTGGGACATATAGCACATCAGCAAAGCTGATAGGTTTTCTAGACTCCCTCTGAAACGATACAGTGCCAACACCCTACACTTGATACCGCGCATCATCTCCTAACTCAATATGGAGATTTACTCCACCATCCTGCAAGCTCTTGAAGAACCCTCTATGTCCTGTCATGTGACAAGATGCACCACTATCCACATACCAGATACTATTGCTGATGGAGCTTGCCATGCAAGCTATCAAGCAATAGTCTTCCTCAAAACTTTTGTTGAAATCATCCACCTCTGCAGATCCTGCCATCTGTGTGTTCTTCTTCTTCTTCTTCTTCTTCTCTGGGCACTAGGAAGCAAAGTGTCCATGCTTGTGACAAATGAAGCACTTGACTTTTGCCATGTCCAAGTTCTTCTTGCCACCCTTCTTCTTCTTTGCCTTCCCCTTACCTTTGCTTGTTAGGGCTAGAGCCTCTTCATCCATGATCTGTGTAGTATTGCTGGATGAAGTTGAACCTTGACCCATCCGGGTCTCTTCCTGTGCGAAGTCATCCCACAATCTCTGCCAGTCAAGGAGCTTCTCCCTGGCCACCACGCGAACTAGCTCCTCATCCTCATTCTTAGAGCCCACTACTCCAAGCTCATCCCTAATCTGTGTGAGCCTTGTAAGATAAGGCACCACTCCTTCACCCTTGGCCATCCTGGTACTGCGCAATCTCTCCTGCAGCACAATCTTTCGGTTTTCATTCTTACTCTAGTAGAGACTCTCCAAAGCCTTCTACATCTCTAATGTGGTTTTCTTCCCAGACAGATGAAGGACTATGTGGTCCTTCACCCCATCCAAGATGATTAACATTGCCCTGGAATCTATCTTCTTCCACTTAGCCAATTCTGTCAAATCTGTGGGAGCACTCTTCTGATCATCAATATGCTCATCAGCATCACTGACATCAAGGATCCTGGTGATCCTTTCTTTCCAAGTAGGAAAGTTCAGTGCCCCCTGGAGTCTATCCTCAACTCTCAACTATACGGCCATAGTGAATAGTACACGTAAACCCTTGGATAGATATGCAGTGATCTATCCAACCAACCTGCTGCTTTCTCTCAACCTGCTCAAAAGAGCTCTGATACCATGTAAATTTCCTTAAAATCCAACTAGGGCTAAATGCATGCCAAATTAATTTCTAATAAATAACCACACATGGATTTCTTCACTATGTAGTGGAAAATAAATACTAAAAAAAATATAGCAGCAATCACATCAATCGAGACAACACTATTTTTTTGGGTATAAACCCCCGGACAAAACCCAAGATGGGAAAACCGGTGCAGCAGTAAACCGGTGTAGCAGTATGAGATTTTTATTTTATTCAGAAAATATGGAGCAATACAATTCAGATTTCGATTTTGCCCAATTAGCAAAATAGTACCACAGAAAAACAATGAGAAAAACTTGTAAGCGGGCACGAAACCCAACGCAGCAAAGTTGCTACTGTTGTACGGCCTGTTGTATGGAATCCGTACGACTGTACGTAATTCCGTTCGATCACCTCTTCCTATTGTTGTTTCTCTCTCCTGCAAATCTGCCTTCCTTTTCTGGATTTCTGCTCCTCCGTCTTCTTCTCAAAACTCTCTCTCTCGCACTCCTTTTTCTCCGTCTCTGTCGGAATGCAATTGTGTATCCTCTCCACCAATTGATCTTTCTTTTATAACTCAATGCTAAGCGAATAACCTATTCTCACTATAGATCTAAGGTTGAGATCTTTCGGTGAGATTGGATGGCCAAGATTAGATCTTGCCATCACTTTAAATAACTCACTTACACTTTATAAAAAGCGTTTCATTAAGTCAATAATTAATTTTCCAAAGTGAACTTAGGAAAAGTTAATTAAAATACAATTGGCTTCCAATTAATGTCTTTTGCATGCAAGGACACATGCATGCAGGAAGACCTTCCTTCGTTGTCACTTTCTAACAGGATAGCCCATATTTAGTCCAATCATTTGTAAATTGTCCCAAAGCATTATGGATTTTAGCTCTTTCCCTATCAAGTTTCATGGTTCTGGCTTTGTCATATTTTATCCTTTAGGGGCACCATTAAAGGCTTGTATCATTTCATGCCAATAGGGTGAGCGAAGAACATTGTTTAGTACACCACATGCATACAGAAACCTTAACAATTTTGTATATATGTCATCCCTACAACCTTGGTCAAGGAAATATGATATTGTTCTATGCACAAGCAAGAATTAACTACCATGGGGGGGTGGGGATCAACCACCAAACATTCTATGTGAGCTTGAGGTCTTAGATTCAACCGTTGATTTTTTGGATTTGTTTTGTGCAGCCTCCTCTTCCTTCTTGTATTTATTTCTCTATTTCACTGGGACTTAGTCACAAGTTTAGACTCCTATAGTCTTACCTTCACACCATGGTATAAACCCATATAGATGCTTTCTCTTTCTCACACCGAAATATGAACCTGGGTAAGTTTTAGTACAATGGTGGCAAATAAACTTTGTGGTTCCACCCCCTTTCTCTCCCCCAAGCCTTGTGACATACTTCCACAAGTTTGTTGAAGTCTCTATGTGCTTTTATCCATCATCACTATCAATTTCCTTATCATCATCCCCTTCCATTTCTTCCTCCTCTCCATAGTATGTGTGATTGCCTACTTCTTCCTCCTCGTCACCGGTATTTCAACTTCCCAACACCACCGTAATAATAAAAAATGGAACCAAAAGGAAAAATCGCATACCCATCATGCTTCTTGACTCAAGATGAGAATAACTTGTTTCATGCAATAGAATGATGGTGAAGGAGAAATGGGAAAGAATAGGACAAAAGAACATTCAAAATTCAACATAGTGGAAAAAAAATTAAAAACAATCAAAGTGTGGGCTTTAGAGCCTACCTTTTCAGCTCTCCAATGGTGGTTGAGTGTAACTATGGCAGCCTTCAATCTCCCTTCCAATCTCTAACAAATTTGTTCATCAACAACTACCAAATAGCCTACTCAAAACCATATCAAAGAGGAGTGAAAAGAATGAAATGAGAAATAGAGTGAGGGCAAATGTTAATGGAGTAAGTGTTTTAAATTTTTAATCCATTAAAGGAACCTTAGCCATGCCTAAACAAATGATTGGAACCTTATCCTTGTTCCTGTTATGCCACACTTTGTGGGGCATCCCTTTTCTCAGACAATTTTTTTGCTTTATGAATAAGATGCAAACCAGAGCATTAAGGCCTCCCCCTTAGAAGAAAGAGATGTATGTGATGATCTCTGATATGCCATGTTGATCACTACTATGATCATGATGTAAAATGATGTACTAGATGCTACTATTGTTTTAGTGTATGTATTGAGTCTTGACTATCTGATGAGTATAGCTAGTAGTATCACACTTTCAAGTTGACAAGGGTAGTAGATCCTTGATTTACTTATGTATCATTGAACCTAGGTAATGTCTTTGGGTCCATATTATGAGCATCCATCCATCCATTCCACTACATAATTATGATTTGTATCCTTGGTCCAAGGTTGATGAAGTTGAGCTCTTGATCTCTCCTCTATGACCCCTTCACCATGAAGGCCTCCCATTTTTCCCTGTGTCTTGGGCAATGTTTTGTAGCGGCAATCTTGTGATAGTTCAACGAGGCTTGCTTGTTAAATCCCTAGGGTTAACTGCTTATCAAGCAAAGAGAGTTGCCATGGAGCAATGATCTTCCTAGATCGTTGGCATGAAATTCCTTTCTCCTTCCTATGCCTAAAAATAAATGAGGGCATGAAAAGAAGCTCCCAATCCAAGACTCCATGTACCTGCAAAGTCAAAGTCAAAGAACTGAAGACCAAGTTAAATAAAGAAAAACCTAAGTCACCTGACACGGGGACACGGGACACGAAGGACACGAAAATACGAGAGTCCAACATGGACACGGTGACCCCCGGAATCAAGACACGAAGGACACGTTTTATATACATATATATATATATTTTTAAATATATTAAAATTTAAAAATATAGACATAGAGATCCAAAAATATATAGAAACTAGAACATTTACAAATATTCAATAGAAATTAGAATCAAAACACATTAATGCTTACACATTTGTCATTCACAAATCACGATTCACAACACATTTGTCATGCACAAATAACGATTCACAACACATTTGTCATTCACAAATAACAAAAAGAAACCCAAAAAAAAAATTTAAAGCCAACCGGCCACACTTTTCCACCATTTGCGTGTCTTGTTTTCAGGACTCATGTCCGACAGTTGGGGACACGATGTCAAATCGTGTCCGATTCGACTTTCGGACGTGTCCCGATTTCGGACACGACCGAAAGTCGAATTGTACACGATTTGACATCGAATCGTGTCCGATTCGATCCCCACGGGACACACAGAGGGGTTTTGACGAATCCGGTTTCTTAGAGAAAAAACAAGAAAATGAAGAAGCAAGTAGAAAACTTGCTTATGAAGAAGGCCTCCAAATAAAATCAAAGGCCAAGGTCTCCAAAAACAAAAGAAGTACAAGATTGAAGAGTCCATGAAATAAATGAAATCTAGTCCAAGAAGGAGCTAAATCAAAAAAGTCAAAGTCAAATGGGGGAAGTTTGATTGCTAATGGTTAGGTGGGGGATTATCTCATTACGCAATCACCCATTTGTGAGACACTTCCCTAGTGTTTGCCTAAGTGGTAAAGATCACAAAGATCCCTTTCTTCCTACATCTCGAGTCAACCAGGTCACCTTAGACCAATAATAAGTTTCACTTGTCTAACCTTGGTTTGTCCATCTAACTCGCCCCATTGAAGAAACTATTCCTTGCAAGTACTTGAATGTTGTCATTGATCTGGTTAGTAGGTAAATCTTGCTTCTCAAAAACCTGTTTGAAGATACTTGTGATGTAGGTATATAATCATGTATACATGACTAGTTATATGATGACTCAGTTTGATGGTTAATGATATTTCCTATGTATTGGTCTACATGGACACCCTTTGTTGTTGGTCCACCAGAGATAGATGTGATCCTAGTACATCTTATTCAATGCCATAGATGATATAACATGTCTTCTTCAATTGCATCATAGTTTTTGGAGCCAGTGTGTCAGCACGTGGGTGGTTGAAAGGTGGTGAATCCATATCTTGAGTTCCAAAAGGTATATTAAGAATGTAAAAGCATATTTGGATACCCATTTGGCCACTTACCTACGCATATGAAGATAGATTGATCATTATTGCCTTTGATCAATGAATTCCAAAAAGGTGGTGGGCTTCTCCTTAGAGACTGCAGTGTTGATTTTTCATGAACGTGCATGGGGTTGATGTATTCAGTATTTTTATGATCCGAGGGTAGATCTGGGCACTCAGTTGGCCTACAGCTTCCAACCTTTGCATGTCAAAACTCTCCTTTAGATTGTCTAGATTCCACAGGGGTCCTTTCTTAGTGTTAGTGAGCACTAGCAGCCTAAAAATTTCATGGACGTGCATGGGAAAGACTTAGCCACTTTCTTAACAACGATTTGGTATTTTTGGCCACCCAATGGCCCCTGCTACTTAGCCCAACCGACTCCAACCAAGGCATTGTCCATCTAAGCACTTTTCCATGCACAAGGGGATTTTACAATGTTATTTCAAGCTACTTCAAGCTAATTTTGGATTAATTGATGGAACACCTAAGGTTTTTATTTAGAAAACCCTAAGTTTGTGTCTAGTAATTTATTAGAAGGCAAAATGTGCAAGTTATGTTCTAATTTCAAGTTGGGAATGCACTTTTTAATTTTTTGGAATTAATTAGCCTAAGAAAGCCTAGGTCTATTTGCTCAATTTGGCTTGTTGCAAACATATGGAGGCAAAATAAGATGATGTCGCACTATGGCACACATGTGGAGGCATCTTAAGGGCATCTAAAGCAAGTCTCACCTTAAGATTAAGTCTTGGTCCTTGATCTTTCATCTTAAGACATGGATCAACTTCAAAGCAAATCTTGGAGCTAAACGACTTGGCTTCAAAAGTGGTTTTTGGTCAAACGCATGAAGAAGGAAAACAACCCATGGTTTTAGCAATCAAGACATGGTTTTTCTCCTATGGTATTGAAGAGGCCCATGGTATTGGGCATTTTGTAATATTTTTTATCCTTGAACCAAGGAGGGTGCCTTCCTTAGCCCAACAACTTGGCTATTTTTGGCATTTTTTATTGTAATGTGGTTTAATCTTGGTCTTGGATCAAGAGACCACCTCATTGAGATCATCACTTTGTAATTCATCATTGTAACAACCTTTTAGAAACCCTAGACATCCTCTAGAAAGCAAATTCGGCCCTCATTTGCTATATAAGAGAGGCTGAATTCCTTCTGAAGGGTGGAAATTTTGACAATACAATAAAAATTATTTTGCTCTTGCCCTCTATTGGTGTACTTGGGGCTCTTCTTGTGCAAGCTTATGGTAATTTTATGAAAGATCTTGGGCATGGCTTCACTAATTTGAGGTAAATCTATGGTGATTATGCTTAACTATAGTAAGTTGATAGGTAATTGCTCCAACCTTGCTTATCATGTTCAATTTCCTTTCATGTTTCAATTGATTGCTGCAACCTTGCTTATCATGTTCAATTTCCTTTCATGCTTCAATTGATTGCTGCAACCTCCTTTGTTCATGTTAGGGTTTCATCACTATAGCTTTAACTGAATGGTTTTGTTTGTAGATAGACTGTTTTCTTGATGCTTACAAGTGGCCAAAGATTATTTGGAGTAGGGGACCTATTGGATTCCTTCAACTAGAAAAGGAGGGGGATTGAGTATCCTCCACCCTCCCTTGAAGATCATTGTTTAATTCTCACTTCATGATTGACTCCATATGCCCAAGCTTGATGCTTCCCTCAAGGCACAATTCTAGGGTTTGGATTTTTTTAATTTCTTATCATTTGTCAATCTTTCACTGTTTTTAATTTACTTATCTTCTCTTCTTGTTGTAGGTACTTGGATCAAACCCTAAGGAAGAGGTTTAGAAGGGGAAAATCAACTCACTCCCCTTGGCATTCTAAAATTGTCATCATTCAAAGCCTAAGGAGCTAATAAACCCCATAAAATAAACCAGCACTTGGTAAGCCTCTTATGCGTTAGTAAATCAAAGTATTATCTCTTGATCTCATTGAATATCTTTCATTATCTTGTAATGCTGGCTTAAATTCTGAGTTCTTGGTTGATTAAGTGTTGAACTTGAAATTGTTTCTTGAAGAGGTACTAACCTTGTGTGGTGGATCTAGACCCTCCACATGCTTACTATCGTTAGTAGTATACCTTAGTGGTTGATTAAGTGTTGAACTTGAAATTGTTTCTTGAAGAGGTACTAACCTTGTGTGGTGGATCTAGATCCTCCACATGCTTCCTACCATTAGTAGTATCCCTTAATATCAACACTAAGCCTTCTCGTACGTAAGTGAATCAAATCGCACCCACACTAGGTAAATCATTGGTCATTTTCTATATCATCTTGCTCTATCATATTGCTTATTGTGTTGGTTATATCTTGTATTGTTGATAAAGGCCTTTATTACTCTGCCAATCTGATATATTACAGGCATGTGGTATGATATTCCAACTGTTGTATTGATATTTTGAAGTCACATTGGATTGAAAAGTAACTCACACAAGACCCCTTTCAACAGAGCCTTAAGTCACTGTCATACTGGTTGCAAACTCTAGCATTGAAAATATATCTGAAATCAAACATATGGTAACTCAGAACCTTGAAGGATGTTTCATGGTCACTCTCCTAATGGGCTATCTAACTATTCCTTTCACCACACAATACCAAGAATAAGTTATAATCATTAGTTGCAAATATCAAATTCCAGATCTGAAACAAATCTGAAAGTGTTCATTGTCAACATTTCTAATGGGTCATATATCAATTCGGTTCTCATATATTGCTTGATTATTGTGGTTTATGATAAGGTCATCACCGTTTGCATCATTTTGGTTACTATATTCAGTCATATAAATACAACGATTCTCTAGATCTGAAACTAGATATAAGCAAGTGATCATTTCGTTGAATGCGGTGTGTACCTTCAAATACTACTTTTTTGAGATAATACTAGCATCGTGACTCATTGAATGCAATTCTAATCATTACTATATCTATAAAACTCTTTGGTAACTATTGGCATCTCTACTCAGCATTCTAAGACACTCTATGTTGAAGAGCAATCCAGAGATAAATCATGCTTAGATCATATTTACTTTAGCCATCACATTATTGGCATTAATTTGGTTTGAATTAGCACTTTGAAAACTATAATATATGCTGGTCATAAACCCTCATCCTTTAATCTTAGCATGTTAAAACAGTATTAGTTGAATTTGACAAATCCTATAACCATAACAAGTCCACTTGGATAAGACTCCAAACACATTTCAGCTCTGCTATAACGTGTGGCTGTGGTTTTCATTACCTTGTTACACATCAGCATTTTAGAGTGACTACTTGAAGGCAGATTTATACCTCAGTTCATTATTTATTGGGGCTGCTAACATACATAAATCTGAGATAGATATACAGTGACTCTATTTCCCTCTTTGCTGCCATTTTCATTACTGTTGTTAATGGACAGCCTGCTAGTCATTAAAATGTTAGATTGTGGTAACTTCGGGATGTCCTCCATGATTCAGATGCCTTGCATGGAGGTACATCGGTACTATAGGCATCAGGATGGAGTAGAGGGTGAGATACAATCTACTCAGTGGCATGAGTCCAGTGGTGGCTGCATGCGGACCTTCCGGAGTGTTTTGACCTTTGCATGCATGAGTTTTGCATGACCTGTCAGCGATCATTGGATGCATGCAAAAGTGACTTTCGCATGCACCGAGAATTAGGGTTTTGGTAAACCTAATTCATCGGTGAGATTATTTATAGAGGCAGGGGGTCACCGGATGAGGTTGCTCAGTTGTATTGTCAGAGAGTGATCGTTCTGGAGTGAGGAGGGCGCAGTTGTGCATGCAGGGCAACTTTCTGAGAAAGAGAGGAGTTGCTGCAGGAGCTAGGAAGGTTAGATCTAAGCTGGATCAGTGACCTTCAGCTCCAGAGTCACTAGGCACCCAGGTCTGTGGACTGAAACAGTCCATCAGAGAGCATTTTGCTCAGTTAGAGGAGGACGTGTTCCCTTGGAGGAGGGCGCATTTCCCAAGGAGGGAGGAGCTCGTTTGGAGCCAGATCGACCGATTCAGAGTCTGAGACTTCCAGGATAGCCTTGCCTCAGCATTCGAGGAAGGCTAGGGACGATCAGAGCTCAGATCTGTTGAGATCCGGTCCGGTACGAGCATCAGACATCCAGAGGGGAGGGCACACTTCTGCATGCAGTGGAGGTCGCATTCTTCAGAGGGCAATCTTCAGAGAGAGCAGATCATAGCAGTCTGATACAGAGAGGCACCTGCATAGACACTCAGATCCAGTTTACCAGTTAGGGCTTACTCTTCCAGTGCATGCATCAGCTGATGCATGCAGATCTAGAGTCTGTCCGGTTCAGGGATTGAGTTACCTTTGAGGTAATCCTGTATTGTACTTGTCTATTTATATATATGCTTTGGGCTCGAGAGAGAAGATAGCCCCACAAATTGTTGGTTTTCCCCGGTTGGGGTTTCCAGGTATATTTGGTGTTTATGTGTGATTGCATGTATGTTTCAGTTTGGTAAAGAGATCTAGTTGTTGAGTTTATGTTTTTATGAGTATGTACTGACATATGAGACTCAAACTGCTTGAGGTCTCAAGGTGATTCAGAGGGAGTAGTGATCTTTGAATCAAAGTTTTACATAAAAATATGCTGTGGAAATCTCATAAGTAATTGGTGCTTGGAATTGTACTTTTGGTTGGCATCCAAATTCACTTACTTTGCAAATCTTGAAGTCCTATTGATATAAGCATAATACTCAATGTGATATCGAAATCTCAAATTGGGTTATTATTTCATGATTTGAAAGTCTTAGTGCTATAACAATTTGGTCATAGGATTAACTCAAAATATTGGATAAATGCATTCACATGTTAGTCTTTGATTTGGCTCATTTTGCTAGTATTGGATTTTTTAAGGAAGCTTGAAAATCCATAGATGGTTATTTCACATGCTTAGGTTTGACATACAGATGACTTCATATTAAGTACTTAAGAATTAGATTTCTTTGGATATGTTAAGAAAGATATAATCTATTCCTAGCTTGTCTCAAGGTCATTTAATGGTTTACCTCTTTGGTATATGAATAATCTTCATGGTGAAATTGACACATTGAACTAATAAATGTCTTTATGATTATAAATTAATGAGGCTATTAGGGACTTGCTAATATCTTGTTACATTGTCACTATCTTAAGTATTGGCACATTTGATGCTCATGTGGGTTGATTATCTCAATGCATTGTTGATCTATTGAGTTACTTTATCAAGTGGTTGTTACTTTTTTTATTTCATTTATGCTTATTGAATGAATGCTATGAGTTGTGGATTTTAAATGATACATTCAATCTTTCATATTGGAAGCATTATCGTGCGTATATGGTTCAAGCGACAAATTGGTAATCTTAGGTAGTAGACGTGTGCCGACATCTTTAAAGATTTTTAGGAGCTGTCGTTAAGTGGGTAAAACTGCAGTTTAGGGGAAAAATACTAGTACAGTGACCATCGATGGGACACGTCTCCTTACATCCCCTTTAGGTGCAAGATGTTGGACATCTCCTTTAACTCTAGTCTAGTACCCCTATTTGAGTAGTACCACATTAGACAACACTGAGCACGGACTTGAACCCCACGTACCTTGTGTATATCAAGGACCCCATAGGAATCCTGAAACCAACCTATTGGTCATCTACTTACTATATGCACTGAACACAACATTCGGGAAGATTACTCTTCATGCATCTGAGAGGTAGGTGGTGTGGCCAAGCGTACAATCGAGCCTCCTTGGTTAGTGCTCTGAAAGATTGGGTCGAGCGTCATTGTCGGATCTCGCGTGTGGAGAAAGGCTATAGTGACTTGACAATCCCAATGACTTTCAAGCCTTGGTTTTGGGGTTATTTATTTTAAGAAGCTCAAATTGTCTATTGTTATTATGAATGCTTGTATTTAATTGTGTCATATATTTTATTTGCTCATAATATATTTACTGAAAACTAAACTGTCTTGTTTACTTGATTGAATATCCTAAGTTAGACACATTGGTAATAAAAATAGAGCTAAGTCGACATTTGGGGTTAGTCAGGTTATCCTAGATAGCCCTAGAAAAAGCTTGGCTAGGGTCTATGCCTTGGTTAGTCTAGGTTCATTTACTATTGGACCTAGGAAACTTAAAAGAGGATTTCCTTCCAGTTGTGACACGTTGGGAGGGAAATCCATAGTTGTGTTGGTTTAGTAGTTGATTAACTTGTCAATCCTTAGATTGCTAGGTTGTGCATAAACAGTTCCCACAAACGAGAAAGAGGGAAAAAAGCACCTAGCCCACAGGAGCGCTCCTTAATCGCTCCCTATTTTGGCAGGGAGCGATTTTTCCCCAAGGAGGACTTCCAAAAATCGCTCCCAGAAGCGAGCGATCAAGATGTGTGCTCCCAAAGTGCTTCCTAATTGCTGCTTCTGGGAATGATGCATTGGGGGGGGTGCTCCCTGTTAAATTTTCTGAATTTACTTCAATCTAATCTAGGATCTTAACTGAGAGAACAACATGTACAGCATATCTACAGCATATCAATCATGGAGACAATAATGCAAGCACACAAGAGACACAAAGATTTACTTGGGGAAAACCATAAAGGTGAAAAACCCCAATAACTTCCTCAGAGATAGATAGAGCAATGATACAACCATGAGAGATAGACATAACCTAGCAGCAGATCCTCCTCCTCCATAAGTGCGCCACTCCTCCTTGAGTGCATGAGTGAGAAGTGAGTGAACGAATAGAGTGTCTCTCGCACTCTATTTATACTTGACTTGACTTGCCTTTTTACCTAACTCATGTAGGCTCGAACTTAACCACATAATATAATGCTGAGTGGGCCGACCCCCAATAGGGTGGTCTAATAACCCTTTGACCCACATGGCCGACCCCCAATAGGGTGGTCTAATAACCCTTTGACCCACATGACTTATACAAGGCCGACCCCAACAAGGTGGTCTAATAACCCATCAAGAATAAGTTACGACATTTACAATATAAATGACGACACTTCCTTATAGAGGAATAATATCATCTCTATAGGAATACAATATACATATATGTGAAATACATTCCGAAGTTACATATACATCAACACTCCCTCTTAACTGGGAAGGTATTTCTCAACACAGTTCTTCTAGCACAAGTCATCTTCTCTGGATCATCGTCACTGGATAATCGTCATCGAGTCATCATCATCGTCACTGCTGCTGCTGTCTCAATCAATCTCTGAATCTACTCGTCATAGGAAGTTCTACAGAGCCAGTCCTCTTTCATACTGGATGTAGGCCCACCACCTGCAGGTCTTCATCATCACTGGCCATACTGTGGAATCCTCAGGACTTATTACGTGCGTCACAAAACCTCGAAAGAGCATCCCAGGCTGTTACGAGCACACGCCTCTACCTATAGGATCTCCCAGGGCACAAATTACATGTGACCTCACCACAAAACCTCGAAAGAGAATCCCAGGACTGATTACGAGCACAAGGCTCAACCTATCGGATCTCCCAGGGCACAAATTACATGTGGTCACCACAAAACCTCGAAAGAGCATCCCAGGACTGATTGCGAGCACACAGCTCAACCTATCGGATCTCCCAGGGCACAAATTACATGTGGTCATGGCAAAACCTCGAAAGAGCATCCCAGGACTGATTACGAGCACACAGCTCAACCTATCGGATCTCCCAGGGCACAAATTACATGCCATAGGACAAAACCTCGAAAGAGCATATGCCAAATATCCCAGGGCACAAATTACATGCCATAGGCAAAACCTCGAAAGACTATCTGTAGATCTCCCAGGGCACAAATTATATGTCCTACCAAGCAAAACCTCGAAAGAGCATTTGCCAGATGTCCCAGGGCACCGAATTACATGCCATAGGCAAAACCTCGAAAGACCATCTGCAAATCTCCCAGGGCACAAATTACATGCTTATCTGCACAACCTGTTCCACGGCCACAGAGTATCAAACTGATACTCACCATACATCATCCTGATGTATCCATGATCATCCTGATCATCATCACTGCAACATCCTGCTGCATGTCATCTGGAGCAACATCCTGAAGCTCGTTATTCATGATCATCCTGATCATCACTGCAACATCCTGTTGCATGTCATCATACATGATCCACCTGATCATCAATGCATCTTCCTGATGCATACCAAGTATCTACCTGATACATATCATACATGATCCACCTGATCATCAATACATCTACCTGATGCATACCAAGTATC
Organism: Larix kaempferi; assembly: GCA_027924585.1. Taxonomy (NCBI): domain Eukaryota; kingdom Viridiplantae; phylum Streptophyta; class Pinopsida; order Pinales; family Pinaceae; genus Larix; species Larix kaempferi. The sequence continues at coordinate 20,544,424 of BSBM01000502.1, forward strand.
TACCTGATACATATCATACATGATCCACCTGATCATCAATGTATCCACCTGATACAAATACAAATACATGATACATATCACCATACATGATCCACCTGATACATATACAGATATATGGTCCAAGCATCCAACATGATGCATATACAAAATACATACACATGATCCAACTAATCATATCCAGCATCAACATGATGCGTACATACATACATAAATGATCCAACTGATCATATCCAGCATCCAACATGATGCGTACATACATACATAAATGATCCAACTGATCATATCCAGCATCCAACATGATGCGTACATACATACATAAATGATCCAACTGATCATATCCAGCATCCAACATGATGCGTACATACATACATAAAATGATCCAACTGATCATATCCAAGCTTAAAACAGAAGATCATCCTGATGCTCAGTATCCAGCGCTTACATCCACAGCCATGTGAAGGATCCTCCTTCTAACATGCTTGGAATGGCTTCAGCAAATGTGTCCATCACTTCTTCCTCGAAGTGTCCTCGATCTGAAGAACGCCAAGCCTCTCTCTGAAGTACTCGAACTTCACCCTGGCTAGTGGCTTCGTCAGCACATCTGCAATCTGCTCATCTGTTGCAACATACAGGATCTTCACAGCTCCTCTCTGCACCATATCCCTGATATAGTGATATTTGATCTCTACGTGTTTCGACCTGTCATGAAACACTGGGTTCTCGGACAGCTTCACACAACTCTGGTTATTACAGAAGATACCAGTAGCATCCAACGGGAGATCAAATAACTCAGACAGTAGCTACCGTAGCCATACTGCCTCACAACTAGCTGAACAGGCTGCAACTTACTCTGCCTCAGCTGTACTCAGTGCTACGCAGGACTGCTTCCTGCTAAACCAAGAGATCACACCTGATCCCATACTGAAGCAGCACCCAGATGTGCTCTTCCTGTCTGCAGCACTGCCAGCCCAATCTGAATCAACATAACCCTGCAGGTTAAACTTTTGATTCGCCTCATACTTGAGCCCATAATCCACTGTACCCTTCAGGTACCTCAGAACATGCTTTACAGCAACCAGGTGAACACTCCTCGGATCCGTCAGGAACTGGCTCAATGTGTTCACAGCAAAGCAAATATCTGGTCTTGTGTTCGTCAGGTACATCAAGGACCCAATCATCTGACGATACATAGAGACATCAACCGGCTCAGATGAAGCATCACATAGAAGCTTCAAATTCGATGCCATAGGTGTGGCCATGTCCTTGTAATCCATCATCCCGAACCTCTTCAGGATATCTACTGTGTACTTCCCTTGACCAAGGAAGATCCCACCTGCATTCTGCCACACCTCCATACCAAAAACAAATAGTGCATCATCCCCAAGTTCCTCAACTCGAACTCGGCAGCAAGCTTCCGCTACGTGTCGGTAATCAATCTATCCTCACCTGATACAAACAGGTTATCCGCATACAAAAGTAGTATCACTGGATTGTCTTCCTCAACCTTGTAGTAAAGGTTGGAATCCGCTTTACTCTTGGTAAAGCCCAAACTGAATAGAAAGCTGTCTATCCTACCATACCAAGTTCTACACACATATATGACTACACCATGCTGTCTTGAAATCCATCTGGTGCATCTTCTATTTCATCACTTTTATATTTCTCAATGCTGCCAACTGCAACATGCTTGATCTGATAGTTCCATATGGAAGTCATAACAAACTTCCCTTCAGGTCTTGGGACTACATCCCAAACATCATTCTTCATGATCGACGGATCATGGCATTCCATTTCTTCATCCCAGATCCTGGGAACTTCAATATCTTCAATAGATATCTTTGTTGCTGGAACAAATGCTGTAGTCCTTTTGTAGGTGAAGATATACGGTCTTTCCTACAAAACAGGTTAAATTGCATGATTAGAAACATCTCATAATTTTCAGAACAAATTCTTACACATGAAGAAATATGTCATACAGTCATGCAATTATCTTAGCGAATGCTTCAATACAACATTTATCCATATCCTGTAACTTTCTAGATGCCTTCCAATCTCTACCAGAACATTGTTAAGAGTGTGCACAACTCCCAACATGTCAGCAAAGAGGTTTCATTCTAGATAAGTCGCAATGGAATGTTGTACAGTGCCATAGGCCACTTACCCATGTATATTAGTAGTATACGGTTCATTAATGCAACTATTCTAATATGCACAATACATATCCTAAGTCTAGGAACATGAGCATATACATCATTGAACAATTTTACTTAAACAAACACATATGCAAGAAATGATAATTAAAATACTTATCTTTGTTTGTTCGTTGGGTGGACTCCCTCTGAGTCTTTGCTTTCTTGCAGGAGCTGCTGGAGTCCTAATCTGCAGTAGCTTCTTCTACACCTTTCTGTTGTGGAATGTAGAGAGATGGACAACTCCCTCTGAATATCTGCATCCTTGCAGAAACTACTGAAGTGTGCTCCTTTTCTTTCTTGCAGGAACAACTGCAGTGTGCTCCTTTGCTTTCTTGCAGGAGCAACTGGAGTGTGCTCCCTCTTGATCTTTGCTTCCTGAATTACCTGTTCTTGAACTCATATTCATCCTTGGTCCCTATGCATGCTTATTAGTATCATGATTGAGTTATCCTTGTGATCTCATATAAAATCATACATTCATTAGTATACTATTAAAACACAATAATCTCAAGCATGTATAATCATGATCATTTCAAACAGAAAATAATAAGCATTAGCATTCAAGGTTTATGTAGGATTCTTATGGTTAGTCAAATCATAAGAAACATAACATGTCTAAACCTGTAATTACTCAAACCTATGACTCTTCGGGTTAGTTGAATCATCAATCAAGATAAGAGATATAATATGCATAAAACCTGTGATTATTCGAACCTATACCTTCATGATTCTTCTGGTTAGTCATATCATCAATCATAATATACATACAACCATGATTATTCAAACCTATGACTTCATGAATAATCATTATCAACAATAGTATAAGATCTAACCCAAGGTAGGATTCTATCTTGATATAGGAAAAACATACCTGGATTAGCATGCTAGTTAGTTATGTCTAACATACTCACATGATGTCTTCTTGTTCTTCTTCAATGACTTGTGCTAGTAACCTGTATATCTCATAAGTTAACCATTGTAGAAACAAGTTATACATACCTCGAAAGTAGATCTTCTATGTAATCCATGACAATGGATGAATCCTTGTCTTCATGTCACCATGATCATACGTTCTTGAAGTAGAACATGATTTGTCTTTCTTGGTGTACCTTTTATGTTAGTAGACAACATAAACCTCATACAACACCATAATGCATTAGTACAATCATAAGTGTCAATACCCTAATCAATGAATATTTTCTATCGTGCATTCATAATTTTATTAAGGTGATATGACAAGTCTGAAATCAAGATTGTACTAACCGTAATAACATGAAAACATACCATAAACTTAATCATGAACAAATCTCAAAACATACCTCGATGAGTCATACCTGTCGAGATTGCTTGTAATCTTCTTATGTAAGGCCTTAGCTTCATCTCCCTCTGAAACAGGAATTTCTTCACTTAAGCAGGTGACCAATCCATCTTCTTCTAGGATTAAACCACCACTTGATTTGCAAGAACTGGACCTGGAGCTAGATATGGGTTTGTCAGAGAAACCCCAAAAATTCAAACTTTGAATTTCAAACTTCCGAAAGGATAGAAATATGCGCCTTGATGAGCTGATCAAACTGGTATATTCAGAATTTGAAAACTGCAAAGTTTTACTCCTCAATTTTGCCTTTGAAACTTCCGGATTCACTGGACGTGACCCTGAACTGGGGTTTGATGAAGCCCACTCTTCTGCCCAATCAAAAGGTTTGATCCAAAGCTCTAAGCTTCCATTTTTCTGAGGAGCTTCCAGCCATGGTCACAGATTTCAAAAATTCTCATTTTTACAGAAGCCCTAATTTTCCACTTTCCTGATCAAGGTCCCGAACTAGGGTCTGATCAAGCCCGGCCTTCTGCCCAACCAAAAATTCTAATCTTGGTCTCTAAATTTTTATTTTGATGAGTAGCATTCAGCCGTGGTCTCCGATTACAAAAATTCCAACTTTCTCCAAAGCCCTAAATTCCGGAAGCCATGAATGAAGGTACTCAAAAATAATTCTGTTTTGACAGAAATATGTACCTGATTGTTTCTGGTGTACCTCCAAACTTTTCGATCCACAGGGTCTAAAAAAGTTTTATGAGATAGCCTGACCTGTTATCTTTCCATCCTGACAGGTCTGACCTCAATTGGATTCTCTGAGAGAGAGTTATGTCAAATGTCGCAATGTGACCTATTTTGGGATAAAACAGGAGAGCGAACTTGTACGGCTTGCCACGTGTCACTGTTTGAACTTCGGCCTCTGAAAAAATTTCCTGAGATAGCTCGGCCTGTTATCTTTCCATCCTGACAGGTCTGACCTCAATTGGATTCTCTGAGAGAGAGTTATGCCAAGTGTCGCAACATGACCTGTTTATGGGATAATACAGGAGAGCAAACTTGTACGGTGTGCCACGTGTCACTGGTTCAACTTCGGCCTCTGAAAAAGTTTCCTGAGATAGTACAGACTGTGTACTACCTGTCACTTTTTACGAAATTTCATTTGGAGCTTCCTAGCCCAGGTTATGACCTTTTTCCCAAGGTCACCTGATTTTGACTCAGATCTGGAAGAGGCAGAAACCCTATATTGAACAGATCATAAATCACAAAGTACAACGAATTAGAGGTTGTCCTTTGGACACAAGGTACCTGCAGATTTAATCTTCGTCCTGTAACAATTTCAGATCCGAAAACTTCGCCAAAACGGATTTATGGTGAAAGTGCTATGATGACTAGTTTTTGCTATATCAAGCCCTAGCATCGTAAGTGCAACAAGTGTCATACATGCCATATCATGCCTTCTTTCAGGCTAGCTCTGATCCCATGTTAAATTTTCTGAATTTACTTCAATCTGATCTAGGATCTTAACTGAGAGAACAACATGTACAGCATATCTACAGCATATCAATCATGGATACAATAATGCAAGCACACAAGAGACACAAAGATTTACTTGAGGAAAACCATAAAGGTGAAAAACCCCAATAACTTCCTCAGAGATAGATAGAGCAATGATACAACCATGAGAGATAGATATAACCTAGCAGCAGATCCTCCTCCTCCATAAGTGCGCCACTCCTCCTTGAGTGCATGAGTGAGAAGTGAGTGAACAAATAGAGTGTCTCTCGCACTCTATTTATACTTGACTTGACTTGCCTTTTTACCTAACTCATGTAGGCTCGAACTTAACCACATAATATAATGCTGAGTGGGCCGACCCCCAATAGGGTGGTCTAATAACCCTTTGACCCACATGGCCGACCCCCAATAGGGTGGTCTAATAACCCTTTGACCCACATGACTTATACAGGGCCGACCCCAACAAGGTGGTCTAATAACCCATCAAGAATAAGTTACGACATTTACAATATAAATGACGACACTTCCTTATAGAGGAATAATACCATCTCTATAGGAATACAATATACATATATGTGAAATACATTCCAAAGTTACATATACATCAACACTCCCCCACAACGTAGACCTAGGTTATGAGAGTTGACCCTCAGCAATTTTCGTATTTTGAAATCTTGAGTTGTGTTTCTTCTTTTGTAAAACACTTTATTATAAAAATAAAAAATAAAAACAAGTTTTATGTTGGGAGAGAGGGGGATAATAAGCTAAGAATGCAGCTTTCATGTTAATGGGGGGTGTTATAATATAACACAAAAATATAAAATATGTGTGTGTTATACAGTCACTTTCTTAAGTGACCTGTGCCAAACATAATATCACAACATTAGGTTAAGGAATAGGTGGTTCCACCACCATAACCAACTTCGAGTGCTTTATAATGACGTACTATGAGATGATTAAAAGATCCATCTCAAACTCAGATCTACAAAGCACCGACAGAGATCCAATTTCTTGAGGTGTAATTGCTTGATAGATACATGTTTAAGATTGATCTATGCTTTTTATTTTTTTATTTTATAAGCCAACATGGATTTTTTTAATAACTTTTTATTTGGTTTTAATTTTTTATTTTATGAGCCTAATTTTTATTTGGTTTTTTTTATTTTATGAGCCGACACGAATTTTTTTAATTTTTTTTTAGTTTTGGTAGGATAACGTTAGAAACGTGACAACATCTTTACCATACTGGGCTGTAGAGCACCTCGCTACTCTCGGTGCAATGAGAGTAATATATGTATTGTAGGTAGCCTACTTCAAACTCCTGTAGTTGGAGCATCATTAACAGAATGTGACATTATTCTCTCCACATTAAGACTGCTATACACAAATTTTATAAGCTCACTATTGCCATACAAAACTCAAGCTCATTACAATTATGGACTTGCTCTTTGACTATCAGACAAGCTAAGCTAGCATAAGCTAGCACTTACATATTTATAGATGGAATTTGATCACTAAATTTTACATTAAACTGGTCTTCACATCAATCAAATGTTCCATTCAAAAGATGTACTAAGGATGGCATGCTCCAATCGGTTCCCTGATTTTTGGTTGATAAGTGAACTGAATAATCAAGTTTGATTTCATCAATCAAAGTGGACCTTGTCAATACTTGCTCAACCAATTGCATCATGTCAACAACTATTTATTGCATGACTTATCCATTATGTTTTCCCTTGCCCCCCATAGCTCCATGTTGGCATAGCATTCTAGCACACAGATCTGCAGCCTTGTTTTCTCATTTGCCCAAATGCTTGCACTCCATTATCTGCACAAGATTACACTCTACTCCCAGGTATTTTTAATTATGCCCAACACGCACCCACCATTCCTAAATTTGGGTCTCGTGTCAGACCCTCACACGACTCATCTCTCACACCCCACATGCCCCTACACACCATGTAACATAGTCAACAAAAATGCAGTCATTTTACAGACACCATGTTGTGTGCAGTCATTGAATAATGAATTGGCAAAATGGATCAGATAGCCAAGTTTATTGAAATGGAAAAAATTCAGATGTTTATATATAACCATCAGTAATCACAGGCCATTTATCAAAAAAAATTAAGGTGGAGATGCTTGAATCAACTGATACTGGACTTGCTTCCTAGTAATTCACAACTATGGGAAGTGAAAAGGAATTTATTTGACACTAGTATCGATGACATGTGAGCATCCTGGAGGCAATCTTCATTGGGCACTACAATTGAGGTCAGGCATTAGATTTGTGATGATCGATTTTGAGATGGTGTTAAATTTGTAGTCAATTTTGTGGAACCAATATGTGATATGATCCATTATGTGAATATAGATAGCCCATGTTTAGTTGAGATGTATGAAAACACTAAATGTGTGAGAGGACTAAAAACCATCACAAATAAAAAGATCACAACTATCTCCACAATTACGACAATTTATAAATAGGCAATGGAACAAACTAAACACATCTCTTTGTGTGGCATCTTATGCCTTGTGGTATCGCATTAAACAAAGAAGAGGCCTCCTAGTGATAGAGAGGTCATCAAGAGTCACGACAACAGGAAAGAAGATTATGGTTCAATTTTAGAGGAAGCATCATTCAAGTGGGCCAGGTGAGCTGGACCAATTGAATTTTTTTGTGATACGCATCATGGCAAGGATCTAATTGACACGTGGGCAATTCATGGTGAGCATGCCCCAAAGATACAAGAATTTGTTACATTGTTACTCTCACAAGTAAACAGTTCCTTGACCTGTGAGTTGAAATTGAGTACTTATGGTTTCAGTCACTGAGTGAAGAAATATTGTTGGTGAATTTGGAATCTTGGAAGGCATAAAATCTGGTTTACATTGCTAGTAGCCTTCCACTTCTTAGTCAGAAAGACCCAGGGCACGAGGAAGGTCCTTCTAAGAAATTGGACCAACACACTAATAATGTTATATGTGTGGGTGATGAGAATAAACCAGGTGGCCTTGTAGAGTTACCTACGATTACAAACCCAGCAAATGAGGCACCTAGAGAACATCTTGACTAAGGATCTGCAGGATCTGGAGGATGTAGAACGTGTAGAAGACTCAAATGGTGGCATTACTGATCAACAAACAGTGATTTATGACTCATGAGAAAATGTCATTGAGCATGTTTTGTATTGAACCTATAGTATGTGATTCTTATCATTTATAACCTTAATATTATGACTCGAGCGAAGGTTGAATCATTAAATCTAAATTTTAATCATATATATCAAATTGCAATAATCATTGCAACATTGTCATATTGTTTTACGTTTTTTTCTCATTTCTAATTTCTTAGTTATATATTTCAAAAGTAAGCTTTATGAAATCAAACAATTTAATATATATGTATGTGATGCACTCTACCCCTGCACTCCCACACCTAGATTTCAATTATGGCACCCCGAAACCTGCACTTGTACACATGCACCCTAGCTACCTTGATTTTTTTCAACGGATTTAAACCATTAAAAATTTGAGTTTTCAACCAGATTAACAAAAAACACTGAATTGAAATGGTTTGTATTCACAAATATCTGATGATGACAGATACACATTATAGTGCTATTGAGTTTTGCTCAAAACAAAAGGTGATGATAAAACATGGTAGATACTAGAAACATAATAGATGCACATATAGGATAATGGAAGAAACAAGTATAACTCACATACAGTGAAAGGCAGAAATGAAGATTGAATCATAAGCGTATGAAGAAGTGGAATCAGAAATGCAAGACTCCAAACAAGACATTAAAGGCAAAGATGAAGGAAGTGAGTTACACTTTCAAATAAGTTACTCCCTTGTTGATCATGTCAGCTGAAGATAGGAATTTTCAAGTGAGATATTGCTCAAAATCAATCAAAAGGTATAACCGTATAAGTCATAGGGGTTATAGAACTTCCAACTTGTAATGAGGCCTACTGATTGCTTAGGGTAATCTAGGCAAAAACCCATCTATCTACAGATATGAGGTAATCCATGTAAAAAGCCATTAGCAATGTTGGTTTGAGGTCATCCAATTAACTTCCCATCAACAGCATTGTTTGGTGTAATCCAGGTAAAAGACCATCAACAAAGTTTGGTAATCCCAGAAAAATATGACAACTATTAATTCAGAGTGGACTTGAAGAATACTTGCGTCCACATTGGTTGAAGATGAAGTGGTAGTGTGTGGCAGTTGAGCAAGGTTTTCTCAGACCAAAATATAAATAACTGATGGCATGGAAGGGAAGCAACAAGCTTCAGAGCTCAAGGACAGTTTCGACCTCTTACAAGGACTATAGAATTTTTATCAAGGATCTCATACTCAAGAGTCAAGCAGGAGCTGCAGAATTTTCAACAAGGGTTGTGCATATGCATTGAAGATCAAATTAAGGGGGGGGGCAGTTATCTACTGGATATTGGTTGCAAAGAGATTGTGGAATAATTTAGTGTTACTAAGGGGGAGTGTAAGTAAATAACAAATAAATTAGTTGTTTATGGGTCATAAGATGAAAGGAGACATTAAGATCGTGTTGAGGTTAGTCACGTGAGGATCATCAGTAAAGTCCTAATATAATTTAAGTGTCCATGTGTCAGGGTGTATGGCAATGAACAAGTGTTGAGTTAAAGAGGAACATGGGAGATGAAGAATCACATGATACAGAAGGTCAGGGGTCAAGGTCAAGAAACCATAAATACGCAATATGTGAATTGTGGAGATTGAAAGAGAGATTTGCAACCTGTACAATGTACCATCAAAGGATACTTTAAAGTTTAAATAGAATATTACTCTGTCCAAATCTCTGGTTTTAATTGTGAATGTATTTGTTGCGTATCCCAAATTCTCCACGACATGTGTTCTAAATTAAAATAGATTTCTAAATTAACCAAGTGTAGTGCTGAACTCTGGGCTTCATAATTCAGGACCTAAAGATCGTTTCTCTGTTATATGTCAATAGTACGAGACAAATGGGATTTTTGAGAGAACGCAGAGTGGCTCAGGCATTGTAGTGTTGGTTCTCATGAAAATAGACAGCCTTTTTGGTTGGGCCTCTTAGTTGCAAGGGAGTAACTTTTGGCTCTGTAAATGATTCGGTAGAATAGTAGAGAAATATGGACTAATCTCAGGGTGATGGGGATTACTCCTCTGTGGAGAAGAAGATGCAAGACCACCTTTAGTGATAAAGCTGTTAACTTTTTGCTTAGAAAAGTGTCTTCTAAAACTTCATTAGCTACTTAGTTTTCAGCTAGGATGAAAATGTATAGGAAAAATATAGGCTACCTAGAGATTGGTGTGAAGGCAGATATGTTGGCATTACCTGCTTATTTTGAGGGAGGGTGTCATCTTAGATGCCATGTAGCAATCTATGATAATTCTGACATAATTTTCTGTTTTTAAACATGATATATAAGATGTATAAGATGCATGTTTTCAAACAGGCGAAAAAAACATTCTTGAATGCAATTTGACAGTAAAATAAGCAAAGCAGCCTGTCCTGATATATCAGAAAGCCATCTACTACAGTAATTTAAAACTTTCATTAACCTCTTAACACTTTGTAGAACACTACTAGAGGAAAAATTAATTTCAACCATTAAACTGCATCTGACCTCTCACTGTTGAAAATGACAAACCAAGAGCCTACATCCAACCTGGATGACCTTATCCAACAGACCATCTTTAAGTCATATATTGGTCTTTCATCCCAAACATAAGATACGACCACCAACCCAATTTTACTTTTTTGTATAGAATTATATTGTTGAGTTTCCTGAGCAATTAAGATGACAATTTATACATATTTTTAATCAGTCAGTTGTATTGGAGACTCTCTTAGATATACATGTAATAGCCAACTTTTCATGTAACTACCGAGTACCAGCTAACTAGCATATAGACCAAAACAACTCTAACCACTTAGTAGTTCATGTGTGACAGTGCTGTAAGATGCAGTACCTATCACAGAAGTTCTATTTTGTACGGACTTTCTCTATCGAGGTCAGACATGACTGATTGACAGCGGTTCAAGGAACATGTTTTGAAAACCATGAAATCGGACTATTCCAAAGAGTCAAAACACGTGCATAGGAGGCTAAGGGCTCGGTGCAACTTGTTCTTGCAGATTGATTAATAAATAATATCTATGGTAAGAAATGCTAAATTACAATTTCTCGGGTAAATGACTATTCAAATAACCTCGATGGAATACACTGGAGAGCCACTTCAAATCTTACCTTACTTAATCTGGGCCGCTGAATTGACCCCAACTTTTCTGTTTGACCTTCCATATAAACGAATATGAGAACGCAACTAACTAGATGTACCAGACTACATTTTGTTCTAAAGACTCGGATAGAAGCATGGGACATACCTATGACGCATCGTCTAATACAGTTGCTAATGGCATTAATAATGGATGATACAAAACAACTGGCCAAGGCCCAGCTAGATAACTTTCGTGAATTCTATCAAAATTCTAAATGGAACCAACTTCTTTGAGCTATAGAACATTATGAACTAATTTGAAAAAAGCAGATAACAGATGATCAAATAAGGAGACTGAAAATGCAATTCAAAGAAAGGTGAGATTCAAAATAGAATACAGCAGAAAACACCAAAAATCAATGAGGTGATTTGGAATTACAAGCCAATGGATCAAATAAGGAGACTAAAAACTTCAATTGCAAGAAACCCAACAGTAAAGTCAATATTCAAAAAGATACAGAAACAATGAAGGATCGAAAGTTACCCGTGAAAGGCTTGCGTTTAACCCCTGGGTTCAGCTGATTACACCAACGAAGGCGACATGATTTTCCGGATCGACCAGGAATGCCTCTGGCAATCAGGCTCCAATTCCTGGCTCCAAATTTATCCACGAGCCTGCTCAGAATGGCATCCTCTTCAGGAGACCATGGCCCCTTAATGCGCTCATCTCCCCCATTCCCATTGCCAGCCTTGCTGTCACTCTTCATTCTTCAGCTGCTTTCAGTACTTATACTCTCTCGGCAACCTTCCTATAAGCTTTTCACCCGCAACCCAGTGCAATAACAACTATTTTTATTACCTATCCTCTACTTCAAATGTCTTCCTGAAACTTATAGTTAGAAGAAAATTGAGCTCAAAGGGATGGTTTTCCCTGCAAAAACATCATGGTTAGGCTTAGGCTTAACCTGCAGAAAAATATTGGATAAGAGGATCGGAGAAGATAAGAGAGAAAGGAGATTGATGGATGAATGGATTGGCTTGGAGTGTCAATGAAGAAGGACAACTGCAATACATAGGGAAGGCCACCTGAGATTAGAGCAAAGAAAACAGACCTGTTAGGTGAACTGACGTCGTCGTTATGTTTGCCGTTAAGAAGCCCCGGGAAACCCTCGGGCGTTAAAACAATAACTCCCAATCCAAAGAAACCCCTCCTTCGACATATATCATTTAAATTTCGTTTTTACCAAGGGTTGATTGAAACTAACATAGAACTATCTCAACTTAAATTTCTCTATTGTAGGTAAGGATGTGGACACTAAGAAGTAATAGTAAAAATTTACTTAGGTGGAGAGGACATCACTCCATCTTACAACTATTTGGACAATAATTTACTTGTTAAATTGGTATTGAAGATAACCATTGTTGGTTACTATTCATAAATGTAGTTGACTTTGAAACTACAATATAGCTATCTCAACTTATAATCAAGAGATGTCTAAAAATTGGACGATTATCAGAGAGCCATTTTTAAGAATTTGGCATTTTTTTACTTTGAATTTTGAAAAATTACACTCAATTTTTTCAAAATGTTACCCTAAGAAATCATCTATTCCCGCTCAAATCGTAGAATTTTTAGACTACATTGTAGGTGTAAATTTTTCTATTTTTTTTTCCCGCGAAAAAAAGCATACTATTGATATTCAAAAAGCTGAATCAAATAGTACATAATTAGGTCCATCATAATCAGATTGTCCCATGATCATCTCTATAGAGAAAGTCAAATATAAGTAGATACAAAATTCAATCTACTAGAGCCGGTATATCACCATGATCATCTCATATACCAAAGAATCACAATCTACAAAAAACAGCTAAAATACATCATACAATTGTCTGTCTGACCAAAAAACAAGATATGCAGAGAATAGCATCATATCATGATGTTGTATGAGCCAGAATCGACCATCTGGTTGTCCCAAAATTCCTCCCAAAACACATAATCCTCCTCGCCATCCAAAGCCAGCTTTGACAGACTATCAGCTAGATCATTATGTTCACGGAAAATATACTCCAAAGAAAGAGAAAAGAAGGAACGTGGAAGTTCTTGAATTCTGCTGCACCAACAAGCCAACTCCAACACTTTGATATCAAATTCACCCCTGGCCCACTTTATAGTTACATGGGAATCCCCATAGATCTTAACACTTATCAATCCAAAGATATTGGCAACTCTCACAACACACCATAAGGCTAGTCATTCAGCCTTCATGTTAGATCCTCTTCCACATTTCAGGCGAAGTGTGAAATGGTGATGTTGATTTAGAAAAATCACTCCTGCAGCACCACAGTTACCAAGGTTGGCAGCACCATCAAAGAATAGAACTGGCTCCTCAAAAGAAAATTGAAACACACCAATATTCCGATAAGTAAGAGCAGCTTCCTCATTCTGATATTGAAGATAGAGAGAAAGAACTGAGTTGAATGATCCATGTACATTTAGAGGATAATCTTCAAAGGTAACCTTGTTCTGGACATACCACACAACCCAGCAAATAAAAATAGGCAAAGTCAAAAATTGTTTGCAGCTGTTAGTCCACTCCTTTAAACATGCTTCAACCGTAGGACCATTCCATCTATTAGATATACCAAAAAGTTGATAAAATTTCTCCCAAAGCTCCCCAACAAATGAACACTCAATAAATAGATGTGTGATCGACTCCAAGCTTGACTTACATAAGATACAGCAGTTGGGTCCAACCCAACCAATCCCCATTAAATTATCCCAAGTTTTCAAACGGTCCATTAAAAGAAACCAGGAAAAACATTCCAGCTTCAATGGCAGGTTCCATAACCATATCTTCCTATACCACCAATGGTTAGGAAGGTTACACCGTCTGCGGATCATGCAATCATAAGCCGTTTTAGCAGTTATAATCCCAGTGGCTTCGTTACCATACCAAACCACGATATCATCCTCATCCGATAGATGAATCCCTGCAGTATTTAAACCATTGGTATATGACTCCCATTCACTGCACAAAGCCCGTGGCAAATGTAGATCAGCAGCACTTAACCAATATCCAACAATATCATTTTTAATAATGGAATTCAAAGTGATCCTTCCAGCCCTTTTCAGAAAATCAACAAGTGCAGTCGTTAAGCAGTAAGGCTCCTTTAGCCCGAGGATTGAATCCACTCCAATGGCGACCTCAGAACCATTCCCAACCTTCCAACAAAGTTTATGTGCAAACCAGCAATATACCTTCATAAACCCTCTCCAAATCGAGGAAACTCCCCTAAATTTCTTCGCTGGCTTTCTCAACCAATGAGAGATCTTCGACTTAATATATTTGAGGGAAATAACCTTCAACCACAGAGAGCCACCATAGATAGCATGCCACAGACTCTTCAAACACCGAGCATCACTAAAAACAGACAGGTCTTTTAAACCCCAGCCACCTGAAGAGAATGGCATAGAAAGTCTCTCCCATCCAACCAATGTCAGATTAACATGTTTTAGACCCCCAGTCCATAAGAAATTGAAGAGAATCCTTCTTAAAGAATTGATCACCGAACAAGGTACCGGGAGCAATGAGAACCAATAAACCGGCATTCCCAACAACACAGATTTTTCCAATGTTAATTTACCTCTGATAGATAACAAACGATAAGTCCAATGGGAAATTTTGGACTCAAACCTTTTGACCAGCCAGTCCCAATCTTTTACCAAATATCCATTGGGTTTTAGGAGAAAACCCAAGTACATGAAACCATCAGAAACCTTAAAACATGAATGCGGAACAGATGATTGAATATCTGTAACCCTAGCTTCATCAACCAAATGCTGGAAAAGACTTGATTTCAATATACTAACTTTCATACCAGAAGCCTTACAAAACAGTTCAATAATTCCATGGATATGTCTCCATTCTCCCACCGACGCCATCCCGACAATCAACACATCATCGACAAATAAAACATGAGTCAAAAACAAACCATTAGAAATTTTCATACCTGTGAACTTTCCTTGCTCGTGTGCTTGCTTAATCAGCCTACTCAGGCCATCAATTACCAACAAGAATAAAAGTGGAGACATCAAACACCCCTGACGAATCCCCCTCAAACAACTGAAGAAAGATGTCGGAGCTCCATTAACAAGAATGGCTATATTCATTGTACAGACGCAAGCCATGATCCATCTGATAGCCAAGGCAGGAACACCAATCTGAATAAGCAGGATCCTCAAGAAATCCCAATTTACTCGATCATATGCCTTTTCAAGGTCCAATTTGAACAAGATAGCACTCTGCTTCTTACACTTAATGGAATGAAGTAACTCTTGAACAATACCAACAGCATCATGAATCTGTCTATTTTGTAAGAAGCCAAACTGTTCAGGGGAAATGAACCTAGAGAAAACAGGCTTCAAACGACCTGCAATAATCTTAGATACAATTTTGTACGCCAGATTGCAAAGAGCAATGGGTCTGAAATCAGCAAAGGTCTTTGGATCATTCACTTTAGAAATAAGGGTAATGAAAGTCGAATTTAATGCTCCTGAAATATACCCATGACACCTGGTAAATTCAACCATATTAACAATGTCTTCTCCCATAATATCCAAGAAGTGCAAAAAAAGTTCAATAGTCCAGTAAATTTCTCAATTTCATTAGTATAGGAAGTGAAAACTTACTATAATTCACTTGTTAAATTCGTATTGAAGATAGTCATGGTTAGTTACTGTTCATAAATGTAAGTTGACTTATCATCAGTATTTATGTAAAATCACATCAAGTTGATAGAAAGTGGACATTCCTAACTGTTACTATAAAAAATAGCATTTGATTTGGTTTCTAAAGTTCATCTTTCTTTCTCGAAATAATAAGTTCTTAACCAATCAAAAATCATTTAAATCTTAATTCATAACTAATTTTAAAAATTAAATTCATAACTAATTTTAAAAATTAATTACAAGAGAAATATATATTTAATAGTAATAAATTATATTAAAATAAATTAAAAATATAATAACAATGATATTCATAAAAATATCAACCATGATGATAATGAATAAAGTATTATAAATTTATCTTCATTGAGATAGTCTTCAAATAAAATAATTGATCAATGAATTTATAATTAATAAAATATTATTAGATTTATTTATTTATAATTTATCAAACTGTAGCCAGGGTTTTCACCTTAGCTTGTGCAAGTGAGGACCTGTTAAGGAGTTCGAAAAATAGTAAAAACTTGAAGCAAATAATGAGAATATTAAAACTTAAAAACTAAGCAAGTGCATGGATATTTAACATCTAAATCTACCATAAAACGGGAAATAGCAAACGCGAGAGCACAGTAAAAATACATTTACGTTTTTCCCTTTCATTAAAACAATAAATAAGGAAATTACATGGTTTTTTACCTCAGTAGTGAGGTTGGTGGAGTCCTTGCAGCCGTACTTGGGAGGTGCACCAGTACTCCAATGTCCTTCTCTTCTCCAAAATGCTCCAAGGTTGGGCCAAAGGGTTCACGAGAATGTCAAACACATAGCACAAATGGTCGGTTAGGGTTCTGGGTGAAATTCGGCAGCATAAAGATAGGATGAATAGTGGATGTGAAATGGGGGACCTCCATCACCTATTTAAAGATTTTTGGGTGGTGGAATAGTGACCCAAAGTTTTGGGGCCAAAATGATAGGAAAAATGATCAACAAAGTCATATGGCTAGGGGGATGAGCTAGTGAGCATTTTTTGGGTTCATTAAAATATTTTTCAATATGATGTGGTTTAATAAATATAAAATTAAGATTAATTTTTAATTAATAAAATATCATTATGATTATAAAATAAAATAAAGTTATTTATTTATTTATAATTTATCTTCATTAAAATATTCTTCAATATTATGTGGTTTAATAAATATAAAATTAAGATTAATTTTTAAATAATAAAATATCATTATGATTATAAAATAAAATTAAGATGGATTTATGGTTGATAAAATTATATACAAACATTTTTTTTCAAAAGAAAAAACCACTTCTTACAATTCCATTTGAAACAAAGAAAATATAAAACATACATTGAGAGATATACTCACTGCCATCTCCCATGATTGTCTAGCATACAAAAAACATTCCTAAGGTCTGAACTTTAGTAGCAGATTAGACAATTACCAAATAAAATTATATATGAACATGTTATATATATTCATTAGCTTTATGATTAATTTATTTAAAACCCACAAAATCATTAGGAGATAAATATAATTTAACAAAAAAAAATTAGCGTGGCCTTAATGTTAAAGGTTTTAATTGTAATGTATAAATCAAAATAGAATATAGGTAGCTAAGGAAGGATTCACTATTAAGATATAACTTACTTACAGGTTCGAGAGGATTCTTTGAAGTTGTGATGGATTGGTGTAATGAAAAGCATCATATTACAAATTTGGCTCTAGGCTCTATTATGCAAAGAGTAATGGAGGTAAAATCCCAGATTGATTCTATGTTCTTCTCACACATCTATAGACATTTTAATACAAAACATATTCACTCTCAAAGGTTGTTCTCGCCTTGTAGGAAGGTACTCTGGTCATTCAAGAATTCAAGGGATAAGTGGCCTCACTTGAAATTGTTTTATCTCTTTGAATATTGAGAAGGGTTGTTATAAGTTGGCTAGGCATCTTGAAAAATATGCATGTATAAGTGATGTGAATGACAATGTTGGGGACTTTTCTTAACATACTTACTTTGATGTATGTAAAACTATAATAAGTAGTGGACAGGGTAGGTTTTGAGAATATCCTCAAATTTTAGAAGGGTTTATGAGGCTCGATGATATATATTTTAATTTCATTCTTGAAATAGCAGTTATACTGGATTTTTTTCATAGAAACAAAAAAAGGATTCATTATTAAGAATGTCAATCATTTAAGTGATTTAGCTTCAATGATACAAAGAGGGAAACTTGGTTCTTGGTCTATCGTTGAATTAGGAAATCGAAAAATTGGTTAATAGAATGGTCAATGGAGGCCAACATTTTTTTTCCACGGAAAAAAATTCATAGCTTTATTTCGAAAACAAAGTTACAGTTTTCAGATGCCCAAAAGTGAAATGAGCATATCTTTAAAAAGCATATACAGTCTATAACCCTAGATCATATATTCAACTTCAAAAATCATCAAAAGGAGGCTAAAACACTCGATATTTTAGTTTGTAGAAACCAAAAAAATAATTTATGGATACATACATTCAAAAAACATAAGCAAATGATAAGAAACATCCATAGATTCTAAAACTTCAAAAGAGGGAGAAAATCAGTCTTAAACGGACTGAAATGGTCCAGCTATTGAATCATAACTTGATTGGTTCTAGCCATTGGCTCATGATAATATTCAGTTGTAGTTGAATCTTTTGTTTCATATATATGCTAAGTACCATCAACCATAAGTGCGCCAGCTTTAGCTAATATGTCGGCTTCTCCATTTCTTTCACGATAGATGTGCTTGATACTTATTTGTCCAATGGTGTCTTTAAGTCTTAAAACCTCGTCCAAGAGAGATACCAGATGGATATTTTGAAGTTTGTAAATCCCTGTAATACAATTTACTATGAGTTGAGAATCTCCAAATATTTGTAAATTCTTTACCTGATGTTCAATAGCCAACCACATCAAAAGTTTAATAGCACTCAATTCCACAAAATTGTTTGTACCATTACCAAGTCCAACTTTAAATCTGACCCATTGTTGTTTAGATAGGAATAGTAGACCCCCTGCTCCACAAATTTTTGGCTCACCCATAGCTGCTCCATCAAAGTATGCCCAAGGAGTGTTGACCTTTATTTCCTCCACTACTACCCTCTTTATCTTTAAGTCCACTTTTTTCCTATGGGAAGAAGCTAAGTATCCCTAAGCTTTGGTGAGCACATTGTATAGACAGAATAGTTCTATCTTCAAAACAACTTGCATTCCTGGCTAGCCAGATTCCCCAAGCAACAATCAAAGGCAATGATTTTTGCTCTGCAACCCTTTCATTTTTGTTCCAATTCATAAGACATGTT
Organism: Larix kaempferi; assembly: GCA_027924585.1. Lineage (NCBI taxonomy): Eukaryota > Viridiplantae > Streptophyta > Pinopsida > Pinales > Pinaceae > Larix > Larix kaempferi. The sequence goes on from BSBM01000502.1 coordinate 20,563,756, forward strand.
TCTATTGTCTCCCCTTTCCATATATAGGTTAAATTTAAGCAAATTTCAATCTCTTTCTAGACAGCCTGCATGTAAGGACATGCTACTGCTATGTGATAATTTGTCTCCTCCTCCTTGTTGCATAGATAACATATGCCCAGGCCTTCTCTGTGTTTTCTTTGAAGTATGTCCCATGTTAGAACTTTGTTTGATAAGAGAAACCACATATAAATTCTGGATTTTAAGGGGAATTTATACTTCTAAATAGCACTCCACCACTAAACAGTCTATGTTTTGTAGTTCTGTATCAAAAAATTATAGCCTGATTTTGGGTCGTATGAGCCTGTATATGAAAACATCCATATCAATTTGTCAGGGACATTTGATAACCTTACATTACAATTCCTTAGATTTGCAATATAGTTATTCAAGGGATCGATATCAGACCCAGACAATCCCACTTCATCCGCATTCAACCATCCTTGACCTCTAAATATAGTCTTTGAGTGATCTACGATATTATTAAGAAAATAAAACCCATTCGACATAAGTTTATTTACAGTAATACCTATAAGAGCATATCTGTGACTATAACCATCCCAAGGATCAGCTCCCAATCTTACTGAGGATCCATCCCCAACCTTCCATGAGAGTCCTGAACCTATAATGTCGAAAGCCTTTAGGACTACTTTACAGCACAGTGAAACTTTCCTTGAGGACTTTAAAGGTTTGCGAATCCAATCAATAAGAGTATTAGGGAAAATATACTTACACAAAACCACTTGGTTCCATAGACCAGTTCTTGTAATAAGTTTCCAGACATTTTTTGCAGCCAAGGAAGAAGAGAAAAGTGCAGGAATCTTGAGTCCCCAACCTCCAAGTTTCTTAGGGAGAGCCAATGATTTCCATTTGATCCAAATCATGCCATGATTAGATTTAGCAGACCAAAGGAATTTATAACAAAGTTTCCTAATATTTTCCAAAAATCCGACCGAGATCCAAAAGGACATCCAAAAAACCGGTATGGACTCAAGTACAGATTTTATCAGAATAAGTTTCCCACCTTTAGAGAGCCACTGATGACTCCAAATATGTATTCTAGCTTCACATTTTGATATCAACCAGTCTCGATCCTTTATGTGATAATCCATAGGAATCAATCTGAAACCCATATATTTTAAGTTTGCTTCCAGTTGTGACAATTGATAAGGAAAAATGTTACTAATAGAAGAATTCTCTTGTGTGTCCAGATCATGTAATAGTAAGGAGGATTTCCCGATATTAACCAGCATTCCTGTTGTTGAGCAGAACAAATGAATAAATGAATAACCTCTTTTATTTTCCTCAAATTCTGTAAGGATCCATTGGAAAATAAGAGGATGTTGTCAACAAATAAGATGTGGGTTATAGAGATATTGCCCCCAAAAGAGAGTCCTTTCAAATCACCATTATTTCTAGCTTCATGCACTGCCTTGCTAAAACCTTCTAATATGACAAGGAATAGAAGAGGTGCTAGTGGGCATCCCTGCCTAATTCCACTGGTTGGTCTAAAGAAATAAGATGCAGGCCCATTTATAAGTATAGAAAAAGAGACAGAGGAAAGGCATCCCATTACCCATGAGATGAAAGGGACATCAAACCCCATCCGAGATAGAACCACTCTGATATACATCCAATTTTCTCTGTCATAATCTTTTGACATATCAAGCTTTAATACAACAACTTTGTAGTTTTTACTTTTGATAGTATGTAATCCCTCTTGGGCAACACCGATTGCCACATGTATATGTCTAATTGGAAGAAAACCGAACTGCTTAGCACTGATATAGTTACTTATAATTTTCTTTAATCTGAATGATATTACTTTTGAAATAATCTTGTAGATGCAATTACAGAGTGTTATAGGTCTGGATTCCTCAAGACAAACCGATGCATCCATTTTGGGAATTAAGGCAAGAAAGGTTGAGTTGAAAACAATTGAAACTTTCCCACTAAGTTTAGATTCTGCAATCACCCTAAGAACATCATTAGCCAGTGTGTCAAAAATACCAATGCAAAACTCGATGGGAAACCCATCCGGCCCAGGGCTATGATCCTTTTTAAACAGATTCATAATATCTTTCAATTCATCCACTGTAACATGTTCCATTAACATAATATTATCCTCCTCTGAAACAATTGTAGGAAATAATTGAACAATTTTCATAAATATCATATAATTGTACCTTACCATCATCTCTTAACATATTATGAAAATACTTGATACCTGCCTGTGCTATATTAGTAAAACCTTCAACCTGCTCTCCAGTATCAAAGGAGATTTTCCATATAGAGTTTATGTTTTTCCTATGATTAGCAAAATGATGGAAAAACTTAGAGTTCTCATCGCCACTTTCTAGCCATACTGCCCTGCTTTTCATTCTTAGTTCAAATTCCTTAGAGAATAAAATTTTCCTTCTGCATTGTTTCAAATCTGAAATTTCCAGTTTAGAGGAATCAGACATGAAGCCAAATCCCGTGCTTTTAAACTTCTCCATCGGGTTATTTTCAATCTTAATTAGTTGTTTATCTTTGGTTTCTTTTTTCCTGATCGACCAGTCAATTGAATAGTCTTTAGCTATTTTTAGATTTTTTTCAAAATGAGAAGAGGCAAGTTCCTCATAATTCTCATCTTGAACTAGCCACCCATCAACATGTCCCTTTACGAGCTGTTCATCAGATAATCAGGATGGATTAAATTTGAAAGGACAGGTTGGTTTGGTATTTCCTCCATTCAACTCAAGAATGATCGATTTCACCACCACATCCAACCCATTGTTTAAATCTGATATGCTTCTCTAATAGTTCGTTAGAGAGTAAGAACCGATCAATTCTTTTGGCTATTCTAGCTTCACCAACTCGTTTATGGTCCAAGTCGGGTTCAAATTAACCATACCAATGTCAATTAGTTTGTTCTCTTCTAAACAAGTTAGGAAATAATCCGATAAGGGATCTGGAAGAGAAGACAGACCCCATACATCAGAGAGACCAACCGAGAAATTTAAGTCCCCTCCTAGGATCAAGTTCTGAGAAGCTAAACAAGAAAAATTGTCCCATAAAAGTTTCCTGTCAATATACGGACCACAAAGGTTAACAAATAGGAAATCCTATCCTAGATCAGGGGAAAAAGGAGAAATCCCAAGCCCAGACTCCAATGCACATGAGTTTGTTAATTTCATATTCCTAATGCGCCAACCAGTCATAACACCACAAGGCTTTCCTTTTGAATCAATAAAATCAAAACACCATCCAACTAATAACTTTTGAAACTATGCAACTATTCCAGAACCTTTTGTCATTAATTCTTGAAAGAAAACTACATCTACTCTATTAGCAACAATAAGTCATTTTACAACTAGCTTTCTGGGTAGGCTAGCAAGACCCCTACAATTTAGGGTGATAATCAACATAAAGGAACCAGATCCATGGAACCCATTGCTCTAAGTGCCCACATAAAATTTTTATGTCGAGTCTCATAACCCAAAAAACCCACACCCTCCTTTGTATCCAGATGCCCAGCTATCCTGCCTCTTAACTTCCTCCTTTCCAGAGCTAAAGTCTGAGTCCCATCTACTGAAAGGTCCTTCAAAACCAGTTTGTCACTCTGTTTAGAACGCAAATAATGCCCATGATTGATATCCAAGCCTCAAGGAAGGGAAATCTTGGGACCTGGTGAAGTGTATCCTTTAGAAGGGGTATTCTTCGAAGGAGAGCAAAGCTTAACCAGAGAACAAATTTCAGAGGTAGAGTGGGTAACATGAGGAGTACTCTAGAAATTCGAACTAGAAAAAGCAGCTAAATCAGAAGCCAACACCATAATAGGTTCTAAAGAGTCTTCCAAAACTGGGATGGATGGCCAACATAGTTAACGATAAACAATACAACCCAAAGACTTAATCAAAGATAGTGAATAACCCAAAATTTCCAACATCTTGGAAATTATGCAATTAACCCAATCAAGTAAATCAAAACCCAAGTTTTACAAATTATTGCCAATTATAACACACATAAATAAACTAGATGAGTGTATTCTTCTAGCATGTATAAATATATCAAATGTATTTGCCATAAAAGATGGCGGGGTTTAATAGCTTACACTAAATCAAGTAAATCAAAACCCAAATTTTACAAATTATTGTCAAGTATAACTCACATAAATAAACTAGATGAGTGTATTCTTCTAGCATGTATAAATATATCAAATGCATTTGATAGAAAGGATAGCATGGTTTTGCTCTAAATGGAATGAAATGGACAATAGTTTGGCTTTGTGAATGTTTGGTTTTTGTGTCAACTCTATATTTTTTTACTACTGATGTCATCTTATATTTATTTTATTTCAATTATTTACAAACATACATTAAACTATTGAATTAAAAAGTTAAAAGTTGATTATTTTAATGTTAATCGATTAATATATGTATTTCGCTAAATCTCATCCTTTCTAACAAGTGATACCAAAATAAATAACTCATAATCAAAGCCAAAGGTTTTATTTGTATTTTGTTAATTTGGTTACCAAATCTTGTCAATTATGACAAATGATACCAAAATAAATAATTCATGATCAGTTGAAGGTTTTATTCAATGTGAGAGGAGTATTTGATTTGATTTGATGCTAGAAATGCATTATTTGGCTAGCAAAGGAGTTGGATTTATTCATATAAGTGAAAGTCGTGATTCAGTGGGAGTTATTCATTGATCTACAATGTGACATGCAAATTACGAGGGTAATTGAAAGAAATGATGATCAAGGATTTAACCTTTGGAGACATAAATGAAGATGATTATAGTTGAGAAGGAGCTTTACACTATTGTACAAAAGGATAACCCTAAGGATTTGAACAATGAATATAGAAAGAAGTTTAATGATACAAAGGGGACATTATTATGCTAATATTTTTGGGATCCAATTGTTGTCAAGATATCTTATTTTAAAAAAATGGAAAAGGATATATTGTTGACTCTAGAAATATTCATTTGGTTGAGAATTTGTGGGTGATGAGTATTTGTTCTCCCAAATTCATGTGGGGCTTACACATGACCCCAACTATATGAAAGAGGTCACTTACACAAGCAAGACAACCCACAAGTGAAAAACATGTCTTTAGAGGATTTGAACCTTAGTGGAGGGTATGAAACACCCCAATTTACCAACTAACCAAGACCCCCTAATGTTGATTATTAAATTCACATTGAGTATCGATTGATGACTAAAGGAGGAAGGCTTGTGGTGAAAGGAGTGCATGTTGGCACACTCCACAAGATGTGTCACATGCCGATGTTATTGACAATCATTGCCACAACATTGTGGGATTGTGAAGTGGAATTGGTAGACAACAAATCTAATATTGGATGAATGGATCATAAGACAACATCAATGGAAGAGGATGAAGTGGTCAATCCTCAAACCTTGACATTAACAACTTTGAAATTTGTTGGTTTAAACATTAAAGGGGTTGAGCCATACAAAGATGGTAAAAGGATTAAATTCGCTTGACACTAACTTATATTCGAGGTCCTATGAAGTTGCGTGCTTGATCAATAGTACATAAACTTCTTTGATTTGATTGGTCAACAAGCATAAGAGGTGTTGGAAATAGTGCATGGCGAACTAATGAAATAAGTGTCAAAATAAGGAAGTAAATATTATGTTGCTTTCAATGATGGTATCTCCAAAAAAACATGGAACATTTTCTAAAGAGGAAGTCATATGTCTTTAAGAAGTTTAAAGAGTTTAAGGCTTGTGTTGAGAAACTAACTAGCAAGGCACTGGAGTGCTCGAGTGGTGACCGTAAGGGAGGATATTGCTCTAAGGAATTTAAGCATTCTTTGTAAAAATGAAGGTATTTGTAGACAAGCTACAACCCTATACACACCATAATGGGATTGAGTTAGAAAGAAAAAAAAAACTCTATGAAAGAGGGATGACTGTATGATTACACATGCATTCCTTAAAACAAATTGGCCAAAGCTATTACAACAATGATAGGCCTGGATTATCAAGTTGTTAAGTTTGTCCTAAATGATATCACCTTAGGAGAAGCTTGGTATGATTATAAACCTTATGTTTCTCATTTGAGGACATTTGGTAGTGGTACATTGACCCGACTTGTACTAAGAACTCATTTAGAGACTACTTTGTTGGTACAAACTAATACTCATTTACTTATCGAGGTAGGGTAAAACATTATGGGAATATATGCTCTTTTGTTAAAACAAGTTTAGGTGGATTTTTTTATCCTTTAGAAGTTCTAACTTAAGATCAAACCCCTTAAGTTGCTCAAAAGCGTGTTGATTGGTCTCTCCATAAGTCACAAGGCCAAGTTAAACCATGAAATATCCCTTTAATGACCATGGGAAATTAAGCTTGAAGGTGCCATTTAAAGTTATATTTGTACATATAATTTCCAAATACATATTTCTTTCCAAAATCTCTTCAACAAGCTCTTCATACTTTCATTTCTATCCAAAATTGGATCAACTAGAGATGGATTGCAGGTAAAATTGATTAAGGAATTTGATTAGACAAAGTTGATTGATTTATAGAGGGAAATTGATCGAGAGAGAGAGAACTAGTGCAATGCCTCGTATGTTAATCCCCCAAACATATGTAATATTTTGTAATTGTTTATTATTGTGGCACTAGGTGCTGGGACAAGGGTTTTTGAGGACCTAGAAACATTATTATTTTGTAAATAATTAATTAATGAAAACAAGTGGCACAGTAGGGACCACTAAAAGAGTATGGGAGGCCTAGATCCACAATGCGAGGGAGAATGGGGACATTCCTAGCAGTTTAGGACTTGTTTGGTTGAGCTTGGTCCGTATTTATGCCTTGGTGGCTTTATTAGTTGATGATCACCCAAACATTGTACAACGGACCCAACTTTTGATGATTTTAGCCTATGTTGGTATTATTGAGCCTAATTCATGGTTTAGTGGGACTCCCTTGGTACTTGGGTGGATTCCACTTGTTAAATTGAGCCCCTTTGGTGGGTTGTAACTCCTTTTTGGAGGTTACACTTGGTTTTGTAACTCCCCACTTACTCAAGTGCGCCCTCACTAGCTATTTTTAGTCTTGACACCTCAAAGGTTGGATAACTCCTTATGTAACCCTCCTTTTCTATTTTGGGAAGATGCCTTGGTTTGTGTAACTCCTCACCTCACTAATATTGATTCCTCTTCGTGGATGATGTGTCCACACATGAATTTGAGTTGGGTAGAGTGACTTGTAGCCACTCTCCTTGAAATTCGAATTGCTTGGGTTGGATTAGATTTAGCCTCTTATGGTTGTGTTACCCCCCTTGGATTGACTCAAGTTGGCTTACCTTGGCTTGATTTTACCCCTTGGGTTGGAATTACCTTCCTTGGTCTTTAAATCCATGGTTGATCTCCTTGTTGATGGTTCTTTTGGATGGTTGTGGATGGTTGATTATTCTTGATTGTTAATGCCATTGATGGGGAGAGCTTGGTAAGCTTGTGAGCTTGGGGAAACCATGTATGCTCTACTATGTGAATGAAATTTGTGCTTGAAGCATTATGATCTTGTATGGTGTTTGTGGTGAGCGTGGACAACCCTAGTATAGTTCCTCTGTGTCCACTGCTTGTCCCCATCCTGGACCTACACATAAATACCGATGGTCAATGGCGATGTCCTGAGGGACCTAGGGGGTGAAGGGATTACCATTGCACCTAGTAGTGAGGTGGATGATAAAGTAGGTGGTGAGGAATTGAGTTGTGGATTCTCAAAAAGATACTTGAGCTATTTTTGAGTGCACCTTTGCTTGTGTATCAGTAATATAAACATATAAATTTACATGAAATAAACCATGTTCCACCCAACCATAGGCACTGCTATAGTGCCCTTGATGGCTGATCTATTCACAGTTAAATGTATATGGTTTTGTATCAATGATTGGATGCAGATTTGATGGTTTAATTGTTGGAAACTTGTACATTTTCCTTGAGTATGAGATATGATATTGATGGAAGATTGACATATGTGATTTATGTGTTTATTTTTTGTAGCTTACTCTGCAAATGTGCTCTCTATGGTTGAGCAAAAGTGTAGATGAATTCACAGTTGGAATAGCTTGGTTTTTGGAACTCTAGTTGAGGAATCTTGCTTGGAAATTGGATTTTCACCTTGTTTTGAGATCTAATCTTAGTGGAAACTTGAAATATGTTTGTACATGTCTTATTTGGGGGAATATTGGCTGCCATAACTCCCCTTGTGAGCCCTCTTGGAGGATATTTTTAGCCCTGACATGTCATATATGTCATATGTCAGCAATCAGGTCTGAAATTTTTCATAAGTGTCATGGAATCTTCATCATTATTGTCATAGGAGTTAGGGAATCTAGCTCCAAGTGTCACAATTCTTCTAAGATGCCTCTTCCTCTTCCATGGGATTTACTCTTCCAATCCAATTAGACCTTACATGATTCATGCCATGAATAATACCTATTCAACTCCCCCAAGTTCGTTACCCTTGATCTTGAACTCGGATTGGTGAGAGAATGATGCCAAGTGTAGTGGGGAATCTTGCCGGGTCCCACAACCTCTTATGTTCCCTCGTGATCCAATGCCACCTTATTTTATTTTTATTATTATTTAATTGACCCATTTAATGCGAATTTGTAAGTCTAAGGTCATTTTGGGTCTTGTATCTCCTTTATTCCAATTTTTAATGCTTCCACACCCAACCTAGGGAACTAGTAATTTTCCTCCATGATAGTTCATTTGGATGGGGATATTACAAAATTTGAATTGGGAATTTTCTGTTAATGTGACCCACCTTGTCCATTTGGATATAATTTTACATTATTACTAACTTGGACATCATGCTTGGCAATTATTTGACCCTCAACATCAATTTGACAAACTATCATGAATATGGCCAAGTGGCTTAGGCCATTGTGACCCAATGAAAAATTTGGGGACATGGAAAATCATCCCCTCCCAATATTGCTTGTCCTCAAGCAATTTCAAACATGGATGTTGAAGAACCTGATTTATTTCCAAAACCTTCCTTCTAAAACTCCAAGTAGTGGCACTCATGTACTACAATTGTGTGTTTCCAAAAGCAAGGAGATGTGGGTTTTCTTTTTCATATTGATATCCCCTGTGACATCACCACTAAACACCAAAATATTAATTAAATACATCAAAACAAAGTTTGCACAATTACTCTTTACCTCTTTCATATTTTGGAAACCCTTTTTGATACCATTGTATAATTCTTTGAAGTTGCCATTGAGTTGCCCAACTTTGAGTCTTCAAGATTCCATGAAAATTTTAGAGAGGAACCACCATGCTTGTTGTTGCACTACTTTGATTCCAATCACTTTATTAAGTGGGGACCCAATCTCCCATACTACTTGTTTCCCCAAAAATTTGAAACCAATGAGACTAAAATTTATCCCAGGGTCCCATTGCTTGTATTGCACTCCAACAATTAGGAGTGCTCTCCAACCCACACCATCATGCAAGAGAATTCTTGGATCCCATTTCCTTGTATGCATTCTTCCAAACATCATAAGTACAAAAGATAAATCATCAAATTAAATAACAACATAATAAAAATGTACATCAAGGAGGTGCCTCATCAAAGAATCACGAAAGTGCTTATACCTCCAAGTAAGTAGACCACCATTTGCCAAGTGCATACAAGCATCAAGTGACCAATCAAATCTGCTCCAATGACATAGGTGATGATCCCATGTCCTATAATGTTGCTCCAAAAGGATGTAAGATGCATCAAAATAATCAACCATGTGTTCTTTCATCCAAGAAGTGAATGAAGAATCTCTAGTAAAATATAAACCAAGTAGGGAGCAAAGAAAACAATGAGCCTTCAAGGGGATCACATAAGTACCATTTGTGCATCCATGAATATGTGTATCATAAATAAATAAAAAGGATGTTGTTACCAATAAGAATTTGCTCCAATCATATATCTCTTCACCCAAGTATTGGATGAAGTTCCTCCAACATCAATTGAACTAAGCAAGGAGCAAGGAAAATCATGAGTCTTCAAGTGACTCAAGTGAACATCACAGGTGCATCCATGTAGATATGTATCATAATAAGGTAAAAAAGGATGTTGCTTCAAATGTAAAGAATAAATTTCTCTGGTCATGTCATCCTCAAAAGGGGATATAGGATTTTTATACTCCTCATGTGGCACCTTCAAAAATAAAACTTTCACCCATACTTCATTAGGATGAATGCTGCAAAATATGGAGGTGTAGGATGTAGGAGAATGAACCAACTCACCCAATTAATCAGAAAATGAAAAAGTGTCATCATGTGAAATCTCCATGAGGGTAGGATCATGCACCTCCCTCAAAAGTGCAAAAATTTCCTCATAGCTTAGTTCCAAGATAGTGGAATCGTACACTTCTTCAAAAAGTGTGTAACCATTTTCAAGAGGAAACTCAAGTTCCTCTTCCACCACAACAAGCGCTTGGCTCCCATCAAGCTCATCTTCAAACACATCAAGCACATGCAATTTTACATGTTTCTCATGATCCATCATGTCATGAGAACCCTCCAAGCAATCTACCATTTGACAATATGAAACATAGGAGGAAGAACACATATCTTGCAACCTATCAAGAATTTGCTCATTTTCCATTTTGAGCTTATGAATATCCTCATTATTCTTCAAGTATTATCCATGTAACCATTCATTAATCTCAACCAAATTGTTTCTATCAAAAAGAAAATACATGGCATTACCTTCAATGTTGCGCATTGCTCTTTGAATCTTCTCCATGTCTTCAAGGAAGGATGGATTCTTCAATGAAGAAACTCTCCAACAAGAATTTGACACCAATGCTTGAGTGTTATGGAGTATGTTAAGGGTCTCTGGGATCTTCTTTTCATTCATCTTTAATGACCCTTCAAGAAAAATAGGCTCTTGTAGAGGGACTTCTTCTTCTTTGTCCTTTCTGCTTGGACCAACTTTATTAAGCTCATGTGGTGATGGGGAAGTTGATCTTGGTTCTTCTTCAACTGCTACAAGGCATTCATTTTCATGATTAATGGAAATTTGGCTTGCAGCAACACTTTCAAAAGTGATCTCTATGTCACCAACATAGAGGTGTGAGCACCCATCAGTAGGTACTCCTTCAAAATTCAAGCACTCATCAGTAGGCACTCCTTCAAAATTCAAGCATCCATCAATAGATGCTCTTTGATTCAGGTCCAAAGTAGAGTGTGTCTCAGAATGATATTTAGTATTTTCAATGGAATATTCTTCATGCTCATGGGGTGTTTCTTCATCTTTTTCAGATTCACTTGGAAGTGACTTTCGATCCTCTTCATGTAATGCTTCTTCTGCTTCACCTATTTCAGAACTAGGTGGCTCATGGGTCTCCTCATTTTTCTCCTCCTTTTCACTCAAACATATATGATTTTCTCTCCAAGGTATTTTGCAAGAAGGGCATAGACCTTTCTTCACTAAATCCACATCTTCAATCTTGGGCCTATTTCCAAACACCCAATTGACATAGTCTTCAAAAGGAATGGCCTTTTGTGTATCTCTCTTATATAGATCAAGATATGCCCGATATTGTTGGGGAAAGGTTTTACACGTTGCTCTCAATTTTTGTAATTAATTCATAGAATTATCCTTTGGTAGTGTGACACACTCATCTTCATCAGACTCAAGGTCATAGGAATAACCCTCATTCCTTATGAAATTATAAGAAGTGTTGCATGATGACACCTCTTCCTCATACCATTCACATTCTTCTTCATATTGCTCATAAGCATTGTACTCATAGGAGTCATAATAATAGTAATACATGGCTGAAAATTCTTCTTCAATGGATGATATTAATGCACAGGTGCAAGGACCATGCTCTGATACCACTGTAGTATCCATTCAAAGGAAATTCCTTGGATTCACCTTGTTTTGACTCTAGGTTTTTGTTTACAACTGGTTCCAAACACCTCCAAATGATTTCAAATTTCAGGAGGAAGGTCTTGATGTGGCATTAGGACATATTAAAACACCTACAAGACATCCAAACAACTGATATACCCATCCATGGTCTGCAAATTTCATGGCAAGAAGTTTCGGAACAAGACTAGTTAATTTGAGAAGTGGAGATCCCCCCTAGGATTGGCATTAGATTATCTTCCAAAAACTGTACGGACTTCACTAATTCTTGGTCTGAGACTTGTATCTATTATAGGACATTAGGAACAGTATATGCGCAACATTATATTTGGTTTTAGGGTCGAGTAGGCATCCTAATGAACAACAACTTCTAGAGTCTAGTTTTTGAGGTGAAATTGGTGGGCAAGGAGTCTTGAATTTCTTCATAAACCATAGTAACACTTCAGAGGTATGCACACATAATTTGGGCCATCAAAGTAACTTCATATGCAGCTCATAAAATGATAAATAAATCAGCAAAATTTGATATAAAACAGGTACACTATCATTCCAAAATCACTATGCAAATGCTACGGGGAAAATGGCTTGAATCTCTTCCTTGAATGTAAATATCACTTGAAATACATAATGTTTAGACATATGGCTCTGATGATATGATTATTACAGATATATATAACAAATAACATGTCCATGAAGTTGAAATAACATTCCTTCACTAACTATATGCAACAACAAGTGCGCCCTTGCACATTTACATGACATTGAGAGAAAGATAGTAGAGTAGGCATAGAGAAGAATGAGAGAAGATGAACTCGAACTTAGTTGGGGTTTGAAGCTGCATTAAAAAATATCCATGAAGCTCTGTTGAAAGGTCTTAATTTCCTCTCCATCAACCAACTAGGATGGGAATCTTGCACCCTCGAAATTGGTTCTAAGGCAAGAAGGATAAGCATCCACCTTGCAAGGACAAGCTAAGCTCTCCAATTTTTTCCAAATGAGAAATGATCAAAATCTAGTCTCCTTCTTTCTTCTTGTCTTTTATTAACCTCCCAAGGCCTCCTTAGCTCGAATTCCCTCCAAGAGACTCATCCCAACTTGCATTAGGGGGAGATTCCCATGAATGCCACTTGTCCAACTTTTCCTAGCTCTCCTCTTCCATCAATTCGAATGGGGGAATATTGGCTGCCATAACTCCCCTTGTGCGCCCTCTTGGAGGCTATTTTTAGCCCCAACATGTCATATATGTCATATGTCAGCAATCCGTTCTGGACTTTTTCATAAGTGTCATAGAATCTTCATCATTATTGTCATAGGAGTTAGGGAATCTAGCTCCAAGTGTCACAATTCTTCTAAGATGCCTATTCCTCTTCCATGGGAGTTACTCTTCCACTCCAATTCGACCTTACATGATTCATGCCATGAATAATACCTCTTCAACTCCCCCAAGTATGTTACCCTTCATGTTCAACTCGAATTGGTGAGAGGATGATGCCAAGTGTATTGGGGAATCTTGCCACATGTGGGTCCCACAACCTCTTATGTGCCCTCATGATCCAATGCCACCTTATTTTATTTTTATTATTATTTAATTGACCTATTTAATGCGAATTTGTAAGTCTAAGGTCATTTTGGGTCTTGTATCTCCTTTATTCCAACTTTTAATGCTTCCACCCCCAGCCTAGGGAACTAGTAATTTTCCTCCATGATAGTCCATTTGGATGGGGATATTACAAAATTTGAATTGAGAATTTTCTCTTAATGTGACCCACCTTGTCCATTTGGATATAATTTTACATTACTACTAACTTGGACATCATGCTTGGCAATTATTTGACCCTGAACATCAATTTGACAAACTATCATGAATATGGCCAAGTGGCTTAGGCCATTGTGTCCCAATGAAAAATTTGGGGACATGACGCTTCCTTTGGAATTATGGAATCAAAGAATGTTGGAAAAAAAATGGCTCTTCTCTTGGTCGTTTTGTGGTATGCAAAGAAGGATGGGATTCAAAAGCAAACAAAAGGATTGAACGGGTTTTAGTAGAGCTCGACCTCTGAGATGGTATGTCAGTCGAGATGGACATTGAATGGGGGGATTAGGTTCTCATACAAAAAATAGATTATTGGAAACTTTCATCTTGTTGTGTTATTTGTAATGAGGTAGGACATCTGAAAGCCTCTTATCCTTCCAATAGTTAAATTTGGAAAAGGCTACAATTGTATTGGGTGAAAAAGCAAGGGGTTGGGTCTCCTTGAAGCAAGATGATCCTTTAGAAGCTTCTTCTGAAACAAAAGAGAAAGCAACTAAAGGGGTTCAAGGTATTTATAAGGTTGAAGCTTCAGTTACTTTTCCATTATCAAAAGTTGTGGCTTAAAAGGAGAAAATTTAGCTTATAGGTCAGAAGGCCCACCCTCAACTAGTTCTAGAAATTTTATGGTTTCTATGGTCTCTCCTTTGAGTGGGTTAGATGTGATTGCTCCTATTACCTCTTGTACTCCATTTCACATTACTTTTAAATATTTTACTATACCGATCAGAGTGACCGTTGGATCCATACCTTTGAGAGTTTTTGATTTGTCACTAAGGGTGGGATTTCTGGTTGTAAGCTCTTATATACAATTTGGATTAGATAATCCCCTTTGATTAATAGGATAAGGCTTGGAGCAATAATTAAATAAAGGAATATTAGTTCTCCTTCAAAGTACAATTACCTACTGTTATCAATCAAATTGGCACTTCTCCGTCTGTGACGACACTGAATTGTTGCTCACACAAAAGGACACTATGGATGGAAGAGTATGGATTTGCTATAGGTGTATGTGGCCCTAGTCATTTCCCATTTCTCCATATCACCTTTTTTTGTGTATTTACTTTATGACATACATGTTACTCCTGACTTGACGTCTTGCGAGTTACTCGCTTGTGGTCCCTTTACCACTAGCATTTTCCCCTAAAAGTTGCACTCGCAGGTTGCCTTAATCCTTCTAGTGGTTTACTCGCTAATGGAGCATTTCACCAGCGTGTTCCTCATAAATCACCAAAAATAAAAAAGAAATTCGAAATATGGGCGGTTGGAGTTGATTTCCTAACTTCCACACCTATCCTAACTAATCCTCTTTCGAAACTACTCTCCTTGCTTTGTCATAAATACAAAGGGAGGGCCATGAGAGAGGGGGTTCACTCATTATGCAAAGTCATGCTGGAGGAATTTTGGTAGAAGGTAGGAGCAAAAGAGTCCATATCAGGTTTCAAGAGTGCCTGTGTAGATCAAGGTGAATGTATCTTTTTGCCATTTATTGCAATTAATACAAAGATCTTTCCTTTCCCATATTGTTGGTATTTGATGCATGATTTGGATATTTGAGAGTATTTAATATTTATATGTATATGTGCTTTCAATTTGGTTATTTATCCATGTGTCATCAAATGTTTTGAGGAAGGTCACATTTGTTTTGCAGGTCTTTATGCAAGATTGTGGAATAAAGCTTGGGGAATGAAGTGCTTGGATCAACCTTCTTTGATTTAAGGTACCAATTGCTTAACTTCCAATTCCTTGTTTATTTCATGAATAATGTCTTGTTGTTTGTCTGCAATTTTCCTTGGTTTATGTATGTTTGTGTGAATATGTTGGTGACCTCTACTTACCCCAATCATTAGGAACATTTTCCGTACAACAGAATTGGAGACTCTGCTGGGGAAGCCCTGTTTCTATGAGGGTCTTTCACTTGAAAGTTTTTCATTCTGAGTGTGATTTTAGGTTTTAGGAGGAGTTTACATAGGGTCTGTATGTTTGGTTTCAACCCAGAATTTGATTTTGTTGAGCAATTTCTTTTTTTTCTTTTTTTCTTTTTTAATTTTGAGGCATACTTGCGGGTTTCATTTACTTACAATAGAGGGTTCTCCTGTTACTCACTAGTGGAAGGTTTTATACCTACGTGTGACTCGCTTGCTGCTGTGTTAATAGTTGCGAGTAATCCTATAGGTCAAGTTTTTCCTTATAGGGTTTAACTTTTAGGGTTTTTGTCTTGGATTTTGCTGAAGTTATTGCTCTTTACAGGTTCTCTACAGACATTTTGTTGTCTGTGTTGAAGTTTTTACTTCTCCTTTTGACCTCTTTTGATTTTGAAGCTTGATAAGGGTTTGTGCCTTCGTCTTCCATGATTGAGTGTCTGGTTTGATCATGCTTTGTTTGGCCTATGTTGGTGTTGTTGGACTGTCTGAGGGTTGCATATAATTCTGAAGGGTTCTTTGTTTGATGCCTTTCTTGTCTTTTAGTTCCTTAATCAAAGCATTTTATGCCAGAGTTAGTGAATTTGAATTTTGTTTGAATTGACTTGTTGAGCATGTTGTTGTCAGAGTTTTGAGTGAGTTAGAATTATTATCTTAAAATCTTAGGTGCAAAGTTTCATACACTTTTTTATCATCTTAGTGTAGTGTGCTTGTTTATAAATAGTTTTTTCTTTTCATACTTAAAAGAAAAAATTCAAAAACAAGTTGTTTCCAACTAGGTCGATTCCCATAGAATCTTTGGTTTATTTTAGTTTATGTAGTTGTTATTTGCTTGCATATCATATTTCTGTTGCAAATCTGGCCCTAGCCCTCGCAGTTCCTTCTAGTAGTTTCATTTTTATAGATCGGCCCACAACTTTCTACATTTTTTATGTGCCGTGAGTGCGACTTTCGGCCCGATACCTGTGCTTCCAAGCGCACCTGTCGGCCCGAAACCTGCGTCCAAAGCGTATATTCTAGTCCTCAAGCCGTGCCCCGAGCGCACCGTTTCCACCCAGATCTGCGCTTTTAGCGCACATTTCTCCTCGAAAGCTACACTTTTAGCACAACATTCGACTTGGAAGTTGCACTTTTAGCGCAACATTCGGCCTAAAAGTTACACTTTTAGCGCAACATTCGGCCTAAAAGATGCACTTTTAGCGCAACATTCGGCCTGGAAGCTCCACTTTTAGCGCAACATTCGGCCTAAAATATGCACTTTTAGTGCAACATTCGACCTAAAAGCTACACTTTTAGTGCAACATTTGGCCTATAAGCCACACTTTTAGCGCGAGTTAGGCTCTGTAAGCTGCGCTTTAAGCACGCAAATCATCCCTGATCTTGGGCTTTTAGCATGCCTATTTTCCTGAAAGTCACATCCTTCACGCACTTCTGATCCTGAAACCTGCGTACCAGCCACGACATTTCCGCCCAGACCCGCGCCTTGTTTTCCTGTTTTTCTGTTTCGACATGTTTTTTTCTGCAGTTTTCCGCATGTAGAGCGCAACTTTTTGCTTCACAGCCGCACCCTTCACCTGTTTTTTCCTTTTTTCACCACCTTGGCCGCACCAACAAAACCTTGTTTGCTTGCTCCCACTTGCCTTGGATCTTTTCTGTTGTTTTGCTTGTTGTAGCATTTGAGACGTTTTAGTGTGCATGCATCCTTCTTGCATTGATATCTCATGCATCATATTTCAGTAGGCTTTTTTCCTGCATACATTTTACAACAGTTAGCATTTTTTATGTTTTGAAAAAAAATAAAAATAAAAAGCTTTATTTTTCAGTCTCAGTTGTTTATTTCAGCACTTTATTTCTACATTTTATTTCATCATTGATCATACGACGATCTTGGGTTCACACCACTTATGCACACACTCTGTCACCATAATTCAAGAGAGCCTTAAAATTTATTTAATTGAAACAACTTTAATCCCACTTGGGGAACACAAAAAGAACTTTGTAGCTAGGTAGGACATTGGGGTTAGGCATCCAAATAACACCCCCTTTGTCATTTACATTTGAGAAATAATTGTTGTCTTCTAGGGATCCAAAATACCCTATTACTTGTTGGTACAGTTGACACCGATTTGTCGGAGGGCCTCTCCCTTAGGAGGGAAAGTAGCAAGATTGGTTCTGGAAGTCTGAGTGGAATGTCGCTTTCCATTCTGTACTAAAGGACACCAACTCGTTGTTCTCATCGTGCATACTGGCACCCATATCGGGTGTACAACGACCAAAGAATTGAAGCTGCGGGACATATTTCCGGACGTGCCATGAACGGGATAGCTTAGTTTCCATTCTTCTAGGGCTCTTTTTACCCGGAGTCCCTCCCGGTAGAGGGATATCCTTTAGCCACTTGTTTCTCCATTTCGTATTGCTTGACTGCAGATTTCATCACTTTGCAGGGAATACGATTTGTGTGAGCTTTCATATCTCTTAGATAGGTGTTTGCATGATCCTATACCCCCATTGGATTAGTGAGTCCACCTTTTTTTATTTTTTAGGAGTGCTACTTGTTGGTATTTTGACCATTTTATTGACGCTCCGCTTGTTGTAGCACGTTGTTGCAACATGCGTTTTTGAGCATTGTTGTTGGCCTGAGTGCCATATTTTTTTAGCTCTCCTTTTGCACACATAGTTGCACTAGGATTTTTGAGAATTTTATTCACCACAACCCCTCATCACTTTTACACCTGTCACCATTGATTCGTCGAGACATTCTTGTCACCTACGGGGACTATCCCCGCATCACAGTTCACTTGACCGCACCCGTCATAGGCACACAACCTTGTCACCAGATCCTGACGGCCCTTATTTTACCTCTGATTCCGAATCAGAGTTACCCATATACACAAATCCATCTATCCCCATGGCAGGCATGAATCCCAACCCCTTTATCAACGTGATCATTGGAAGTGGTTCCACCACTAACCCAACTACCATTTCAACATCTATCCCTGTTATACCATCTAGAGGACCTACACCTAGCATCCCTGTCACTACTTCCATACCTATGGGTAGTGGATAAGTTCCAACTATAGTCCCTTTGGTGACTAGTAGCATACTTGGGGGCATTGGCCCTTCCTACATGATTCCCTCGCCCTTCACTAGAGTCCATCAATCCCTGACATGACCCACACCATTGCTCCACCCCCTAGGGGCAGTGGCCCCACAATCGCTGCCATGACTAGCACACACGCCCCTGCGACCATGTCACATCCTTCTACAAGTTTTCCATTCATGGATAGTCTCAACCTCCCTGATCTGGACCAATTGACCAACGATTTGATCCGACATGACCCCACATGGCCTCCCATGCCTACCAAACTCCCTTTGGACATCCTTAAGTTTGAAGGGAAGGGTGGTGAGGACACCGAAAACCACATCATGTCCTTCCACTTATGGTGTTCCTCCAACTCCATAGTGGACGACTCGATCCGCCTCCGCCTTTTACAACGGACCCTCACTGGATCTGCAGCCAAGTGGTAAATTGAACAACCACATGGGACACATTCCAACTTTACATACCTTGCTTCGACTTTCCTGCAGTTCTTCCAGTTACTCGTCCGTTATGATGCTGGTGTTGATACTTTACTATCTTGCAGACATAACACGGCTACCCATATCACT
The DNA here is from genome assembly GCA_027924585.1 of Larix kaempferi. NCBI lineage: Eukaryota > Viridiplantae > Streptophyta > Pinopsida > Pinales > Pinaceae > Larix > Larix kaempferi. The sequence goes on from BSBM01000502.1 coordinate 20,583,089, forward strand.
GACCATATTCATGAATGGCATAGACGTCATAGTTTATGTAAGATCAAGTTAGACGACCGCATCTCTTTAGATTGGTTCTTGAAATCCCTCATACCAGTTATCGCTAAGGGTGTGGCATCTGAACAGATCCAAACTGAAGACGAAGCCATTCTAAAAGCCCAACATTTTGACCTCATCTATGCTCAGTCAAGCTACCTATATTCCATTTTACCTGATGCTCCCCAAGGCGATTCCTCGAGGAAGGACGTGCCGGGGGAATCCCACGCTGCCTACAACATTATTGGACACGTTGCGTCTCATAAACAACCATATGTCCATATACCCCCTGCCTCTACCCCAGCATATAACCCCACACACAATGCCGCCATTGGTGGTCCAGACCTTTCTCGCGCCACATCCCATTCGGGAGCAACACATTCGTATGTTCCTATGGCCCAAGCCCCTCATTTACACGAACCTTCATGTCCAACACATTGCTACGGTCACACACTGCCAACATACGCTCCCCCCCCCCCCGCCCAACGACACCTCCTACCTACTACCATCAACCGGCTACACCTACACCAACACAACCTCAAGTCCCTCCAACTTATTACACACCACATGTGGCCCCCACACCTGCTCAACCACATAATCTCCCTACTCCCCAAGGGAAATTTTATGCTAAAAAAAACCAACTACAAACCCAACTTGCCCAACAAAACCAGCAAGGACAACAAAATCAGGGAAGAGGTCGTAACCGAGAGAACAACCAACCTCCCGATCGAGGCGGTCCACCACCCAATCTCCCAAACAATAACGGTGCCACCCCAGCTAATCAAAATCCTGATCGACCACCTCGACAAGGAAATAACCCCAATTTACATACGAACCACCCATGTTCTAGCTGCGGGGTATATGGTTATTATACACACAATTGTCCCCATTTGGAGCGAGCTCACCAACTTTAGACCGACGACGCCCAACGCCAAGGACATGTCACACCTCCGGCACCACCGAACCCCCTACAACCCAACGCACAACCTATGGTGTTGGAAAATACCCTACCCACACAAGGGGTAGTGACCACCCAACCGTTGGCTCCCCCTCAAGGGACTACCGCACCACAACAACAAATCACTTATACTGTGCCTGTTAGTCAACCCATTGAATCAGGTACCCATCACCTTCTAATGATATCTTCGGCTAACATTAACCTTCAAACACGTCGTAACTAGTATGGTTCCACCACTGAAACCATTCCCACTGACAAGGCTGCTAATGCTCTTCCCACAGATCAGTCGTTACGAATACCCCCAGCACCGTGCAATGGGCCCCCCAAAGCTCCTCGCTTTCCTTTACGTCATATTAATAACAACCCCAATGCTCATGATGCCCCCAATTATAATATCGTGGATGACTTAGCCCAGTCCCCTGCTGCTATGTCAACCCTCGAAGTTTTGAAAAACTACCCCGCACAGCGCAAAACATTGTTATCCGCTATAGGTGTGATAGACCCTTATGACTCACAGATGATGGCATTCAATTTAGACCAATCTGAACTATGCATGCCTTCCACATTAGCATTCCAAGTTTCTGTTTCAGTTCGAAATCTCGTTATCCATCGATGAGGATGCCTCTACATGCGTTATCTCTACATTCATGTGGCAGAAGCTCAGATCGGCTCAACCCCAAGGCCTCCTAGCCAACATCCCAATCCAATTAGCCAGTAAAACTATCCTTATTGACATTGAAGTCGTCAACGCACAACTCGACTATAACCTACTGTTAGGACGCAGTTACAAGTACGCCATGAAGGCTATTGCTTCATCCGTTTTCCACACTATGATGTTCCCCCACGAGGGATGGGTTGTTAAAATCAACCAACTTACTTAATATGACTCGAATGCACCCGCTGCACCAGAAAATGTTCTCCCCATGGTTGAACAACTTGTTTTTGGTGCGCCCACCTCTTTTGTTTCCAGCGTTGGACCTAGAATTTACTCGAAGACTCCAATGGTCTCTACCTTTTGGTCCATCCCACCCCCTTCGTCGGTCGTTGAGATATCTGATTTGTGCACCATTTCATCCAAACAAACGGTGCCTAACTCACAACCACCACTATTGACGCAACCACCATTAGTCCCTAGTCATGTTGGAGCCACACCGATCCACAAAATCATGTTCTGGTTCCCACCCTCAGGAGTAGTAAGTACACCAGTGATGGCCACGCTGAATCTCCCCGGGTTAACACTAGGACTTCCAGTGTGGTACTTACCTGCTCCTAATCCTCCCCCACACCACAAGTCATCCTCCAACTGGTCCAACCAATCACCACTTCCAATCGTCCACCCCCCGGTGTGGCAACCACATATTCATCTAACAACACTGGGGACAAGGCCACACACAACCATAATACACCACATGCCACCAAAAATATGAAACCTCCCCCCACATTCTGTGCACCTCCTAAGTGTTCCTTGTGTGATGGATTGGGCCATGCTACCCATAATTTTCCACAATTACCAAACCTCCAAGAACACATGAAGATGTTGGACAATGACCCCAATATTCCGGTTATCGAACTCCAACACACCCCCCACCCACGCAAAAAATCATTGCAGACCAACCACCCTTGCGCCATATGCGGAGTCTATGGTCATTATTCACATCATTGCCCATATTTACCTGAGTATAGATTGGTTATCCACGATTTGAATCAATATTCTTTAGAGTCATCCATCACTACCATCAAGGAGATTCACCCACTCGAATCCTCCTCTTCGGGAGAAATTAACACCATTTACATGATTTCCATGGATGGCAAACCAATCTATCCTCCAGCATCTAGCTTCCTCTATATCGATCTTTCCACACAGTTCTTTTGTAGCGACGAACAAATCCTCGAAGTGCTAACTGCACCTGACTTCCCTTGGGATGACATGCATCATCGCTCATACTTTATCCTTGAGGAGTCTACCCCTTCTGTAGCCAATAAACTGTCAGTAGAGTCGAAGGACTTCATTCATAACCAAGTGGATTGGTTTAAGAACCCCATCCCAACCCCCTATGCCTTCGAGGAAGGAAACATGGCCAACATATCTTCTACCATCTAGGTCGACATTTCAACCACCCCCGGTATAGTTGAGAATATTACGCTAGGTGCCTCATGCACTCTAGAAGAAGTTGCTTCCTATAAGGAACTCTTGTTCCTCTTCCAAGAGTTTCATGATATTTTTGCTTGGTCATACCCTGATATGCATGGTCTTGATCCTGCCATCATTGAGCACCGTATCGATACCTAGCCCGATGTCCCACCTTTTCGCCAAAATCAACGACCCATCCACCCCTCCAAACTCCCCGCAGTAAAGGCTGAGATTGAGAAACTACGTCAAGTCGGGTTCATTTATCCCATTGCTTACACTACATGGGTTTCCAATCCTGTGCCAGTTAACAAAAAACAGGGCACCATTCGCGTCTGTACTGATTTTCGTGATTTGAATTTAGCTTGTCCCAAAGACAACTTTCCTAAGCCTTTCATCGACCAACTTATTGATGCATGTGCGGGCCACGAGATTCTGTCCTTCATGGACGGTTTCTCTGGTTATAATCAGATTCAAATTCGCAAAGAAGACCAATACAAGGCTGCCTTCACTACCCCATGGGGCACCTTTGCCTATCGAGTCATGCCTTTCGGTCTTAAAAATGCTGGTGCCACATTTCAATGGGCCATGATCTTTTACTTTCATGATTTGGTTCATATCATTCTGGTATACCTAGACGACCTCACGGCTCGATCCAAGAAACGATTCGACCATCTAAATGATCTCCGGTAAGTCTTTTTGCATTGTTGCAAGTACAAAATCCGCTTGAACCTCCTCAAATGTGTATTTCGCGTTTCTGCAGGCTGGTTGTTGGGTTTCATCATTTCCCAAAAAGGAATCACTGTAGACCCTTTGAAGGTTCAATCCATCCTTGACCTCCCATCCCCACGTACATTACGCTAATTACAAAGCCTTCAAGGGAAAGCCAACTTTCTGTGTCGCTTCGTCCTGGACTATGCTATGAAAGTTCATGGTTTCCTTCGCTTGCTTCGCACCCACGTTCCTTTAGTTTGGGACGAACAAGCACAAGCGGATTTTGAAGCACTCAAACAAACCTTGACTTCTTCCCCATTGATTTCACCTCCTGATTTCTCAAAGGATTTTATCCTCTATGTTTCGGCATCCGAATATGCCGTTTCGGGTGTGTTAGTCCAAGAAGATAGTCCGCGACAAGAACATGTCATTTATTATGTGAGTCAGACATTATCCGGCCCACCACTACGCTACCCCCATGAGGAGAAGTTGGCCCTTGTCGTCGTCTTCTCAGTCCAAAAGGTTCGCCTATATCCTGTTAAACCGAACTACAGTTGTGGCAGACTCTAACCCCATGGTCTATCTCTTGAGTCATTGCCTTCTTTAAGGCCGCGTGGCTAAATGGGTCATCATACTTCAAGAATACGACCTAACATTCGCTACACTGAAGAACACCAAATCCCTTGCATTGTCACAACTCATGACTAACTTACCATCTTCGTTAATGTCACAACCTATCACCACTAACTTTCCCGATGAACACTTGTTTACTATTTCATCAGATGACCCGTGGTACGATGACATCCTAGTATACCTATAGACAGAAAAGTTTCGATCCAATATCGGTCGCAATGATCGCCATCGCATACGCCATCATTCCTTGCGCTATCTCCTCCTTTGAGATATCCTTTATCGACGCGGTGTTGACACCATCCTGCATTGATACGTCACATGGGACGAGGCAAAGCAAGTTCTAAACGATTGTCATAGTGGAGCCTGCGGTATCTGGAATGGACATTACCCAAAAGGTTATCTGCGCTGGATATTTTTGGCCCACCCTTTTTACTGATTGCATTACAAGAGTCAAACATTGCTGGAATTGCCATCTTTTTGCCCCCAAGGGCAGGACCCCTCCCGCCCCTCTTCACCCAGTCATCACCGTTGGCCCTTTCTGTAAGTGGGCCATTGATTTTATGGAGTGTAACCCCCCCTCATCGAATGGCCATAAATACATCATTGTGTTTGTCGACTATTTTACCAAATGGGCCGAGGCCATGCCTACATTCAACTGCAAAGATGAAGCCATAACCCATTTCTTTTTCAATCACGTCATTACTCGGTTCAAGGTCCCCAAACAACTTCTGTCTGACCATAGCAAACACTTCGAAGACACCGTTTGGAAAGAGTTGTCTACCTTTCTGAAGTTCGACCACCAGTATGCCTCATCCTACTACCCTCAAGGGAATGGCCAAGTTGAGGCTATTAACAAGATCTTGAAGACCATTCTTCAACGAATAGTTAACCAACACAAGTCCAATTGGCACTATATGCTCTTTCTGCACTTTGGGATTACCATACTTCCACTAAGACTGCCATAGGTTTACCCCTTTTCATTTGGTTCATGGTGTAGAGTCTGTTCTTCCCATCAAGTGTCAGATTCCCACTTTACACATTGCTATTGAACTTCTCCCAAACACCTCACCACTTGAGCAATGCTTAATCCTATTGGAGCAAGCCAACAAAGATGGTCGAATAGCTCTACAAATCACTGAGGCTGCTAAAATCCGTTCCAAATCCAGTTATGACAAGCATGTCCACCCCCACAATTTTCAAGAAGGAGATCTAGTACTTGTTTATGACCAATCCCATGACAAGACTGATAAAGGAAAGTTTGAATCCATGTGGCAAGGCCCATACATTATCCAAACATGCCTTAGCAAGGGGGCATACATCCTCACCAATTGTGAAGGACACCCCTTGACCAACCCCCATAATGGGTTGTATCTCAAACGATTTTACCCTTAGCACTTTTCCGGACCCCATAGTCCGTGTTGTACAGTTTTATCTTATTTTTGTTTTCCACTTTTTGCATCGAGAATCTTACAAGTTGCTTCCATGCGTGACCACAAATGGATCCTGTTCCACCATTCTATTCCGGTTTTGTCGATGGTGCAAGTTGATGGTCTCCAAACCTCACCTCCGTAGCTTGGGTATTATATTCCCCCTCACACGAGTTGATCCACCTCGATGGAGTGTGTATCGGTGTTGCTACCAATAATCAGGCTGAGTACAATGCTGTGACCGGTCTATTAACTACTGCTCTCCAGATGGGAATAAGTCACCTTCGTGTGTTTCTTGAATCCCAGCTTCTTGTCGCTCAACTCCACAACTTTTACCAAGTACGGGATCCTTCCCTTTTTAGAAAGTTCCTGCGAACTAGACAAATGATCCAACAGTTTGAATCCATTACATTCACTCATGTCCCACGGAATCAGAACAATGTTGTAGACCAAATGGCTAACCATATTCTAGACTGGCACATCAATCACAGCATGTAGGAAGTAAACCATACAAATGCATCATCCTACCATCCACATTCATATATCCATCATATAGGCATACACAATCATAAAAAACAACAAAAATAAGACCAGCATCATCATAAACTACATCCATGTGCATATATATATATATATATATATATATACATATCATCATCAAATGTCATAGTGTCCACAACAAAACATAAACATCAATACATCGGGGAGCCCCAACAGCTTCCCCATCATAAAAATACAGGCCGAGTACAAAAATTCCCCATGCTCATCACATTAGGGGGTAGTTGCATCAACTGCCTACTCATCCTCGTCATCCTCGTCACCATCGTCGTCCTCCTCCTCTTCTTCCTCATCCTCCTCTTCCTCCTCCTCCTCTTCTTCCTCCTCCTCTTCAGACTCAGACTCTTCCTCCTCATCATCATACGAGGCATCACCTCGCGCCATGGCCCTGACCGCCTCAGCCACCATCGCTATCCTATGCATCGCTGGTCTCCACTCCCGTGGAGCATTGTAAACAATGTCAATCAAGTCATGGTCCATATACTGCCAGCCATCCTCCAACAACCCATCTAGGAGGCAATCAATCCCAACCTGTAGCGTCTCCAACGCCGTTGAAGCACTCCACTGTCAACGGTGTCCATGCGTGGGAGAGTATACCCCCTCCACTCGTCCCCTCCGAGCTCGGTATCCTCTTGGTGGTTGCGGTCCCACATTTGCACATACAAAGCACCTCATTAGTCTCAGTGTCATAAAAATCCTCTAGCTATCATATATGCTATTGAGTAGATACAACATGATACTGTACACTGAGAAAATACATACCATCTGGTCCCCATGCCTGACCAGGAGGCCGCGGTAACTCTAAATCCCCCCTGTAATCCATCCTAGCATAGGGGTAGTCCTCAATCACCACCAGAAGCTGCCACCATTGAGTAAATAACTCGTGGGTAAAAAAATGACCCACCAACCCTCCGCCATCGCGAGTCATCATATTGCCCCAGCGTTGCATCCTCGGCTCAGTGGGGCCTTCATCGCGCACTGCTCTATGATGTCCCAGTGTCGACACTCGCTCAAAGAAAAATTAGCAGAGGAATGAAGGGAAACAAAAATCCCCCCTTGTATGACTCACCTTGTTTAGCTCCTGTTGAACAACTGTCAAATGCATTTGGCCCCAGCCAAAATAGGTACCTGCTAAGACCTCCTCAACCAAAACCATATGCCCCCCTGAGACTGTGTGGGGTGGCTTCGACCCCAATATACGCACTACCAGTGTCGCTATAGCCCGAGTCTCCAGACTCTCTATGTCAAAGATCAGAATAGAATTGTTATGCACACATGCTGTGGCATAACAATGGCTTTCCAACAAATCCTCCATGGACACATCACTTGGCTTCCTCAGCTGGGTGTAAAAAATCATGCGCAACCGCGGGAGCCCTGTTAGGAAATACACATCCATGAGCAATATCTCTAATTGCTCCCCCTGTATCATGAACACCCCTATCTCGGCGTCCCAGAACTCCACCAACTTGTTAAGCATTAACTTCTTTGTCCGCATTGGCGGTACCTTTGCGAACTTCAGCAACCCACAATGAGCCAACGTGTCTTGAAGATCCTCATCGTCTAGGATAGAATCCCGCAGCTTCCTAAGCTCATGCTATCGCCAATTAACCCTCGACATCCTGTCAATAGGAAAACACAACCCCCATCAGGTCCATATCAATAATACCTTAGTTTCCTCCAGATCGTCGCATCCAAAATCAGGCAAAAAGGCGCGTTCCACAATGCGCATTTTTTCCCCATTGGTGCGCCCTGGAGCATGCTTTTCTCCTTGAAAAGAGCGCCCCTTGAGCGCACCTGTCGGGCCCACAGCCACACTTGACGCACGTGTTTCCCAGGAAAGGCCGTGCTTAGGACACGGTTGTACTGCCCACAACCGTGCTCCAACATTGCGGTTGTAAGACCCAGAGCTGCGCATGAAGCGCGCGATTTCTCTCGAAAGTCGCGCTTCGACGCTGTGGTGCCTAGCATGCCTCCCAGAGGCCCAAAACCAAATAAAAATGCATCCAAAATGTAAAAAATCACTTCAAGACTTACCTACAAGTCGCGGAATTGGATTACACCGGTCAGATTGAGAGAAATAAAAAATTCCTCTTCTAGACACCTTTACACTCCTCCCAATTTGCACAGTGAAAATGACATGTGGAGGTGGACCCCTTTACTATTTATAGCCACTTTGCCCTAACTTTTGCTTTGACCATTTCGGGGTCATATGACCTCCGTTTGCCACACCGTTTGCACCGATGGATTCATTATTTCATGCTCGTGATGAATCTTGAGATTTTTTCTCGCTCTCACTCCATCTTTTTTTGGACATTTTTCCATGGCCCTCACTACCTCGATTTGCGTGCCACATTGGTCGCAGTCATTTTTTTCCATTTTCTCTATCGCAGCCTATCCATGAGCCCTCCGCTCCATCCATACTATATTTCTTGCATTATTTTGCCACCATTCATCAACCTGCAAGGAGGCCTCATCAATGTTCCCCCCTTCCCTTCTACTTTGGCTCTAACATTTGTCCCTTGATTGAACACTTCCTGCTTGCTTGGCTATTACATTTGTTCGGTATACTTTTATCCCTTTTTCGGGCCAAGCAATTCCTTTACGAAAAAGGCACTTAGGGAGTTTCTGTTAAGCTCTTTTATGACTCTTAAAAGAATGAAAAGATCGTTGAGCAATCTTGCTTCCTTTCATGCTCGCTAAAAGTATATGAAAGGGCGTCTATCTAGTATAAGTTTAATCCTTTTCCGGACCTGGTAGACTAAATACTAAAAAGGAATACTCTAGCCACATCGGTTATAAGAGTTCTTCATTGCATATTTTTATGCTTTTTCGGGCCTTGGAGACTAACACACGAAAAAGAACCTCTTGGAGTCTTCTTATTGCTTTCTAACTCTCTAAAATTGAAAGCAACCACGATCATTCAGAGTCTTGGGCTCGTATAAATCCCAACGATGGTACCTTCCCACCATTTTAGAGTCTTCTTATCGCTTTCAAACTCCTTAAAATTGAAAGCACCCACGAGTATGCACTATCTTGGGCTCGTACCAATCCACACGACAGTACCATTTTGAGCACACTTCTATCCCTTCTTTGAGCTCCTTAAACCATGAAGAAGTCCCAAACGGTGCCTCTCTGTACCACAACATATCATATCTAGTCCCACTATTATGGCAGCATTCCCAACATGGTCGCCTTTGTTCAGAGTATTCTATGATGTGTCACCCTTAGAGTCTCTTGATATCACTCATCAATTCCCCCCTGAGTCTCCCCCATTGCAGTCACAATCCTTGGTCCCTTAACCTATGATCCCCTCTCCCGAAGTCATTTTCATATGCTGCTAGGCCAACCTTACCATCATACTATGAACAAAGGAAGTTTGAGTCCCCCCACTCTGCGCCCTCCGTTGTCCCCTCATAGTATGTCCGTCTCACATCTATCACCTCTTGATTGTACACCTCACGCTCCAATCAAGAACACATCATTTCCTTGGTAGTTGCAGGTCTCCCTTTGTCAACGCCAACACATCTATTCCAGAGGATAGACCCATAGGTCCATGTACCTTGGGATCATCTCCATCATTGGTGAGTGCCTACGGACCATCTGAGAGGAGTCCTTAGTGCCTCTTAGAATGGTTGTTTCTCACGTGCTCGACTTCATCACCATCATCGCACCATTGAGATTCGTGCAAGGTATTGATCCCTTCGGTTATTGGTTGAAAACCTAGGATGTCCCCTGACTGTAGCAAATTGGTGAGTCTATTTGGAACCCCCCAGTTGTATGTTCCCACAGATATTTGGGCTGCGTTTGCGATAGTGTCAGAAGCCCTTCAACTCTATGCTTCCTAGAGTATCCAGTTCATATGTAGTTCAGTGTACCTTTGAGATTCTGACTCTCAGTCATTGAGTCCATACAGTTGTTGGACACCTTCAGATCCAGCAGAGCATCAGTTATTATGGTACCGCATTCAGTATGGATGCCATTATTTCCGAGTATCAATTCTTTAGATCGGTCATGGTTGGACGATGAATATGTCCCAGATTTGTGTCCCCTTTGGACCATTATGATGTACACCGTAGTTCTCTATGTATTGATCATGCCCCCTTTTTGGGCCTCATTATTATTTGTATATCTTGATACGAGCATGGATATGCATGCCTTGTCCATATATTGAGATTATTCCTCATTCATTGTTGAGGTCATGGATTTTCAGTTTTAGCCTTCGCAGTTTGTATGGAGCACGTGTTCCGGTCTCCAACCAATTTTTGCTCTCCTCCGTCATGATGCTCATACCCCTGGAAAACGACAGAACCTATGATGTCTATCGACCATACGATGAGCTCCTTCCCTCACACATAAGGGGGCAATCTGTTAACACCCAAAAATTGTTCACTAGCTCATATCCCTAGTCACATAACCCATTTGTCCACTTTTCCTACATTTTTGGCCTCCAAAACTCTAAAAAACCCTCAAATGGTAACCAAAAGGGAAAAAAATCATTATTTCCCTCCTCAATTAATGAAATTCCTTCAAAAAAGGTCAAAAACCATGGGCCAATACTCCACCACCCAAAATTGCTATAAAAAGGTGATGGAGGCCTCCCATTTCACACATCATTCACTCTTCATACCCTTATGCTGCCGAATTTCCTACATCACTCTAGCTCACGATTTTAAAGTTTGTGTGCCCATCTTGTTGAAACTTGGCCAACCCGTTGAACATTTGGAGAAGAGCACGGAACCCTGGAGACTTGGTGCACTACTCAACGTACGGTTGCAAGGGATCCTATAACCTCACCTTTTGAGGCAACCTTATATTGTTAACCACTTTTTACACATTAATACATAAAATCAAATTTTCATTCATGGGTTTCTACTTATTTTATTACTGCAGTAGTTAATTTTTATTTTCATTATTGCACTCACATATATTAGTCATCATTTGTTTATTTACTGGTTTTTACCCATTTACATGAACTGCTACTAAGAGTTCCCGAGTCCTTAGTAGGTGCTCTTTAGCACAAGTTGGTGTGAAAACACTAGCTACAACAAGCATTTTAGTCTGATTTTCAAAACGATATAGTTGCATGAGCATAGTTCTATTTTTGAAAAGAAAAAGAAAACTCTTACATCATTAAGATTGCATTATCAATTCTTTGATTTCGAAAGGCAAAAGCAAAAAGAAAAAGAAGTGAAAGCATCATTTTTCAAGCTTATTATACACTTATCATGTTGTTCCTACATTTCAGTGAAAACATCACTATGTGCACCACCACTACCTTCTGAGTATACAACTTCCTTGAAAAGAACAATTAACTTAAAATTTATTAGCAACTTTTATTTTTTAGGTTCGACACCAACTAGTGTAGGTTAGTGCTTTGGACTAGGTTGTATTAAACTGTCCAAAGTAGATAAAATCAGACGTAGTGGCCAATCTTTAGGTAAATCCACTTTTGTAGAAGGTGAACCGAGAAGCTCCACTAACACCAGAGTCAAGCACGAGATCGTGCGAGATTGAGAAGAGGAAATATCCCTATGATATTCAATTGAGCATCTACTAGGGTTGGTGTGCGTACGGGGATTCATCAATACCTTTGGTGCTTTTTATTTTCGGGCTTTGTTACCCTGTCCATGCGCATTGACTCGACCTACGACTGTCCCCTCGAACCCTCTCTATAAATTTGGTAGCCTTAGTATTTGGACCTTTAGGGATCTACATAGGTGACGGTGGAAGTTTATTTCCACTGTACCTAGGATAGACGTGGGAGGAAATCCCTTGAAGTGGTTTGGGAAAGAAGTTGGTGATTCAAACGCTTGGCCCCAATGTATTTATATTGTGGACCCCGAGTAACTGTCCTTTGTCCCTAATTAGTTTGTTCTGGGCCCTCATCATCCCAAATGTTCCTTTGGAAGGTCATCTGGTTGCTTGGTTTGGGCTACTTAGGATTTTTTTAATGGTGTGCTGTTTGATTACTTATGTTTTAGTTGGCCCTAGGTTTTCTTGAAATTGAATTTTTAGTTGTGGAGGATCATCCTCTCTGTAGATCTATAAGGTTGCAAAACCTCCCTCCATTCATTGTGGATCCTCCACCGCAACCTCAACGGCGAAGAATAAACACAAGTGGCTCTTTTGAGCCAACTGGAACAACTAATCTTCCTAGGGAGCCTTATCTTATCACTCACACTTTACTGGTTGCACACACAAATAGGGTTGAGGACTTGCAAGCTGAAGGCTTTGTAAGACCCTTTAACCCACCCTTAACTGGACCCTATGATCTGGTGTTAGTGCAAGTAGCTTCTTTAGTTCAATCCGAGTTAAGTGTTTATAGGTTCACATCTGGTTTCATTATGGATAACACAGGGGAAGGATCGGGAAATGTGTTTACTCCCACATCTTCTATCGTGTCTGGAGGATTCTCTCCTCCTCATGTTAGTATATAGGTGCCTAGTTCATTCCAATTAAATTTTGCTCCAGTAACATATTTGAACTTTAGTTCACCATCCTTAGGGTTATCTGGCACTCAATTGGCCACATCCTCTATACCCTTTGGATATAATATTGGGTCATCTAGTGTACCGTTCACTGGTATTTCCAGTGTCCCTTTTACATCGTCCCCTTTATTTCAAAATTTCCAGATTGGTCCTAGCACTTCCTCTCCTTTTGTTCATGGATTCCCTTGGCATGAACATATTCCTCATTCTGCACATTTTGTAGGCTCCGTACCTGTTCATTCCATTGCACCTTACACGAGTCAAAGTCCCTTTACAGGATATGGTTTTCAATCAACTAATGTGCAAACATCAAATGTGCCTGTAGGAAGTGCTCCTTTTTCACTTTTTGGTGGAATAAGTAGTACTGCATTCTCTTCAACTCCAATTTCAGTTGGAGGAAGTTATACTCAACCTCAGTGGAGTGGACACCAAGGGAGCAATCCACTCGCATATGGATGGAGCTCTTTTCAAAACGTTTTTACTTCACAATCGATGGCTGGGGGCAACCCTAACCAACCTGATGGGAGCTATGTCTTAGGAAACTTTCCTCACTCACCTCCCCAAGCACATTTGCCGTCGGCTAGGCCTTGTTTACCTTTTTTGGCGACATTGAATTTTCCAGACCTTTCAAAACTCATGAACGATTTGGTCCGTCATGATCCGATTTGGCCTCCCGTTCCAACCAAACTACCCTTAGACATTCCAAATTTTGAAGGTAAGGTTGGTGAAGATCCCGGGGACCATGTCATTGATTTTCATTTGTGGTGTTCCTCCAACTCGCTGAACGACGATTCTATATGGTTGAGACTCTTCCAGCGAACCTTAACTAGTGTAGTAGCAAAATGGTATATTGAATTGTCGTCTACTGCTTACCATTGTTTTTATGATTTAGCAATAATGTTCCTTAACCATTTCCAACTTCTTGTTCGGTATGATGCTAGCACAGACCTTCTGTCTACATTTAGGCAGAATAAGGCCAGTCACATTTCTGACCACATTCAGGAGTGGAGAAGAAGGAAAAGGATGATCAAGGTTGAGATACCTCCAGAGTTATTAATAGAGTGGTTTTTGAAATCACTCCTACCTTAAATATCTAAAGATGTTTCTGTTTCAGGGGTTACCTGAGAGGAGGAAGCCATTTTGAGAGCCTAGTAGTTAGAATTGATTTAATCTTAGTTTGGGATCCTGTATGAAATTATTTGAGATGCACCGAGATCAAATATTGATCCTGTCAAACCTAAGCTTGGACTGCATGTTGATGGCATTGTGGGTTTAGTTGACGCATCAACTGTAGAATCTTTGTCCAGGCAAGTGCAAGAGATATCTGTAAAGCATTATGCAACGAAGGCAGCTACGGTTGCTACCTCCCCTTCTCAAATAACTACTGTACACAATGTGCAGTCTAACCAAAAGGGTACTCAGCAACCCAGTGGTAAGAGAAACAATGGAAAGAAGGGGGAGGGTAATCAAAACAAGCCCAATACCACTAACAATGCCGAGGGGGGAAAGAAAGAAAAGAAGAAAGTGGAATTTCCTCATAAGCTTTGCAAGGAAGACCACTTGACTCATCAATGCCCCTTAATTGATGAAGCCCATAAGCTACTTCAACAAAAGAAACCTGTTGTCCTGAAAGATCCCTTCCTAAGGGAAAAAACATGGCTTCGAGCGGATCTAGTGCTGGGGGAACCCAAGGTGCCACATCATCTTATCAGTCGTACACAAATATGGTTAGTTCATACACTTTATTACAAACCAAAGCAAGGAACTATAGCCCCAAATCGTCACAAAAAGACAAAAAGATTCCTGAGGTGTCAACTCTTCTTCATATCGAGAGGCCAGCATACCCTATGCCAAAGAAATTGAAAGGTGTCTATAAGCAGGCTTCACACAATCTCAATAAGAGGGATCCTCCAAACTATTATGTTGTGGAATACTTAGCCCAAACACCATGTGTTATTTCTGCTTTAGAAGTTTTGCAAAGTTTCCCTTCACAACAGAATGCACTTCTGGCAGCTATAGGAAGTCTTGATTTCTCCAATATGTTGGTGAAGTTTGATATGTCTGATGTCAAACCCCGGTTGTCGTACCACGTCTCCTTCCAAATTGAAGTAGTTCATGGTTCTAAGACCATTGGACGAACGGTTGTAGATGAGAGCACGTCTACATGCGTAATGGCTATTTCTTGCTGGAGAGCTTTAGGATCCCCTGAGTTGGTTCCTTCAATAACACTGCTTACTACTTTCGATGGAAGATCTTTCCGTCCTCATGGGATTTTACCCTCCTTTGAAATCTAGTTAGCAGGGAAAGTGGTTTCAATGGAAGTTGAGGTTGTAGATTCTCCTCTTGATTACAATATGTTATTGGGAAGGAGCTGGACGTATGCTTTGCAAGCTGTTCCATTGTCCATTTTTTGGGTTTTGGTGTTTCCTCATAAAGAAAAAATTGTCATAGTTGACCAGTTGTCCTTTACCCAGAAAAATAACACAGCGTCTTCTGAATCAAACTTTTCGATGATTGATCAGGAAGATCCACCCAGCGAGAGTTTGGGAGTAGGTTTATATTCTTCTCTTATGGGCACTTTTGATTTTTCTACTCCCGTGAGTTATATTGGTTCCGCGAGTACTCGAAACATTGTTTTAGTATCTAAGGATGTTTTTACAATCTCTAATAGAATTGATATTTGGATATTACCCACTTGGGATGAACCAATAGTGCCCTTATCCGTGGCATAGGTTGCTTACCAAGCATTACAAGAAATTGCCATGGATTCCATCTCTACTCCTTCAGTCTTTGAGGAGTTGGATGCTAATTATGCGCCTGCATGGGCAATGGAATCCGGTCATTCTTTCGACTGTTTAGACATGGTTTTTCCTTCAGATGAAGCCATTTTGGAAGCAATGGTAGGCATGGATCAACCTTGGGAGCTTATGCATCATAGATCATACTTTCTTCATGAGTTAGACAAGACTGAGAATGCCGAGTTCCATTTGAGACTTAGTGGGGATGTTGATCAACCCATTAACCCTTTAGTGAAACAGGGAATTTTTGCTGAAGAAAATATGGCCAATATATCATAAACGATTCCAATCAATATATCTATAAAACCTAATGTTGTGGAAAATATGTTTATAGGTGCAAGCTGTTATCCTGAGGAAATTCACATGTATATCGATATGTTCAAGGAATTACGCGATGTTTGAGGAGATGCCAGGCATCGACCTGTCTATTGTTGAACACAAGATTAATACATATCCGAACGATAAACTTGTTTGACAAAAGCTTCGTTCAGTTAACCCACAGAAAGCTGCAGTTGTAAAAGCTGAAGTAGAAAAGCTCTTGAAAGTCGGTTTTATCTATCCTATCGCAAGGATGGAATGGGTTTCTAACTCAGTACCTATTGATAAAAAGCAAGGTACTATTCGAGTTTGAACCGACTTTAGGGATTTGAATAAAACATGTCCTAAAGATAACTACCCCATGCCTTTTATTGATCAGATAGTAGATGCGTGTGCGGGTAACGAAATATTTTATTTTTTGGATGGTGTTGGCTTGGTTTTGCAACCAAGCTTTGTGCAATGGACACCTATCAACAATGTGTTGCAGTTTCAATATAGAAAGCAAAAAACGATTATAAATTAAATCTAAATCTAAACTAACATGTGCATATAACAAATAAATTTAAAAACGATTCATGGAAAGAACAAGAAATAAAAGAATGGATGTTTTGTATTAAGATACCTCAAATGGTGAGGATTTGTGTTGAGCAACTCCAAGGGTGAGTAGCTCCAAGCTCCAATGGTCTCTTCTCCAAGATGCTGAAAATGGCCAAAAGCCTCATGAGAGATTTTGACAGCGTGAGGATAGGATGATGGATGGATGGAAAGTGAGGAGCCCCTACCACCTTTTTATAGTTTTTGGTGGCGGGGAATACCATTATGGTTTTGAGGAAACCAATAGTATTGACCAACATGGTTTAGGTACCTTTTTCCCTCCTTTTTCCTTTTTTGAATATTTTTGGGAATTCTGTGTTGAGATATTGTAACTTCAAAGAATATTATATTTGTACTTTATTATTCTGGAGATGTTTCATTCCTCCTTGAAGATCTTATTGTATATCCGGAGATGTTTATTCCTCCGTCAGAATGTGGTAACTTGGGTTATTAGACTTCCCTAGTGGGGGTCATCCCTGTATGTGTTATGTGGGTCAAAGGGTTATTAGACCACCCTAGAGGGGTCGGCCGAATCAGTTATAGTGGGGTATTTAACCCACTGGTTAAATACGAGCCTACATGATTTGTGTAAAAGACAAGTCGAAGTAGTGTATAAATAGAAGAGGTGTATTCCTCATTTGACACACACTCACTCACTTGAGAGTGGCACACTTGTGGAGGAGAGGTCTACTATAGAGAAGGAGGAGCTTATGCTCAGGGTTACATCTTTGTATATTGCTGGTCATCTACATTGAGGAAGCTTTATTGGGTTTTCTACCCCATGAGGGTTTCCCAGGATAAATTTGTGTCTCTTGTGTTTATGCTGTGCTTGTTGTTTCTTCAGTGATCTTGTATATGCTAATATTGTGAAATGGAATGCAATGCTGCTATTTTCTGTCTTAGCATATTAAATCTTAACATGGTATCAGAGCTAACCTGAAGGAAGGCAATGTATGGCACTTACGACACTTGCTTTACTTACGACAATCTGAAGGTTAGGGTTTTATATAGCAAAAACCAGTCATCGTGGAAATTTCGCCATAAATCCATTTTGGCGAAGGTTCAGGATCTGAAACCTTTACAGGTCGTAGATAACATCTCTAGGTATCTTGTGTCCAAAGGACACCCTCATATTCATTGTACTTTGTAAGTTATGATCAGTACAAGTTAGGGTTTCTGTCTCTTCCAGATCTCAGTCAAAATCAGGTGACCTAGGAAAAAAGGTCATAACTTGGGCTAGGAAGCTCCAAATGAAATTGCGTAAAAAGTGACAGGTAGTACACAGACTGTACTATCTCAAGAAACGTTTTCAGAGGCCGAAGTTGAACCAGTGACACGTGGAACGCTGTACAAGTTCACTCTCCTGTTTTATCCCATAAACAGGTCACGTTGTGACACTTGGCATAACTTGGGCTAGGAAGATCCAAATGAAATTTCGTAAAGAGAGACAGGTAGTACACAAACTGTACTATCTCAGGAAACGTTTTCAGAGGCCGAAGTTGAACCAGTGACACGTGGCACGCTGTACAAGTTCACTCTCCTGTTTTATCCCATAAATAGGTCACGTTGTGACACTTGGCATAACTCTCTCTCAGAAAATCCAATTGAGGTCAGACCTGTCGGGATGGAAAGATGACAGGTCAGGCTACCACAAAAAAAAATTTCAGACCCTGTGGAGCGAAAATTTTGGAGTTACAGCAGAAACAATCAAGTACATATTTCTGTCAAAACATAATTATTTTCGGAGCACCTTCATTCATGGCTTCCGGAATTTAGGGTTTCAGAGAAAGTTAGAATTTTTGGAATCGGAATCCACGGATGAATGCTACTCAGGAAAATCGAAATTTAGAGACCAAGATCGAATTTTTTCGTTGGGTAGAAGACCGGGCTTGGTCAAACCCTAGTTCGGGATTTTGATCGGAAAGATGGAAAATTAGGGCTTCAACAAAAGTTGGAATTTTTGAAGTTTGTAACCACGGCTGGAAGCTCCTCAGAAAAATAAGAGTTTAGAGCCTTGGATTGAACCTTTTGATTGGACAGAAGGGTGGGCTTCATCAAACCCTAGTTCGGGTTCCTGTCCAGAAGATCCAGATGTTTCGAAGGCAATTTTGAGGGGTCAAATTTTGGAGATTTCAAAATTGAAGTATGCTAGCAAGACACATCCTTCCATCCATTCAGAAGTGTGAAAGTCAAAGATTGAATTTTTAGGGTTTATCTAGAAAACCCTAATCAAGCTCTAGATCAAGTTTCAGGGGGAGTTGAGGCTAAGGCCTTACATAAGAAGACTACAAGAAGTCTCGACAGGTATGACTTAAGGAGGTTCAGGTATGTCTTGAAATCTGATTCTTGATTAAGTTCATGATGTGTTTGTCTTCATATTATTTATTAGTACAATCTTGATTAATGTTAGAATTGTCTTATCACCCTAGTAACAGTATGAATGCATGTGAATGATCGAAGACATTCATTGATTAGGGCTATATGATTGTACTAATGCATTATGGTGTTGTGTGAGGTTGATGTTGTCTGCTAACATGTTAGGAACCCATGTCTTTACTTTGTTAGTATGTTGTTGTTGGACGCATATGCTTTGTAAGTCGTCCCGTAGTATTTGTTGATCAATAGTTTATGTTATTGTTGTTGGCGCATATGCTTTGTAAGTCGCCCGTAGTATTGTTGATCCATAGTTTGTAACGGCCCATGGTTTTGACCCATAGTATTGGCGCCTAGAATTAGTATATAAGTGTGTTGAGACCTATGAAGGCATCGTGAAGTTAATTGTATTGAGCTTTCTCAAAGGAGGTTGCCCCCTCGAAGTGGCCCGTGATCAATATAAAAGTGATTCTGAGTTCTGTCATTTCTGCTATTTCGCATATTCTTGTTAACTAATTGTTGCAGGTGCATCACATAACAAGATACAGGTACATCACAAAAGACAAATCAAGTTCCATGACCATGACAACATGAAGACAAAGACTCATCCATAATCCTTGTTCTACTTACGAGGTATGTATGACTTTGTTATATTATGCTTAACCTATGAGACATGCAGGTTCTAGCTCAGGATCTCTAAATCATTGAAGAGATTGTTTAGGTATGTTGTACATAACTAAGTAGGTATACTAATCCAGGTATGTTTTCTTATGTCAAGTTAGAATCTTACCTTGTGTTAGGATCCCTTATATAAGTATACTTGGTATGATTGGTTATGCTTATTCATAAAGTTAGTAATCAAGGGTTTATGGATATTATGTCTCTTGTCTTGGTGATTTAATTAACCAGAAGAGTACTATGATCAAACAAGAATATGCATGAGTAAAAGAAGACTTCCTTGAAACCATGAATACTAATGATCATGACTATACATATTCAAGATTATTTAGAATTAGAATGTTTTGAGAATATACTAATGAATGTATGTTTGTGTATGAGATCATGAGGATGACACCACTTGAGCATGCACAATGGTACATAATGAATAGAAGTTCAAAAGACATATAGAAGATCAAGCGGGAGGCAACCACACAAACATAAAAGATAAGTATTTGAGTTGTTATTTGAAATAGTAAATGATATTGCTTGTATGCATATTTGTATTCCTAGAATATATCATGCTGAGTGTAAACATTCATAGAGCATTGAACAATATACTACTAATATGCATATGATTGGTAAGTTGGACAAACATTCCATTGTTACTTGTCTAGAATGAAACCTCTTTGCTGACATGCTGAGAGCTGTGCACACTCTCGATAGTATGTTCTGGTAGAGATGGAAGGCATCTAGATAGCCACTATATGCATACAGGATATGGGAAAGTGTTGTGCCAAAGTATTGGTCAAAATAGTTGCATAACTATGTAAATGATATCTGTATGCATAATAGGTTATCATGTCAATATGATTTGATGATTATGAAGTATTACTAATCATGTACTTAATTTTGAATTGTAGGAAAGATCATGATGAATGATGAACATTGAACAAGCGATGGATGTTCAACAAAAGATTTACAAATCAAACACACTATAGAAGGCTTGTGGCTAGAAGATTCTCTTAGAAAGAGGAAGAGAATCATGATGAGATGTTTGCTCCAAGTGGCTAGATAAGACCATTCTCTTAATGGTGTAATTAAAGAAGAAGTGTGAATCAGGTTCTGTATGGGTTCCTAGGATCGATAATCAATTGATGAGCTTCATGATCACCATGGGTGATGTGGATTTCAACCTTTGCTACAAGGTTGAATATGGTTTCTCTACACAGATGTTGATTGGGCAGAAATTGTATCAGACAGGAAGAGCACATCGAGAGGATGTTACTGTCTGGGATCAGCCATGATCTCATGGTTTAGAAGGAAGCAATCTAGTGTGGCTCTCAGCACAAGCGGAATATATGGCTGCTTGCTCTGCTAGTTGTGAAGCGGTATGGCTTTAGAATGGACCCAACTGTGATCCTATGTGACAAACAGAGTTGTACCAAAATGGCAGAGAATCCAGTATTCCATGATAAGTCAAAGCACATAGAGATCTGACATTTCTATATACAAGATATGGTGCAGAAAAGAATTAAAGTTCGAATTTGTAACAAGTTACCGATGTACTAACCAAACCCCTACCTCAAGTAAAGTTTTCCGAGACAAACTTAAAATAGTTCAGAAGGACCCTCCTCGAAAGGGGGAGCGATGTGATCACTTATGATGAGATTGCCCGCATCGAGAGTGAGGTCGATGATGTGAATACCTATATTGGTGATGCCGACAAAGAGGTTGGTGGATGGTCCTTAGACAGGGTCTAAGGTGACAAAGGGATTGCATCATCCTTGAACACATGTTCTAAAAGAGAGCCGTAGACGTATGTCTTCGAGAATGAAGTCCTTGGTGGACATGAGGGGATTGGATCATCCCTAGACTTCAGTCCTAAAGAGATCCGTAGATGTATGTCTTCGAGAATGAAGTCCTTGGTGGACATGAGGGGATTGGATCATCTCTGGAATTCAGTCCTAAAGAGATCCGTAGACGTATGTCTTCGAGAATGAAGTCCTTGGTGGACATGTGAGGATTGAATCATCCTTGGATTTCAGTCCTAAAGTGAGCCGTAGACTGGGTCTCCGAGAATGTAGTCCTGAATGAACAGGTAGGGGATTATATCTTCCCCAGACTTTGGTCCCTGAATTGATCCATAGACTGATGTCTCCGAGAATTGAAGATAGGACTGCATCGTCCCTGGACCTCGGTTCAAAATGTACGTGATGGGATTGTATCGTCCCTAGACATGAGACTTGTCTTAAAGTGATAAGGACTGATCATCCTGGAACTTGATCGGGATTGCATCGTCCCTAGACATGAGACTTGTATTAAAGTGATAAGGATTGATCATCCTGGAACTTGATCGGGATTGCATCGTCCCTAGACATGAGACTTGTCTTAAAAGTGATAAGGACTGATCATCCTGGAACTTGATCGGGATTGCATCATCCCTAGAAATGAGACTTGTCTTAAAGGTACGTGTGAGGACTGCATCGTCCATGAACTGGGTTCAAAATGTACGTGATGGGATTGCATCGTCCCTAGACATGGTGAGGTGTCTTAAAGTGATAAGGACTAATCATCCTGTAAGTAGATTGGGATTGCATCGTCCCTAGACATGGTGAGGTGTCTTAAAGTGATAAGGACTAATCATCCTGTAAGTAGATTGGGATTGCATCGTCCCTAGACATGGTGAGGTGTCTTAAAGTGATCAGGACTAATCATCCTGTAAGTTGATTCAGGATTGCATCATCCCTAGACATGGTGAGGTGTCTTAAAAGGATAAGGATTGATCATCCTGTAAGTTGATCTGGATTGCATCATCCATAGACATGAGAGATGTCTTAAATTGAGAGGGACTGATCATCCCGTAAGCGGATCAGGATTGTATCATCCTTGGACCTATGTCCTAAAGTCAGAGGGATTGATCATCCCGTAATAGGATCTTGTGTGTTGCAGAGTATGCTGCTATGTATTGATGATAGATGTATTAGTGAGAATACATGCTTTTGATGATAGATGTATTAGTGAGAATACATGCTTTTGATGATAGATTTATTAGTGAGAATACATGTTTTTTTTGATGATATATGTATTAGTAAGAATACATGTTTTGATGATAGATGTATTGGTGTGGATACTAATACAGATGATCCAGATGCTGTAGATCGATATGATCCAAATGCTGTAGATCGAGATGATCCAGATGCTGTAGATCGTGATGATCAAGATGCTGTAGATCAAGATGATCCAGATGTTGTAGATCGAGATGATCCAGATGCTGTAGATCGTGATGATCCAAATGCTGTAGATCGAGATGATCTAGATGCTATAGATCGAGATGATCCAGATGCTGTAGATCGAGATGATCCCGATGCTGATGATTGTATGATGACGATGCTGATGATCGTGAGGATCCAGATGTTGATGTTGTTGTAGCTATTCGAGTGCTGCAGAAGATAAAGAATCAGTACTGAAGATGTTGACATTCCAGTATTGAAGATGTTCCAGTAACTGCTTGAGTTACTGATGATGTTGAGAAAGCTTCCAATGATTTATAACTATATCATGTATGATGTTGATGACTCCTTGCTTGTGCAGATGCTATTATAATATCCTTATCGTTAAGGGGGAGTGTTGAGATATTGTAACTTCAAAGAATATTATATTTGTACTTTATTATTCTGGAGATGTTTCATTCCTCCTTGAAGATCTTATTGTATATCCGGAGATGTTTATTCCTTCGTCGGAATGTGGTAACTTGGGTTATTAGACTTCCCTAGTGGGGGTCAGCCCTGTATGTGTTATGTGGGTCAAAGGGTTATTAGACCACCCTAGAGGGGTCGGCCCAGTCAGTTGTAGTGGGGTATTTAACCCACTGGTTAAATACGAGCCTACATGATTTGTGTAAAAGACAAGTCGGAGTAGTGTATAAATAGAGGAGGTGTATTCCTCATTTGACACACACTCACTCACTTGAGAGTGGCACACTTGTAGAGGAGAGGTCTGCTATGGAGAAGGAGGAGCTTATGCTCAGGGTTACATCTTTGTATATTGTTGGTCATCTACATTGAGGAAGCTTTATTGGGTTTTCTACCCCATGAGGGTTTCCCAGGATAAATTTGTGTCTCTTGTGTTTATGTTGTGCTTGTTGTTTCTTCAGTGATCCTGTATATGCTATTATTGTGAAATGGAATGCAATGCTGCTATTTTCTGTCTTAGCATATTAAATCTTAACATTTTGGACCCTTTTTGAGGGTTTTTTGAGGAAAAATATACATTTTGAGGGGAAAAAGGGGTGTATTATGGTATTTTGGTGACCTTTTGATGGCTTTAGAGGCTCAAATGGTGGAAAAGTGGACAAATGGGTCATGTGAATAAAGAAATGAGCTAGTGAGCACTTTTTGGGTGTTAACAGATTGCCCCCTGATGTGTGAGGTTAGGAGCTCATCGTATGGCCGATAGACATCATAGTTCTTTTGTCTTTTTCCTGGGGTTTCGGGAAGAGAAGAGACCGGTTGGAGACTGGATCAATGGCCCTTGGAAGCTGCAAAAATGAAAAATATTACATGGCCTCAATATGAATGAGGAATAATCTCTGATAATGGACGAGGCGGGCATACCCATGCTCGTTAAGACATATACATAACAATTAGTCCTAAGAAGGGGGACCTGAATAATACATTAAAAATCTGCTGGTACATCATAATGGTCCAAAGGGGACACTATTTTGGGATGTACTCATGATCATAACATGACTGATCTCAATAATTGATACACTGGAATAAAGGGACAACCATTCTGAACAAGGTCTCAGAAGGGTTGATGAACTGCTGAAACTGAAAGTGTCCAACATCTGTAGGGACTCAATGACTGTGAGTCATCGCTGAGAAGTACATGTAACTGTATACTCGAGGGAGTATAAAACTGGGGTACATCTGAATACTGTCGCCATGCGCAACCCGGATATCTATAGGAAAAATGTAACTGGTTGTTTCCATAAGTAGACTCTCAAATGTGGAAGAGTCAGGTGGTATCTGGGGTCTTCAACAAATAACTGAAAGGACCAATACCCTGTGTGAGTCTCAATGATGCGATCAAGGTGTTGAAGTCGAGCATGTGAGAAACAACCATTTGGGGAGGCACTGAGGACTCCTCTCGAAATGATTCGTAGGCACTCATCATAAACGGTGATGAGTCCAAGACACAGGGACCTCTAGGTCTATCCTCTGGAATAAATTTGGTTGTCGTCGATAGAGGGAGACCAGCAACTAACAAGGCAATGATGTTTCCTTGATAGGAGCGCGAGGTGTAGAACTAAAGTGTGGTAGTACTGATGGTAGGACTGACATACTTGTAGGGATGGGAAGTAACTGGGGTCATAAAGTGGGTGGACTCAAACTTCCTTTGTTCAGAGTATGATGACATGGTTGACCTGGAAGCGTAGGGAACTGACTTGTAGGTGCGGGGATCATAGATTATAAGGACTGAAGGGTATGTATTAACTCTGGGGGACAAGTTGATGGGTGCTGTCGAGGGATTCTCAGGGTGACATACTGCAGAATACTCTGAACAAAGGCGACCAAAAATGGGGAAGCTGCCATACGAGTAGACATGATCTGTTGTGGCGTCGAGAAGCACCATTGGGTCCTTCTTCGTAGTTTTAATGAGCTCCAAGAAGGGATAAAAGTGTGCTCTAAAATGGTACTGTCCTGTGGATTTTGTGAGCCCAGGACTATTCGTGCTCATGGGTGCTTTCATTTTTAAGGAGTCTGAAAACGATAAGAAGACTCTGCAGTAGTTGTGAGTACCGTCCTGTGGGTTTTTACGAGCCCAGGATGGTGATTGCTCGTGGTCGATTTCATGTTTAGAGAGTCTGAAAGCGGTAAGTGGACTCCATTGGTGTTCTTTTTCGTAAGTTAGTCTCCAAGGCCCGAAAAATCATAAAATGATGCAAATGGAGAACTCTTCTAGCCGATGTGACTAGAGTATTCCTTTTTCATAATTAGTCTACAAGGTCTGGAAAAGGGATAAACTTATACCAGGTAGACGCCCTTTTAGATATGTTTAGCGAGCATGAAAGGAAGTAAGGTTGCTCGACAATCTTTTCATTGTTTTAGGAGTCAGAAAAGAGCTTAACAAAAACTCCCTAAGTGCTTTTTTCGTAAAAGGGATTGCTCGACCCAAAAAAAGGGGTAAAACTATACCGAACAAAAAGGTATCGATGAGAGCGAGAAAAGGTCTCAAGCATCGTCATGAGTGCGGAATACTGAATCCGATGACATAAAGATTGTCAAAAAATGGGCAACAGCCAATGTGGCATGCAAACCGAGGTGATGAGTGGCATTTTGAAAAAATGGTTAAAAATTATGGGGGTGAGAGCGAGAAATGATCTCAAGCATCATCACGAGCGCAGAAAACTGAATCCGACGATATCAAACTTGTTAAAAATGGACGACAATCGATGTGGAACGCAAATCGAGGGGACAAGGGGGCATGGGAAAAATGCCCCAAAAATCTGGAGGTGAGAGCGGGAAATGATCTCAAGCGTCATCATGAGCGCAGAAAATTAAATCCGGAAATATAAGACACGTCAGAAACGGACGAAGGCCGATGTGGCACACAAACTGAGGCAACGAGGGGGCATGGGAAAAATGCCCAAAAAATCTGTGCGTGAGAGCGAGAAATGATCTCAAGCGTCATCACAAGCGTGGAAAATTGAATCCGGCGATATAAGACTCGTAAAAAACTGAGAACGGCCAAAGTGGCACGCAAATCAAGGCGACGAGGGCGTGAAAAAATGGTCAAAAAATGGACCTGGTGAAAACAGGAAAAGGAAAGGACTATCATGAAGTTCTTGCTGTGCTGATTCCAATGGTACCAACGGTTTGAGGAATGGACGTCGTATGATCCTGCAATGGTTGTTTGAAAAATGGTCAAATCTCTATAAATAGGGTGTGGGGCCAATATGACGTGTCATTGTTATGTGCGAGTTTGGCAGAGCAATCAGAGCTCTTTCTTGATTTCTGGGAGATTCGACCGTTGGTTTTCGATTCCGCGAGTTTCAGGTAACCTTACTCGCCTTCGCCTTTTTAATTGTGTCTTTTTTGGTTAGCGGTGGGCCCCCAAAGGCCGCGAAATTCCATGTTGGCTTTCCAACGTGGAATATCGCAGGTTTCACGTCATGAACATCGCGGGTTTGGGGCCGACAGTCGCGATGTTCATCGCGGCTGTCGGGATGAAAGTCGCGATGTTCATCGCGACTGCAGGGATGATAGTCGCGATGTTCATCGCGACTATGGGGTCAATACCTGCGATGTCCATCGCGGGTTTGTGAATGAAAGCCGTGATGATCATCGCGGCTTTTGATGGAAAAGCGGCGATGAAATTTTTTGAAATTTTTTTAGTTTTTATTTTTAATTTTTTAATTTTTAATTTTATTTAATTTTATTTATTTATTTATTTTTTCTGTTTCTAAAAGATTTTCTTGTTTTATTTTTGGCAGGATGTTGAGGAGACCACGGGTGTCATGGTGAGAGCAGGAGATGGAGGAGGACCTGACAATTCGGATTCGGACCAATCAGGGTGTCCGACAGACTCTGGCTGTGAGTGGGCTCCTAAAGTTCGCTCAGATTCCACCGATGCGTTCAGTAGCACCACTGCTGAACAAATTGGTGGGTCTCTGGGTCCCTGCAGAGGGTGCTTTTATTGTTGGGGGTGAGAGGTTAGAGATCACTCTCACTGATGTTTATTTTCTTACCGGGTTGCCTCGCTTAGGGGAGGTAGGGGATCTTCTGTCGAGGATCCCGGCAGGTTTGGATATTAAGGATCTGCTGGAGACCTTCTGTGTTCCGGGGGCTATCGTGCAGAATAATGCATTGAGCCTGAGATCTCTGCAGGAGTGGGATATGCGGGCTATTGGGGCTTGTGTTCTGTGGGTGTTGGGTGCCGCGGCGCCACATCGTTTGTCTGGGGGACAAACGATGATGGTGGATTCTGTGCTGAGGGGGACCTACTACATGTGGGGTTAGATGTTTTTGGCTGGTGTCCGGAGAGATCTGGACAAGGTCAGTCGGGAGGGGGGAGAGTTTTGCTATGTCTCCTTCCTATGTTGTTTCTTCTTTGAGCGGGTACCGACCTTGCGGCCACAGGTGTTGGTTCGAGATGGGTTGGTGAGCGAGCCGCGCATGGTGCGGTGGGGGCAGATGATGCCTCGCGGTGGTGGTGGTATCCGTGGGTTCTTTTCACAGGATATGTATGAGCAGTGGGAGCAGATCCCCCTATTGATTGATGACTATCCATATGCCAATATGGATTATCGAGGAGATTCGAAGATGCCTCGAGCCCAGGGACAGGCCTGGGGTTTAGATGGTATGTTTTTGTGTTTGGTTATCTACTATATCATGTGTTTTATAGATGTTTTTCTTATGAGTATAGTTAGAGATATTTATGTGATGGTTCACTTGCGTGTTCGTGCAGATGTTGGCTCTGTACCATCGACTGATCATGTGGTTTGTAGGGGACGGGCGATGGTGGTCGTTCCACCTCCTGTAGCGGTACCACCTCCTCATGCTCAAGGAGTTGGTCCTCGCGGTCGAGGAGCTGGGCCTCGAGATGATGCCGTGGAGGGCGTATGAGAGACACTAGACATGATCCTGGAAGGATTGCCAGAGGATGGGTGGAGGGATTTGGATCAGGACATCATCGAGCGTTGTTTCAATGCGCCTCGTGAGTGGCGCTCTATCCTGGTCAGAGCAACATTGTTGGCGGCTGAGTGGAGGGATGGGGCTCGACATGATCTGACAGGACCGGTGGAGGGGAGGATTCGGGTGCGGGATGATCTAGCGGGGCCGACGAAGAGGAGGGTTCGGGCTTAGCATGATCCGGCGGGGCCAGCGGAGGTGGCGCCAGAGGAGCTCAGAGACCATGATGATTAGATGATCTTGTATCTACCCCCAAATGCTGATGAGCATATGGGGAAGTACCTTTTTGTACGGCTTATGTATTTTTGTATATTGGGTGCCGAGGGCACCTATGACATGTTTGACTATATGATGATATATATATATATATATATATATATATATATATATATATATATATATATATATATATATATATATATATATATATATATATATGTTTTGGTATATAGTCGTGTATGCACATGGATGCATTTATTGTCTATTTGTTTGCCCGTGGAGACATGTTTGATTTTCTGTATGCCCGTGGAGGCACATTTTATGCACGTGGATGCAACATTTTAATTTTTGTATATGCCCGTGGAGGCACATATTATGCACGTGGCTGCAGTTTTTTAATTCTGTATATGCCTGTGGAGGCACATGTTATGCACGTGGATGCAACATTTTAATTTCAGTATATGCCCATGGAGGCACATATTATGCACGTGGATGCAGTTTTTTAATTCTGTATATGCCCGTGGAGGCACATGTTATGCACGTGGATGCAACATTTTAATTTCAGTATATGCCCGTGGAGGCACATATTATGCATTTACTACATGGTGTGATTGGTGTGCCAATCTAGAATGTTGTTGGCCATATCGTCTGCTATACTGTTGAGATTCCTTGGGACATGTGTGAATGAAATGGATTCAAACTGTTGAACCATTTGTTTAGTGCGTAGGAATTTTCTGAAAAAGACATGGATCGCGTACCCGGTAATCATTGTTGAGCTGGGAAACAAGGAGTTGTGAGTCCAAGAAAATGTTAAGGTGACTTATGCTCATTTGGAGAGCAGCGACCAGGAGACCGGTCACGGCATCGTATTCAGCTTGGTTGTTGGTGGCGGCACCTATGCACACTCCATCGACATGGATCAACTCATGTGAAGGGGAATATATTACCCAAGCTGCGGAGGCGAGATTGGGGGACCAACAGCTTGCACCATCAGTGAAACTAACGTGGCAAAGTGGAACAAGATCCATTTGTGGTCATGCAGGAAAAACAAATTTTTAGGTTTTTGTATTTTTTGTAAAAAACAAAAATAAGATAGTACAAATATGGACGGTGGTGTCCATAAGATTTTCTATGGGTAAAATCGCTTAAGGTAAAACCTGTTGCGTGGGTTGCGTAGGGAGTTTCCTTCTGAATCGGTCAGAATGTATGCCCCCTGTCCGAGGCAGGTATGTATAATGTATGGGCCTTGCCACATGGACACAAACTTTCCTTTTCCGGTTTTGTCATGAGATTGATCATAGGCGAGGACAAGGTCCCCTTCAATAAAGGTTCTTGGGTGGACATGTTTGTCGTAACTCAGTTTGGATCGGTTCTTGGCTGCTTCCATGGTTTGGAGGGCTGTGCGCCGATCTTCATCGCCTTGCTCCAGAAGTAGTAAGCATTCCTCAATTGGGGAAGTGTCTGGTAGGAGTTCAACGACCATATGTAGGGCTGGAATCTGGCACTCAATGGGGAGGACGGATTCGACACCGTGAACTAGATGGAAAGGGGTAAAATCGGTGGCGGTTTTGGCTGACGTGCGGTATGCCCATAGTGCCGGAAGAGCATGTGATGCCAATTTGATTTGTGTTTATCAACAGTGCATTGGAGGATGGTCTTCAAAATTTTGTTAATCGCTTCGACTTGGCCATTCCCTTGGGGGTAGTAGGCGGAGGAGAAATGGTGTTCAAATTTCAGTAGGGTTGATAATTCTCTCCAAACGACATCTTCAAAGTGAGAGCCGTGGTCTGAGACGAGTTGCTTTGGCACTCCAAAACGAGCGATAACATGGTTGAGGAAAAAACGTGCTGTGGTGTCGGATTTGCAATTGTAAGTTGGCATGGCTTCCGCCCATTTGGTGAAATAATCTACGGCCACAATGATGTGTTTATGACCGCCGGATGACGTGGGATTGCAATCTAGGAAGTCGATGGCCCATTTGCAAAATGGTCCGACAGTGACGACTGGATGAAGGGGGGCGGGTGGGGTTCTTGCTTTGGGGGCAAAAAGTTGGCAGTTTTGACAATGTTTGACTGTGGTGATGCAATCAGTAAATAATGAAGGCCAAAAGTAACCTGCGTGGATGATCTTTTGGGCGGTGGCCATGCCAGAGAAATGGCCTCCGCAAGCACCACTATGGAAGTCATTAAGGACTTGTTTTGCTTCGTCATGAGATAGGCAGTGTCGTAAGATGGTATCGACGCCGCGTCGATAAAGTAAATCGCCTAATAGGAGATATCGGGGGGCGTGGTGTCATATACGACGACGTCCGTCACCATCGATGTTGGGTCAAAACTTTTGTGTGCAGAGGTAGATTAAGATGTCACCGTACCATGGGTCATCAGAGGAAATGATGAAAATGTGGTCGTCAATGAGGTCCGTTTGGATAGCGGGTGATGATGAAGAGGATGGGAGATCTGTGATGAGTTGAGCGAGTGCTAGGGCCTTGGTGCTCTTTTGGGTTTTGAAAGTTAGGTCGTATTCTTGCAGGATAATCACCCATTTAGCTACGCGGCCTTGAAGGAGGCGACGTGTCAAGAGGTAAACCATTGGATTGGAATTGGCTACAACTGTGGTGTGGCTGAGGAGAATGTAATGTCGTAGCTTTTGTACTGAAAAGACGACGGCGAGGGCCATCTTCTCTTCATGTGGGTAGCGGAGGGGTGGGCCTGACAAGGTTTGGCTCACATAATAGATGACATGCTCTTGGCGAGCGGTATCTTCTTGGATAAGAACTCCAGATACAACATATTCGGATGCTGAAACATAGAGGGTGAAATCTTTTGTGAAATCTGGAGGAGAGATCAACGGGGCGTTCGTGAGTGCTTTCTTTAAGTCGGTGAAAGCTGATTCTACTTGTTGGTCCCATATGAAATGGGTATGCAGACCTAGTAGTCGAAGGAAACCGTGGACCGTCATGGCATAGTCAGGGACAAAGCGGCGGAGGAAGTTGGACCTCCCTTGAATGATTTGAAGTTGTCTTAATGTACGGGGTGACGGTAAAACTACAATGGCTTGGAATTTCATGGGGTTGACAGTGATGCCTTTTTCTGAAATGACAAACCCCAGCAGGCGACCTGCTGTAACGCAAAAGACACACTTGAGTGGGTTCAAGCGGATGTTGTATTTTCGACAACGCAAGAAAACTTGTCGAAGGTCGTCTAAATGGTTAGATCGTTTCTTAGATCGAGCAGTAAGGTCGTCTAGATAAACTTTTATGATTCTATGTAAATCATGGAAGCAATAAGTCATGGCGCGTTGGAAAGTGGCTTCAGCATTCTTGAGACCGAAAGGCATGACGCGATAGGCGAAGGTGCCCCATGGGGTAGTGAAAGCTGTCTTGTATTGATCTTCTTTACGTATTTTGATTTGGTTATATCCGGAGAAACCGTCCATAAAAGAAAGAACCTCATGCCCCGCACATTCATCAATTAGTTGGTCAATGAATGGTGTGGGGAAGTTGTCTTTGGGACAAGTGAGGTCGAGGTCTTGGAAATCAGTACAAACACGTATGGTGCCCACTTTCTTGTTTACTGGCACTGGGTTCGAAACCCAGGTGGTGTAGGCAATAGGATATATGAATCCTGCTTTTTGGAGTTTCTTAATCTCAGCCTTAACAGCTGGGAGTTTGGACGGGTGAATTCGGCGTTGTTTTTGTCAGATAGGAGGCACATTGGTCCAAGTGTCGATGTGATGTTCCACAATGTTAGGATTGAGGCCAGGCATCTCGGTGTAAGACTAGGCGAAGATATCACGAAACTCTTGGAAGAGTTTCTTATATGCTTGAGTCTCTGCTTGAGTGCATGATGCGCCTAGCCAGATGAGCTCAGGTTTTCCAGGTGTGGTGGAAATGTCGATTTGTATTAGGGGAAATGTTGGACATATTCCCCTCTTCGAAGGTTTCTGGTGCTGGGATGGGGTCTTTGAACCAATCAACCTTAGTTGGTAGAAAATATTTCGATTCGATTGATAGTTGGTTTTCCGCGGTGGATGTAGACGCCTCAGGGAGGAAGTATGATCGATGGTGCATATCATCCTAAGGGGAGTCTGGTGCAGTGAGTGTTTCTAGAATTTGCTCATTAGTATGAAAGTAATCAGACCATAAATCAACAGGTTCTGGTTTGTATGTGGTTGAAATCATATAGATGTTATTGATTTCTTCCGAAGAAGATGATTTCAGAGGGTAGATCTCCTCGATGAGGGGAGGAGATATTTCTAAGTCGGCATTGTTCATCTCGTATAAGGCTACTCTATAATCCGGGAGATCAGGGCAATGGTGTGAATAATGGCCATAAATGCCGCATATCGCACAAGGGTGGTTAGTGTGAAGCATTTTGTGACGAGGTTGAGGAGGTGGCTTAAGTCTTATCACTGGAATTTCGGTGTCGTCATCCAACATATTCAGGTGTTCTTGGAGTGCAGGTAATTGTAGACATTGATGAGTGGCATGGCCTATGTCGTCACACAACGAGCACTTAGGGGGAATGCGAATAGTTGGAGGGTTCTTGGCTACCTTGGGGGTTGCCCGGGGGGGGGGGGGGGTGCGAGTTATGGGTCTAGTGTTATAAGTTTGTGGGCCTCTTCCCCCTATGTTTCATAACGGCGGTGGTGCGTTTCTAGACGTTGATGCCGTAGTGACTATTGGGGGTGGTGTGTTTTGTAGATGAGTGACAGGAAGGGGTGGGTGGTTGGTAGTAGGGATAGGTTGTACCGGTTGTAAAATAACAGTCGGAGTCGACGGGGGGCTTGGAGCAAGTAAGTACCATACATGTATCCCTAATGTTAAACCAGGAAGGTTGAGTGTAGCCTTTACTAGCGAACTGACAACTCCGAAAAATGGGAACAAGAATGGGATAGTATGAATTGGCGTTGTTCCAATATGGGTAGGCACTGTGGGTGTTTGTGGTAGTGGGGAGGACTGCTGTGTGGTGTGCGACAGGGTGCACAAATCGGATGTTTTTGTTATCGGTAAAGGTGGTGGGATCGATGGAAATGTGGAAGTCAAAGGTGACTGAGTGTAGATTCCAGGACCAATTGATGAGACAAATGATGTCGATGCAGTTTGAACGGTTTGTTCAATTATTAGTAGCACATTTTGAGGGGCTGCGGGGGCATTAGGATCATAATATGTGAGTTGATCAATCTTGATAACGCATCCTTCATGTGGGAACATCATGAGGTGAAACACAGATGAAGTGACAGCTTTCATTTTGTACATATAGCTACGTTCAAGAAGGAGGTTGTAGTTGAGTTGGGCATTGATCACTTCGATGTCTATGAGAACTAATTTTCCGCCTAGTTCTACGGGTACGTTCGCTAAGAGGCCTTGTGGTTGAGCTGAGCGCCCGTCGTAAGCTCGTAATGCTGTGGTGGATGGTTGTAAAGTGGGGGAGCCAAGTTTCTGCCACACAAGAGTGGACATAACGCAGGTTGAAGCTCCTTCATCGATGTACAACAAGGTTTTGAATGTTTACTGATACTTGGAAGGCCAAATTTGATGGCAATCAAGGTTCAGCTTGGTCTAAGTCGAAAGCCATCATGTGTGTATCGTCAGGGTTTACTCCTCTGATGGTGGATAGTAGTAGTTTTCGTTGTGCAGGGCATGTTTTCAGCACCTCTAAAGCAGACATAGCAGCGGGGGATTGTGCTAAATCTTCCACGATGTTATAATTGGATGCTGCGCGAGCATTAGGATTGTTGTTAATCCTTCTCAAAGGGATGCGAGGGATTTTAGGTCCTCCATCCAACGACATATTTGGTATGCGTAGTGGTTGATTTGGTGGAAGGGAGGTGGATGCGTCAGTGGGAGGAGTTTCTGGGGGTGGGCCGTACTGATTCCTGCGAGTCTGGAGGTTAATGTCATTGGATGACATCATTAATAAATGGTGTGTGCTTGAATCCGTATGCTGATAATCAGTTGCGGTATAGGTAATTTGCTACTGAGGTGCAGCGGATCCTTGTTTGGCAATGGGTTTTGCAATATCATGGGTTGCGGTTGATTAAGTGGAGATGGCTGTCCAGCGTGGCCCTGGCGTTGGGCATCGTCAACCCAAAGTTTATGTGCTTTCTCTAAATGGGGGCAGTTGTGAGTGTAGTGTCCATAGACTCCACATATAGAACATGGATGGTTTGTTCTGAGGTTATTGTTTTTCACCTACTTGGGATGACGATCAGGATTCTAGTTGGGGGGAGCAGCGCTGTTATTATTTGGAGGATTGGGGGGTGGTGGACCTTGATTATGTTGTTGGTTGTTGCCGCGGTTACATCCTCTTCCGTGGTTTTGTTGTCCGCCCTGATTTCGTTGGTTGTTTTGGTGTTGGGGCTGATTGTGTTGTGTGTACACTTTCCCTTGAGTAGTGGGAGGATTTTGGGGTGCCGCAGGTGTGGGAGCAGGTTGTGGTGGATAATAAGCTGGTGGGGCTGGAGGGTGTCCAGTTGCCTGCTAGGGTTGTTGGTAACCCTGAGCTATTGGAAGTGTTGGGTTAGTTGGTGTAGCTTGCTGGGGGTAATACATTGGTTGGGTAGGTAAATGAATTGGGTTATGGGTGGCCGGTTGGTTATAATATGTGGGTGGTACATATGTCGATGGCGCTTTCCCATAGCAATGTGGTGGACAAGAGGGTCCATGAGTGTGATGAGTCTGATTCGTTGGAGCGTACGAAGTCGTCGCCCCAGAATTAGATGTATCCCTAGAGAGGTCTGGGGCATTTATGGTGCTCACCATGCTAAAAGGTTTATTTTGGGCCGTGACTTGGCTGATAATACCATCAACGACATGTGATGCCCCCGGAGCATCACCGCGTGAAGAATCGCCTCGTGGGGCGTCCGGTATGATGGTGTAGAGATAGCCTGATTGGGCATAAATCAGGTCGAATTGTTGAGCTTTTAAGATAGCTTCTTCTTTTGACTGGGGTCGTTCGGAAGCTACGTCTTTGGCTATGAGGGGTAGGAGTGATTTAAGAAACCAGTCCAAAAATATACGGTCATCTAGTTTTATCTTGCAGAGGCTACGACGCTTGCGCCACTCATGGATATGGTCGGTGATGTGGGTAGCTGTGTTTTGTCTGCAAGACAACAGTATTTCAACTCCTGCATCATAGCGTACAAGTAGCTGAAAAAACTGAAGGAAAGTGGAGGCGAGGGATGTAAATGTATGGTGGGTCCCATGTGGTTGTTCAATGTACCACTTGGCTGCAGAGCCAGTGAACGTTCGTTGCAATAGTCTTAGTCTAATGGAGTCATCCACTATGGAGTTAGATGAACACCATAGGTGAAATGACATTATGTGGTTTTGGGGATCCTCCCTAGGTTTTCCTTCAAACTTGGGGATATCTGAGGGGAGCTTTGTAGGCATGGGTTGCCATGTAGGGTTGTGCCTGATAGGATCGTTTGTTAACCTGGCTAGGTTTGGTAGGTTCAGACTAGCCATGTATGGTAAACTAGTAGATGGGTGTGGCGTAGTGACTGGGACATAACTGTTAATGTTGGCTTTATGTAGTGGTCCAGTGGCCCCTAAGGGTATGCTAGGTATTGAAGGTATGTGTCCTCCAACCGTTGTGGTGTGGGATGGGCCAGCGCTCCCAAGTGCAACATGGGTTGCAGAGGGGTTAGGAATAGTGCCAGGAATTCCTGGGATCTAGGTTGTGGTAATGAGAGGGGGTGTGATTCCTATGTTGGGCATACCCATAATAGGAGGTAGTTCTGCGTTGGGCATACCTAAAGGTGGAGTGGCCCCTATATTAGGCATGCCTAAAGGGGTTGTTGTTACCATGGGTGGCACAGTAGTAGAATGGTTTGTCGATGTATCTCTAATAACATTGGTGAAGAGGGGGTCGTATTGTGATCCAGCCATGGGGTTGGTTGGTGATATTTCAGTAGGGTTTTCGGATTCCGCATCAGAATCAGATGTGAAGTGAGGCGTGTCAGAATCGGATGACTGTGTTCTTGGCCGATGACATGTCAAGTCAAGGGATAAGGCTCTACGTCTATGACGTGTAGAGCCAAGTGTACCGAACTGAGGGGGTTCACCTTGAAGACGGCGAGATCGTCTTCAATTCTCAATGGTGAGAAATATTTAAAAATTTTAGTGTAAGGTGGTGATGTAAAAAAAAACTCAAAACCCTAGTGCAACAATGAGTGCAAGAAGGGAGTGAAAAAATAAAGGCTCTCAGGCCAACAACCAACCTCAAAAAGCACTTATTATAGCAGTTGTGCTATAATAAGTGGAGGGATGCAACAAAATTGGTCAGAATACCAAAAGTCAAACAATTCCTAGAAAAAAGTGGTGTTACTAGACCAAAGGTGGGTATTGTATCATGCAAACACCTAACTAGAAGTATTGTGAGTCAACAAACGATATTATCTGCAAGGTGATGAAATCCAAGTCAGACAATATAGAGTGTTGCATCAACGGCTAGATATCCCCCTATCGGGAGGGACACCGGGCAGACAATCCTAAAGAGTGGCAACTAGGATACCCTGTTCATGACACGTTCGGTTGGGTGAATATGCAGTTTGGTTCTATCGCCTCTGTACCCCCATTCGGGTGTACATCGAGAACTTCGAAAGGTATCCTTCGGTTACTGAATGGATTGTGGTATTCCACTCAGACTTCCGGAACCAGTCTGGCTACTTCAACCCTCCTAAAGGAGACGCCTTCCCGATAAATTGGTTGATAACCATATCAAAATTATAAGGGATTTTTGGACCCTAAAGACAACCACTATGTCTCAAATGTAAATAATTGAGAGGTGTTATTGGTACACCTATCCCCTCAATTCTACCTAACTACAAGATTCTTTTAAGTGCTCCCCAAGTGGGGTTAAAAGGTTTGTTGAGTTAAGGTAAATTTTAAGGCTCAGTTTAAATTATGTGGCAGAGTGGGTGCAAGTGTGATATTTAAACTGAAATTGATTTGCCTCTTGGGCGATTGATTACAAATGAAAGAAAAGACGCTTCCAGTTTGCAAAAAATAAAGGCGTTTTTTGAAATGTAAATGCTTGAAAAAACTATTCAAAAATAATGGATCTTTGAAATAATTTAAAGGGAAGCAAATAACATAAATATTTCAAGAAATAAATGGATCTCTTAGAAAAATTGCTTGGGCAAACTATTGAGCATATAAGCAGTAAAACCTTTGATCTAAATAGAATGCAGAAAATCTTTCTTTCAATTACTGAAATTTTTTAAAAAACACTTTTAATGGAGCATATATAAATAGAAAAAGATTTAGTATGGCTGTAAGAATGTAGAAAAAATAATGCTGTAAAACAGGCTAAATGGGCAAAAAATACAGCAATTTTTTTTCAAAAAATTGGCCGAATTCAAAATAACTGCATCGCGGGTTTTGGGGAAACAACTGCGATGTTCAGCGCGGGTTTCGGGCGCGCAGTCGTGATTTGCAACGCGGCAAATGGCCGCGAAGCCGCGATGTGCAGCGCGGCAAATGGCCGCGAAGCCACGATGTGTAGCGCAGGTATCGGTCACACAGTCACGATGTGCAGCGCGGAAAATGTCCGCGAATCCGCGATGTGCAGCACGTAAAATGGCTGCGAAGCTGCGGTGCGCTGCACAGAAAAAGGCCGCGAGGTCGCGATGAGCCGCGTGACTGTCGGGCGAAAAACCGTAGAAAAACGAACTCGAAAATGGAAATTTCAGGCTGTTAATGGCAATAGAAAGGACCAAGATCTAGAACAGCAATGGATTTGCTGTCTAGGATGGCAGATCTATGAATTAAAATGATTAAAACTAACAAAAACTAATATCTAAAGCAAAAAACCAAGATCTAAGAATTCAAAGCCAGTGGAGTCACCAAAAACTGTTGGCTTGGTTTTGCAACCAAGCTTTGTGCAATGGGCACCTATCAACAATGTGATAGTAGTTTCAATATAGAAAGCAAAAAACGATTATAAATTAAATCTAAATCTAAACTAACATGTGCATATAACAAATAAATTTAAAAACGATTCATGGAAATAACAAGAAATAAAAGAAAGGATGTTTTGTATTAAGATACCTCAAATGGTGAGGATTTGTGTTGAGCAACTCCAAGGGTGAGTAGCTCCAAGCTCCAATGGTCTCTTCTCCAAGATGCTGAAAATGGCCAAAAGTCTCATGAGAGATTTTGACAGCATGAGGATAGGATGATGGATGGATGGAAAGTGAGGAGCCCCTACCACCTTTTTATAGTTTTTGGTGGTGGGGAATATCATTATGGTTTTGAGGAAACCAATGGTATTGACCAACATGGTTTAGGTACCTTTTTCCCTCATTTTTCATTTTTTGAATATTTTTAATATTTTTATTCCCTTTTGATATTTTTGGGAATTCTGGACCCTTTTTGAGGGTTTTTTGAGGAAAAATATACATTTTGAGGGGAAAAAAGGGGTGTATTATGGTCTTTTGGTGACCTTTTGATGGCTTTAGAGGCTCAAATGGTGGAAAAGTGGACAAATGGGTCATGTGAATAAAGAAATGAGCTAGTGAGCATTTTTTGGGTGTTAACAGATGGATTTTCAGGAAATAACCAAATCCAAATCAAACTCGAAGATCAACACAAGACTGCTTTTATCTGTCCCTGGGGTACCTTCGCTTATAGGAATATGCCTTTCGGTTTGAAGAATGTTAGAGCTACTTTCCAACGAGCAATGCATTTTGGTTTCCATGATATCAAACATATAGTTGAACCGTACCTGGATGATCTCCCTGCACGATCTCGAAAGAGACGAGATCATCTAGACCATCTACGACTTGTGTTTGAACGATGCAAGCATTACAAGATTCGATTGAATCCTCATAAATGTGTATTATGCATCTAGTATGGACGATTGCTAGGGTTCATTATGTCCAGCAAAGAGATTATGGTCGATCCATTGAAAGTTGAGGCTATCATTAAATTGCCTCCTCCTCGCAACATTTGTCAACTTCAGAGTCTATAGGGCATGTCCAACTTCCTCAGACGTTTCATCATTAACTATGCAAAGATAACGAAAGGGTTCATGTGTTTACTCAAACAAGATACCCCATTTTTATGGGATGAGGCTGATCAAAACTCGTTTGAGTCTTTGAAAAAAGCATTATTCTCAGCCCCCTTGTTGAGTTCACTAGATTATACTGGAGACTTTATTCTATATCTGGACGCATCCGATTCTACAATTAGCATAGTTCTAGTTCGGGAGGATGACCAGCTCCAGGAGCACGTCATCTATTATCTCAATCGCGTGTTGGTAAGACCTGAACTTAAGTATTCTCACATTGAGAAGTTGGCACTTGTAGTTGTTTACGTTGTTCAGAGGCTTCACCATTACATTTTGTCGTGAACCTCTACAGTTATTGCAGATGTCAATCCATTTCAGTACATCTTAACCCGAAGCATAATTAGGGGAAATTTTAATAAATGGATTGTTATACTTCAGGAGTTTGATCTCACTTTTTAGTTTGCTAAACCTAAAAAGTCTTTAGTGTTCGCTGAGCTCGGACCTGGCTTAGACCTTATGGTCTCCAAGGTTTTAAAGAAAGGTGCATATGAATTGGTTCATTATGATGGGTATAAGCTGCCGGATCCTAGAAATTGGCTCTATTTGAAGAAGTATTATGCGTAGATCATATACTTTTTTCTTGTAAATAACTGTATAATAGTGTAGAGTTTGTCTTTTCTTGTTTCTCATGTAGTTATGGTTTTGTTTTTAGATGTCAACCGAGTTGTTTGTAGGATTCACTGATGGCACTAGTTGTTATACTCGTAATCTTGATTCAACCGCTTGGGTGATTTATTCACCTACAGGTCAACTAGTTTCGTCAGGAGGTGCTTGTTTAGACCTTGCTACTAACAATATGGATGAGTATAGCGATGTCATTGAGATGCCCCGAGATGCGTTACACCATGGCATTTCATTTATGGAGGTTAGAATTGATTCTCAGTTAATTGTGTCCCAACTTAATGGTGAGTATCGAGTTAGGGATCCTTCATTGTTACGTCATTTCTTTAAAGTTAGACTACTTGAAAGACAATTTGATTTTATTACATATCAACACATTTCAAGAAATCAGAACACTATAACTGATGCATATCCAAACTATATACTTGATTGGAATTTGTATCATACATAGTAATTCCATAAGCACACACATAGAACAAACATGTAAATATAGCCGATATATGTATATATAGGTTCAAAAAATAAATAGAGTTTGAGTACCCACATCCATTAATAATACATATCAATGGGGATTATAGCCTCGAATGATGTAAATGTCACTATGGAGAGGCTGGAGCCTCAGCCTCATCAGCTAGTACTTCCCTATAATAGATGACTAGACTAGCTACTTTACGAAGTAGTCTAATCCATGTCGGGGGCACTCCCACCACTTGCTCTTGCATGTCCATAGGAATCCGCTCTATGTGAAAATTAGGAATATCATGTGTCACCTGGATAATCTTCCCCTCAATGGTCCTGAGCATGGCATCTTCTCCACCTCGCTCTGCTGGTCGTACAAATACCCTAGGGTGTCCGGCTGGCCGC
This sequence comes from Larix kaempferi, assembly GCA_027924585.1. Classification (NCBI taxonomy): domain Eukaryota; kingdom Viridiplantae; phylum Streptophyta; class Pinopsida; order Pinales; family Pinaceae; genus Larix; species Larix kaempferi. The sequence goes on from BSBM01000502.1 coordinate 20,624,246, forward strand.
ACTGGTCCGAAATCTACATCAAACACTTTGTTAATACTCAAATTCACCAAAATATATATAAATGTACATATTTATGATAAAACTCATAAAATACTGAATATTACAAAATAAAAATAATATCGATCTCTCCCTAGGCTACTCCTGGAGGGAGCATGAGCTTAGGGTCTCCTCGAAAGTCCAATCCTGCGTACGGGAACTGCTCAAATGCAGGAACCCGTCGGTCCCACCATCCGAGGAAATCATCATCATCATAAGAAGTTCTGGTATCTCCACCTCCCTGTCGGATAAACACCTCACTCCAAAGAACCAATCTTTGCTCACGACAGTTGATAGGTGGAAGGGACAATCTAGGGCTCAAGCTAGGAACCCTCTTGAAGAAGAATGCAAGTAGAATACTGCCATACATGAAGTTCTTCTTCTTCCCCATCCTACATTTTGTAAGTTGGTGTTTCATATTCACCAAAAGTCTAGTGCACCAGTCAAAGATAACATTGCGGAGGCACTCTACACCAATTTGCATATAATTACGAGTGGCCAAATGTAGTGCAGAACTACCTACCACTCGGTCGATAGTGCTCAAAATCACTTTTAGTGGAAAAATAGCTATTTGTCTTATGACCACTTGGATTCCACTCTTCTCCACTCCAGGTACACAATAGGTGTTCACATAGTCTTGCACGGAGAGGTTCCCAACTCCATGAAAAAGTACCTTTAAGGTTTACCGCTTCTCCATGACGGGATAATCCGGTAATGAAATAGATATAATCCATCATGAGCTCTAAGGTCTTGTTATCACATATATAGTAGCCGGGCTACCATACATTATTTTTCTGATTCGAGTACACTATTCATCTAGTTCCCTTACATTGAGATGCTGAGATGAGCACCTATTGTGGATCACTATCAGATTTTGGACAATAGTTATATTCCCCATGCCATGACTGAGTTTCAGGATACTCAGAGAGATGACTGATGTAGCTATTTATCCATTTGATCAGAGCAGTCAGTAGTGCCTACAGTTACAGCAGCAATTTCAGAGGACAGATGTTGGTTCAGATGGTGAGCATTCAGGTATATGACTCAGCAGGTATACTATGGTGTTGTGGTTATGTTGCTTTTATTTCCATTTTCTTAGCATGTCTTAGCATTTAGTATCATGATCTGGCGATCATATAGATATGTGGACCTAGTTGTACTTATATATATATATATATATGTCCCTACTCAGAATTAGAAGTTCTTGGCCTATACTCATTGGTTTTACCCTCCCTAGACAGAATAGAGGTGATCATTCCCGCCATACTTTGGCTTGCTAGTGTCGGTTTCATTATTCACTGTCTCCATCCATCCATGACTTACCCAGTTTATTCATTACCTTGACTTACTATTTGACTAGTGGCATGGAGGACCTTCCCCCACTGTAGCCTCTATATTGGATAAGCTTCCCTGTTTATTGTGTCTCGGTTCTGAGTTGGTGATAAAACTTGCCTATGGTGAGTTGGTGTTCCTTGTGAATTCCCCCTAGTCACTAAAGATGTTGTTGGCTAAACCTGAAAATTTTAGTGCTGCCATGAATACAAAATATGGAAATGAAATGTTATATCTTGTATGGAAAATAAAGCCAAATGAAAATGGCTATGAAAATATCAAATGCTATATCTATTGTGAAATGTAAATACCTAGGTAAACAAGCCATCTGTGACACACCTAGAAGTGCTTAGGTAAACAAGTGCCTTAAAAAACACACCTGCAGCAAGAAGCCTAAATTAAATGTAAATCTATGCAATGTGTTTATAAACACACATAGACCAAAGGCTATGGAAACTCTAGGCCCAACAACAATGGAACTTAAACTCTATATCAAAAATATTGCCGGCCTCATTCGCATTATGGATTGTGCGCATCAGTGTATGGTGAATAAACACTCTTTTAACAACTTATCCATTTGTGAGACACTGCCATTCCCTGTGTTGTTGCTTGTCCACTGTATGCTATGGTGTGTATTCCCTGTTCCATTTCCAAAGTGTCACAGTGTTAAGTCAGTAAGTCATCCTTTAACCTAGCCATGTTATTTTAGCCTTCACCCTTCACTAAGCAAACTGATCACAACTATGAAGTGAGTATGACCTTGAAAGTCTTGTCTGAGTAATAAATAATAATTAATGACATATTATATTTGGATTTAGATTGCCAGTAATGATTTCTACTTGTTATAATTGCTATGTGAATGGATTGTAAAGCATGTTTTAACCTTTGACACCTTGTAGCAGCTTGATGACAGTTTGAGTCATATTTTGGTCATGTTGACTTGGTCAAACCTCAGTTTGACCAAAACTCAACCACAGGACATGAGGTGGCAGACCTCAGATGTTATAGATAGATGATATATGGTCTGGTATAGGTCACCATGGTGGGATTATGCAATGATTTCAGGCTTATGATGATGATTTGTGCTTTTCAGCACTTTTACAGATTATTATTATTTGGTCTGCCGGATATGATAAGCATTTATTTTGGACCATGCAGAGGTTTATATGGTGTATGAGTACACATATTAGATGTATTTGGATCTTCCGAGTCCAATGAGACAGTCTTTTTTCAGTTCCGGGCAGTTATAGTGATGATTGAGCCTCAGTTGGCTATCCTAGTGCAGGTTTGGCTTGTCGGAGGCCCTAACAGAGCAGAGCAGAGGTATGATTGGTTCACCTAGAGCACTATTTTTGGAGGGGGTGGTCCAACCACTTGTTATTACCATATTACCCCCCTCCCAGACAGTTTGGTTATTTTTATTTTTGGAGCCAGGCAGTCCAGGTGGCAGTTTGGGCAGTTTCACACTTCCCAAGGCAGTCCAGAAATGGTAGAAATGGCTACAAAGGAATTCGATTTGGGCTACTAAGGAAATGTTATGGCATGGGATGATCAGTGATGATGAGTGGGATGTCTTCCACACCTTCTCCTGTAGTTTCAGCTTCATCGGGACCCACATCCATCACTTTTGGCACTTTTGATGATTTTTGGAGCCTCCCAAGGCTCACGATTTGTCCATAGAGGCACGATTTGGTACTTTGATGATTATTTTATTGATATTGTGCTATGGGGATTGAAAAAGGGTGTCTAAAATTACCCCTTGGACCCACCATAAGCTAGATCTATTATTTTGTCATCATGATTTGGTGGGATCCCCTCTCCTAGGGCGATTTTGTCCACTTATTGTTATATTTTATTAGTGATCCTTGTATTGTATTGTTGAGATCATCTAAACCATTGATTAGATCTTTTGATCTTTTAATCTTAGCCACTCATTTAAAAAGTGGTTAGATTGTGGACTCACTCCTTCCTATTTAAAGGAGAGAGAATTATTATTGCATCTATCTGTTGTGTTGTGGTGAATGATTTTGGAGTTCGTTCGTTGATTCTTCCTTTGCATTGGGTTCTTGGAGATTTTGTCTTGCTATATTTTTGTACCACATTTTTTTGCATCTATAGGTGGAGGCCAAACTCATTTGAGGAGGACGTATTGGTAGGGGAGGAACCTCCCTACTTCTTCCTTGGGTTTATTCGTTGGTTGTTAAATTTTCAGAATTTACTTCAATCTGATCTAGGATCTTAACTGAGAGAACAACATGTACAACAAATCTACAACTTATCAATCATGGACACAATAATGCAAGCACACAAGAGACACATAGTTTACTTGGGGAAAACCATAAAGGTGAAAAACCCCAATAACTTCCTCAGAGATAGATAGAGCAATGATACAACCAGAATACAAGAGATAGTATTCTCTTAGCAGCAGAGCCTCCTACTCCACAAGTGCGCCAATCTCCCAAGTGTGAGTGAGAGAATATAATGTGTAAAATGAGAGAGACACACTCTCTATTTATACACTAACTTGACTTGACTTTTACTCAACTAGGTCAGCCTCAACTTAACTACTTAACATAATGCTAACTGGGCTGACCCCCACTAGGGTGGTCTAATAACCCTTTGACCCACATGGCCGACCCCCAATAGGGTGGTCTAATAACCCTTTGACCCACATGACTTATACAGGGCCGACACCAACAAGGTGGTCTAATAACCCATCAAGTATAAGTTACGACACTTACAATATAAATGATGACACTTCCGTATAGAGGAATAATAACATCTCTATAGGAATACAATATACATATATGTGAAATACATTCCGAAGTTACATATACATCAACACTCCCTCTTAACTAGGAAGGTATTTCTCGACACAGGTCTTCTAGCACAAGTTTTTTTTCTCTGGATCATCGTCACTGGATAATCGTCATCGAGTCATCATCATCGTCACTGCTGCTACTATCTCAATCAATCTCTGAATCTAGTCGTCATAGGAAGTTCTACAGAACCAGTCCTTTTTCATACTGGATGTAGGCCCACCACCTGCAGGTCTTCGTCATCACTGGCCATACTGTTGAATCCTCAGGACTTATTACGTGCGTCACAAAACATCGAAAAAGCATCTCAGGCTGTTACGAGCACACGACTCTACCTATAGGATCTCCCAGGGCCATATTATATGTGACCTCACCACAAAACCTCGCAAGAGAATCCCAGGCTGTTACGAGCACACAACTCTACCTATAGGATCTCCCAGGGACAGAATATATGTGGTCACCACAAAACCTTGCAAGAGCATCCCAGGCTGTTACAAGCACACAACTCTACCTATAGGATCTCCCATGGATAGATTATATGTGGTCATGGAAAAACCTCACAAGAGCATCCCAGGACTTATTACGGGCACACAACCCAACCTATTGGATCTCCCAGGGACATATTATATGCCATAGGACAAAACCTCGAAAGAGCATCTGCCAGATATCCCAGGGCTAGATTATATGCCATAGGAAAAACCTCGAAAGACTATCTGCAGATCTCCCAGGGCCAAATTATATGTCCTCCCAGAGCAAAACCTCGAAAGAGCATTTTCCAGATATCCCAGGGCCAAATTATATGCCATAGCCAAAACCTCGAAAGACTATCTGCAAATCTCCTAGGGCCAAATTATATGCTCATCTGGACAACCTGATCCATGGCCATATAGTATCAACCTGATATTCACCATACATCATCCTGATGTATACATGATCATCCTGATCATCATCACTGCAAAATCTTGTTGCAAGTCATTTGGAGCAACATCCTGAAGTTCATCATCCACGATCATCCTGATCATATCATGCATCTACCTGATGCAGACCAAGTATCCACCTGATACATATCATCATACATGATCCACCTGATACAAATACAAATACATGATCCACCTGATCATACATGATGCATATCAACATACATGATCTACCTGATCATACAATGTATCCACCTGATACATATACAGATACATGATCCACCTGATCATATCCAGCATCATCCTGATGCATATACAGAGTAGTAACTGGAGCATCGTCCTGATGCTCATCATCTAGAGCTTACATCCATAGCCATGTGAAGGATCCTCCTTCCAACATGCTTGGAATGGCCTCTGCAAATGTGTCCATCACTTCTTCCTCAAAGTGTCATCAATCTGAAGAACACCAAGCCTCTCTCTGAAGTACTCGAACTTCACTTTGGCTAGTGGTTTCGTCAGCACATCTGCAATCTGCTCGTCCGTCGCAATGTACAGGAGCTTCACAACTCCTCTATGCACCATATCCTTGATATAGTGATATTTGATCTCTATGTGTTTCGACTTGTCATGAAACACTGGGTTCTCGGACAGCTTCACACAACTCTGGTTATCACAAAAGATATCAGTGGCATCCAATGGGAGATCAAATAACTCAGACAGTAGCTTCCGTAGCCATACTGCCTCACAACTAGCTGAACAGGATGCAACATACTCTGCCTCAGCTGTACTCAGGGCTACGCAGGACTGCTTCCTGCTAAACCAAGAGATCACACTTGATCACATACTGAAGCAACACCTAGATGTGCTCTTCCTATCTGCAGCACTGTCTGCCCAATCTGAATCAACATAACCCTGTAGGTTAAACTTTTGATTCGCATCATACTTGAGCCCATAATCAACCGTACCCTTCAGGTACCTCAGAATATGCTTTACAGCAACTAGGTGAACATCTCTCGGATCTTTCAGGAACTGGCTCAATGTGTTCATCGCAAAGCAAATATATGGTCTCGTGTTTGTCAGTTACATCAAGGACCCAAACATCTGATGATACACTTTGACATCAACCGGATCAGATGAAGCATCACACAGAAGCTTCAGGTTCGATGCCATAGATGTGGTCATGTCCTTGAAGTCCATCATCCCGAACCTCTTCAGGATCTCTATTGCATACTTCCCTTGTCCAAGGAAGATTCCATCTGCACTCTGCCACACCTCCATGCCAAAAAAAAATAGTGCATCATCCCCAAGTCCTTCATCTCGAACTCGGCAGCAAGCTTCCATGTCGGCAATCAATCTATCTTCACCTGTAATAAACAGGTCATCCATATACAAAAGTAGTATCACTGGATTGCCTTCCTCAACCTTGTAGTAAAGGTTGGAATCCGCTTTACTCTTGGTAAATCACAAAATGGATAGAAAGCTGTCTATCCTACCATACCAAGTTCTGTACATATATGACTCCTTGTCATGTGTCTGAGAACCAAGTGGCTGCTCCACATATACTTCCTTGACTACACCATTCAAGAAAGCTGTCTTGAAATCTATCTGGTGTATCTTCTACTTCATCACTCGCTTTGTATTTTTCTATGCTACCATCTGCAGCATGCTTGATCTTGTAGATCCACTTGGAAGTCACTACAGACTCCCCTTCAGGTCTTGGGACTGCATCCCAAACATCTTCATGATCGATTGATACTCCTCGATCATGGCATTCTTCCCAGATCCTGGGAACTTCAATATCTTCAATATTTTCAATAGATAACTTTGTTGCTGAACAAATGTTGTAGTCCTTCTTTTGTAGGTGATGGTATACGATCTTTCCTACACAACAAGTTAAATTGCATGATTAGAAAACATCTTATAGTTTTCAGAACAAATTCTTACACATAAAGAAATATGTCATACAGTCATGCAATTGTCTTAGCCAATGCTTCAATACAACATTTATCCATGTTCCACAACTTTCTAGATGCCTTCCAGTATCTACCAAAACATTGTTAAGAGTTTGCACTACTCCCAACATGTCAGTAAAGAGGTTTCATTCTAGATAAGTAGCACTAGAATGTTGTACAGTGCCATAGGCCACTTACCCATCACATGCATATTAGTAGTATACTGTTCATTAATGCAATCATTCTAATATGCACAATACATATCCTAAGTCTAGGAACATGAGCATATACATCATTGAACAATTTTATTTAAACAAACAAATATGCAAGAAATGATAATTAAAAATACTTATCTTTGTTTGGTTGCTGGGTGGACTCTCTCTGAGTCTTTGCTTCCTTGCAGGAGCTGCTGAAGTAGCTTCTTCTACACCTTTCTGTTGTGGAATGTAGAAAGATGGTCAAATCCCTCTGAATATCTACATCCTTGCAGAAACTACTGAAGTGTGCTCCTTTGCTTTCTTGTAGGAACAACTGGAGTGTGCTCCCTCTTGATCTTTGCTTCCTGGATTACCTGTTCTTGAACTTACATCCATCCTTAATCACTATGCATGCTTATCAGTATTATCATTGTGTTATCCTTGAGGTCTCATACATAATCACACATTTATTAGTATAATCTTAATACTATCAAAACACAATAATCTTCAACATGTATAGTCATGATCATTCACAGATAATAAACATTAGTATTCAAGGTTTCAGGGAAGTCTTCTTTTACTCATGCATATTCTTATTTGATCATATGACTCTTCTAATTAGTTAAATCATCAATGCATAAACTCGTGATTACTCAAACCTATACCTTCATGATTCTTTTGGTTAGTCATATCATCAATTATGGTAAGAAACATAATATGCATACAGCCATGACTATTCAAACCTATGACTTCATGAATAATCATTATCAACAACACAACAATATAAGATCTTAACACAAGGTAGGATTCTAGCTTGATATAGGAAAAACATACCTGGATTAGCATGCTAGCTAGTTATGTCTAACATACCCGCATAATGTCTTCTGGTTCTCTTCAGTGACTTGTGCTAGTAACCTGCATGTCTCATAGGTTAACCATTGTAGGACCAAGTTATACATACCTCGAAAGTAGATCTTCTATGTGATCCATGACAATGGATGAATCTTTGTCTTCATGTCACCATGATCATATGTTCTTGAAGTAGAACATGATTTGTCTTTCTTGGTGTACCTTTTATGTTAGCGAACAACATAAACCTCATACAACATCATAATACATTAGTACATTCATAAGTGTCAAAACCTTAATCAATGAATATCTTCTATTAAGGTGATACGACAAGTCTAGTAATTAATCAATATTGTACTGTAATGATATGAAGACAAACATATGATAAAATTAACCATGAAACATACCTGTAATCCATACCTGTCAAGATTGCTTGTAATCTTCTTATGTAAGGCCTTAGCCTCATCTCCCTCTGAAACAGGAACTTCTTCACTTATGCAGGTGACCAATCCATCTTCTTCTAGGATTAACCCAATCCACTTGATTTGCAAGAAATGGACCTGGAGCTAGATTAGGGTTTGTCAAGGAAACCCCAAAAATTCAAACTTCCAAAATGATAGAAATATGCGCCTTGATGAGCTGATCAAGTTGATATATTCAGAATTTGAAAACTACAAAGTTTCACCCCTCAAAATTGCCTTTTAGATTTCTGGATTCACTAGGGAGGACCCTGAATTAGGGTTTGAGTTTCCCATAACTTCACCCAACCAAAAGATTTGATTCAAAGCTCTAAGCTTCGATTTTTCTGAGGAGCTTCCAGCCGTGGTCACAAATTTCCAAAATTTCAAGTTTCGCAGAAGCCCTAATTTTCCATCTTTCCGATCAAAGTCCTGAATTGGGGTTTGATCAAGCCTGACCTTCTGCCCAACCAAAAAATATGATCTTGGTCTCTAAATTTTGATTTTGATGAGTAGCATCCAGCCGTGGTCTCCAATTAGAGAAATTCCAACTTTCTCCGAAGCCCTAAATTCCAGAAGCCATGAATGAAGGTGCTAAAAAATAATTATGTTTTGACAGAAATATGTACCTCATTGTTTCTGGTGTAACTCCGAACTTTTCAATCCATAGGGTCTAAATTTTTTTCCTGAGATAGCATGACCTGTTATCTTTCCATCCCGATAGGTCTGACCTCAATTGGATTCTCGGAGAGAGAGTTATGCCAAGTGTCGCAACGTGACCTGTTTATGGGATAATACAGGAGAGCAAACTTGTACGGCGTTCCATGTGCCACTGGTTCAACTTCGGCCTATGAAAATATTTCTTGAGATAGCCCGACCTGTTATATTTCCATCTCGATAGGTCTGACCTCAATTGGATTCGATGAGAGAGAGTTATGCCAAGTGTCGCAACGTGACCTGGTTATGGGATAATACAAGAGAGAGAACTTGTATGGCATGCCACGTGTCATTGGTTCAACTTCGGCCTATGAAAATTTTTCCTGAGATATTGCAGTCTATGTACTACTTGTCACTTTTTACGAAATTTCATTTGGAGCTTGCTAGCCCAAGTTATGACCTTTTTCCCAAGGTCACCTGATTTTGACTCAGATCTGGAAGAGGCAGAAACCCTATATTGTAGAGATCATAAATCACAATGTACAACGAATTATAGGTTGTCCTTTGGACACAAGGTACATGGGGATCTGATCTTCGACCTGTAAAATTTTCAAATCAAAAAATGTTTCCACAATGGATTTATAGCGAAAGTGCTATGATGACTGGTTTTTGCTATATCAAGCCCTAGCATCATAAGTGCAACAAGTGTCATACATGCCATATCATGCCTTCTTTCAGGCTAGCTCTGATACCATGTTAAATTTTCAGAATTTACTTCAATATGATCTAGGATCTTAACTGAGAGAACAACATGTACAACAAATCTACAACTTATCAATCATGGACACAATAATGCAAGCACACAAGAGACACAGAGTTTACTTGGGGAAAACCATAAAGGTGAAAAACCCCAATAACTTCCTCAGAGATAGATAGAGCAATGATACAACCAAAATACAAGAGATAGTCTTCTCTTAGCAGCAGATCCTCCTCCTCCACAAGTCCGCCACTCTCCCAAGTGTGAGTGAGAGAATAGAATGTGTAAAATGAGAGAGACACACTCTCTATTTATACACTAACTTGACTTGACATTTACTCAACTAGGTCGGCCTCAACTTAACAACTTAACATAATGCTAACTGGGCCGACCCCCACTAGGGTGGTCTAATAACCCTTTGACCCACATGACCGACCCCCAATAGGGTGGTCTAATAACCCTTTGACCCACATGACTTATACAGGCCGACCCCAACAAGGTGGTCTAATAACCCATCAAGTATAAGTTACGACACTTACAATATAAATGACGACACTTCCGTATAGAGGAATAATAACATCTCTATAGGAATACAATACACATATATGTGAAATACATTCTGAAGTTACATATACATCAACCTTGGTAACAGGGAGTATTACTGTCCCAGGACCTTCTATTTCATGTTATCATTGCATTTTGCTTGTATTTCCTTCATACTTGAACTGACTGATTGAAATCGCTTTCCTTCGTTTGATAGGTAGAGGAGGTCGCACTTGTGGGCTAAGGCATCATTTCGGCAAGCAAATTCAACAAGTTCTCATTTGATCTCCGCGGGAGTCTTCCTCAACAACAAGGCATCTCATTCCAACACTCAGGTATGATCTCAAGGTAATTTCTCTTTCTATGATCTATTCATTTGTCTAAATGCTTTAAACCCTCATAATTTAAAAACCCTCATTTTACATTTTCTCAGATCTAGTAAGATCCACTTGGCTTTTGGGTATAAAATTTAAAACCCACCTCTACAGTATTCACGGCGATTCGGATCTGTAGTTTGGTGAGGATTGGCCTTCATCCGACCCATTTTCCAAGGCAAAGAAGCTTCTCCAAGGGAGGTCGCACTTCCTGGGAGAGGTGAGTTTGCAGGGATTTGGCACTTACGTAGGTGAGATCCCACTTGATCCTTCATCTACACATTTAATAGCCTACCACTAGTGTGTCACTTCAGTGATTTTGACCTTGTGGGCCCCATTCCTCATTTTGAGGGTTGAGCCCCACTTGGGTCACTTTGTGGCACATTTCAATCTCAGATCTACTGAGATCTAGCCATTGGATTATCCTAATCTTTTAGATCCACCTACCTCAACACCTCAACATTCCTGATCTACAATTTGGTGGACATCCGACTCCATTTGGCCCATTTCCCAAGGCACTGATCTTTCTCCAAGCTAATTTGACTTTCTTGGAATGTTGAGTTTGAATGTGGTTTGATCATTGTTTTGGTTGCTTGAACCCCTTGACATTGTCATATCAATCAATCAAGCTCACTTTTGGTACTGGTTAGCCCCAATTCAGTCCTTAACTACCCTGCATTGGACATGATTCCCAAGGCAGTGGATTTTCTCACAATTGACTAGTACCCTGATTCTGGATCTTATTCTAAACCTCATAAGTCACTTGCATAAACATGTTGGACCAAATATACATTGTATAAACCCCTTGATCCAACCTATTAATTACCTTGTCACTTCATTCATAGATCTAGATTTTACCATACACCTTACATACTTCATCATCATTTGATTTGATCTGGTGTCTTGGTCTGATCTCTCTTGTCGGGAGTACATCTGGGTCTCCCCCTTTGTTGTCTTGGGCTAGATGACATAGAGTGAAGATTGCCTCGATTGGTGTGACAACCATCCATTGGGAGTTGAGGCTATCTTGGTTGCACCTCTTTGGTTTCCCATCCCTTCTGCCATCCATCTTGGATCCATATCTAGGGGCACCTACAAGTTTGGTGATAACAGGTCTCACCATGAAGGTTCAACACTGCTTGATCGAGATCCCACAAGTGTACTAATGTCTCAAGTAGTTTGGGTTGGGCCCTCATATTTGTTGTGCGAAAGAATTTCAACAAACCACACCGGCGTAATGCATTCAAGGTCAAGGGATCCGCCATGGAATCTCTATCAATGGCCTCATGTTCTCGTTCTCTCCATACTAGCACCATATCTACAAGGAAACCATTAATTTCAGTGAGTGTTGAGTTTTTTAAATCTAAAATGCTCTACCCGCGGGTTTGTATTATGACAGTAGCGGCCTACCGATAGGTGAAGAACCCTTCACCCACGCTTATTTCTCGAACCCTCTAGTTCAATATTATACACACGTGAGTACACATATTCAAAATTAAAGGTTCAATAAAAACCTAAAAAATTCACCAAAAACCATACAAATTATATGCAAAATGCAGAGGAGAAGGAGAAGAATTACCTGCAACTAACATAATGAAGAATCGTCCACCGGTTTGGTCATAATCAATGATTGAAATCTTATGGTTTTTTGGCTCTTTGAAATGGTAAATGGTAAATGACTTGGTTTTTACCCCCTTTTTGTCTATTTGTGGTAAATATTTTCTCATTTTTACCTACTTTATATATTCTAATGTCTTTTTATGTCATATTTTTTAATTATGACTACTAATGAAGGTGTTTTGACTATGTCAACAAGCAAGCAGTTTATTTTAATAAGGTTTTTTCCACATTTCCACTTGAAAAAGGTTTGTTAATCATGGCATATAGGTTAGGTTGCCGTTGCGCTTTGCATTGCATTAATACCTTACCATTTTATTACGCCATAGGACCCATTTTTCACCATTTATTGTGACATTAAACCTTCTATTTTCCCACTATCATCATTGTTCTTCCATGGTTAGGACTCACCTCACATGGGACACCCTAGATAGCACACTTTTGCCGTATTGGTGCCCATGCTTCCAATTGCTACTTTGGGAGCTTTCTCAGTATATCGTGATCCGCAAAGAATAACCACATATTCTTTCTTTATTGTTTGCTGACTCCCCTTTTATAGAGCTCCCACCCATATGGAGTTTTCTTCATGCTCTTGTTAGACTCCTTAAAAGTGACTAGATTGCGGAGTATACTTGTTCGCTTCAGACTCGTTAAAGGAATTGAAGGGACATTCACATAGGTATAAGTTTAACCCTTTTCTAGACCTTTATGGATTATTTACGAAAAAGGAATACTCTAGTTTACTATGACTAGAAGAGTTCTCTCTCGTACTGCTTTACCCTTTTTTGAGGAGACTAAATTTACGAAAAAGTACCCCTTGGAGTCTTCTTTAGGATCTCCAAACTCTCTAAAAATGAAATCCCTGTGCACATATACCAACTCGGGCTCGATATAAAATCCACAAGTAGGTTTATGGAGTTGTTGTTTAAGTTTTTCAGACTCCTTAAATATGAAAACATCGGCGAGCACGAACATATCCGGGATAGATATTCAAATCCATAGATCAATACTTTATCTAGTATTAGTCTATCTTTTCTTCAAACTCGTAAAACAATGAAGAAATTCTTGAGTTTCCCTTCCATGGACTCATAAAATTACACATGGTTGGACCCCTATCAAGCAATCTTCCCTCTCTTCTTCGAGCTTGTTCAAAAATGAAGAAGGTATTGAGTTTAATTTCTTGGACTCATTAAATTTTACAATAAAGATACTATCGAGATTCCTTTTATCTTTTTCATGCTTGTCAAAAAATGAAAAGATACGTAAAAAGAGAAATGGAGGGGAAAGGTCTCCATCATTTGTTGATACTATGGCAGCAAGTCCAATTATTCCTTGAACACAACACTCATCTTGAGTCAGTGGGTTTTTAGTTTTGGCTTTAGGATAAACCCGATTCCAGAGCTGTTTACTCCTCCGATTGGTTACTCTTTTGATCATATGGATAATATGTTATGTCTCCTACATGGTAGATTTATATCATGTTTCCCTTTATGTTTCAAGCTGCCTAAGTTACTCCTGTGTCGTGCTTGTTGTTCAAGGATTTCACCGGTGTCGTCCATTCTGCAGTTTGCCTTGACTTCTCATGTCTGCCATTCCTGATATCGGTTTGTACTTAGTCCTGTTTCATATCAAATCAGTATCAAAGTTTTCTTTGTGTGAGATGATGGAGGATTCATTAATGCCTTCCTTCTCACAGGTCTCTTCCCATCGAATTCAACACATCTTTCTATGGGAAGGATACTTAGAGTTTTGGATAGTACCTTGATATTTGCAGTAATCAATAGTATATTCTGTTGTTATTGAGTTATGGGAATACATCAATTTCTCTTACTCGATAGATTCTTCAAGTGTTCGACTTCAAGACCTCTTATTCACACTTGTAGGAATGTAATAGGTACCTTGGGCCCCATTTTCATTATTGGTGGGTGTACTTCTGTTTGTTAATGGCTCACATCAATGACCGGTAATCAAACGGTATCCTCCATGTTCAACATCAACTCCTTTATTCACATGGTTAGGATTCGTACCTTTTAGACGGTTTGGATTGAAGACCTTGGGCCTATATCACATTTTATTATTTCCCAAGCTGCGCAAGACTGAGCCACACTTATTTTTAGTTCCTCATGAGACATAGATCCAATTTGTTCATTATGGCTATGTTTTCCACTTTTGACATGGATCCATGCTTGTATTTCAGTGGCCATCCTATATACATCGGTTATACATATGCATTGGAGATCATGTTCTATGTTGTTGAACATGGCATTATGTCAAGATTATATTGTACGATGACCTCTATTTTGTTTTAGGTATTGATTGAGATTCTAATTCTGTGACTCTTGTGGTCCTCCACTTCACTCTTTATAATGTATTTCGGACATCATTTACCCTTCTGACCTCATACATTAAGGGGAATCTGTTATCAATCAAATAGGAACTTCTCCATTCGTGAAGACACTGAATTGCCGTTCACACAAAAGGACATGATGGATGGAAGAGCCTAGATTTGCTATAGATGTCTGTGGCCCTAGTCATTTCCCATTTATCCAAATAAATTTTTTTGTGTATTAACTTTAGGACATACACGCTACTCTTGACTTGACATCTTGTGAGTTACTCGCTTTTGGTCCCTTTACCACTATCGTTTTCCCCTAAAAGTTGCACTCGCAGGTTGCCTTAAGACTTCTAGTGGTTTACTCGCTAATGGGGAATTCTTCACCCGCGTGTTCCTCATAAATCACGAAAAATAAAAAAGAAATTCGAAATATGGGCAGTTGGAGTTGGTTTCCTAAATTACACAACTATCCTAACTAATCCTCTTGCGAAACTACTCTCCTTACTTTGTCATAAATACAAAGGGAGGGCCATGAGAGAGGGGGTTCACTCATTATGCAAATCATGCTGGATGAATTTTGGTAGAAGGGAGGAGCAAAAGAGTCCAGATCAAGTTTCAAGAGGTGCTTGTGCAAATCAAGGTGAATGTTTCTTGTTGCCATTTATTGCAATTAATACAGAGATCAAGTTCCTTTCCCATATTGTTGGTATTTGATGCATGAATTGGATATTTGAGAGTATTTCATATTTCTATGTATATGTGCCTTCAATTTGGTTATTTATCCATGTGTAGTCAAATGTTTTGAGGAAGGTCACATTTGTTTTGCAGGTCTTTATGCAATATTGTGGAATAAAGCTTGGGGAATGAAGTGCTTGGATCAACCTTCTTTGATTTAAGGTACCAATTGCTTAACTTTCAAATCCTTGTTTATTTCATGAATAATGTCTTGTTGTTTATCTGCAACTTTCCTTGGTTTTTGCATGTTTGTGTCAGTATGTTGGTGACCTCTACTTACCCCATTCATTAGGAACATTTTCCGTACAATACCTACCTAGTTCTAAAAAATTTCCTTTGCATGAATAAGTGACAGTGACAAAAAGAAATAGGACATGAAAATGAGGCTTCCTTGACTATTGGTAGTAAATCAAACATTTCCCCACCTAGGTCATAGGTGAAGAAGGAAATTAGAGAAGGGAAGCAATGTACCATCGATAGGGACCTTATAGCAGGGATATCCCAGCCAAAGGTTTCAAAATGATGGTTCTCTCTCTAAATATCTCAGGGGTAGGGGGTGCCCACAAACAATTATTCCTCAAGCGTTTGTTAGCAATTCATAGGTTGGGTGTAGTGACATTTCAAGAGACAATGTGTACAGGTCATAAAGTGGTGGAGTACTTGTTAACAGTTCTTAAATATTGGAATTTATGTTTCTTAGACGCGGTATGTATTTTAGGGGATTGGTCATTGGTTGGAATAATAAGTTTGATACTATTTCTTCCTTGTTGGTGGCTTTAGGTATTTTGGTGGAACTGAAAGCTAAAGATTTATATGAGTTCAAATTACTCAATGTGTATGGGTCGTACAATGATGGAAGGGTTTTTTGGGAGAATCTAGCAGACTCAAGTGTGCTTGTAGCTAATGTAATACTAGGAGGTGACTTGAATGTTACGGTATCCCTAAGAGAAATAAGGGGGTGGGAAACAAGGTAGGGTTCCCTTAGGTATTTCTTCTTGCATCTCATACAAAGACATCATTTGATTGATGTTGACCCTATAAAACTAGTGTTGACTTGAAGAAACACAAGAAGGGGAAGGGAAGGTATGTCAAATAGATTCCACACATTTCTCTTGGCAAAAAGTTTGATTACTGATAACATAATTATCAAATATTGGGTGGGTACAGGTGGGGATTTTGATCTTTTACCTTTTTTTTTTTTTTTAAATTGGAGCTAGAAGAATAGAATACACCTAGTCCCTTTAAATTCAATTATGCTTCTTATGGAGGATGATTTTCGAGATTTTGTTACTCATACTTGGAGGCCATTGACCACAAATATGGGGTTTCGACTATGCAACAATTCACATATAACATTTCCAGATTCAAAGGAGTATTAAAAGGTTGGGCAAAGTCTTTGACTCTTAAGGATCAACATGAGTTAAAGGATGTTGTAACTAAGATACATGACTTATTTGCTAATAATATTGTAGGTACTTTCTCAGATAATGACTATATTTTGTTACATGAATTAGAGGGCAAAAAAGAAGGATCTCCTAAAAAACAAGAAATCTCCTAGAGGTTAAAAGGCAATGCACTATGGCTTCTGGAAGGATATAGCAATACTAAATTCTTCCATAAGTTCTCAAAACATTGGAAGCAAGTTAACACTATTTGGGAGATTGAACATCCAAATGACAACAGGGTTAGATCCTTCAAAGAAAAGTTGAGTCTAGTAAACTACACTTCAAAACATTGTTTACGGATCCAAAAGAGGTAAATATAGGTGAAATAATGAAAGCAATTAAATTGGTGCCTAGACTAAGAGGTGAAGAGCTAAATAGTTCTTTGGAAGCAGAAGTTACCTGTGAAGAAATGGAAGGGCATTGGATTAGATGGATTCAATGTGGAATTTTACTTGGGTTTTTTTACCTACTAAAATATGACTTGCTAAAAGTAGTGTAAGAATGAAGGATTTCAGGGAAATTCCTACGGGAACTCAACAAAATTTCATTACACTCATTCCTAACAAACATGATATAGTTTCTTACAAATATAACAAGTTGAAGGGTTTTCTATTAGGTATCATATCATATGAGCACTTTGGTTTTCTTCATAATAGAAAGATACATGATGTTGTGGCAATTTCACAAGGAGTGAATTCAGTAAAAAAACTCAAATTATCAACAACTATCCCAAAGATTGACTTGGAAAAAGCCTATGATAGAGTAAACTTGATGTTCTTAAGGTTGATTTTACTTTATCTAAGGTTGAATCTACTAATTGTATAATGGATTATGGGATGTATATCCTCAGTTTCCTTCACAATCATCATAAATGGAGATCCTTCACGTTTTTTTAATACTACAAGGGGTCTTAGATAGGGATGTTCACTTTCTCCTTTCTTGTTTCTATTAGTGGTTGAAGGGTTTATTACGCCGATGAAAGATGCAAGAAGTAGAGGTGAGGTGAAAGGGATAAAGGTATCACACTCAATTATCATCTCACATCTGCTTTTGTTGATGATATCATATTGTTTGGAGAGGGTACAATACAAGAGTTTAAAAAATTACAGGATTTAATGGATATATTTTGTTTGGCAATTGGTTTGAAGATAAATCTAAATAAGTCTATTTTTATGTATAATAAAATTTTAGAAGGGGTAAGGAGAGAAGCAACAACACTCTTTCCCATGACCATGAATGATGTGGCTTCTTGAGTTAAATATCTTGGTTTTCATTTAAAACCAAATAATTATAAGTTAGAGGATTGGATATGGTTATATAAAAAACTTGAAGCTCAAATATCAATTTGGTGCTTTTGTTGGTTCTCAAGAGGTTCTTGTTTGGTTCTATTAAAAGCAGTCCTAGAAAGTATTCCAATATACCGTATGACAATAGCCAAATTACCTAAGGGTATCCTAACCAAAATTAGGAAAAAATATTTAGTTTTTGTGGATTGAGAAAAGGGTAAAGGAAGGAATCCATTTGGTTAAGTGGGATACAATTACAGGTCCAAAATAATTTGGGAGGCTATGGGATAAAAAATAAATATCATTTCAGTAACGAATTGACAACAAAAAGCCTCTAGAGACTGGTGAATAATTAAGGTTTGTGGGGTATGGTGATTGGATCAAAGTATTAAAGAGAAAAAACATTTGAAGGTTGGTTTGGGTCTAAAAGAATAGACCCTCCTAGAAGTTCAATTGTTTGGAGATCCTTGGTATATGCCTCCAATTTAGTTGTGAAGTGGATTAATTGGAAAGTTTGTAATGGTAAAAAAGTGAGAATTGGAGAGGACTCGTGGATTGGAGAAAAATACAACTTTTGGCTTTCTGTAAGTCTACTAGCAATTATGCATAGTCAAGCAGTCTTTTTCTTAAAAGATGCAAGTTCACAAGTTTTTCTGAATGATTGGAGACAAGGTTGGATCTCTGTAGAAGACATCAATTTAGGGATCTTTAGTATATGAGTAGAAATTGTACATACATTCCTTACAACACTGTTCTATTAAATGATCTAACAAAGAAGATAGTCTTTGTAGGTCAAAAAATGCAGCTTCATGCAACTTTACAATTAAACTAGGTTATGCAGCTAGGGTGGAGGAAGATGCTCACGAGGAAAGATTGTGGTGGTGGAGAGCAATTTGGAAGCTTCCTTGTCCCTTAAAATATGAATTATGTTATGATTGGAACTTACAAATAAGATATTGACTTGGGATAATGGGCATAAAAGGAATTGGATTGGTCTAGGTATCTACATATTATGCAAAATAGAGAGTAAGACTATCTCACATATGTTTATGTCTTGCTCCTTTGCTATAGAAGTTTGGAAATATATAAATTTCGGGATAATGACTATCTAAAAGTGGGAAAAACTGACTCTGGTGGCTTTCCTACTAGAATGGTTAACTGACAAAGCTATTGAGGATTATCAAGCCATGTCAGGTTTATTTATTTATGGAATTCGGTGGACTAGACACCAACTAAATTTTCAGGATAGGGAAACTACAATTATAAAATTCCTACAACGGATCGAGACTTCTATTCATGAATATAAAAAAGTTCCTAAAGTCACAACAAACAAGATTTTGATAATTCCCAACATAGACTTTGAAAAGCCATGGAGTTATTTTGATGGAGCTTGATAGGGGGACCCAAGCTTATGTGGAGTAGGTGTAGTCTTATTTGAATATCAATCACATCATTTTAGACTTAAATATGCAGCTAGGGTAGGAAAAAATAATCATGTAGAGTTCTATGCATTGTGGATAGCCTTGAAAGTGTCAACAGGAAAAGTAGTCAAACACTTTTAGGTCTTTGGATATTCTAAGCTAATTATTGATTGGGAAAATAAGAAAAATCATATCAATAACATGGGTTTGGAAGCAATCATGATGTTGATTCTGGAAGTGAGGGGATTATTTGAAGAACTTAATTTTACACATGTCTAGAGGGAGTAGGTTGATAATTTATCAAAAGAAGAATTGAACTAATAGGAAGGACATCTTACATGACAAGCTTTCAATGGGAATTATACCCCTTTTGAACTTTCTGAACCGACTCTTTATTAAGTATTTATGTTATTATATTTTTTTAGTATTTTGAATGTTAGTTTCTAAAAGGTAGAAATGATGAGAACAAGAATTTGAACAATTTTGAAAAAGATTCTGTATATGAAAAAGTATGGCTAAAGCTTGGAAGACTGAAAATAAGTGTTGTATTTAGATTGTAGAAGATAAAAGTGTAGATAGGGTTTTTTGAGTCCTCCAAGGGAAATTGTATTCCGATTTCTCACTCGAAAATATCGAATAGAAATATTTTTTTCTATGGAAAAAATGTTCAAAGAGGAATATACTTGGAAAAATACATTTAAAAGAAAGCATGTGTTGTTTGAACAGTTGGTATGCCATTTGGGATTACTAATGCAACAAACACATTTATGAGGTTGATAAATGAATTTCTTAGACCCTTCAATGGATTTTTGGTAATTGTATACCTAAGTGACATATTAGTTTGTGACAAGACTTGGAAAATATCAAGGAGAAAAATCTGAAAATGAATATGAAAAAGTGAGAATTTTCCAAACTTGTACTTCTCTCTATGATTTTTACATACATGCATTGGCCTTAGTTCTCATGAATCTCAGTGTTGCTGGTGTTTTGTCACCAACTCATGTTAAAGGGTAGTTAATCAAGGGATGTTGTTGCTCAAGCAACATATCAAATGATAGAAGGAAATAGCAATATTCTATCATATGTTATGTGTTGGCTCCTTCGTTTTTGGAAGAGATAATCCATAGAAGAAAGATACAATTAACGAAATGGAAATTCTGAAAGCAGGCGTAGTACAAAGTAAGGGACATCATGAAGATGCCATCTTAGAGGCTATTGATTGTAACCATATTGACGCATTAATAAGCAACCTCAGCAACAAAATATAAAGGCATTGCAGAAGGAAGAAAAATGGTTTTTGTTGTTGGAATCAACTTGATCATTGTGGTTGTAATCATCTATGTTGCATTGTGTTGCATTGCGTAGAATGAGATGGGGAATGTAACTGGGGTTTATGGGTTTTGTGGGTTCTGTCATGTGTATGTTGGGTAGATATTTGATGGAATGTATCCCGCAGACTAGGAGAGACTGTGAAAAGGTCACATAGTCTGTTATTGTATGAACCCTTTTGATATGATTAAAGAAGATAAGATGTTTGGACCCCCTCTAAATTATGAGCATGTTATGATATGAATGCTTGTTCTGTTACTGTTATTTGCTTGATGCGAAACTTTGTTTATATGTGATGGCTAATAATGATTACTATAATATGTGTTATGCGATATTAGTCCAATATATGTTGCAATCAACACTTTCACCATATCCTTGTAGTTAAACCTACTTATCACACATAGGTCTAGGAGGTGCTTCAGGTGAGGCTTTCTTTCTTTGGGAAGATAAAAAATTCCAGCACTCTAGACTACAACAGGCCCTTTTGTTGGCATCAACACATGAACCCTGGTCTCAATCAGATTTTGCACCAACAAATGGTTATGTTTCTAGGACTTGGTTTTCAATAGGACTATGTTAATTGCATGGATATGTTGATCATGAAGAGCTAGATCTAGAATTGTTGGGACAAAAGGTTTGAATATTTTATAGTGCAACAATATCGAGTGTGAGGGTGGAATACAACTGGGATTCAAGAATATATATTGTATGGAGGACTTGAGTTTGATCAATACGAGGTCTTGTGGTGTGAGTTCCCTGTAAATACGTGGTTGAAGAGACTTGTGGAATCCCCAAAACACCAAGGACAACAACTGAGAACCATTTAGTGGACCATAGGAGACCTAACAAATTTACATTGTCTTGATATCCCACTGACTCGAGCTGTTGATTTCTAGGTAGAAAACACCCTTACAGGGCATGTTTTAGAGTTTGTAACAGAAAATAACTAGTCAGTTTCAAAGGTAGAAGAATATCTCAGGAAAGGAGCTCAAGGAAGATTAGTAAAATAGATCTTGTTGTGGATTAAAGCTTGGATGGTAGAAACCAAATTTTTCCACTCCATCTTATTTTCATGGTCGAGTAAACCCTCGTGCCATAGGGGAGTGGACGAGATCGATGTTGCAAAGTTTTGGAAGATAGGAAGTCAAAAATATGAGGGGGGGATCTTGTGATCTTGCAAGAGTTGAGCACGCTACTAGGAGAGAAGCAATTTGCAAAAAGTGGTGGAAGATGCAGTTGCAGAATGTGAAGAAGAGAAGTGTGCAAGTAGAGGAAAATATATAGAGTGGCAATAATAATTAGATTGGATGGAGTGAGTTGCGGAAGATGAAGCGACGAGGAGAATTGGTCGATTCATGGTTGAAAGCGAGAGGATTGGATGCATAAGATGTACTAACAAGAAGGGTTTAGGGAGAGCGTGTATCTAATGATAATGAGGAGAGAGAGTGTCAAGATGAGTCGTGGAACTCAATTTTGCAGACTTAGCCATCCAAATCAACCAGACAAGAAAATGCAGAACAATTAGAGTTATGAAAAAATGGTGAAATGCTCGAGAGTGAACCCCTTTATATTGCAAAAAGAGAATTTAAAAGCAATGGAACTAGTATGATTTCACCTACTTCCTTGGTGCCGCTACATAATTTGGTATTTTATTTTTTCTGATCATGTTCTACGTTTACCTTGGTATAATCAAATAAGTGGTATTTTAAGCATTATACAAGTTGGTGCAATAGTAAGTGGAAGTAGTAACAACAATCTGGCCCTAGTCGTAAGTAGTTAGAACAGTAATAGCCATCTCATATCCATTGTGGCATCGAATACAATGTTACAACCTAATCCTAGAGGATTTATATTAGTTGGAACCCCAGTCACTAGAATGTTCGGGGTACAAGGAGGTTCATCTATGACAATGCCCAGGGTTTTGGGGAGAATCAAATGAAGAATATGTAGGACAACACTGGTTCCTATGTGAATCCATTTGGAACTCAAGAGGGGCACAAGATG
Organism: Larix kaempferi; assembly: GCA_027924585.1. Taxonomy (NCBI): domain Eukaryota; kingdom Viridiplantae; phylum Streptophyta; class Pinopsida; order Pinales; family Pinaceae; genus Larix; species Larix kaempferi. The sequence goes on from BSBM01000502.1 coordinate 20,647,309, forward strand.
CTTCGAAGCTGGTTGAATTTCAAAATACGTTAAGAGGCACAACACTCCATTGGTACATGAAATTGGTAGAAGATCAGGATGCTAATGTCCCACCATTGACATTGCAAGAAGTTAAGCAATTGTTTTTAGATGAGTTTCAATTACCAAAATTAGAGCAGTATGGGAATGTGGAACAAAGGTAAATCCTCTAGATACAAGTAGAGTCTGCTTGAAAATATACATAATGGTTCAAATATGTTCTGGAAAAACTCTCTTTCATTGTGCACGATGAGCATCACAAGGAGTGGTTCATCCAAGGTCTCTTTCCGCTAACTCGAATTCCATTATCACAACAAGTTATCGATTTTCCAAGAACTACCCTAGAACATGAAATGAATACTAATGCAATGTCTAGTTACCAAAGTGGATCTCAGATGGGGCCCTCTTCCAATTCATACTTTTCCCAGGTTCAAACCCAGATTGTGGTGCTAACAGAGAAGACCCATGAGTTATGTATATCAAATCCAAATCGAGAGCAAGTTTGGTGTACAGGATGCATGACTAAAGGACACCATGCATCATAATTTTTGCATTTATGGGGAATAATAATCCCAACGGGAGGATCGGCTGTGGGGGTTGCACAAGTCATAATAGAGGCACCTTTTCATTATCACATGTGCCATCCTCCAGGTCATTGCCCTATCTTGCAAAAATATTCCTCAATTTCAAATATCATACATTGTGAATTTTGTGGTTCTAAACTTCTACTACACATAACACGAACAAATGCAGAGCCTTGGATTCCTTGACTGATAAGTTGGGTCATTCCATTTTCTAAGTATTTGATCAACAATAGCCACAAGGAGAAGGTGGTGGAGGAAGAGGCCAAGGGGGAGCTGGCCGAGGAGGAGGGTGAGGGGTGCCATCTGATGTTGTAATTGTAATGAACTCAGACATGTTGCAAGAGATTGTACCCTTCCCAAAAAACCATGGTGTAGTTATTGTAAGGTGAACACCCATGGTACTGAAGACTGTTTGGAGCTTATCACAAAATGGGAAGATCGAATGTGATGACCTTATTGACCAACTAATTTTATTAATTATTAGCCCCACAATGGTTGTAATGCTGTTGGTTTTTCTATTACTCATGGAGGGGCTAGAATGAATGCATATATGAATAATCTGGATTCTTCTCACATTCAAAAAGAAGATTCGAAGGAACCTAAATTTGACCCATGGTGATAGACGGATATCTTCAAGGAAGCTATGGAGATGTTCCAACGTATGCCTAATCCAAAGGCAAGATATGATACAAATACATTCCAAGAGGTTGGTACAAGTGGTGCTACGACCCTAGGTAGTTGTGGAAGAAATTTGGATCCAATCTCGTCAGGGAAAATCAACCCCTTCACCATTTAGCTCAACCTTTTTACGGACATTTTGGAGGATGAAGCTGTGATTTGTAAGTTGTGGAAAACTCTGCACACTCTTTCTAATGTTGTAGATGAGGAAGTATAAATATGTGCTCCTCTCCCAAAAAGAAGGGCTAATATTATCCGAAGAAGAAGGAAGAAAATATCAGGAAAAGAGTTCAGGATGGATGCCCAGGTGGATGGGTATGATATCAAGAACGTAATTCTAGATTTGGGCTTTGATGTCAACATCCTTCCAAAGAAAGTCTGGGAGGCTATGGCCAAACCTTCCTTAGTTTACTCACTTATCTACTTGCAAATGGTGAACCAATATTTCATTTTCCCTATGGTCCGCCTAGAGAATGTCGAAGAAAATTTAGCAAGTGTTAAGACATCAATTGATTTTGAAGCAATTGAGATTATGGGTAAGACCGACCCTTATCTGGCCTTGTTGGGAAAAGAATGGGCATATGATAACTATGGTGCGATAGACCTAAAAAGAGAAACTATGATATTTGAGGTAGATGGTATGAATTTTACACAACCACTTGATCCTTATCAAGGCCCAAGATATACCAAATCCGTTCAAAAGAACATGGAGAAGGATATCTTGGTTAATATTTATAGGTTGAATGCCGAAAAAAGGGATGACTATGTGAATCCTACGATGAATGGATTAGTGCTTTTGATAGCGATTATGAAGAGGCTTTGAATGAATGGTAGAACATGCAACATGAGATCTCGTCTTGACAATGTGCGATGATAAAGTTAGTCCATTGGATTGTCGTAGAATTTCAACATCCTCCAATATACCATAGTGTCACCAACTTAAAAGGATTCTTAAAATATTTGAACACTTATGTTGTGAAGGAACTAAAGGTGTATGTTTTAGATGTGGCACTATGGGTTACTCCAGATCGATGGTGGGCCTTGCATCAGAATGACTTGCCTAATTGGGCTGTGTTCGAGACACTATGATAACTCAATTTGCTTCCTCCAAAGCAGCAAGGGGAACCAACCAAGTTGTGGAGATTTATAATGGTGATATGTACACCCTTGTCCATATTGATCGATGTGAACAACAATGGGAAACTAATGGATTAAATCCATAATTTTGGGTTCACCAATTTATTCATGACTTGGGATCCATTCGAAAATACTGGTATCTACATGAAGAAACACGAAGATAGATAGGTAGTTGGAAGATTGTGTAGTCATAATTTTGTGAGGATTTTTGGTTCATGGCGAAATCTAACCCAGTTACAAAATCTCTGAAGATAATCAAGGATAATATTTTTATAGATAGGTTGCAGAACATGGGGAATCAATTTGTTTTTCCATTCCACCAGGATATCCTTAGCTTGAAGCTCCCCATCAGCAAGATGGAGTCACCATTGTGTTACAGAATTATTGACAAAGAGGAAGGCGATCCATATGACTTGGAATACCTATGACATTTGATATTTAAATAATCGCGAGGATCTCGGCTGGTGCAGAATGAGAAACCATAAGAGGTTGGGAAGCCTTATAAAAAATCACTTAAGTTGCAGAAAGTTAATAGTAGAACGGAAGACAAACCAAATATGGAAGCCATATGGGATTATAGGGATGAACATACAGTGTCATAAATCATCTCTCTTCTAATGGAGTATGAAGACCTATTTATGCAAAATTTTACAGAGTTAAAAGAGGTTCAAGGTGACTTAGGGGAAATGAAGATAATACTGAAGCCTGACGCCAAACCTATGAAGCACTGAATGTATTGGATAAATCCTCGAGTCAAGGAGAAAGTAAAGAAAGAGACAGATCAAATGCTAGCAGCTGGCTTGATCTTCCATGTAGATAAATCTTATTGGATTAGTCTGATCGTCATCCAAAATAAGAAAGATACAAAAGACATCCGAGTCTATGCTAAGTATTGTAGCTTAAACTCAACTGGTGTACATGATCCATTCTCGATGCCTTTCAATGATGGTGTCCTTGACAAAGTAGTTGGGAATGAAGCTTACTCATTTATATATGGATTCTCGGGATATTATCAGGTTTCGATTGCGGAAGAAGACAAGAAAAAGACAACTTTCACTACTGAATGGGGCTCTTTTTCTTATAATGTGATGCCTTCTGGGATAAAGAATGCCCCTTCCATCTTCTCACACATTGTAATAGAAACATTTAAAGAGTTTATCCACAAGTTTATAGAACTATATATAGACGATTGGACTGTGTATATCTTGTTGAAGAGTCACATTGCACTGTTGCAATTGATGCTAGATTGTTACCACCAATTGCAAATCTTGCTAAACTTGAAGAAATGTATCTTTTTTGTGTCCTTTGGCAATATATTGGGCCATATTGTTTGTTGCGACAGGGTTTTGGTGGATCTTGTGAAAATTTCTATTATAGTGAACCTTCCACCTCCTAGTTCTGTTAGATAGTTGCATCTACCTTGGAACACACAGGGTATTACATGTGATTTATACATAGTTATGCCACCATTACAACTCCATTAGAACTTCTCATGAAGAAGACAAAACCATTGGATTGGAATGAAAAGTGTGACAAGGATTTTACAACCGTTAAGGAGAAAATGGTTAATGCCCCAATTATTGTGTTTCCTAATTGGGAAAAGTAATTCCATGTGCATGTTAATGCATTGAGTATCGCTTTAGGAGCTATCCTATCACAACCTGGAGAAAGAGAGACATATCATCCTATTGATCTCGTGAGAAAGAAACTTTCACATGTTGATTGCAACTACACAACTACACAACATGAAGGATTGGATCTGATTTATGTGTTGTAGAAGTTTCACCATTATCTATTGGGTGGGTGCTTTAAGCTCGTTACAAACCATTCTGGTCTAAGGTCGAATTTGTAGATGGTTGCTCATGTTCCAAGAATTCCCTTTTGAAGTTATAATGAAGCCATGGAAGTATAATCATGGTCTAGATCATCTTTCCTGACTGGAGACAGGGGAATAGGACTGCCCACTTGATGACTAGTTACTGGATGCATAATTATTTAGGGTTAGATTATGTTCTTTTAAGCTTTCATAGTGTGATGGTTTGTTATCCATGATTTCTGGATTCACTGTGTTAAGGAAAGGTTTATCGACATTTTGGACATGCGATACGTAGTCCATATTCAATCTCAAAAGGTAAAAAGAATGTTATAGAACATCCCATACCATACCGTCTGGAGGAAATTGCCTTGTTTCTCACTACAGGAGTTGCGCCAGAAAATTAAAGCACTGCAAAGAAGCCCCACCTAGTGGTTTGCGCTGTAGACTATCAACTAATTGTGGGACAATTGTATAAGCTTGGTACCAATGGAATTTTATGTCGATGTGTTTCTGATCATGAGTGGTAGGACATATTGTGGGAGTTTCATATGGGAATTGTGGGAGGACATGTTGGAGGGAAATCCATTGCAAGGAAAGTTCTACAAGCTGGGTTATGGTGGCCGATTATTTTCAAGGTTGTTAAATCTTATGCTCATATATTTGATGTGTGTTAGTGAGTGGGAAAACCCTCTCGGCGTTATGAGATTCATATTCAACTCGTCCTTGCACTCCAAGTATTTGATAAATGGGTCATGTATTTCATTGGGCCCATTAACCCTTCCAAAAATCATTCAAAGCCTTGGTACATTATTACCGCCACAAATTATCGGACAAAGTGGGATGAATTTCAACCAACCAAGGATTGTTTAGTAGAAACAACAACTCAATTTATCTATGAGAACATTATCACTCAGTTTGGATGTCCTCAAATCCTCACCAGCCACCAAGGAATTCACTTTATGAGCAACACAATTGTGTCACTAACAAGAGAGTTTCTTATCAAGCATCACAAGAGTAGTCCATACCATCCCTGGGAAAATGGTATAATCGAGGCTTTCAAAAAAGCTTTGGAGATGGGGTTAACCAAGGTATTTTCTGCAAACTAAGATGACTAGGATGAATGAGTTCCTATAGGTTTATGGGCTTACCAAACTACAGCTAAGGAACTATATAAGCATACTCTTTTTCAGTTGGTCTATGGAAGAGAAACAATAGTCCCTGTTGAGTTTATCATCCCAAGTCTATACATAGAACATACTACTCATATGACCAATGATGAGTCAGTTACGGAATGGTTGGAAGATTTAATGGAATTAGAAGAACCACACTTTTTAGCAAAATTTCACACAATTGTGGCAAAGGAAAGGAAAAAAGCATGTCGTGATCACCATATCAAGAAGAAGCATTTCAACAAAGGAGATCATGTTTTATTATATGACAGTAAATTTCTCAAGAATATAGTAAAACTTTAGATGCTCTGGTTAGGATATTTTATCGTCATAGACATATGCAAGTTTGGTGCATTTAGGCTTGTGCAACTTGATGGAGTTCTTCGACAGGGATGGGTGAATGGTTCTCACTTGAAGCCCTATGTTTCTGCCTCATAATATAGTTATTTAACACTCCTCTTATAGCGTGTGTAGTAGAGCAATAGTTAGAGTCAAAATTTTGGTTTTGGTTGTTTTGAAATCCAATTGTGTATGCCTTACTCATTGTCTGTGTTTTGCATAATTTATTTATGAAGCTTTTTGAGGTAGGTAGAGTAACCCCTTATGGTTAGAGGGGGAACTAACATATTCCAAGTTTTGAATCAGTCTTACATATTCGGTTACGGGATTTAAATTTTGTGCCCCATCACTTGGACCATTCCCCTCAACATTAAAGAGTTGATAAGAATGATTAGATTGCATTTAGGTCTCTCTCGTGCCAAATACTTGCTCCATAATTTTGCAATTAAAGCTAGCCGCATCGAGCCTCCACTACACATGTAATAAATGAAGCTAAAAATATTATTGTTAACATGGTTGAGTCATAAATACTATCAAAATCCAGCTAAGTACCCACTTTGTATTCTTGTAAGATTATAGACTGTTGGCCTGGAGCCTTCACAACCTGTTGTACACAGTAACTACCGTGATTCTCGATGCCCTACTATCTACAAGGTATACAATAGATGAATCCCAAGGATGGGTAAAGTGACCATAGGAAAAGATTTAGTTTCCAAGAGTGTCACTAGACTAAAAGAGGCCATCCCTATTGAGATGTAGGATCCAAGAATTGTGGTGATAGGTGATTTATACAGGAAGGTTGACTAGACTAGGTTGATCGACATGGATTTTTCTGATGGAGATTTGTATCCGAACATGTGGCTAGATTTCTATATGGATTATATCCCACTCAACACTATAGATTTCATAGTCGTTTGGAAACCAACATTCGAGTCTCTTAGGAAGTCTAAATTGGCTCCGTTAAAAGACATACTGTTACACCTCAAAATGTCACATTTATGTGTCCTACTTGAGTTGTCTATTTCATCACCATGAAAATGTGGTTATTGTGCTTCCTAGAGGTGTTCTAGAGGGAAAACTAAATCCTATTATGGTCCCTAAACATGTTGGGAATATAAATCCATCATTAGGAGGTCGAAATCCACTTCAACCAACCCTATTTTGAGCCATGAACAAGAAATTTCGCCCCCTTACCCTTGTCTAGGGAGTGATAATTCCCTCTTTGTCACTTTGTGGCCTTCTTTGGGGGATCAAATGTTTTCCCAAAATAATTTTCCTTGAGTTTAGGATCAATATTTGAGAGAGATTTTGGGAGGTTGGGTCTACCCTTCGAATCCTTCCCTCCATGACATTCTAAGAATGTTAATCCTCTCAAGATCCATGATATCCTCCTGTGATCCAAACCTTCCTACATGGTAGTTTGGCCTCCCAAACGCTATAAATGAAGCTCCTACCTTGAATCCCACACATGTAAAGTATTCTTGGAGATTCCATCGTTATGTTAGTTTGATTCTCAAAGGGTCTGGAAGGGATGCTTGGAGGAGGTACTACTGCAAAGTAAGGTATACCATTGTACATGCTTCTTTGTGGATTTCCATTAATACAACTTGGACTATTTCTCCCATATATGTATTCATTTACATGTATGATTACTATTGTTGCATTCAAATTCAGTAGGATATTTTATGCCTAACTTGTAGAAGGAAGGTAGTCTCTTGTGTTGTCTCTACAGGATCTGCTCGGATTTGGAGCTTTGGACATCAAGCCTAAAGGATGGAGTGGCGAGGACAACTGTCAGTAAGGAGGTAAGTCATCTACCCTCCCTCACTCTTATTCCTTCTTGTCTTGTTGTATGTGTAAATCCTAGGCCTAGGAGAAAGTTAGAGTCCATTTGTTTTGAATTTGTCTTGGATTAGGGATCTAGGGAACCTTTACATGTCTAAGAGGGATTCTACCTATCCGAAGGGAGAATTTCCTACAACAGAAACTGGTGACCATATTGGGTATCTTTCCCTAGTTTTTAACCCCTTTGAGTACTTGCTTGGGTGATTTAGTCTCTTCAAGTGTTATTTTATTTTGACTTGTTTTTGTCTTCTCGGATCATTATTGAGAAGCATTTTGAGCCTAAGACCTAATCCATTCTTGGATCTAGGCAAAACCATTAATTTTACCAACTTTCTAAAAATTCATCACCCCCCCAAAGGAGCTTACAGAGCGACAATTCTTGATTTCCCCCCCCTTCTAGTTGTCTAGGGAGGGATAATTTCATTTTTTTTCCTCTTCTAGTCTACTAGGGAGCGAAAATACCATTTTTTTGCTCTATCTGTGAAGGGAAGGGAGCGACATTTCCCTGTCTGGGGCATTTTTTGGGTCTGTTGGCTTGGGTTTGCTCAGTATTTTGACTCAATAGTGTTTTTGTGAGCCTTTTCTACCCGATTGAAGTTGTGCATACTCTTCATCCGAGCATTTGATTTCTTTTTTAATCCTTTTGAGATCCCTCTTGTTTTTGGTCAATCCTTGGAATCTTGAAACCAACTTAGGTCAACTTGGTCTCCTGTTGAATTCATCACTTCCCTGACTTGGTTCGTCTTGTTCAATGGAATTTAAGCCTTTATTACATTGATTCTAACATCATCAAATCTTGTTTGTCTATGTTTGGGACCTACTTGAGTGATTTGGAAAGTGAAGTGTTGTTTGGGCCTTTTACACCAAATTTTCTGTCTTCTTGTGTTTTGGGTGAAATTACCAATCCCTTTCAAGCCCAGGAGTTGGTATCCCTATTCTATCTCTTCCTTACCATCCGATATTATTTGGATTGAATATTTAAGATTTCAAAAGGTCTCTTTTGTGTTGTTCGGTTTGATTGGTTTGTAAGTCAAAAGATTGAAAGTACTCGGGTGATCCAATTCTTCTCAATTTCGTTTCCTTGAGTGGGTACTTGTCTTATTCAACTATTTGAATTTAGATTGATTGTAAAAGTATTTGAATTCCTCCATTTTAAGTAGAAAAAAAGAAGAAAACTTGTCTTTTGAGTCGTTTGGTGCAATTTGAAAGTGCTTGGAAATTGAAAGCTTTCATTGTCTTCTTTGGCCTTAGATTAGCTACATTTGTCATTGGGTCTCTAAATTGATTCAAAGAAGATTATATTTCAATTCTTTTGAGCCATTTGAAAGCATTTGAAAAGTAGAAAGTTTTCTCTCATCTTTATCTTTAAGTTCTTTTGAAGAAACATTGAATATTCTCAGATTGAAACAAAAAGTCATTTTTCGAGTCTTTTCATGCAATGAGGGAATCCTTGAAAGTGCAAGAGTGTTTCATCTTCTTTGATACTTAAAATTTTGTAAAGGGAATCCAATCTATCAAATTAAAACAAAAAAGTTATTTCAATTCTTTTATCCAATTTAGGGGTTTTGAAAGCAAGAAAACAAGAAAAAGTTTTTCTTATTCTTTTGGTGTCCGCTTGAAGGATTTTCTTGTCACATTAAGGTTCAAATTTTGGTGAATGTTTAGAGTTTAGTTTGGCATTGTATTCATCCATAAAAAGGAAAATAAAATTGCATTGGCATCGGGTGTTTGTTTCATTAGAAACGAAAAATCTCTCTCTCTCTCTCTCTCTCTCTCTCTTGCTCTCTCTCTCTCTCTCTCTCTGTCTCTCTCTCTCTCCGTTCATCGAATTGAATACTTGTGCATCTCATTTAGTTTGCATGATATAAAGTCGAGTCTTCACACCATTAGTTTCATTTCCGTTTACCCTTTTGAGTCAAGAACAATCTTAAAATCTATCACGCGCTAATAAAATTAATTAGAATTTTTATTTTTACAGCGCACCAACAATAGTGTAGGAATTAGATATTTTGAACTAGGAAAAGTGAGTAAATTGTCTAAGAGCTACTAAAACGAGACTATGAACACTAATGAGCGAAAATCCATTATTAGCGTGAAGTGGTTGTTGGGAAAGATCCTCTAACACAAGAGTCAAGCGATAGGAGAAGTCCATAAGAGTGTTCAGACTGGTACCCAAGATTCTCTCTTAGTGAGGTTATGCAAGTTACAGAGTAATCTTAGTAGTGGCAAGTCCTCGGGGTGACACCACTATTTGAGTTACTTTGGGTCTAAGACAATTGTCTTATGTTCCCTGCCCATTCACAGAATCCCTCTCCCAGGATTGTTCCGCTAAACCACCAAGCGTGAAGTGGTAGCCTTATTTGCTTTTCCTAGGTTATCTCCCAAGTGACTACAATGGTGGTGTTGTCAGTACCTGACACATACATGCAACACACTATTTTGGCTCCTTAGGAGGGTACTTGGTTACATCTGATACTTGCACCTCTGGAAGTCCATTACGGAGTAGTTGTGGGTAACTGCCTATCGCTTCTTCGTTGATGGCTTGATATCCCGTCTTTGAAAGATCCCTTACTCATTGATTTCTTGGTTGATTACCTTTAGTTTTGATTAGGGGTGTGCTCTTTGTACATTCATAGATGGCCTTATGGATTGTTTTTGTAATTATTATTATTATTACTTTATATTTACAATGGTTGATCACAGTTTAATAAGGCCTCTTAGAATGTAAGGTTTAGATCCTGAAAACAACGAAACTTTACCACCACCAGATTCACAAGGCCCTTCTAACGAAGGAAATATAAACGAAGAGATTTTTTATGAGGAAGGGAGTTTTACCCCCAAAATCAACCAACCCGAAGGGATTATGGAAACTATAGAAGAAGAGGGTTTCTTCCCTACCCCAAAACCCCCAGGTTTTTTACGTCCGATAGTACAGTTACCATCAACAAGTTATTTGGAATTTGTTATATCTCATCGCTGCCAACCCGAGACATACTACAAAAGGACATTAGGCATGGACATGCCTGGACCCTCAGATGAATTCCAAGGAATTTACTTTCCATCCAATTCTACTATTTTTAATCATACCACAGTTACTTCACATATTGTGACAACTTCAACTTTTCCTTCGGGGGGTACATAAATTCAGAAACCACTTAACTTTCCGTAACCACCTATAGGTCACACCACTAGATTTTTTCCTATGCTATTACCAAGTGAGTTGCTTGGTTGACCCATACTACCTCCCTCTAGTGGAATGGTTAACAATCCACCTGCTTCGGGAATCGTGTTGAGTCGTTTGTTTTTTCCTAACCCCACTGAAACAAACAATACGATCACATCTTCAATGCCAAATGTTCCCCTATTGACTACCGAGGGACAAGCTTCAGCTGGGGGAAACCGTTATCTACTCGACAAGCATCTAACTGGATAATTTATCTGGCTTGGTGCTATTAGTATCCAACCGTTGAGTGGAGGAAAAATTTACCAAACCAACCCCTCCATGGATACTACCACACCCCTCCATGTTGGTTTACCTTACCCGAGGGCTATTAATTTTCCTTGGATCCAATCGAACTCGATGGGTACACCTCTACATGGATTGTTACCCAATCAAAAAATGAACCCCATGTTGACTACTTTTCAACCCCCCCAATCCCAATATATGGGAGGACTAAACTATGTTCCTACTGGTATTTCAATGCCTTATCAATATTACTTGTATCCACAACCAAAATGACAATTACCTTTTCTGGCTACTTTGGATCTACCAGACTTGTTGTGGTGAACAAATGACCCCATCCAACATTCCTAGTTTTGGCCTCCCATACTTTCCAAAATCCCATCGGATATTCCCAAATTTGATTGAAAACCTGGTGAGGATCCCAATAAACATGTAATGACTTGTCATTTATGGTGTTCCTCGAACTCTTTAATGGATGATTCTATTTGTTTGAATTTTTTTCAAAGGACCCTTACTGGTACTGCAACTAAGTGGTATATCAAATTATCACGACACTTCTTCGAAGATTTTAACTCCTTCGCCATGGCCTTTTTGATGCATTTTCAATTACCAATCCGATACGAAATCAATATTGGGCTCTTAAATTCACTAAGAAAATACACTTCCAATCATATCTATGACCCCATACATGAGTGGAGGAGGTGGTGTAGATTAATTAAAGCTACTATCCTGGACCAATTGTTAGCTGATTGGTTTACAAAGTCATTTTTTCCACCTATAGCCAAGGATGTTTCCATGGGAGTTTCTGTAACAAAGGAGAAGGAAATCAGCCGTTCCCAATATTTGGATTTGGTTTACTCCTAATCCGACACATTATACAACATGATCCCTAATGCTCCTCGTCCCACAAGTGACCCTTCAAGACCTTCCGCAAAGCCTCCTGTCAACGACAATGTGGGTTCCGTGAAGACACAGTCTGTAACCCAACTGAATGGACTACAAACTCAATCTAGCTCCACTCCAGTCCCACACCAGACTGTTAGCAACACCAAAACCACTCCTTCTCTTGCTCAAACTTCAGAGGTGAATACGGTCCAATCCTCTTCATCTCAATCATCTGGATGAAAGAAGAAAAACAAAGGAAAATCCAAAAATCCTTTGAACTAGTAGGAGAATCCCAAAACTCAAAAAAAAATGTTGAAACTAAACCTAAGAGGAAGGAAAAGTTTCCATGCCTGATATGCGAAGGTGACCACTACACCAAAGACTGTCCTCGTCGTGAGGAAGTCAATAAGTTCTTGAAAGGTGCCTCCCAACTGGTAGTATTGAATGACCCTTTTCCTCCACAACATAAACAAATGGTTGTGCATAACACTAATCCCCCACAAGGTCGAAACCCAAACCATCCCCATCAAGGGGATGCATTCCCGAATGTTGATATTTTCATGTGTAATGAGATGATCGATTTAACTACCAGGTCACAAACATATGAACCCCTTCCAGATAAAACATCTAATGGAGGTAATCCTGACAAGAATTCCACATACACATCCACTACTCCTTCCCCTCCTTCGGTCCCTCTTCAAATAGAGAATCCCATTTCTAACTTTGTGTTGTGCCCACCTAAGGCCATCATTCGAAAGGTGACATTTAATCCAAGTTATCATGCCACTCAAAATTATAACACTGTTGATGATTTGAACCAAGCACCTTGTGCCTTGTTTACTCTCAAGGTTTTGCAAAACCATCCTAGTCAGAGTAGAATCCTTTTGTCATCCCTTGGAGTCGCGGATTCGAAAACATCGAATTCCATTAGGTTTCATCTGGGATATCTTAAAATGAGGCTTTCCCACCAACTTGCGTTTCAAATTAATACCACTGTTTATGGGAAAAGCATCCATCACATTGTTTTGGATGAAGGTGTCTATACTTCTATTATGTCTTTATCCTGTATGAGAGCCTTAGGTTCTCCTGATGTCAATTGATCTCCTACAACCCTTAAAGCATTCAATGGTCGTGGTTGTAAACCGTATGGAATTTTACCCTTGTTATCCATGGAATTAGGGGGTAAAACCGTTTCCATTAATGTGGAAGTCGTAGACGCGCCCTTCGATTATAATTTGCTACTTGGTCAAAATTGGTTTTACGCTATGAATGTTGTCACTTATTCAGTTTTTCACTTAGTGAAATTTCCCCATCAAGAGAAAATTGTGACGATAGACCAACTTGACTATTGTACGCAAAATATCCATGACAACTCTGCCCATAATGCTCCCCTTTTGGTACATTCAAAACTTCATTATGAGGGTGTTGGAGTAGGGTTGTTTAAAGACTATTCACTCATGGGAGTCTTACCTTTACCTATTCCTGCCCCTCTGTCGCAAGTTTCCATGGTTAACATGATCTAATCCATGGTACAACAATCCCCTGAATCATTTGATCCTCAGGTAGTACCTAGTCCATATGAACTAAACCCTTCAATGGGGGTATTAGAGCTTGATCTCCTCCTTGTTACCCCTATTGAGTCTCTTGGCATGCATTTTTTCCAGAGTATTATTCTTTCGTTCGATGTGTTAGATTTTCAACTTTTAATCAATACTTATCTAGGATCTTATTGAGAGAATAATAAGCATAACATAAACACAAGAGACACAAATATTTTCCTCGGGGAAACCATAAAGGAAAAATCCCCACAACTTCCTCAGAGATAGAATGATCACCAATACAATGTCACAAAAGTAAAACCAAAAAATAGAGATGGTCTTGAACAACTTCTCTCTTCTCCACTTATGTGAACTTGTACTCCTTCTCACTAATGCGAACTTGAGTGAGTGAGTGAATGGATAAATGAGAGAGCCTAGCTCTCTATTTATACTTTACTTTCACTTTACCTTTTTCACTTGACAAGTCGGCCTCAACTAAAGTTGACTGAGCCGACTCCTCTAGGGGACTTGAAAACCCCAATACAAATGACTCTTGGGGGAACTAATGCCCTGACTTACAAAGGAGGATTTACCTCAATGACTTTACATGAACAAATACAATAATGACTTCCCCGACCAGAGGAATAAACATCTCCGTCGGAGGTATAAATAAAATACAATATAAAATACAAGTGAATATATTCTGAAGTTACACTTACATTAACACTCCCTCTTAACTAGGAAGGTATTCTCTTGACACAGTCATCAACACATTTGGACACAAGTCTTAGTTGCTGGATTAACAATGCTGGAACATCATCATCAACACTAGATTGTTGTCTTCATTATTGCTGCAATACTCGTCATGTCGACCATCAATTAGTGATAGATCTTGATTATACACGTCATAGGAAGTTCTACAGAGCCAACCCTTTTTCATGCTGGATGTAGGCCTAGCCCTCATGTAGGTATTCATCATATCTGTGAGCAAGCCATCAAGTAGGTGCAGCCCAGGACCAATCATTACATTTCCTTTGCAAATACCTGCATCTCCTACTGCTGCCTCATCATATTCAGATCATCTCATTGTCACACGGAGCACAACACAGATGCACATCACACAACACTTACATCGACCGACATGGGAGGACCTTCCTACCACCATTTGGGAAAGGCTCAACACTTACATCAACGGCCATGGGAGGACCAATCTACCACCATGCCGGAATGGCACAACACTTACATCAACGAACATGGGAGGACCAACCTACCACCATGTCGGAATGGCACAACACTTACATCAACGACCATGGGAGGACCAGCCTACCACCATGTTAGAATGGCACAACACTTATATCAACAACCATGGGAGGACCAACCTACCACCATGTCGGAATGGCACAACACTTACATCAACGACCATGGGAGGACCAACCTATCACCATGTTGAAATGGCCCCGACACTTATGTCAACGACCATGGGAGGAACAACCTACCACCATGCTGGATTAGCCCCAACACTTATGTCAACGGCCATGGGAGGACCAACCTACCACCATGTTGGACTGGCCCCGACACTTATGTCAATGGCCATGGGAGGACCAACCTACCACCATGCCAGACTGGCCCATGTGCATCTGCGTCTTCTGGACTCATCACTTCCCCTTGGAAGGACCCTCGATATGAAGAACACCAAGCTTCTCTCTGAAGTACTCAAAATTTACTCTGGCTAGTGGCTTGGTAAACACATTGTCTATCTACTTGTCCATTGCAACATACTGGAGCTTCACTACTTCTCTCTGCACCATATCCTTGATATTGTGGTACTTGATCTCAATATGCTTTGACTTGTCATGGAACACTGGGTTCTCAGACAACTTCACACAACTCTGGTTGTCACAGAAGATACAAGTCGCCTCTAACTGGAGATCAAACAAATCAGACAGTAGCATCCTAAGCCACACTACCTCACAACTAGCCAAACAAGCTGCAACATACTCTACTTCAGCTGTACTCAGTGCCACGCAGGACTGTTTCCCGCTAAACTAGGAGATCACACTTGATCCCATACTGAAGCAGAACCCCGAAGTGCTCTTCCTATCTGCGACACTACCTGCCCAATCCGAATCAACATAACCCTGCAGGTTAACCTTTTGATTCACATCATATCTGATCCCATAATCCACTGTACCCTTTAGGTAACTCAATATATGCTTTGCAACAACTAGGTGAACTTGTCTCAGATTCATTAGGAACTGGCTCAATGTGTTCATAGCAAAGCGTATGTCTGGTCTTGTGTTCGTTAGGTACATCAATGACCCAATCATCTGACGATACATCGTGGAATCAACTGAATCTAATAAAGCATCATAAAGTAGCTTCAAGTTTGATGCCATGGGTGTGGCCATAGCCTTGCAGTCCATCATTCTGAATCTCTTCAGTATCTCCACTGCATATTTCCCTTGTCCAAGGAAGATCCCATCCGCATTCTGCCACACCTCCATGCCTAAAAAATAATGCATCATACCTAGGTCCTTTATCTCGAACTCCGTGGAAAGTTTCATCTTAGTATCTGCAATGAGCCCATCCTCCCCTGTTACAAACAAGTCATCTACATAGAGTAGAAGTATCATTGATTTCCCACTTCAAACTTGTAGTAAAGGTTGGAATCTTCTTTACTCTTGGTAAAGCCCAAGCTCATCAGTAAACTATCCATCCTGCTGTACTGTTGGGTGTGTTATATCTCTTCACATGGTGGGTGCATGTACACCACAATCCCCTCCCCAGTAGTGATTCGGCTACGCCGGGTGCGGCAGGAGGGGGGGGTAGCCCGCCAGCCCCCCCCCCTTCATTTCGGACCGTAAATTTTTTTTTGCTGTTTTTTGCTGTTTCGGCCCATTGTATTATATCCGATTCCGCTGCCTCCAATGGCGGAAGTCGTGCGACAAGAAGGGTCCCTGCTTGGACACCTTCCACTGGTCAAGTTTTCTGATTTCAACCTCGGAGACTACAGAACATATCCTCCGTTTGCGCCTGATCACTATCTGACGGTAGTCTATAATCCGACCATAAAGGTTGATGAATTCGTCCCGAAGGAATTTGCAGCAAACTTAGAGAAGCCTGGACTTTTGAACCTGTTGAAGCTACCGCACTTCGAGCACAGCAATGAAGTCAATGCAGTTGTTAAGGCATTGCTATCCTGCGTTCATGGTGGTTACCTTTGGCTGGGGAGGCCAATCGATTTAAATGTCGACTTGATTCATCGTATTACCGGCCTATCTAAGGTTGGTAAGGACCCCAATATTCATTTTGTTGGTAAAGATAAGGACAGAAATTTGGCTGCACAGCTGGTGCAGAAATACAAATTGACAAGAGGAGGTCGGGCTTATGAACTCACTATAGTTGAGGATGAAGCACTTATATTTATAGGAAGTCTGCTTGCAGGCAGACTTCTCACAAAGTGCAAACCTAAAGAAGTCACTGGAGCTGTCGTGGAGCTCGCAATCGCAGTTGCGGAGGGAGAGCAGTACAATTGGTCTCTCTTCCTCCTCAATTCTTTCTTGGAAGACTGCCGAAACGTCCAAGACACCGCCGGTCAGTTGTTCCATTTTTCTTGGCTTTTAATTTTATGCGCCTTTATTGGGTGGAAGGATCCCCCCAACACTCAGTTCCTTCCGCGACGTGCAGGAGAGGTTGCAGGAATGCGCTATGCAAACCTCTGGGATTCTAGTAATCCCGCGAAGCGCAAGATGAACCGCGCTGTCTTTTGTGAATATTACCATCTCCTCAAAGATACCATTCAAGAAATGCCGAGGTTGAGTGAGGAGACAACACAAAGATATGGAACTAAGTTGGTCTTTTCTGCCAACTTGCACGAAATTTACCTCCGCCCTTGCGGCATTCAAGAAGAATGGGCCGTAGGCCTTTACAGGATGACCACTGAAGATGTTGAAGAAACTGTCAAGTCTTGGTCGGATGAATGGAGGGAGGCCGCTGAAATCGCATCCGCAATGCCACCCCCTGCTGCGCAAGAGAAGGATAAGGGCAAGGAAGTGCCTGAGCAAAGAAGTGAGGAAGGTTCAACAGAACCAGCGGCCAAGAAGCAGAAGGTGTCGCATCCCTCTGAGACCATTGCCTCGGGGATCGACCAGTACTTGAAAGAGCAATTTCGCGAGCTGCAGACCATGCACGCTCACATCAAAAGTGCTCTGGACCTGCAGTTCGTGGAATTAAAAGGTCTCGCAGGAAGAGTTGCGTAGACCCATGCGCCAGCATCTACTTCGCAGGCGCCACAGGAACCTACAAGTACCGAGCGAGTTGAAGTACTTGTAGAGAGGCATACTGTCGTGCACATCCCGCCTACAAGCATGACACTTCCGGATCCTTTGGCCGCACTGCAGGTAAATGCAGTTGGCCCCGTTGAAACAAATTTGTCTTTGATTCCGATAGAAACCTTGCAGTTAGTGTTGGCTTGGTTTTGCAACCAAGCTTAGTGCTATGGGCACCTGCTAACTAGTAGCAGCAGTTTCAATAGAAATAAATAACAATAAACTAAATCTAAACTAAACTAAACTAGCATGTGCATTTTTGAATTAAAGAACAAGAACAAGAAATATGAGAAATAATTTTGTATTAAAAAATGGGGGGGCAAGCCAATGCTTGCAATAAGAATACCTTCGATTGATGAAGATAGTTGGGAGGCTCCAATGGTGAGCAGCTCCAATCTCCAATGGGTCCTTTCTCCAAGGTTGCTACAATGGCCAAAACTCAAGGGAGATTTTGGCAGCATGAGGACAGGAATATGGATGGATGTGAAATGAGGAGCCCCTACCACCTTTTTATAGGTTTTGGTGGTGGGGAATACCATTTGTGGTTTTGTGGAAACCAATGGTATTGACCAACATGGTTTAGGTACTTTTCCCTCCTTTTTCCTTTTTTGAATAAAATTAATATTTTTATTCCCTTTTTAATATTTTGGGAATTTTGGACCCTTTTTGAGGGTTTTTTATGCTTTTTTAGGAAAAATAATCTTTTTAAGTGGGAAAAGGGGTGTACTAAGGTCTTTTGGTGACCTTTTGTTGGATTCAGAGGCTCAGATGATGAAAAAAGTGGACAAATGGGTCATGTGAATAAGGGAATGAGCTAGTGAGCACTTTTTAGGTGTTAACAGTTAGTGCAAGAGAAGGTCTCTATTGAGTTGAGAGCTAGAGAGCTCTCCACATTCCATGCAAACCAAAGAATGCAATCGCAGGAGATAGAGCTGAAGGCAGGCTACAAGAATATCTCTGAGAAGCTTGCACTTTATGAGGCACAAGACACTGGGATAAGGAACGTAGTTGATGAAATCGCCCAGGAGCTGTCGGCCTGCGAGATTCAACCACACCTTCCTCTGGTTGAGAAAGTTCAAATTATTGGTGGAAGGGTGAAATCCCTAGAGCAGGAAATAGTTGCTATGGCTGAAGACCATAGAACGCAGATCGCCGAGTTGGAAGCTCGTGTTGTAGCGCATTCTACAGATGATAGGCAGGAACAATTTGAAGCACTGTGCAGAGCTTCCACACAAATGAAATCCAGAGCAGATGAAGCCGAGAACCTGATGACCCAAGCTATGGAGGCTTGGACTGAGCTTGAGAAGCTCCCTTTCAAAATCGGTCTTTTGGAACAGGTACAAGCAGCAGAACAGTCCCTAATTGTTCTGACTGAAGAAGCTAAGGCATTAGAAGGCTTAGCAAAAATGAGGAAAATGAGCGAAGTGCGCAGAATACAACAGCAACTGCACAAGCTCAGAAATGAAGATGCTAAACTCACCAACAGCATTCAGCCATTTATGGATGAGTATGCTGAACTTGCTGCTCAAGCCGAGGCAAAGATCAAAGAAATTGCTGAATCTCAACAGTTGGTTGATGGCATAACAGAAGAAGAAGCCACTGCAGAAATGGTGTAGACAGCTGTGGAGTGCATCGATGAAATGGACTCCGCTATTGCACAGTGGAAGAACACATTTTCCGCGACCAAAGCAAAGGCAGATGCGCAAGTAAAGCGACACACGCTAGTGCGAGTGGCTCGAGGACGAGCCACAAGTAAGTGTTAGGGGCCTATTGGAGCCTAGGCCACAGCTATGGTAAAGCTGCGAATTTTGAGGAAAAAGCACAAGTGTTGAAAGGAAAGTGCTAATTTTGAATAAGCACCAATTTTGGGCAGAAGTGAACGGTGCGCAGTACGGCACCAGATGGACGAGCTCAGCATAGATTACGGACAGGAAATCATGGATCTCGCGTGCACACGTCAAAGGAGAATGAATGTGGTTGAGTAGAGAGCTCAGCTACCACAATAAATGAAGCGACGGAATAGAGGGCTCAGCTACCCTCATTAAGGCTAAGTACAAAAGTTATGGTTGCTCTGATCAAGGAAGAGCAACGGACCAAAGCAATGAAGGCGAAGGACAAGGAGCAGTGAATGATGAAGCGACGCCCATACCCGCAATCTGCGCCGGAAATCGCGGAGCCTGCAGGAAGCGGCGACGTGACTGCAAGCGGCGCCTATAGTACACCTAGCCATGTTCGTGGTTAGGGTTTTTGGGGATTATTGCTGGGAAAGGCCCACAGTTTTGTAAAGGTGCAACCCTCAGGGCCACCTATATATATGTGTAATTGTAAAGGAAGAAGGTTAGCTAGTTGGTGGAGATATGTTGGTTGGTTAGCTAGCCATTAGATGTTTTAGACACCAGAAGGTTAGATGTGAGACGTTAGCCATTAGATGTTAGATAAGTTGGAGAAGTGATAGCTGTGGAGCTAGTCACTGAGTTGCAGACAGTCTGAGTCGACGTCTGAACCATTGTAATCTCTGTAGAAGAAGAGACTAGATCTAGAGAAGGGCTCCCAGCTGTGTGCGTGGAGTTTCCTGGAAAGATCTAAGGCTGCAGCTGTGTGCGCAACATACCGTGTAATTCCATTTGAGATTAATATAAGATACACTTCCCGTGGATGTGGTTTCCCCGTGGAGGTGAACTACATAATTCTCGTTGTTATGATGCTGTGTTGTGTGAATGCATGTTTTAGTTTACTATCTGCGTTTACATGAATGTTTCCTTGTATTCATGAATGAGTATATAAAGCAAGTCCTTGAAGTTCCCTTAGAAGTTATTCTCGCGCACTATCGAAGGAATCGATAAGAGCACTATCGCCGCAGCGCTTAGGGAATGCGTTACTGCGCTGGGCGCGTAAGCAGAAACAATACATAGAGTATCAACGCAGAGGGTAATTTTGGGCTGTTTTTTGTTGTTTTGGCCCATTGTATTCTATCTAATCCCGGTAATGGTTATGCATAACACTAATCCCCCACAAGGGGGAAACCCAAACCATCCCCATCAATGGGATGCATTCCCGAATGTTGATATTTTCATGTGTAATGAGATGATCGATTTAACTACCAGGTCACAGACATATGAACCCCTTCCAGATAAAACATCTAATGGAGGTAATCCTGACAAGAATTCCACATCCACATCCACTACTCCTTCCCCTCCTTCGGTCCCTCTTCAAATAGAGAATCCCATTTCTAACTTTGTGTTGTGCCCACCTAAGGCCATCATTCGAAAGGTGACATTTAATCCAAGTTATCATGCCACTCAAAATTATAACATTGTTGATGATTTGAACCAAGCACCTTATGCCTTGTTGACTCTCAAGGTTTTGCAAAACCATCCTAGTCAGAATAGAATCCTTTTGTCATCCCTTGGAGTCGTGGATTAAAAAACATCGAATTCCATTATGTTTCATCTGGGATATCTTAAAATGAGGCTTTCCCACCAACTTGCGTTTCAAATTAATACCACTGTTTATGGGAAAAGCATCCATCACATTGTTTTGGATGAAGGTGTCTATACTTCTATTATGTCTTTATCCTGTATGAGAGCCTTAGGTTCTCCTGATGTCAATTGATCTCCTACAAGTGAATATATTCCGAAGTTACACTTACATTAACACTCCCTCTTAACTAGGAAGGTATTCTCTTGACACAGTCAACAACACATTTGGACACAAGTCTTAGTTGTTGGATTAACAATGCTGGAACATCATCATCAACACTAGATTGTTGTCGTCATTGCTGCTGCAATACTCGTCATGTCGACCATCAATTAGTGATATATCTCGATTATACTCGTCATAGGAAGTTCTACAGAGCCAACCCTTTTTCATGCTGGATGTAGGCCTAGCCCTCATGTAGGTATTCATCATATCTGTGAGCAAGCCATCAAGTAGGTGCAACCCAAGACCAATCATTACATTTCCTTTGCAAATAATTGCATCTCCTACTGCCGCCTCATCATATTCAGATCATCTCATCGTCACACGGAGCACAACACAGATGCACATCACACAACACTTACATCGACCGACATGGGAGGACCTTCCTACCACCATTTGGGAAAGGCTCAACACTTACATCAACGGCCATGGGAGGACCAATCTACCACCATGCCGGAATGGCACAACACTTACATCAACGAACATGGGAGGACCAACCTACCACCATGTTGGAATGGCACAACACTTACATCAACGACCATGGGAGGACCAACCTACCACCATGTTAGAATGGCACAACACTTATATCAACAACCATGGGAGGACCAACCTACCACCATGTCGGAATGGCACAACACTTACATCAACGACCATGGGAGGACCAACCTATCACCATGTCGAAATGGCCCCGACACTTATGTCAACGACCATGGGAGGAACAACCTACCACCATGCCGGATTAGCCCCAACACTTATGTCAACGGCCATGGGAGGACCAACCTACCACCATGTTGGGCTGGCCCCGACACTTATGTCAATGGCCATGGGAGGACCAACCTACCACCATGCCAGACTGGCCCATGTGCATCTGCGTCTTCTGGACTCATCACTTCCCCTTGGAAGGACCCTCGATACGAAGAACACCAAGCTTCTCTATGAAGTACTCAAAATTTACTCTGGCTAGCCGCTTGGTAAACACATTGTCTATCTGCTTGTCCATCGCAACATACTGGAGCTTCACTACTTCTCTTTGCACCATATCATTGATATTGTGGTACTTGATCTCAATATGCTTTGACTTGTCATGGAACACTGGGTTCTCAGACAACTTCACACAACTCTGGTTGTCATAGAAGATACAAGTCGCCTTTAACTGGAGATCAAACAAATCAGACAGTAGCCTCCTAAGCCACACTGCCTCACAACTAGCCGAACAAGCTGCAACATACTGTACTTCAGCTGTACTTAGTGCCATGCAGGACTGTTTCCTGCTAAACCAGGAGATCACACCTGATCCCATACTGAAGCAGCACCCCGAAGTTCTCTTCCTATCTGCGGCACTACCTACCCAATCCGAATCAACATAACCCTGCAGGTTAACCTTTTGATTCACATCATATCTGATCCCATAATCCACTGTACCCTTTAGGTACCTCAATATATGCTTTGCAACAACCAGGTGAACTTGTCTCGGATTTGTTAGGAACTGGCTCAATGTGTTCACAGCAAAGCGTATGTCTGGTCTTGTGTTTGTTAGGTACATCAATGACCCAATCATCTGACGATACATCGTGGCATCAAATGAATCTAATAAATCATCATAAAGTAGCTTCAAGTTTGATGCCATGGGTGTGGCCATAGACTTGCAGTCCATCATTCTGAATCTCTTTAGTATCTCCACTGCATATTTCCCTTGTCCAAGGAAGATCCCATCCGCATTGTGCCACACCTTCATGCCTAAAAAATAATGCATCATACCTAGGTCCTTTATCTCGAACTCTGTGGAAAGTTTCATCTTAGTATCTGCAATGAGCCCATCCTCCCCTATTACAAACAAGTCATCTACATAGAGTAGAAGTATCATTGATTTCCCACTTCAAACTTGTAGTAAAGGTTGGAATCTTCTTTACTCTTGGTAAATCCCAAGCTCATCAGTAAACTATCCATCCTGCTGTACTGTTGGGTGTGTTATATCTCTTCACATGGTGGGTGCATGTACACCACGATCCCCTCCCCAGTAGTGATTCGTCTACACCGGGTGCGGCAGGAGGGGGGGGTAGCCCGCTACCCCCCCCCCCCTTCATTTCGGGCCGTAAAAATTTTTGGGCTGTTTTTTGCTTTTTTGCTGTTTTGGCCCATTGTATTCTATCTAATCCCGGTAAAGGGATTAGGGTTGTAACCTAATTTCGGGTAAACAAATTAGGGTTTTAGATTCTGTGAATACCATATATTGAATTGTAAATGGTTAAGAAAACATATAATGAAAAGAGTTTTGCGGCTCTAAGTTTTGCTGGTTTTTTCTCGGTTAAGGGTTTCCAGGTGAAAATCTCTGTGTTATGCGTTTGCCATTGTGTATTTTGTATTAATGGTTAAGAATCTGTATGAGTTTTTACTGCACTGTTAAGGTTTAAAACTGTCATTTGGTATTAGAGCATTATTGGGTTCAGAGGGACGCCTTTGTTTCCAAGGGTTTGGCTCGATCTTGGATCTATGATAAACCTGGTTTCAGTGGGAGCTTTGCAGCTGTGATTCTTTTATTGAAAGAATGGCGAGCACTTCTAGAATCGAGATTGAGAAATTTAACGGTTAGAGCTTTTAGCTATGGAAGCTAAAGATGGAATATCTTTTGGTAGATAGAGAACAATGGATCGCAGTAGATCCGGGTACCATGCCCACTGGTATGGCAAAAGAAGAATGGGATAAGCTGGAAAGAAAAGCAAGGAGCACGATTTGACTTTGCCTCTCAGATTTAGTGTTGGTGAACGTATCTGGAGAAGACAATGCAAAGAAACTGTGGGATAAGATGGGAAATTTGTATCAGTCAAAGTCCCTGGTAAATAAGTTATTTCTTTGAAAGAAATTGTACCTTCTAAGGATGAATGAAGGAGACACTGTGTCAGAGCATCTAAATGCCTTCAATACTTTGGTAAGTCAGTTGACATCTGTTGGTATTACGATTACTGATGATGAAAAATGTATTAGCTTGTTGTGATCTCTACCAGATTCATGGGATAGTCTGGTTATAGTTGTTGGGAGTAACGTAACCAACCTAATCTTTGATGATGTGGTTGCATCCCTGCTATCGAAGGAAATGAGGCGGAAATCCATGGACAGTTCGACCAAGGATGCCTTGTTTGTGAGAGGTCGCCCTGGAGATAGATCTAAAAATAAGTCTTCAGGTGGCAGATCTAAATCTAGAGGGAGATCTAAATCTCTAGGACCTTCTGTACGAAAATGTTGGCAGTGCAGTAAAGCTGGGCATTACAAGAAGGATTGTAAATCCAAAAATATTGATAAAAGTAGAGGATCTAATGATGCTCCATCCGCAGATGGGAAAGAATCTACAGAGGAAGGAGGAGATGTGTACTTGGCATCTTCAAGTACACATGCAGAGCATGATTTGTGGTTGATTGACTCAGGTGCATCTTTTCATATGACTCCTCACGGGGAGTGGTTTTTTGAATATGAAAAGTATGATGGAGGTGATGTATTCCTGGGAGACAACTCAGTGGCGAAAATCATAGGTCGAGGAAAGATCAAGCTACTGCTCAAACATGGAAGGGTTAGAACTCTTCCTGGGGTTCTGCACATTCCAAAACTGGCTAGAAACCTCATATCTGTAAGTAAATGGATGATGCAGGTGTGAAAACTATGTTTGAGAAGAACACATGCAAGATGGTTCGATGATCAATGGTGCTGATGAGGGGAGTTCGGATTGGAACTCTATACAAGTTGTTGGGAAGCACTTTTAATAATGGATGTAACAATACTATTGTTCCTGAGGGTAAAAATGAAGGAGACAAAGTCCTTACTGTCTCTAGTGAGAAGACAACGCTATGGCATCGAAGGCTGGGACATATTGGAGAGAAGGGTCTTCGACTATTACAAGGTAAAAGTATGGCTGAAGGCATGTCTGATTACACACTAGATTTTGATTTCTGTGAACATTGCTTATATGGTTAACAGAATCGGGTAAGATTCTCATCTGGTGTTGTAAGAGCTAAAGGAATCTTAGAGTTAATACACAGTGATGTGTTTGGACCTGTGCCTGTTCCATCACTAGGTAAATCTGTGTATTATGTTTCATTCATAGATGATTTCTCAAGAAAAACATGGATTTATTTCCTGCGTAAGAAATTTGAGGTTTTTAATAGATTCAAAGAATTTAAGGCTCTTGTAGAGAATCAAACTGAAAAGAAAATAAAAGTGATGAGAATAGATAACGGTGGAGAATTCTGTGGAAATGAATTTGAGGAGTTCTGTAAGACGTGTGGAATAGCAAGGCAAAAGACTACTCCATACACACCTTAACAGAATGGGGTTGCAGAAAGGATGAACATGACGTTGATGGAAAAGGCAAGGAGTATGCTTAGTGGTGCAGGGCTAACACAACAATTCTGGGCAGAAGCTATTGACACTGCGTGTTACTTGGTAAATAAGACACCCACATCAACATTGGTCGACAAGACACCTCATGAGGCTTGGACTGGTAAGAAACGCTCTCTCTCGCATCTTAGAGTGTTTGGGTGTGATGCTTTTGTGTATGTTCCAAAGGAAAAAAGGAGCAAGTTGGATAATAAAGCAGAAAAATGTATCTTCATTGGCTACAAGGATGGAGTGAAAGGTTACAAGCTGTGGAACCCAGTAAAAAGGCAAGTAGTTTACAGTCGAGATGTGATCTTTAGAGAAGTTGAAAACACTTCCAGGATTGAAGATGCACCAAAGGAAAAGGATCCAGAGAAACTACAATTTGATATTAAGGATGAAAGAGGTGGTTCATTTGAGGCACCAGATTTGTTTGAATAAGATGAAGAGACAGATTCGTCTGAATTAGATGAAGAGGCAGAACCACAGACTCCGGTCTTGAGGAGATCTGACTGAGTAAGAAGGCAAGCTGAAAGGTATAGTCCACCTGATTTTCGCTCTAATTTTGTGTTATCTATTATTGATGATGATCCTAGAACTGCTAGAGAGGCAATGGATTCAGAAGATAGTAAACTATGGAAGAAGGCCATGATGGAAGAAATGGATGCCTTGGACAAAAATGAGGCATGGGATCTGGTTGAGTTTCCAGAAGGAAGAAAACCTGTTGGAAGCAAATGGGTATTCAAGAAGAAGTTAAATGCAGCAGGTAAAGTGGAGAAGTACAAGGATCGACTAGTAGCGAAAGGTTATTCCCAAATTGAGGGCATTGATTTTGGTGAGATTTTCTCACCTGTTGCAAAATTGAATTCTATTAGATTTCTTTTATCTATTTTTGCTGCTTTTGATCTTGAAGTAGAGCAGATGGATGTGAAGACTACATTCCTACATGGAGAACTTAATGAAGAAATCTATATGAAGCAACCAGAATGGTTTGTGGTGAAAGGTAAAAAGGAGCTTGTCTGTAAGCTGAAAAAGTCCCTCTATGGACTGAAACAATCTCCAAGAATATGGTATCAAAAGTTTGATACTTATATACGGAGACTTGGCTTCTCAAGAAGTAAAGCTGATCACTATGTTTATTTCAAACTAATTGGTGATCATTTTATTTATGTGATATTGTATGTTGATGATATGTTGCTAATTGGAAACAACAAGGAAATCATCAAGGATGTCAAAAATCAGTTGTCATTTGAATTTGATAAGAAAGATCTTGGTGTTGCATATTTTATTTTGGGCATGGAAATAAAAAGAGATCGAGAAAACATGAAACTATGGTTGAATCAGAGGAAATATGTTGAGACAATATTGAAGAGGTTTAATATGCAGGAAAGCAAACTAGTGAAGGTGCCCATTCCTGTAGGTGTAAAGTTATCTGCAGAATAGTGTCCCACGACACAAGAAGAGGTAGAGGACATATCTCATGTTCCCTATGCGAGTGTTGTTGGCAGTTTGATGTATGCTATGGTCTGTACTAGACCAGATATAGCTCATGCAGTGGGAGTTTTGAGCATATACATGTCAAAACTAGGAAAGGAACATTGGACTGCAGTAAAGAGGGTCTTCAGGTATTTGCGTGGAACTACAGATTTTGCAATCTGCTACCAAGGAAGACCCAGGCTAAACAGAGAAATAGATATACAAGGATTTGTTGATGCTGACTGGGCTGGAGATCTTGATCACAAAATATCTACAAGTGGCTACGTTTTTAAACTATTTGGAGGAGCAACCAATTGGATGAGTAGAAGACAAGCTGTAGTTGCACTCTCAACTACAGAAGCTGAATAAATGGCAGCTACCCATGCAAGTAAGGAAGTTGTATGGTTGCAAAGGTTGTGTTCAGGTATCGGTTTTATTCAGAATGCAGTGAAGATAGGCTGTGATAGATCAAGTGCAATCTTTATGGCAAAGAACCCTGCTTATCACTCGAAGACAAAGCACATTGATGTGCAATACCGTTTCGTCAAAGACATGGTTGAACAAAACAAAGTATTGCTGGAGAAGGTTGATACTTTGGAAAATGTTGCAAACTCTTTGACAAAGTCCGTGAGTACTCAGAAGTTCTCTTGGTGTAAAGAGAACATGGGCATTGTTGCCCTAGACTGTTGAAGTCATACATTTCTCCTGTATGTGAAGAGAACAACAAGTGGGAGAATGTTGGGTGTGTTATATCTCTTCACATGGTGGGTGCGTGTAAACGAATTAGGGTTTTAGATGCTGCGAAATACCATATATCTCTTAGTAAAACCCTAATTCAATAAGCCAAATGCCCAATACTTGGCATCCACATAAGTAATTGAGTTTACATGGGAAATTTTTCTTTGCAATAGTAGCATTGTAGTTTGTATTCAAGTGCCAATGGCATTGCTTTGATAATAATGAAATCCTAAATATAACATATTTCTTTAGTATGTATCCAATATTATTAGTTTGTTATCATTTTAAATATGATTTCAAGTGTATATATATGATTTCAATTAAATATTTTATTTTATTTTTTCCTTTCTTATAAAAAAAGTATTTCATTATTTGTTTAGGACCTTAGTAATGTATTAGATTAACCTTTATTATAGTATAATTTATTAGGTACCAATATTTTTTAACCATATTACTTTATTATATTTATATTTGGTTTTAAGTTTTTAAAATAATCAACCTTAGTCGTGTGTATCTGGTTATCCTTTATTGATATATAAGTTATAGGTATTAATATTTTTTAACCATATAATTTTATTATATTTAGTTTTAAGTTTTTAAGATTATTTAACTTAAATTTTATTTGTGATTACGTGACATTTTTATTTAGTTTATTATAAAAAAATAAAAAAATATATATGTAAACCATAGTCACATAAAAATAAAAGTATTTTTGAATTTTGCATAATAATGGTTGAAGAATTGTAAAAAAATGGAATCAAAACTTTACTAAAATTCCTAATAACATGTGATCTTTGTTTTCACTTGTATATTACTGCATCTAAGAATAAAACTCATACAAATCCTTCTACATACCATGTTCATGAGATAGTAAGTCAAGTGAATATATATATCCATCTTCAAGAGGAATGTGAACGGGAAGCAATTTTACTAACCATGAATATTATAAAATTAACTCTTTTTTCTAATTTATTAAATACTTTAAAATTTAAATTCAAATTAAATTTTATATACACAATCTGAATGAAAATGATATATATATATATATAATTATATGAAACACAATATTTATCTATGTATGATCAAAATCGTCATTTGGCGAGATCTAGGGTTGGTAAAGTATAATGAACTCCAGTTGATTATTTCTGCGTTGTGCATTAATGGATTTTTGTATCTGTCGATGGAGATCGATAAGGATCTCTAGCTAATAAAAACGCTGGTGTGAAAGCGTTGCAGCGGAGGAAAATACTAAGGTAACTTTTCATTCGAACTGATAGCAGAGTTTCAATCTCCGTAACTGATATAGAATAATCGAGGCCTATGTAGAGGTGTTCTGTGTTTCTTCTTTAATTCCAAACCGATCTCGGCAAAAACAGAGTAGAATTAGTTTAACTCTGTGGGGTATGTGTAGGCGCTTTTGTGGAAAGCTCTGCCAAAAACTTAGTTAGATCTCTAACCTTGGTCCTCACGTATGCTAGAAAATGTGAGGCGTGAATACCCTGTCCAGAATTGTTGTTACCACTTCAGAACTAATTGTTGATCTGTGTAGCACAGCATTTTGTTGATCTTGCAGTTATAATGTTGATCCCGTAGTGAAATTACTGATCGCTGTATTTTGTAATATTGATCCTTGCATGGCAATAGTAATTCTGTTGAGCTCCGTCGAGCATTTCTTTAGAGGGATCTCTCTGAACATCTCGATGGTTGTCCTAAATTCCTGCACATACGTATCTTATCTACCAAAAAACATGTTACAATAGAGTCCGTCACTACAAATTTTAGATAGACCCCTTTTCTGGATCTGCATTTGCGTGGTGACGTCAACGGCGCTTAGTTATATTGCCTGCAATTTGGGAATGCATCCTTAATAACAAGTATTTCTTTCAGACGGTATCTTTCTTTTGTTTAAAACCCATCTTGAGGCAAGTTTGGTATTTGATTTTCTCCGTTAGGAAAATATAAGTGTGCTGCCAGCTAGAACTAGGATTGATCCCTATGGATCCCTTTTGACTGTAGTGTTTGTTGCCACTTTTTGTAAATCCTGTATGTGTTTAGGATGCCGCTGCGATTAAGGTGATCGCTGTATTTGTTGGTTGGTTTGCGTACGGTTATGTTTTTTTTTTAAATCCCGGTATATGTTGTGGTGATACTGTGACGTGAGGACTCAATCGCAGTACTTACCTTGTTGGCTGCCAGCGGGTTGTTTTAGATACGACCTTGAACGCCTATGATTGTTATGTTGTTTACGTAGTAGACCTAACCCTTAAACTGGGGCCGCTGTTATGGCCGGGTGGCTGGGGCGGTTGGCTGTGGCCGTCCCCACTTAGGATCGATCCCGTGATCCAGACAGATTCGGCGCTCTCGTATATTGAGCTTTCCGATTTTACTAAAAAGACTTAACCCTTAAAGTTATAGGTTAAAGATAAGTATGGCCTATGAGAAGGAAGCGACCCTCAAAGTTGTAATCATTCAATAAAGAAAACCAATCTCATATAGGTTGTAGAACTTTGATGTTAGCATGAAGTGTCATTAAAGACGCTGTCTTTAAGAGGTGCTTCAAGGAAGGGAAAGATAATGGCAGATTGTAACTCTCTTATTTGAATAATAAAGAATTGACCCTCCTTTGTGGATGTAGCCCATGGTATGGGTGAACCACGGTAAAATAGTGTTTTGCTGAGTGACTTTTACGTGTTTATTTTTGTGTTATATTCCTTCTTGAGACTTGTGATCGATGATTCCATGAAGATGTTATTTAAGTGTTGATAGATGATTCCATGAAGATGTTATTTAAGTGTTGATAGATGATTCCATGAAGATGTTGTTTAAGTGTTGATAGATGATTCCATGAAGATGTTGTTTAAATGTTGATTAAGAGTTAATCTAGATGTTTTAAGCAGGATAAATGCTAGATAGATTTGATTTATGATCTTTGCATTTATATTTAAATGTTTCGTGAAAAGTGGTAAATAAAATGGGATCTTAGCAATTGTAGTAAAAGAAAGAATGGTGATTTAATAAAAGAAATGATAATTGATGGATTGTATTATGTTGACCGTGAGTTCCTTGGTTTAAGTGTATCTATGTTTATTATTTTTGATAGAACTTTATGAAGAGATTTTGGTGATATACAATTACAAATTAATACGAGTATGTTAGATGAGTTAGTGGACTCATATGGTTACTTGAAGAAAGTTATGAAATGAAAAGTAATTGTTATTCAGAATAGTTATCCTACATGCTCAATAGATTTTGACTAATTTTGATGGATGATTAATCGGAACTATGTTTAAGAAGGTATGTAGTATATCTTTATCTTGTTATTAAAAGTTCATTGTGTAAAAGTTTGAAATTTAACCAAATTCTCTAACTCTGAAAATTAGGGTTGTTACATATGGTATGAGAGCCTCATGTTAAAATACTCGGGGCTACTGGGATCAACATGAAATAAATAAGTATGAAGGTTAATTAATCAAGTTGTTTTGGTCATTTTGGATGCATGGACTGAAATGGATGAGGGGTGATGTCAGTCAAGTGCAACTTCAAGTTTCGAGTAAAGATAAGTACTTTTATTATTGTTTCCTCATAAAGTTGTGAGTCAGGTACGTTTTCCTTTGTCATGAGTTTTCCCTTGATATGTAGATACTCGCATTATTGTATGGTATTACTAAGGAATGAAACTTGTTGAAACGATTTCCATATATGTACAAAGGAGTATGAAAAGTGTTGTGAACATGCTGATAAATTTAATAAGTAAATTCAAAATTTCATAGAAGTATCATTAATTCCGCATTTTGTTGATATTCTATATTTCTATCGAAGATTACTAAGAGAATTTCCTATGAACACCACTAAAGTATAATTTTATTAGTATACTCCGAAGAAGTAAGTTGTTTGATTAAGCAAAGTCACTTGAATACTTTTAAATTCAATGCATAGTTGTTACGACAGGTTCATACAATGCAAATTTAAGAAAATATTACTTTCATAGATATGATAGGAGATGGGCGGGTAAAACATTCGGTGGTAGAAGTTATATTGTTACTTAGTGCATTTTTTTCAAAATGAAAAGTTGGACCTCAAGTAGCAATAACAATATATACATCTTTACTTAGGTTTTTGATAGTATGCTTATTACAAAAGATATGTTTTCTTTCTTTCAGTGGAACCAATAGTATGGAGTGGCCTAAGTAATTGTTATCCTTGTCTGTCTTTCTATTATATTAATGGTTTTTAATGAACTAAAAAAGTGCGGAAATATTAACACCTAAATTACACCTTTGTAATTTTTTGTACCTCTATTTTACCATTTGTATTTATAAAACAAAAAAATGAAAGTCAAACTAATCTACTTTCTATCTTTATCACCATATAAATGAAATTTTACATTTAAAGATAAAGAAATGAAATTTTACATTTAAAGGTGAAGTATACTCACAATACGGAGATCACTTTAAAAAAAATGGTGTAGGCAATTAATTTATTTACAACTAATGAAGGCAAGCAAACAACAAACATTATAGACATAATTAGTTTATTGATACGAATAGCACCACACTCCTTTTCATTCATACTAATTTCATTCATGGAAGTGTTATGTGTTTATGAATATAAGTAAAATTAATATAGGATATAATTTAAATATTAATTTTTAAAATTGAAAATTTAAATAACAAAGTTTTATATATATATATATATATATATATATATCCTTGTATGGGGGTGTTTCAGCGCTAATATGAAATAGTTGGTGGAAAAGGGATGTGCATTAATGGATAGGATTGAGGTGACGAGAAATTACACCACCCCCTTACGTCGGCCTTGATGCACCACACCATCCTGCTAATTTAGTGCACCGATGTTGGAGTTATTGAGAGCATTCATGGCGACAAGAGTATATTAGTTCAGGCAGTTCAAGCATTCAAGGATTATTATAAAAGGACTCATTGCAAGGTTTGATTATGAGAACCATAGTGGAACTCGTGCGATAAGGGCTCCTTGGTGCATTGTTGCTATCGCAACGATGCGGGAACAAATGCAAGAGTTATGTAGGAACGGTGGCCTCTCTTAGAAATAACAAATGGACACCAATAATCGACACCTTGCTCGTTAGGTGGTGGCGATTTTGGAGTCTCTCTGTGACATTAGGAACTCTCATTAGAAACTTAGAGGAATGTCTTCAACGCATTGTTGTTAAAGTGTAGAAGCTCGGGAGTTAGTGCATGGATTTAGCAAAATTTTCAAGCTCCCTATCATGACCCTCGGGGAGAGCATGAAAAATGAGCAGGTCAATGAAGATGTGGTGTCTCCTTTCTCGAAGGATACTTTGTGTGTCCACACTATGGCTTTTGTGGCCGATGCTCAAATTGTCAAGGTGGAGCCACTGGCTAAGCCTGAGGTTAAGGTGGAGATCAATGCCTATGAGAGTGAAGAGGAACAAGCACGATGGCAATACAAGCGAGGATGAGGTTTCTCCCAAGAATCGTAGTTGGTTCAACGCTACTACACAATGATAATGGGTATGAAGTTTTTGCTTCCAATCCTCTCCTGTGAGTAGTATTTTAATAGTCCTAGTGGTTTGAATTTTTTCATAAAGTCTCAAATTATGGTCTTCAGGGTACACATTTGGTTCATAGAAGCTTTGCATGTCAATTTATATATTCCCACATAGGCATTATATTGTATGGGAGTTAGGTAGATCCTAGGACATTTTTTGATTGGATGAAGAAAGGGTTTGATCTTTTGTCTGAATATTGGTCTATTTTTTAATACTTGGAACTATGAAACTTTGTAAATCTCTCTATACTTTTAGTATTATAATATAAACAACTAACTTAATATATATGTGTGTGTTTTTGTGTGTGTGTGTTTCATATATATATATATATATATATATATATATTATTTTCATTCAAATTGTGTGTATAAAATTTAATTTGAATTTCAATTTTAAAGTATTTAATAAATTAAAAAAGAAATTAATTTTTTAATATTCATGGCTAGTAAAATTGCTTCCCATTCACATTCCTCTTGAAGATGGATATATATATATATATTCACTTGAATTACCATCTCATGAACATGGTATGTAGAAGGATTTGTATGAGCTTTATTCTTAGATGCAGTAATATACAAGTGAAAACAAAGATCACATGTTATTAGGAATTTTAGTAAGGTTTTGATTCCAATTTTTTACAATTCTTCAACTATTATTATGCACAATTCAAAAATACTTTTATTTTTATGTGAATATATATATATATATATATATATATATATATATATATTATAATAAACTAAATAAAAATGTCACGTAATCACAAATAAAATTTAAGTTAAATAATCTTAAAAACTTAAAACTAAATATAATAAAATTATATGGTTAAAAAATATTAATACCTAATAACTTATATATTAATAAAGGCTAACCCGATACACAACTAAGGTCCATTATTTTAAAAACTTAAATCGAAATATAAATATAATAAAGTAATATGGTTAAAAAATATTGGTACCTA
This sequence comes from Larix kaempferi, assembly GCA_027924585.1. NCBI lineage: Eukaryota > Viridiplantae > Streptophyta > Pinopsida > Pinales > Pinaceae > Larix > Larix kaempferi. Next base: position 20,681,902 of record BSBM01000502.1, read on the forward strand.
ATAAATTATACTATAATAAAGGTTAATCTAATACATTACTAAGGTCCTAAGCAAATAATGAAATACTTTTTTTATAAGAAAGGAAAAAATAAAATAAAATATTTAGTTGAAATCATATATATACACTTGAAATCATCTATCTATATTTAAAATGATAACAAACTAATAATATTGGATACATACTAAAGAAATATGTTTATATTTAGGATTTCATTATTATCAAAGCAATGCCATTGACACTTGAATACAAACTACAATGCTACTATTGCAAAGAAAAATTTCCCATGTAAACTCAATTACTTATGTGGATGCCAAGTATTCGGCATTTGGCTTGTTGAATTAGGGTTTTAGTATGTAGATGTCAATTACTTATATCTCTTCTTGGGTAAACGAATTAGGGTTTTAGATGCTGCGAATACCATATATTGTATTGTAAATGGTTAAGAAAACATATAATGAAAAGAGTTGTGCAGCTCTAAGTTTTGCTGGTTTTTTCCCGGTTAAGGGTTTCCAGGTGAAAATATCTGTGTTATGCGTGTGCCATTGTGTATTTTCTGTTAATGATTAAGAATCTGTATGAGTTTTTACTGCATTGTTAAGGTTTAAAACTATCACGTACCACGTCCTAGGTGCTTGTTTCAATCCGTACAAGGCCTTATTCAACTTGCACACATCAGTCTGTCTATCATGTGTCTTAAATCCAAGTGGTTGCTCCACATACACTTCCTATTATACTACACCATTCAAGAATGTTGTCTTGACGTCCATCTGGTGTACCTTCCATTTCATCACTGTAGCCAGTGCTCAGTAATGATCTGATGGAAGTGTATCTCGCAATAGGTGAGAATGTCTCCTCATAGTCTATCCCTTCCTACTGGGAGAAGCCACGTGCCACAAACCTTGCCTTGTGTTTTTCTATGTTGCCATTTGCAACATGCTTGATCTTGTAGATCCACTTGGAAGTCACAACAGACTTCCCTTCTGGTATTGGAACTACATCCCATACATCATTCTTCATGATTGACTGGTACGCCTCGATCATGACATCCTTCCATTCTTTTTTCGCAACAGCTTCCTCATAGTCAGAAGGTTCTTTTCACGAGGTGGATCTACAGGTTCTTGTGGTTCTTCTATTTCACAGTCTTCATGATCTTCTGGAACTGCTTCTTCCATCACTGAATATCGAATCCTGGGAACTTTAGGTTCTTCAATATCTTCAATAGGAAGTTTTCTTGATCTTCGTCACTTGAAACAAATTTCTCTTGTAGGTGATGGTACACGATCTTTTCTACAAGACAAGTTCAATTGCATGATTAGAAACATCTCATAGTTTTCAGAATAAATTCTTACGCATAAAGACATAGGTCATATAGTCATGCAATTATCTTAGCCAATGCTTCAATACAAAATTCATCCATGTCCCGTAACTTTCCAGATGCCTTCCATCTCTACCAGAACATTGTTAAGAGTGTGCACTACTCCCAACATGTCAGCAAAAAGGTTTCATTCTAGATAAGTAGTAATGGAATGTTGTACAGTACCATAGGCCACTTACCCGTTACTTGCATATTAGTAGTATTTTGTTCATTAATGCAACTTTTCTAACATGCATAATACACATCCTAACTCTAGGAACATAAGTATGTACACGACTAAACAATATCATTTAAATAATTAGATATACAAGAAATGACAATTCAAATACTTATATTTGTTTGGTTGTTGGGTGGACTCGCTCTTGATATTTGCTTCCTTGTGGGAACTACCGGAGTCTTTGAAAGTGTGCTCCCTCTTGATCTTTGTTTATCATAATACATATTCTTCATCACTTGAAGAATCACCCCTTTCTTCTTCTCTGTTTCTTTTCCTTTGCACATCCTTTGCAGACGCCTTCATGCTTTGACTGGATTTCTGTAAGTCCTTCAACTGCTTTGCTTGCAATTGGTAGTGCACATGTGCAAGCCTCCTATGCCATAGTTCACTTGGCTCCATGGAGTCATGGACCAAGTCTTGTTCAGGTTGGCCCTTCAATTTCTACAAACCTCCCTCTTTCTCTCCAATCGCAAATGCATCATCTATAGTTTTTCCCTTTGGCCACATCAAAACTTGGCCATTAATAAATGAAACCCTCATACCTTTTGCATCCAATGCTGATATGGAGAGAAGGTTATTCTTGAGTCCTGGAATATATAGGACATCGTTCATATTCAAAGACTTGCCGGAGTCTAGCTTGTATGAAGCTTCTCCACTTCCTTTTATGGGATATTGGTATTCATCCCCAAGTTTCACCTTGTGAGGTGGCTCATGTTCAGACAGGTTCATGAAGGATTCTTTATATCCTGTCATATGCTTGGAAGCCCCACTATCTACAAGCCAATCATTACTTCCGTGTGTGACAATGCTCGTGAGTGCTGATATCAGGGCATATTCTTCATCACTTTCTTCTCTGGATCTCTTCCTTGGAGGTTCATCATCTTCTGCAGTGTGTGAATGGTGCCTTTTCTTGTTGGTCTTCTTCTTCTTGGAGACAGTTATGTTTCAGGGACAATGTTTGGAGTAGTGTCCCTTCTCATCACATGTATAACATCTAACAGTAGATATATCTCTCTTGAATTTTCTAGGGTGGTTCCTATGGTGGTGCTCCCTCTTGTTGTTATTCCTCCTAGAGTGTGCTATGAGAGCTTGATCGTCGTTTGCTCCCATATTCTCTTCTCGAGCTACAAGTCAAGCTTCTTCTTGTGAGCATTCCTCCCACAGCCTACTGAATGTAATTAACTTCTTTCTAGCACAAATCCCTGGAATGAAAGAGTCCCATGATCTAGGGAGGCCATTCAAGGTAGTCATCAAACTTTCTCCATCTTCTACATTTTCTCCCACAGCTTCAAGTTGCTCCTTGATTTGAGTGACCCTTGTAAAGTAGGACTGCATGGTCTCTGCATTTTGTATCTTCACATTCTTCAATTGGTTTCACAAGGTCATCTTCCGATTTATATTCTTCCCTTCAAATATCTTGGTTAAGGAATCAAACATCTCTTTAGGTGTCTTCAAGAATGACACATGTGGGATGAGATGTGTAATGTCCCCATTTTGACCCCCTTCGCATTAAATCGTGAATGATGTAAATATTGTTATTTAATCACGGCGAGGAGCTCAAGGCCAAGGCACCACCATTGATTTAACGTTTTATGTATTGACAATTAAAGAAATAGATTCCTATGGTTCTTGTGCTAGATAGGCACAATGTAAATAAGACATCATGTAAATACGAATTTTAATGAAAAATACCCACAACTAGCTATGCAATGCAACAAAGAGATGGGGGCATGATTCTACAAGTATTAGGGATGGAAATTATTCAAACCCTTGAGCCAATGGTGTTAATCCATGTGTCAATGAGAAAACCCATAAACAACCAACTACCCATTTTGGGTTAGGGACCCAATCATTTAATTCTTCCAGAAATTGGTTGAGGTAGTTAATGCCTTGGGAATGAAGAGGTATGGCAGCCAATTTCGTGCATGGGCAAGCCATCAACCTGGGAAATCGTATTTTGTCTCCTTGGGCAAGAAAACACCCACGAAATGGTGCCCAAAGGGATTCTGAACCCATAGTCTTTCATCCTCTCACGCAGATTGAGACTGTTGGAAGTGACATTCACATTTTTCATAAAAAACGCAGGGTTTTCCTTGCTCAAAAACTCGTTTTTGGTTTTGGACAGTAGCTGGGAAGAAGGGGCTGCGATTTGGGACCCTATGGAGGTCGTTTTGTCCCAGAATTGCCATGGGCGTTTTTCCTAAAAACGATTTCTGCTTCCTTGGGTTTTCCCAAAACCTCCATTGTTCATTTTTAGCCTTTTCACGTTTTTCTAAAGCTCAGGGAATAATTTTCATGCTTATCACTGTACAAACGGTTTTCTCCTGTCCAGCCATTGTAGTTAGTTGATTATCTGCATCTCTGTTTGACTTGGAGACTGTAAGCAAGAGATTGGAGTGGTAGTGGACAGAGAGGGCTTGATAAACCTAGTGGGGGAGACAACCTCTCAAGAAGATCAAGAGGGATTTGGCTACTCTTCTATGCACACCCTGAGAGCACTAGATGGGGAAGGTATGGCTTGAGGGATTGTACAGCAGTGAAAATAATACTTCCTTGTGCTGGGTGTGTAGGTATTGTGGGTGCCAAGCTAGATAGATCTTGTAAGGTTATCCCTGGCTCTGTGCTTGAGCTCACTAGCTTAGCAACTCTTCCTTTCCATTTCCTAGCAGCCTGATAAACCCAATTGTAGGTTGGCTTGGCTCATCTTGGTGTATGCTTGGCTATGTGTGAGTCTGCTGTTCCCTGGTTCCTTGTAGAAATCATGCCTAGCTCGGGGGTGGCAGTTGTATCAAGAGGTTGATAAGCACAACTGGCCTATGGTTGGGTGGAACATTGCAGATGCATAGCTGGTTGCTTGGGACTACTTTGTTAAGATAAGTATTCTCTTGTGTTAACTTTGCAATTTATTTACTTATGAATATCTTGAATGTATGATGGATGTGTTATTGAAATTACTTCCGCTGTGTTTACTTATAACTATACATTCCATATGTCTTTTTATACTATGTGAATGCTTACTTAAAAGTTCATGGGGCTAGATGCCCAGTTTTAGCATCACGTCCTCTCTATCATGCTGGTATGATAGGAGGGGACATTACAAGATGATCCTTAATAGAATCTGCAATGATTCTCTAGGCCTTAACCAAGTTCTTCTTGTGTAAGGCTTTAGCCTCATCTCCCTCTAGAACTGGAACTTCTTCATTTACATATGTGTCCAATTCATTTTCTTCAAGGACAAGTGTAATCCTATACTCCAATGCTCGGAAGTTATCATCCCCTTCAATCTTGTTCTCAAGATTGGTGTGGTGAGACATATTTAATGAGTACTTCAAATGGAAATAGAAAAGCTTTTAGGTCTTACCACTTGATTTGCTGAAATTGGTTCTAGAGCTGGCTAGGGTTTGTTAGAGAAACCCTAAATTTTTAAACTTGGAATTTGAAACTTATGTATGGACAGATAGACGCCCTTGACTGAGGCGAGTACGCTGGTACACTTGGTTTCTGAATATTCCAAAAATTCACCCTTGAAAATTGACTTATGAAATTCTGATCTGTAGTTTCTGATCTTTTCTTGTTTTCTGGTTTTTCGTGTCTAGAGTCAAACTAGGGTTTGACTTTCCAGGAGTTTAACCCACTCAAAAAATTCGATATTGGTCTCTAAATTTTGATTTTGAGGAGGTGCACTTCCGTATGCTGATTGCACCCCAAAATTCCAATTCTGTGGAAAGCCCTAATTTTCGGTAGTAGTGACGGGCCAAAAAGTGAAAATGCTCATAATCAACTTCTGCTTTGATAGAAATATGCACCCTTCTTAGGTGAGTTAGCCTAGCCCCTTTTTGTTGATGATATGTGGAGAGAATTCCAAAAAATAAGAATCCCTAGCTTCTGCAACTGCACAATGTCTTCTTCTTAGGTTAGCTCTGAAACCATGTTAGATTTTCAACTTTAAATCAATACTTATCTAGGATCTTACTGAGAGAATAACAAGCACAGCATAAACACAAGAGACACAAAAATTTTCCTTGGGGAAACCATAAAGGAGAAAATGCCGCAACTTCCTCAGAGATAGAATGATCACCAATACAATGTCACAAAAGTAAAACCCAAAAATAGAGATGGTCTTCAACAACTTCTCTCTTCTCCACTTGTGCGAACTTGTCCTCCTTCTCACTAATGCAAACTTGAGTGAGTGAGTGAATGGATAAATGAGAGAGCCTAGCTCTCTATTTATACTTTACTTTCACTTTACCTTTTTCACTTGACAGGTCGGCCTCAACTAAAGCTGACTGGGCTGACTCCTCTAGGGGACTTAAAAAACCCAATGCAAATGACTCTAGGGGGAACTAATGCCCTGACTTCCAAAGGAGGATTTACCTCAATGACTTTACATGATCAAATACAATAATGACTTCCCCGACCGGAGGAATAAACATCTTCGTCGGAGGTACAAATAAAATACAATATAAAATACAAGTGAATATATTCCGAAGTTAAAATTATATTAACACGATGAATACCTCTTGGAAACCATGGCCAAGGACCATGAGCATAGTTCACTTTCTGTGTCAAGCTCGTTAAAAAATGAAACAGGTAATAACGAGCATAGTTCGCTTTCTGTGTCAAGCTCGTAAAAAATGAAATGGATAACCACTAGCATAGTTCATTGTCTGTGTCAATGTGGTTAACAAATGAAATAGACTCCCCTCTAATTGAGTCAAGTCTTCCACCAAATTTGGTACCTGAACCTTCATTTCCTCCACCTATGTCACTTGATATTCTTTCTTCCTCCTGCTCTAGCGAACCTATTCCTATTAGTATCCAAGAGTCTAATAAGGTGGAGCAAAAGAGTCAGAGGAAGAAATGAAGCTTGGGGGAATGTATCCATCCTCCAGATATCATATTGGATTTAAGCCTCTAGCTTCTACTTATCATGCTGGGGGAAAATTTCCAACCTCTGGACATCACGTTTGGAGAAAACCCGTTAATGGGTATCACCTAAAGTACCTATCTCTAGATATCATGTTGGGAAGAAACCTTCCAATGGGTATCATTTCGAGCACAATTTATTTTCGGTTCCAAGCTCGTTAAAAATGAAATGCCGATCATAGTTCATTCTCTGTTTCAAGCTTGTTAAAAAATGAAGCAGAAATTTCGAGCATAGTTCATTCTCTATTTCAATCTTGTTAAAAAATGAAGCATACAACAAGCATTATTTTCACCTATCTTCAAGCTCGTTAAAAACAATAACAGGTGTTGAGCTTACTTTTTACTTTTTCATACTCTAGTTAAAGCATGAAAAATATTACAAGTGCTTTTGATATCTTAGTCGTGCTCATTAAAATTAAGAAAAAAAGGTGTCAAGTTTAGTGCGCTTTTCTCCTACTTGTAAAATGATGAAGAAGTGTCTAAAGAGTATAGGTTTATCTCTTTATCTAGCCTCACTAGACTATTTACGGAAAATGAACTGTGTTGAGTTTACTTTTTAACTTTGTCATACTCGGTTATCAACCATGAAAAATTCATATTTCGAGTGATAGTTTATCCCTTTTTCGACCTCGTGAGACTAACTTTACGAAAATGGAACTCCTTGGAGTCTCTTTTAAGCCCCTTTTAGACACCCTAAACATGAAAATATTGCCGAGCAAACTTGTTTTCTTCATGCTCGTTAAAGTATTTGAAAGGACATCTATTTGGTGATAGTTTACCCCTTTTTTGGACCGTTTGGACTAATTACGAAAAATGAATAATCTAGTCTATCATTGACTAGAAGAATTCTCTCTCATATTGTTTTATCCTTTTTTGGGTGAGGAGACTAAATTTACGAAAAATAACCATTTTGGAGTCTTCTTTAAATTCTTTTCAGACTCTCTAAATGTGAAAATATCATCGATTTTACCTTCTGTGGATTCGTAAAATAATGCATCAAAGGGCTCATATGGGACCGAGCCCCTCCTTCTTCAGGTTTGTTAAATATATGTTGAGGGACTCATCCAAGATGAGCTATACTGAGCATCTGTTATCCTCCTCAAGCTTGTTAAAAAACAAAGAGGTTCTCATCAATCATGATGGGGAAAAATTGGGAAAAATGGGTTAGTTTTGTTGGGAAGCTTTATGGCAGCTTATTGTCACCCTTGAACATGGCACCTATTTGCGTCTTGTCTTAGAATTGGGTAATATACTTGTCTCTCAGTTATACCAATTCCATGAGTTGTATTACACCTTTGGTTCATCCAAAGAATGCCTCAGTCATTATCGCATTATGTTTTGGTGTCTACCTCATTGAATCAATGCTTCCAAGCCACTTGCCATGCCATCCAATGTTCAAGGGGAGTTAACCCAAGTCAGCCTTTCTGTAGATCTAATGACCTTCATCCTTATATCAGTCTATGCTCATTTGGTCTACCATTTTACATTGCTCTCCTGTGTTAGTTTCGTTTCAATGATGTGGGATACATCATGGCCCTCCTTTGGCGACTCTATTCCTGTTGACTCCAACACATCATCCAGGAATTAGGATTAGAAATCATTTAGTACGTTGGTTCCTACATGTCTCGATGGAAGATTTCATTGCTTTCGATAATAGGTTTACATCATTGAACTCTGATCGAATGATTCCATGAGTGTTTGACTTCAACTCACTTATTCACATTCATTGGAATGTACTAGGATACCTTGGGATTAATTGACATCATTGGTGATTTCCCTCACACTTGTTAACGGTTTACATCAATGACCAATGATCAAGTGGTTTCTACCATGTCCAACTTCAATACCTTTATTCACATGGCTAGAATCATATCACTTCGGGATCGGGTTGAAGACCTTAGGGACTCTTGTTATGTAATTTACCCAGGTTGAGATGGAGATTTTTTGAGTAGGTTACTACATGGACATCATGTTGGCACTTATATGTATACTATCACACAGATCCACTTTGTATTGGTCTGTGGTTGTGTCGTTATTATATTGTGGATCTACTTTGTATTCTCATAGCCACAATCTATTTTAGTCATTTAGGTTCAGATACACATTGTATGTCGGTGGCCGTATCCTGAGTCAATATTGTCATGGATCTGCAATGTATTGGTCGGAAGCCATGCTTTGAGTCAATTTATTCCGAGCATGGGTATGTATGCCTCGGGGATGACATAAATATACTATTTGGTCTTTGCTTGCAGCTTATTTTTGGCTCTCATCCAAACACTCCTTTGCACCTATATCTTGGTAAAGTGTTTCAACCATTGGATCCCTTCTGACCTCGCACTTTAGGGCGCACCCGTTACACTTCAAAATGCCACATTTATGTGTCCTTCTTGAGTTGTCTATTTCATCACCATGAAAATGTGGTTATTGTGCTTCCTAGAGGTGTTCTAGAGGGAAACATAAAGAGTATTATGGTCCATAAACATGTTGGGGAGATAATCCATGATTAGGAGGTCGAAATCCACTTCAACCAACCCTATTTTGAGCCATGAAATGAATTTTCACCCCCTTCCCCTTGTTTGGGTCTACCCTTCCAATCCTTCCCTCCATTCCATTTTAAGCATCTCAATCCTCTCAAGATCCATGATATTCTCTCGTGATCCAAACCTTCCTCCATGGCAGTTTAGCCTCCCAAATCCTATAAATGAAGCTCTTGCCTTGTATCCCACACATGGAAAGTATTCTTGGATATGCCATCCTTATGTTAGCTTTATTCTCAAAGGGTCTTGAAGGGAATCTTGGAGGAGGTGTTGCTGCAAAGTAAGGTATACCATTGTACATGCTTCTTTATGGATTTCCATTAATACAACTTGGCCTATTTCTCCCATATCATATATGTATTCATTTACATGTATGCTTACTATTGTTGAATTCAAAGTAAGTAGGATATTTTATGATTAACTTGTAGAAGGAAGGTAGTCTCTTGTGTTGTATCTACAGGATCTACTTGGCTTTGGAGCTTTGGACATCAAACCTAAAGGCTAGAGCAATGAGGACAACCGTCCATTAGGAGGTAAGTCATCTACCCTCTCTCACTCTTCTTCCTTCTTGTCTTGTTGTATGCATAAATACTCGTCCTAGGAGAAAGTTAGAGCCCATTTGTTTTATTATATCTTGGATTAGGGATCTAGGTAACCTTTACATGTCTAAGAGGGATTCTACCTATCCGTAGGGAGAATTTCCTACAACACCTACTAGTGTTCGACACTACAAAGGAAGTGCTGCGATGTACCAAGTTCCTCATTAGTAGGGTTCACGACCATTCATTATGGCTTGGTAGGTAGTATGTGATTCATGTCAGTAGCATCCATCAATTGATGAGGTTGTCCATGGAAGGAGAAGATGTCTCCACTGCCTTTCAGGGCGAGCACAAGCAAGGTAGAACAAGATCAGATCCCAATATTAATGACAGATACAACACACAAAGGGGTGGAAAAGGTGCCATAATCAACAAGTTCAACAACCCCAAGTAAAATTTGCATGCAAAATCATAGTTGGTAGGAACATGCGTAAATATAAGGGTGAATGTAAGGTGGACACCATCTCAGTGGCATAATTTTGTGTCTAGGGGTCCAATTCAATTGGTGCAAGTATATGATGAATGAACTCTTCTAGTATTGTGCAGATGCTCATGTGTCCATAGGGTACTTTATTTTTGGTTATTTGTTGATCGCTTTTACTCTATGGAAATGGTATCCACCTAAGGGATAGGATTTTCCACCAACTACCGATCATCGAGTATTAGGCCTCATATTCAAACCATGGAGAAGCAAACTAGATGTGCAAAACTCTGCCTTCAATGATAAAGCATTCAATAAGTGGTACGACATCATGGTTAGTGTTGGCATTGTTCACATCCCATAACCATTGTTGAATAACTACACCGCTAAGATCTGGTTTGAAATCGATAAGGATTACTTTAATTATCCCCGTGGAGTTCAACAATAGAACTTTCGGACAGAACCGCTACCTTTATGCTTGACCCCTGAAGTGTTCGACCATGAGGTTTCTAGTTGGGTAGGAGTGAAGAAGCTGTAGAAGGCGAAGGGCATAACTTATATTTTTCTAGATTCACTTCTTCGACCTCCTATGTAGAATTGAAAAGTTGAATTCGTGCTTGTAGAATATAGCTTCGCTTCCACCACAACAACTACATCTACCATTCTCGCTACATCCACCGATCCTGCCTCTAACCTCTCACCCACACTTACTAGCATTTTAGACTTATCCCAAATTTTCGGTAAGGACCTCAATGAACTCTTTAAAATTCTCCAAGATCCTCCCTAGAAATGGTTGAGCGCTGCAAAAACCCTTTCCCAACAGTTGCCTCATCTCCTTGTGGGTTGCACTCCGGGAGTCACAACCTCTGTTGCGGAAATTCCCCTAATTCCCTTATTCTCCTCAATTCCTCTCTCTAGATCCTTTCTGCCTACATGGCACAATTTGGGATATATATAAGAAACCCTTCATTCCTTCTAAGATCTTGAAAATCCTTCACCCTCCATCCCCACCATCACAATCATTAATGAACCAATACCTTTAATCCAAAACAACCTTGGCGCCTCTATATGCCATGAGAAAAAGAATAGCATAATGAAGACTCCATCCGAGGACCAACTAGAGGAATCACATGCAAATTCTGGTGAAGTTTTGGAAACTACAAAGTCATAAAAAGCACAATAGATGGACACCACTACATGTGGCACTAGCAGTGGTGATGAAGATCCATAATGGCCGATGCAGATACCGGTTAGGTGTGAAACTGATAAGACCGAGGTTGAATATGTACTAATGGAAGAGGTGGGTGGGGATAAGCATCTTATGACCTCTCCCCCTTTGTCTTCATTGAATAATGTTTCTATCACTGCCCAACTATAGCAACTGGTGCAGGATCTAGAGCACTTTCGGGTGATGCTTCGCATTTTCTAGGAGCATACAAACATCGTACCTTATCTGACTAATGACACCCAACATCGGATTATCCAATTGCATCACCCTCCAAGAGTTCAAGCAGAATCCAAGGCAAAAACATCAAATCAATCAGTTCCTTTTATCGCTAATAGTCAACCTCTTACTTCATTGCCTCCTACCAATGCAGTTACAGACATTGCTGGATGATCATTGCAGCAATTTCTCAATTGGATGAGAGCCTTTGCTGCAAAAGTATAACAATAATTTATCAAAATTGAGCAGGATCATTATGGTTTGCCGCAAGCCTATGAAGGAATCTAGGTTCAACTAATAGACACCATTGCAAAATGAGATACTTAACAGAAGCACGCCTGGTTACATAGAGGACAATTCAAGCTTTATGTAGTGAATTCATGAGGAAATTTGGGGTCTAAAATGGGAATCCTAAGGAAAATAATAAAAAAGCCACGTCACACTACAAATATGCCATGTCACACTAAGTTAAAGGTGTTATCTAGTGAAGGTCAACCTATAATATCTCATTAATGGTAGTTGACAAGTATGTTGGGTTTGTGTAGAGTTAAGAGATGATGGTTGAAAATAATAATGAAAGGTTTAGATTCTTGTGCATACACAATAAATGATATAGTGGTACATTTTTTAAATTTATATTATAATTTATTTAATTTTTTAATAAATGTACCACTACTTTTTATATATTTAATAAAATTTAAAACTAAAAAAAGAAGCTAAAAGTATAATGAAAAAATATAATTACAATAATACTAAAAATAAACAACCATTATTTTTATTTTATATGATCACTACTTTGAAGTCTTTTAAAATACAAATTTCACACTAATTAAGATGCTAGTGGAGTAATCTTGAAATAATAAAAGCATTTATATAACTAATCTCTTAAAAATAAATATAAATAAATTTTCGAGACCTATCCAATGGTACCAATAACTTTCTCCTCCGAACTCATAATTTGACGTTTTTGGTACCATTGGAAAGGTCTCAAAATTTTATTTATTTTTATTTTTAAGAGATTAGTTATATAAATGCTTTTATTATTTCAAGATTACTCCACTAACATCTTAATTAGTGTGAGTTTTATATTTTAAAGAATTTAGAATTAGTGACAATATAAATTACTCTATATTTATTTATTCAAAATTACTCCACTATCATCTTAATTAATGTGAGATTTATATTTTAATGAAATTAGAAGTAGTGATAATATAAAATACTCGATATTTATTATTTCAAGTATATTTATCATATTTTGAGATGAAATTTTCAAAATCTTAACCAAGGTGAGGGTTATATGAAGTTAACTATTGTCAAAAAAAATTATGACACATAAGCATCTTTAACTTCTTATGTTCAACTGCTTCTAAGGCTATTTCATGTGCATCTCCCCAGGAGATCCTCCACCTCCTCTGCGCTTCATGGAAACATTTGAAGGAACAAATAATGAACTACAAACATAAGTCGCTGCAACACAACACTAATAGAAAACCTTACATCAATAGTTTATGGTGCAAGTTCCAAATTTAGTCATAGAATTTTTGACCACTCGCTCATGCCTGTAGTGGGTCACGCAAGACAACCAACATATATTCTCCTCTTTGAAGGATTGGGATGGCTTGTTAGAGAAGCACCAACAACCAGTTGAGACCCTATGTGTAATGTCCCTTTTTTTGGTTTTTATTATAATAGTGAAATTTTCAACTTATTTCCCTAGGATCACGCTTTAGAGTCAATAATAGGCTTCTGCAACTCTCCTTTAAGTTCTGGCCAAAATAGGGAATTTGACTAGCAATTTCTCTTTGACTAGTATTGGTCTCCTGGTCTCCAAATGACTCCAAATGCTCCCAAATTGTTACAGAAGGAATATGGATGATATTAGGACTTGATTATTAGGTCCAGGGATGCTTTAGGACCTTCAAAATACTTCTTCAAACCTCCTCAAGATTCTGTTCAAGGTAGTATTTGTTACTAGCAATTTGGGGTTCGATTCCCCATGGGTAAGTGCTGAAGATGACTCTCCAAAAGCTATTAAACCCTCTCAAATTTATGAAAAAAGGAAGAGGAAATCTAAGGGACAATGTTAATTTCTCATATGCATCACCATTTAGTTTAATAAGTCTGATACAACCCTCTCCAATTAGATGCAAAAAGACTAGTTTTGACCTCGGGGGAAATGATAGGCAATTTTCTCCAAACACTATAAAAGTGAACAATATGACTCCAAAAGCTTATGCACTAAACATGAAACTTGTATAAAAGGTAAATAAAAGTCCATATATCAATAATCCATCAATGGTTCACTTATCCATTCGAATTTATCAACACATTATTGGCATACATCAACATAGTGGGGAAATTGACACCATCTGCTCATAATAATAAGATTTACATAGTTCCACCTGGAAAATCGACTTGAATACATGCTGAACATGAAGAATAGAGAATTTACATCATATGATAAAATAATTAAGCATCAGAAGCTCCCCCAAAGAGAACAATAGCTCACCAAGTGCGCAATTCCTCAAGGATCATGAATATGCCAAGAAATAGAAGAATGGTTGTAGAAGCAAGCTGAAAAATATGTGACCATGATCTGCCATGTAGATTCAAACTGTAACAAAAGAATCCATTAAATCTCCAAATGAAAGGTTTGAATGGTGTTTCCAATTACCAACTAGGATGGGAATCTTTCACTCTCGAAATTGGTGCTAAGGCAAGTAGAGTAATACTCCACTAGCTCTCCTCTCCCAAATGCAAAATGCAAATTCTAAAATGATCAAAAGCTGCAATTCTTCTTTGTTAATGAATTTTATAAACTTCTAACGTCCTCCATGGGTCGAATTCCTTCCAAGAGCTTCATGTCAACTCAAGTTGGGAAGAGATTCCCAAGTATGCCACTTGTCCTTCCAATTCTAGCCCTCTCATTCTCCAAATTCGAATTGGTGTCTCTTTGGATTCCCTAACTCACTTGAGCGCCCTCTTGGAGACTATTTTTAGCCCTGAAATGTCATATATGTCAGACGTCAACCTTCAGGTCTGATTTGTGTCATAGGTGTCATAGCATCTTCATCATTGTTGTCATAGAGCTAGGGAATCTAGCCCAAGTGTCCCACTAGCTCCAAATTGCCTCTTCCTCTTCCATGGGATTTACTCTTCCTCTAAATTTCAACCTCATTGACTCATGCCAAGTATTATTCCCTTCCAACTAATCCCAATAACATTGGACTTCTCATCGATTCGAATTGACAAGAGGAGGATGCCATGTGGCATAGAAAATCTAGCTTGTGTGGGTCCCACTTCTTCCATGTGTCTTCATGATCAAATGCCACTTTGATTTTCCCTTGTATATATTTATTTATCTCCTTTATTAAATATTTATTCTATTCTAATGTCCACACATAATTTATTATCCTTCTTATTTCAAATCCCAATGCTTCCACCCCCCAACCTAGGGAACTAGTAATTTTTCCTCCATGGCAGTTCATTTGGATGGGTATATTACAACTTGAATTGGGAATTTCTCTTAATGTGACCCACCTTGTCCATTTGGATCTAATTTAACATTATTACTGACTTGGACATCATTCTTGGCAATTATTTGACCCTCAACATCAATTCGACAAACTATCATGAGTATGGCCAAGGGGCTTAGGCCATTGTGACCCAATGCAAAATTTTGGGACGTGACAAATCCTCCCTTCCTAATATTGCTTGTCCTCAAGCAATTTAAGCACATGTATGTGGAAGAACCTGTTTTCTTTCCAAAATTTTGCTTCCCAAAACTTCTCTTCTGGAACCTTGAGTAGAGCCACCCATGCGCTACAATTGTGTGTTTCCAAAAGCAAGGAGATGTGGATTTTCTTTTTCATTTTGATATCCCCTGTAACATCACCACTAAATACCAAAATGTTAATTAAATCCATCAAAACCATGTTTGCACAATTACTCTTTACCTCTTTTATATTTTGGAAACCCCTTATGATACCATTGCAATTCTTGAAGTTGCCACTGAGTTGCCCAACTTTCAGTCTTCGAGATCCCATGAATATTTTAGAGAGGAACCACCATGCTTGCTGCTGCACTAATATGATCAAAATCACTTTATTAAGTGGGGAATCCATGTTGAAATATTGTAACTTCTAAGAATATTATATTTGTACTTTATTATTCCAGAGATGTTTCATTCCTCCGTGAAGACCTTATTGTATATCCAGAGATGTTTTATTCCTCCGGGGAGAATGTGGTAACTTGGGTTATTAGACTTCCCTAGTGGGGGTCGGCCCTGTATGAGTCATGTGGGTTAAAGGGTTATTAGACCACTCTAGTGGGGTCGGCCCTGTCACATTATGTTAAGTGGTTAAGTTGGGGCCGACCTAGTTAGTGTAAAGGTCAAGTCGGAGTTGTGTATAAATAGAGGAGGTGTGTTCCTCATTTAACACACACTACACTCACTTGTGATTGGTGCATAGGTGAGGGAGAGATCTGCTATGGAGGAGAAGGAGCTCATGTCTAGGGTTTACATCTTTGTATTTGCTGGTCATCTATATTGAGGAAACTTTGCTGGGTTTTCTACCCCATGAGGGTTTCCCAGGATAAATCTGTGTCTCTTGTGTTTATGCTGTGCTTGTTATTCTTTTAGTGATCCTGTATATGCTATTACTGTGAAATGAAATGCAATGCTGATATTTTCTGTCTTAGCATATTGAATCTTAACATGGTATCAGAGCTAACCCGAGAAGAAGACACTGTGCAGTTACGGAAGCTAGGGCTTCTTGTTTTTTGGGTTTCTCTCCACAGATATTGAAAGTAAGGAGGCTAGATTGAATCTCCTCAGTAAGGCTAGATTGACTCTTTCTGTCGAGACAGAATTCAATTCTGAGCATTTTTAGTTTTTGACCTAAAAATTAGGGTTTCAGAGCAAATTGGAATTTTTGGAATCTGAGTCCATGGATGGATGCTCCTTAGAAAAATCGAATTTTAGATATTTGGATCGAACTTTTTGGTTGGGTGAAGCTCTGGGAAAATCAAACCCTAGTTTGGGGTCCTGTCTAGTAAATCCAGAAATTAGGGTTTCTGCAAAAATTGGAATTTCTGAAATCTAAGACCATGGCTAGAAGCTCCTTGAAAAAATTGAAGTTTAGAGATTTGGATCAAAATTTTTGGTTGGGTGAAGCTCCAAGAAAATCAAACCCTAGTTTGGGGTCCTGTCGAGTAAATCCAGAAATTAGGGTTTCTGCAAAAATTGGAAGTTTTGAAATCTAAGACCATGGCTGGAAGCTCCTTGGAAAAGTAGAATTTTAGAGCTTTGGATCAAACTTTTTGGCTGGGTGAAGCTCTGGGAAACTCAAACCCTAATTCAGGGTCCTGCCTAGTGAATCCGAAAGTTTCAAAAGCAATTTTGAGGGGTGAAACTTTGCAGTTTTCAAATTCTGAGTATACCAACTTGATCAGCTCAGTAAGGCGCATCTTTCTATCCTTTCATAATTTTGAAATTCAAAGTTTGAATTTTTAGGGTTTCTTTGACAAACCCTAATCCACTTCCAGATCCAGTTTCCGGGGGAGATGAGGCTAAGGCCTTACATAAGAAGACTACAGGAAATACAAGTATGTTTTGAAATCCGATTCTTGATTAAGTTCATAATATGTTTGTCTTCATATTATTGAGGTTAGTACAATTATGATTGTTTGATAACGAATGCATGTGAATGATATAAGACATTCATTTATTAGGGTTATGACACTTATGATTATACTAATGCACTTGTGGTGTTGTATGAGGATGATGTTGTCTGCTAACAAGATACAGGTACGTAAAGAAAGACAAATCAAGTTCTATGACCATGATGACATAAATACGAAGACTCATCCATAGTCTTTGACCACATAGAAGCTCTATGAGGTATGAATGACTTTGTTCTACTATGCTTAACTTATGAGATATGCAGTTTCTAGCACAAGGTCTCTAAATAATTAAAGAGAACAAAGAAGATATTGTTGGGTATGTTAAGACATAACCAAGCATGATAATCTAGGTATGTTTTCCTATATCAAGTTAGAATCCTACTTTGTGTTAGGATCTTAGGTAAGTATACCTATGTATGAAATGATTATGACCATACATACTTAAGATTATTTAGAATCATAATGTTTTGATAGTAATGAGACTATACTAATGAATGTATGAGACCATGAGTATGACACTAGTGCACACTTAAGCATGCATAGTGGTCCAGGATGGATAGAAGCTCAAAGCCATATAATCATGAAGGGAAAATAGAGATCAAGCGGGAGGCAACCACACAAACATAAAAGATAAGTATTTGAGTTGTTATTTGAATCTCTAAAATAGTAAATGATATTGCTTGTAATAATTGTATGCATATTTGTATTCCTAGAATATGTCATGCTGAGTGTAAGCATTCATATAGCATTGAACAGTATACTACTAATATGCATATGATTGGTAAGTTGGACAAACATTCCATTGTTGCTTGTCTAGAATGAAACCTCTTTGCTAACATGCTGAGAGCTGTGCACGCTCTTGATAGTATGTTCTGGTAGAGATGGAAGGCATCTAGATAGCCATTGTATGCATACAGGATATGGAAAAGTGTTGTGCCAAAGTATTGGTCAAGATAGTTGCATAACTATGTGAATCATATCTGTATGCATAATAGGTTATCATGTCAACATGATTTGATGATTATGAATTATTACTAATCATTTAATTAACTTTGATTTGTAGGAAAAATCATGAAGAATGATGAACCCTGAACAAGTGATGGATGTTCAACAAGAAGATTTACAAATCAAACATACTATAGAAGGCTCGTGGCTAGAAGATTCTCTTAAAAAAGAGAAAGAGGATAATGACAAGATGTTTGCTCCAAGTGGCTAGATAAGACCATTCTCTTAATGGTGTAATTGAAGAAGAAGTGAGAATCGAGAAAAATCCCAGGATTCAATTGAAGAAAGCTCTGTACGGGTACCCAGGATCGATAGTCATTTGATGAGCTTAATGATCACCATGGGTGATGCGGATTTCAACCTTTTCTACAAGGTTGAAGGTGGTATCTATATACAGATGAAATTCTTATCTTAGATGGATTCAAGAAGGAACTCACCACAGAGTTTGAATGATCTTGAGGCTCATATCAGTAGACCCATCTGATGGGAGATGGCACAAATAGATATGCAGAAGATCACTCAATGCAGAGTGTGAATGATGTTCAATCACAATAGCTTCTTGACAAGCTTGGGCTTTCCCAAAAGTAAAGCTAATACTAAGGTTATGGATGATGAACCTGTCATATTATTACTGTATGTGGATGATCTCTTTCTGACAGGGAATGAGAAACATATCATGGAAAGAAAGAAGAAGCTAGCTACATAATTTAAGATGTAAGATCTCGGATTGATGCATTACTTCCTAGGTTTGGAAGTATAGCAAGGCCTAGAAGGAATCTTTCTCAACCAGGGAAAGTATTTGATATGTTGGAATGCAAAAGCCATGGCCACTCCCATGGATTCCAACTTGAAGCTGTTAGCGGATGACTTATCAGAGTTAGTGGATTTGACTCTGTACAGACAGATTATTGGGTCATTGATGTATCTGACGCATACCGGGCCAGATATATGCTTTGCTGTGAACACCTTGAGTCAATATCTAGTGGAACCTAGGCATGTTCACTTGATAGCTGCAAAGCATGTGATGAGGTACCTGAAGGGTACGATAGACTTTGATCTATGTTATCTTGGATATCATGAATTCGGATTGTATGGCTACACAGATGTTGATCGGGCATGAAGTGTATCAGACAGGAAGAGCACATCAGGAGGATGTTATTGTCTAGGATATGCCATGGTCTCGTGGTTTAGCAGGAATCAGTCTAGTGTGTCTCTCAGCACAGCTGAAGCAGAATATATTGTTGCTTACTCTGCTAAGTTTTGAAGCGATATGGCTTCGGAAGTTGTAGATGACTGAGAATCCAGTGTTCCATGATAAGTCAAAGCACATAGAGATCCGATATTTTTATATACGGGATATGGTGTAGAAATGAGCTATTAAGCTCGAATATGTGAGCACTAACGAACAAGTTGCTGATGTATTGACCAAACCTCTGTCTTGAGTAAAGATTGAGTATTTCCAAGACAAGCTTGGTGTAGTTCAAAAGGACCCTCCTCGAAAGGGGGAGTGATATGGTCGATGATGATATTTGGATACTGGTATCGATGTGGATACCTGTATCGATGATGAGATTTCCTATATTGATGGTAAGATCAATGATGAGGATATATGTGTTGATATGGATACTTGTATCAATGATGAGGATACTTGTATCGATGATGAGGTTACCTATTCCGACGATGAGTTCGATGATGAGGTTGCCAGTTACGATGATGAGGTCGATGCATGGTCCTTAGACTTTTGTCTAAGTGGACGAGAGGGGATTGTATCATCCCCGAAATTCGGTCCCTTAATTGATCAGTAGACATATGTCTCCAAGAAGTGGTCCCTAGTGGACGAGAGAGGATTGTATCATCCCCGGACTTCGGTCCCTGAATTTATCCGTAGACATATGTCTCCGAGAAGTGGTCCCTTGTGGACGAGAGGGGATTGTATCATCCTCGGACTTTGGTCCCTGAATTTATCCGTAGACATATGTCTCCGAGAAGTGCTCCCTAGTGGATGAGAGGGATTGTATCATCCCCGGACTTCTGTCCCTGATTTGATCCGTAGAATCTTGTCTTCGAGAAAGATGTTGGTGAATGATGTAATGTGCACTCCTAGACTGCTCAGCATAGCAGTAGGTGATCATCCTCAAAACCTGTAATGATGTAATGTTCGCTACTAGATTAGCAGGTGATCATTCACAGGTTGTAAATCCTAGATTTGATCTAGGTCACACCCCAGTTGAAATAGTACTAGCTCTGTGGTTGTAAATCCTATATCTAATCTAGGTCACACCCTAGTTTAAATAGTACTGGCTCTGTGGTTGATTGGAATGATGTAATGTGCGCTCCTGGACTGCAACAGGTGATCATTCGCAGGTCCTGTAATGATGTAATGTTCGCTCCTGGACTGCTCAATGCAACAACAGGTGATCATTCATAGGTGGTAAAATCCTAGATTTAATCTAGGTCACATCCAATATGAAAAAGGACTGGCACTGTGGTCGGGATTGCATCGTCCCTAGACATGTTGAGGTGTCTTAAAGTGATAAGGATTGATCATCCTGTAAGTAGATCGGGATTACATCATCCCTATACATGAGAGGTGTCTTAAAGTGAGAAGGATCGATCATCCTGTAAGCAGATCAGGACTGCATCGTCCCTGAACGTTTGGTTCAACATGTACGTGATAGGACTGCATCGTCCCTGAACTTTTGGTTCAAAATGTACATGATAGGATTGCATCGTCCCTGAGCGTTTGGTTCAAAATGTATGTGATAGGACTGCATCATCCCTGAATGTTTGGTTCAAAATGTACGTGATAGGACTGCATCGTCCCTAAATGTTTGGTTCAAAATGTACGTGATAAGACTGCATTGTCCCTGAACATTTGGTTCAAAATGTACGTGATAGGACTGCATCGTCCCTGAACGTTTGGTTCGAAATGCACGTGATAGGATTGTATCATCCTTGGACTGATGTCCTAAAGTGAGCGGGATTGATCATCCCGTAATTGGATCATGTGTGTTGCAGAATATGCTGCTGTTGTTGATCGAGATGATCTAAATGCTGTAGATCGAGATGATCCAGATGCCGCAGATCGAGATGATCGAGATGATGTTGATCGGGTGATCCAGTTGATAATGTGATGTTGTCGATTGAGAGGATCCAATTGATGATGTGATGCTGTCGATCGAGAGGATCCAGTTGATGATGTGATGCTATTGATCGAGAGGATCCAGTTGATGATGTGATGTTGTTGATCAAGAGGATCCAGTTGATGATGTGATGTTGTTGATCTAGAGGATCCAGTTGATGCTATTATGATGATGATCAGTAGATCTAGATGATGACAATGCTGTAGCTGATCGAGTGTTGTAGAAGGTGAAGACTCAATACTGATGATGTTGATACTCCAGTATTGAAGACCTGAAGATATTCCAGTAACTGGTTGAGTTATTGATGATGTTGAGAAAGCTTCCAATGATCCATAGATGTATCATGTATGATGTAGTTGATGACTCCTTGCTCCTGTAGATGATGTTATAATATCCTTCTCGTTAAGGGGGAGTGTTGAAATATTGTAACTTCTAAGAATATTATATTTGTACTTTATTATTCCAGAGATGTTTCATTCCTCTGTGAAGACCTTATTGTATATCCAGAGATGTTTTATTCCTCCGGGGAGAATGTGGTAACTTGGGTTATTAGACTTCCCTAGTGGGGGTCGGCCCTGTATGAGTCATGTGGGTTAATAGGTTATTAGACCACCTTAGTGGGGTCGGCCCTGTCACATTATGTTAAGTGGTTAAGTTGGGGCTGACCTAGTTAGTGTAAAGGTCAAGTCAGAGTTGTGTATAAATAGAGGAGGTGTGTTCCTCATTTAACACACACTACACTCACTTATGATTGGCGCATAGGTGAGGGAGAGATCTGCTATGGAGGAGAAGGAGCTCATGTATAGGGTTTACATCTTTGTATTTGATGGTCATCTATATTGAGGAAGCTTTGCTGGGTTTTCTACCCCATGAGGGTTTCCCAGGATAAATCTGTGTCTCTTGTGTTTATGCTGTGCTTGTTGTTCTTTTAGTGATCCTGTATATGCTATTATTGTAAAATGAAATGCAATGCTGATATTTTCTGTCTTAGCATATTGAATCTTAACAATCCATCCCCCATACTACTTGTTTCCCAAAAAATTTGAAATCAATGGGACTAAAAATTATCCCAGGGTCCCATTGCTTGTATTGCACTCCAACAATTAAGAGTGCTCTCCAACCCATACCATCAGGGAAGAGAATTCCTGGATCCCATTTTCTTGTATTCATTCTTCCAAACATCATGAGTACAAAATCTATATCATCAAAGTACATAACAACATAATAAAAATGTACATCAAGGAGGTGTCTCATCAAAGAACCATGAAAGTGCTTATACCTCCAAGTAAGTAGACCACCATTCGCCAAGTGCATACAAGCTTCAAGTGACCAATCAAACCTGCTCCAATGACATAGGTGAGGATCCCATGTCCTATAATGCTGATCCAAAATGATGTAAGATGCATCAAAATAATCATCCATGTGTTCTCTCATCCAGGAAGTGAATGAAGAATCTCCACTAAAATATGAACCAAGTAGGGAACAAAGAAAAAAATGAGCCTTCAAGGGGCTCACATAAGTAGAATTTTTGCATCTATGAATATGTGTATCATCAAGAAATAACAAGGTATGTTGCTGCCAATAATAATTTTCTCCAATCATATATCTCTTCACCCAAGTAGTGGATGAATTTCCTCCAGTATCAATTGAACTACGAAAGGAGCAAGGAAAATCATGAGTCTTCAAGTGACTCAAGTGAACATCATAAGTGCATCCATGTGGATGTGTCTCACCATAAGGTAACAAGGGATACTACTGCAAATGTAAATAAGACGTGGCTCTAATAATGTCATCATATAAAGGAGAGATAGGAGTTTCATGCTCCTCGTGTGGCACCATAAAAAAAAACCTTTCACCCATACTTCATTAGGATGAGTGCTGCAAAATATGGAAGTGTAGGATGTAGGAGAATGAACCAACTCACCCAAATGATCAGAAAGTGCAGAAGTGTCCTCATGTGAATGCTCCATAATGTTAGGATCATGCACCTCCCTCAAAATTGCAAAACTTTCCTCATAGGTTGGTTCCAAGGTAGTGGAATAATACACTTCTTCAAAAATTGTGTCACCATTTCCAAGAGGAAACTCAAGTTCCTATTCCACCACATCAAGTGCTTGGATCTCATCAAGCTCATCTTCAAACACATCAAGCACATGAAAATTTCCATGTTTCTCATGATCTACCATGTCATGAGAATCCTCCATGGAAGGACAAGTATATTGCAACCTTTCAAGAAGTTGCTCATTTTAAATTTTGAGTTTATGAACATCCTCATTATTCTTCAAGTATGCATCAGGTAATAATTCATTAAACTCAACCAAATTTTTCCTATAAAAAAACAAAGACATGAAATTACCTTTGTTTTTGCACATTGCTCTTTGAATCTTCTCCATGTCTTCAAGGAAGGATGGATCCTCCAATGAAGAAACTTTCCAACAAGAATTTGACACTAATGCTTGAGTGTCATGGAGCATGCTAAGGTTCTCTTGGATCTTCTTTTCATTCATATTCAAAGACCCTTGAAGAAAATGAGGCTCTTGTAAATGAACCTCCTCGTCTTCTTCCTTCTTACTTGGACCAACTTCATGAAGCTCAAGTGGTGATGGGGAAGTTGATCTTGTTTCTTCTTCAACTACTACAAGGTCTTAATTTTCATGCTTAATGGAAGTTTGGCTTGCAGTAACACTTTCAAAAGTTGTCTCTATGTCACCAAAATAGAGGTGTGAGCACCCATTAGTAGGCACTCCTTCATAGTTTAAGCATCCATCAGTAGATGCTCTTTGATTCATGTCCAAGGTAGAATGTGTCTCTTCCTTTTGCTCCTTCAAGCAAGCTGATGCATTTTGTACCCAAGTATGTGCAGAACTTTGAGATGAGCCATCAAAGGTGGGAAGTGGAATTTTACTTATTGCATAATTCAATTCTCTATTTTGAAATGGATTCTTATTACCTTCCTTCATCTTGAGCTTGTTTGAGACAATGAGGTATTTATCAAATGGTAAAGTGTTTCTGCAATCTTCACTCAAAATTTTCCATTTGAGTAGAATTTATTCCACATCATTTGAGGATTTAATATTTGCTTTGGACTTAATAAATTTTGGTGCAGTAGGCCTTGGTGTTCTCTGAAATTCATTTTCTCTATTAGGGGGTCCTGTTCTTGAGAGAATATGCTCACCCATTGGCTTTTTTTCCTCGCAATGAGAACTGCTGCTGCCTCCTATTACTCCTTTGCTCCCAAGTTGGCTAGCCATCAATTGGAATACTTGGCATCATCTATTTGTTCATGTCTTTGATACCACTTGTTATGTATTCAAATATTGGTTTCATGAGTTTCCTAAGCTTTTCACCATCATCTGAGGTTCCCTTTTCATCCCTAGTCATAGTTTCCTAAACAAATTGCTCTTCTTTTCCTACTTTTTCCTCTTCAACAAAATTTTTTTTGGTTTCAATATCTAATGGTGGTTCCTGAATTATTTTACTCATGAATATCATACCACATCAGGTTCCAAGATCATGCTCTGATACCACTGTAATGTCCCTTTTTTGGTTTTTATTATAATAGTGAAATTTTCAACTTTTTTCCCTAGTTCGACCTTTGACTAGTTTTGAGGTCTAGGTCTCCAAATGCTCCCAAATATTCAGATAAGGTGTATGAATGGTTTTAGTACATAAATATGATGTTAAAGGATGCTTTAGAGTCAAAAATAGGATTCTGAAACTCTCCTTTAAGTTCTGTCCAAAGTAGGGAATTTGACTAGCAATTTCTCTTTGACTAGTATTGGTCTCTTGGTCTCCAAATGACTCCAAATGCTCCCAAATTGTTACAGAAGGAATATGGATGATATTAGGAATTTATTATTAGGTTCAGGGATGATTTAGGACCTTCAAAATACTTCTGAAAACCTCCTCAAGATTCTGGTCAAGGTAGGAGTTTTTACTGGCAATTTGGGGTTCGATTCCCCATGGGTAAGTGCTGAAGATGGCTCTCCAAAAGCTATAAAACCCTCTCGAATTTCTGAAAAGAGGTAGAGGAAATACAAGGGAAAATTTTAAGGTATCATATGAATCACCATTCAGTGTAATAAGTCTGATACAACCCTCTCCAATCAGATTCAAAAAGACTAGTTTTGACCTTGGGGGAAATGATAGGCAATTTTCTCCAAACACTATAAAAGTGAACAATATGACACCAAAAGCTTATGAAATGAACATGAAACTTGTATAAAAGGTAAATAAAAGTCCATATATCAATAATCCATCAGTGGTTCAATTATCCATTCGAATTTATCAACACATTATTGGCATACATCAACACAGTGGGGAAATTGACACCATTTGCTCATAATAATCAGATTTAAATAGTTCCACTTGTAATATCGACTTGAATACATGATGAACATGAATAATAGATAATTTATATCATATGATAAAATAATGAAGCATCAGAAGCTCCCCCAAAAAGAACAATAGCTCACCAAGTGCACAATTCCTCAAGGATCATGAATATGCCAAGAAATAGAAGAATGGTTGTAGAAGCAAGATGAAAGAGATGTGACCATGATCTTCCATGTAGCTTCAACCTATAACAAAAGACTCCGTTAAAGCTCCAAATGAAATTTCTGAATGGCCTTTCCAATTACCAACTAGGATGTGAATCTTTCACCCTCGAAATTGGTGCTAAGGCAAGTAAAGTAGCACTCCAGTAGCTCTCCTCTCCCAAATGCAAAATGCAAATTATAAAATGATAAAAAGCTGCTATTATTATTTGTTCATGAATTTTATAAACTTCTAAGGTCCTCCATGGGTCGAATTCCTTCCAAGATCTTCATGCCAACTCAAGTTGGGAAGAGATTCCCAAGTATGCCACTTGTCCTTCCAATTCTAGCCCTCTCCTTCTCCAAATTCGAATTGGTGTCTCTTTGGCTGCCCTAAATCACTTGAGTGCCCTCTTGGAGGCTATTTTTATCCCTGAAATGTCATATATGTCAGCCTTCAAGTCTTATTTGTGTGATAGGTTCCATATTATCTTCATCATTGTTGTCATAGAGCTAGGGAATCTAGCCCAAGTGTCCCGCTAGCTCCAAATTGCCTCTTCCTCTTCCATGGGAGTTAATCTTCCTCTAAATTTAGACCTCATTGAATCATGCCAAGTATTATTCCCTTCCAAATCATCCCAAGAACATTGTACTTCTCATGGATTCAAATTGACAAGAGGAGGATGCCATGTGGCATAGAAAATCTAGCTTGTGTGGGTCCCACTTCCTCCATGTGTATTCATGATCAAATGCCACTTTGATTTTCCCTTGTATATATTTATTTATATCCTTAATTAAATATTTATGCTATTCTAATGTACAAACATCGTTTATTACCCTTCTTATTTCAAATCCCAATGCTTCCACCCCCCAACCTAGGGAACTGGTAATTTTTCCTCCATGGCAGTTCATTTGGATGGGTATATTACAACTTTGAATTGGTAATTTCTCTTATTGTGACCCACCTTGTCCATTTGGATCTAATTTAACATTATTACTAACTTGGACATCATTCTTGGCAATTATTTGACCCTTAGCATCAATTTGACAAACTATCATGAGTATGGCCAAGGGGCTTAGGCCATTGTAACCCAATGCAAAATTTTGGGACATGACACTATGCTTAGAAATTCAAAATATGCATCAAGAAGCATAGGGCATCTCAAATCCACTATAACAACAAATTCAAATATGGAGAGATCCAACTATGGACGATCAACTAGATGCGCTCCATGATATTTCCATGGTCGCGAAAAAGACTATTAGAGACCTTACGCATGAATCTCAGTTGAACCATTTCCAATTGTAACAACTCAATAATTTTGCAAATTTGGAATGGAAGCAATTGGAGCAAGAAAAGCCTGAAACCCCTAACAATGAGAAGATGCAAGTATTTATTGCAGGTGCCAATATTTTTATGGGCAATTGGAAAATACAGGTGGAGCGGTATCAAGAATTCCATATCCTCACAATTAATGAATTCTTGGAGTTGGCTCCTTCGTTTGAAGTACAAGCAGATGAGCAATATGTAGAGATGCAAGTGGGTTGACTCTAGGGTGAGTCAACGATTGTGGTTAGGGCCTGTTGGCTCCTTCATTTTTGGAAGAGATAACCTATGGAACAAAGGCACATTCAACATAGTGGACACTGCAGAAGCATTCATAACACAAATTAAGGAACATCATGAATACGCCAACACAGAAGCCGCTGATTGTAACCATCTTGAAACGGTAAGAAATAACCTCATAAACAAAATATAAAGGCATTGGAAGAGAAATGGTTATTTTTATTGGAATCAACCTGATCATTGTGGTTGTAATAATCTCTATGAAATTTTGTTCCATTGTCGGACTCAATTGGGGAATGCAATTGGTGTTTATGGGTTATGTGTGTTCTTCCATGTGTATGTTGGGTAGATCTGCAATGGAATGTATCCCATAGACTAGAAGAGATTGTGAAAAGGCCGTAGAGTCTACTATTGTATGAATCCTTTCGATATAAATAAAGAAGAAAATATGTTTGGACCCCTCCAAATTATGAGTATGTTATGGTATGAATGTTTGTTCTATTACTATTATTTGCTTGATGCTCAACTCTGTTTATATGTGATGGATAATAATGGTTACTATAATGAATATGTGTTGTGGAATATTAGTCCAATATATTTTGCGATCAACACTTTCACCATATCCCTATAGTTCACTATCCATATCACACATAGGTCTAGGTGGTGCTTCATGCAAGACTTTCTTCCTTTGGGAAGATAAAAAATTCTAACACTCTAGACTACAACAAGCCCCTTTGTTGGCACCAGTGCAAGAACCTTGGTCTCTATTAGATTTTGCACCAACACTATGCAATGTAGAAATGAAAAAACTAGGGCTGAAAACATAACATACACAACATAAAATAAAGAATGAGCTTCTTGTATTAATGAACAAAAAAGAATCAGAGTAAAACACCTTGGTGTTAGTTGTTGAAGATGAGGTCTCCTTATCCAACCTTAAGGAGGTTTCTTCTTCTCCTCTACTTATCCACTCCAAGAGTGTAGTATGGAATCCAATGTTAGAAATAAGAGGGAAATTTGTGGGAACTCTCTCTTGGTGAGAAATATAACAGCATAACCTTACTTGTGATATGATGTGAGATATATGTGAGTGACCATAAGGGATTTATTTATAGGAAAGGATATGCATATCTCTTAGAACTAGCTCCAATGTGAATAATCCCTTTTCATTGTTGAGTAGTGGGATAGTGATAGGTATTGGAGATCAAATCAAAGCCTAATTTTAGTAATAACATATTGGTGATGTCCATTTTCAAACATCACACCTTTTTAGAAGCCAAACTATATTAATTAATAAATGAATTCTATTTTTGGGGCCACTTCACGATTTTCGAGGATTTTAGTGAGATGATTGTGCATGTATTTTTAAGGGAATTCCACACAATGAGTTTTAGGGTCAAAATTTATGTTTGGCTCATCTTTTGGTCACAATGCTAAGGTCATATGATCATGTATATGATGGAAATATGCTAATGTTGTTGAAAGTGTTGTGCAAAGGTGATGATGCCCATAACAATTGGGTGAGAAAATTTAGGTTGTTAACAATTGCTCCTTGATGTATGAGTTAAGGAGCACATTGTATGGATGAAATGCATAAAGTATTTATGTCTCTTTAGTCTATGGGAGAACATGACCATCTAAGCGAGGAGTAGGAGTGAGAAAATATCAACAATTTCTTCCCCCATGAAGGGGCCATGGGGACCCACCTGTAAATAACCAACCAATGGGGTAAAGTGTATATAATCTCAAATACAAATGAGGAAAGCATCCCATGATCATAATATAATATGGGAACAAGACCTTATGGGGCTTGATTAGAGCAAATGAATAAGTATTTTGAGATAATACATGATGAAAATGGGGGCCAAAAGGGTTCCAATTCAAGCACAAAAATATGCTCCATATAACATATGATATATAATACACAAGAAGGAACAATGACATCCAATAAGATTACAAATCATAACAATTGAAGCCTTGTTGAATAATGGAGGGGCCTTAGTCAATCTAGAAGGAACCATAACATGAGAGGCTCCTCACAGGTGATTGAAGAAGTGTAAGAGAGAGCCAAATAGATCCAAGGAACTACAACCAAAACTTGATCATTGTCACCAATGTAACCAGAACATCAAAGGAAGTTTCTAACTAGATGGATTCCAAAAGACTCAAGAGTTGGAGGGAGTCATGAATGTCCAAGGTCTTGACCAAACTAGGGTGATAAACCAACCATAATAGCTCATATACAGTTTGGAGTTATGCTATGGAGCGCTTTGGTTTTCCAAATAATGGGGTTATTTTAGTAAAAATACAACCAAGGAGATAAGTGTCCATAATGTGGGAGTCTGGGAATGAGCCAATGAGTGAGGTGAATGAGCATATGGGGATAGATTTGGTTTCATATACTACATAGACTCCCCTCTTTATAAAGGAACAACAACATGGTTACCAAAATGCACTGAAGTACTAAAGAGTGGTGACACATGAAAGTAAGGCACTATTTTCAAGCAAAGGCGAATAAAAGGGTGGCTGGGCTAGGTCACTTACCTGAATAAGGGGGTTTCCTATAGGCATAATTTGGGTTCAACAAGCACGTTGAATGCATAAGATATAGTAGAGGATAATCACCTATATGCTAGTTTGAATATTTATACTTGTAGGAATGGTTGTGTGTGGAGAAAAGACCGTGGTCCCACCATATTCTGGTCTTGCACACATGGAGACAATACCACAGCGTAAAAGTGATTTCATAAATAAAACCCATGGTTTAGATAGAAGATAACATAGAGATATGGCCTAAATTACATGCATTTAAATGATAAGAAAAAATAGGGGTGTTTAGAAAAAGTTCTCAATCACAAAAGATTGATGATGGGATTGAGAAAAACATGGAGCACATAACACACACTTAAGTTGGTTTAAGCAAACGTTATATATGTGACCCCTAAGAAATACTTTTTGAAGGTGCTCCAAGTGTTACAACCATTTCTTTGAATGTGTAGTGAGATCATCCAAATATGTAAGGATAATGTTGATCATGTCATGGAAGCAGTATGACATGGTGCACTAGAAGGTGGCTTCAATGTTTTTGAGTTTGAAATACATGAGTCAATAAGAAAAGGTTCCCCAAGGTGTGGTGAAGGAAATAATGTATTGGTCTTAGGGACATATTTGAAATTGAATGCAACACAAAAAACCATACATAAAGGAGAGGACTTTGTGGCTTGCTTAAGTATCAAGTATCTAATTGATAAAGGGCTATGGTAGTTGTCTTTGGGGAAAACTTATTAAGATCTCTAAATTTTTTCCAAACTTGAATGGTGCCATGCTTCTTGTTGACATAAACCGGATTGAATATCCATGTGGTAGAGGCAATTAGATAAATGAATGACACACTCCAAAGTTTATTGATTTCGGATTTGATAGTTGAAGCTTTGGAAGGTTGAACATGCCTTTGTTTCTAACATATGAGATCTACATTAGGCCATGTGTTGATATTATGTTACATGATGGTTGTGTTGAATCCCAACATTTTGGAATAAGAATAGGAAAATACATCATGCAATTCTTGGAAGAGAGAATTCTAGGCTGTAACCTCCTCAAAGGTGCATGAAGCAACATGTAAAATGTTTTCAGTGACACCAAAATTAACTGAAATGTCCATTGGAATGGAGGTCTAGATATTGGCCAAATTCCCCTCCTTAAAGGCATACAAGGTGAGAATCAAGTTTTTAAACTAGTCAACATGACAAGGGGGATGAAGTTATTCGACTCAATGGATAATTAGTCTAAATACTCCACAAATGTAGAGGCATCCTTAGGGAGAAAGCGCATGATGGTCCATTTCATGCCAAGGATAATCTAGGTTAGTCATAACTTCAAGGATTTCTTCATCACCATGAAATATGGGGGTGAAAAGATCAAGAAGGTCCATCATTGCGGGAGGCGATGGGGATGAGGATGGTCCAAAATGGATGATCCAATTGAAAAGGAAATATGGTAAATGGATACATCCTTCACTTTGTTGTTCATGTGAAAGTATCTCTTTAATGAGTGGGACATGTGATTCTAAGAATTCTAAGTGAATTTTTGCCAAGGTTGAATGAAACTTTTGAAAAATTCAAGCAATAGTGTGAATAGTGGCCATATATGCCACATAATGCATAAGGATGGTTTGTACATAATGTCTTAATATGTTTTTTGGTAGAATCATGGAGAGTGATCTAGACTGCAGGGATGGTTGGATTGTTATTCTCCTTATGAATGTGGATATGATTGTGTAGGAGATAATGTTTTGGACATTGATGCATGGTGTGACCAAGGTTTTTTTAGTGGCGAAAAATAGCAAAAAAGCGAATATTTTGGATACACACACATATATTATGTCAGTGAATATTTTATATTATATAAACATCGCATGCATCACCTACCTCTAACATTGTTTCATATCTTTTGGGTATAAATTATCCCAACCTTATATAAAAAACTTAATTGTCTTCACCATTTTGAAATAGATAGGGCAAAATTTTGATTGATATTCATGAAAGTATTTGGGTTCTGGAATTTAAAGGTATGGATTCCTCTCTCACACATTGTGCCTGCGATTAGACAAGGCTCTGTTCATATTATGATTACTTACTCACAATATTTGGCAGCGCATCTTCTTCAACACTATTTGTAAACTCAAGGTTTATGTATCTTTATTTTCAAAGATGTTACTCCAACTTATTTCAAGCCAAGTTGTTACGATGAATTCTCATGTTATGTACTCTATGTCACTATAGTTTTAGATTCTATTATAAAATCTATGGAACGGTTTGAAGCCATGTTAGTCATTGTAATCTTGTATTTGTGCTTACCTACATTCAAATATATTTAAATCATTTATTGTAATTTACTCTGAACTTGTATTTATTCTTACGAGTGTTTGGTTTTTATATAAATTTGTTATTGTGGCCAATACACTCACTGTGCACTAGTGTTGGTCTGCTTATATATAACCAATGCGTTTAAATGTGTTGGTTTTCTTATATATAACCAATGCGTTTAAATGTGTTGGTCTGCTTATATAGTAAAGGTGAACTGTAGTTATAGGAGGTGAAATCCCTATATTATATTATGTCTTCTTTCTTATTATTATTCCTCACTGTGTAGAGAATATAACATCAGTACAAAGCAAAATCGGCACAAAGAAGAAGTCTGAATGTGAACAAAATATTGTTGCAAGTCTTCAGGTATGACCTCTCTTTTCCCACATCTTAGTTTAGTTGGTTTTTTCCTCTTTTCCAAGCGTTGTTCAGTTAATTTCCGTATCCTATTGTATATTGTTTTTATCTTTTATCTTCTTCAGTTAGATAGGTTTTGGCTTGTTATGTGGAGCAGGGATGTGGAGAGGGGACACTCATACTGCCAATGACTTCTTATACACCACACACAACTTAGCCTCCTGCCTCTAGCACATGCTTTCTAAGATTTCTCTCCTTATTTGGTGGTATTTCACAATTTTTGGCATTTGTAATGTATTTTGAACTATTAGCTCGACTAAAATCCCTTTAAGTGGATCCATTAAGGGTTTTATTATGCATTATCTAGGATTTTTAGGTCTTAGCCTTTGACGAATATAGGAGATCCTTGTTGGCATGTGGTGATCCTATACCTGTGAGCGATAGTTGACGAAACAGAGTTTTGACTGCCATGCTCTATATGGTCAAATTAAACTAGAACACTTTTAAATCTCTTTCCAGTTGTGTGATTGAATAACGCTTCATTTTTAAACCTTTCAATTTCCGCTTGTTGGCGCATAGAGGGTAGACCTAAGTTATAACATTAAAACACCAAAAAAAAACCCTAGATATCAGCCCTTACAACATCACATGTTAAACAAATGAAGTCTCACCCGAGGCATCCGAGGGGGGGCTATAGGAACCATGTTTCTACAAACATGAAGGGTTAGGAGGCAATTCTATCACTTCTGTGCACAAACATCGAATCTCTAACATAATAGTAAACATGACTTCAAATTATTCAGACTCATTTATCATTTAGAAACAACATTCATAAAATCACATTTAGAAGCATTCAATAGTACACAAAGAGGGTATCCAAAACATCTTCATTATATTATTAGTCATCCATAACCATACATCTCCTGTGCACTGCATGACATAAAAACCAAACAAAAGAATGGCACCTCCTTCATCAGCTCTCCTTTCTCTCTTTCATGTTATCTTTTCACCTCGCTATCTCTATTTCTATATATCTATCTGCTATCTATTTATAGTTTTTTAGTAGAGGGGGGGGGGAATCCCACAAATAAACCAAAAATATTCCCAACAAACTAAAAGCTTAACTACTTTCCATATTTTTCTCTCTTCCACCCATTTATTGCATGTGTGCGGTCCATATCTTTGCGCACGCTTCCCAAAACTAGTCCCTTCTTGATCCTACTCCAACAACCCCTCAACACTCACCCGTGGCTCGTCTCGAGACACCTTGTTCAATCCATCAAAATATGGGTCATTGTTGCTTGTAACTTCTGCAGGGTTTCCTGTGTTGCCCTGACCTTCTC
The DNA here is from genome assembly GCA_027924585.1 of Larix kaempferi. Taxonomy (NCBI): domain Eukaryota; kingdom Viridiplantae; phylum Streptophyta; class Pinopsida; order Pinales; family Pinaceae; genus Larix; species Larix kaempferi. Next base: position 20,715,922 of record BSBM01000502.1, read on the forward strand.
CTTCATTTCTACTTCCTTATCCAAAATTGCTTCTTCTATTTGCTCACTGAGAATTAGCTTCAAATTTTTTGTGCATTCCTCGACAGTTTCCTTAACCTGCCCTGTACCTGCACAAATTGTTCTACAACTTGCATAGCTTGATATTGTAAAGGTTCTAGCTTGTTGGCTATCTTCTATCGCTCTTCCTGGATCCTACTTACTTCCATATGCTGCTTTCTATATTCTCCCATCTTTTCCATGACTGGTAGGGTAGTCAAACTATTGAGGATCTTTTGTTGTTCTTCTTGCGCAACTTGAAACGTTTGGTCTACTTCCCTCAATTGTTCATATGCGACCAACTGTGCCCATAACTATGTACTTTCTTAGTGTAACTTTTCACACTTTAATTCCAAGGTACTGATGTTTCCTACTGCAATTTTCACTCTCTCTTCTCTCTTTCTGCGGTCTGCTCTAACCTTTGGTGGTTTCCCTGGTTGTTGTTTTGTTGCAAGCTCCTCAATCTTAGCGTGGAAACCTTGAATGGATTCACCTATCTTTTTTACCTTCTCTTCTATAACAGTATCCTTTTCTATATGAACCTCTGGTAGCATACTGCATAATTCCTCAAATGCCTTCTTCAATCTTGAATTCTTCTAATACATTTCCTTTACTTCTTTCTTAAGCTTATCACTCCTTTTGGCTACCTCTTCTACTTCCTTTTGTAGCTCTGCTATCTTTTACGCAGTTTCCTCTTTCTCCTTTCATATTTTCTGGAATTCCTCCACTAATGCTTCCTTTTCATCTTGGCTTCTATACCACTCTATTGTAGCCACCTCATATATCCCTCGGATCTCCTGCATAATAGTTGTATGCAGTGTATGCATCTCCTCCATGGGTAATCATGACAAAACTATCTCTATAGGTCTTACTATGAATGTCGAGTCCTGCATATCTTGTGTGGGAAATGTTAGTGCTGCTTCTTAAATATTCATTCCTTCTTGTGGTTCCGTTGTACGCTGCATTTGTACATCTAGGTTTGTTTGTGCGCTGTTCTGTCCTTCTTCTTTATTGGTCATCATCAACAACTACTTTATTGTCGCAAAATATTCTTCGACCTTCATGTAGATATCCTCTTGTTTGGTCAAAATTTCTTCCATTTATTCCCTTGTAGCTACCTTTTCTATAACTTCTTCAGTGACATTCTTGACATCCCAACCGATCTGTTCCACAACATCTTCTGTCAACACCCAAACAAAGTTTGGCTTTGATGTCTTCCTCTTATTCCTCGCTGATCCTTCAAGCATGTCCTTCTCTTTTATTTTCCCAGTCTGCGCAGTCTGTTGTATGGTATCAGGGAGAATTTCTAGATTCTTGGTGTCCTCCTCCATAGACTTACTTTGTGTTGGAATGTCTTCTTATTGTCCTGGCTGCTGCTTTTGTGTGGATTCTTCTTCCTTTGTTACTAGAACTTTCCATGCTGGATCCCAGTCATTTAATATGTGACTGATGTCTTCTCTAAATGCGTAAACATTGTAGGTAACCATTGATTCTCGGGGTCTCTTTTTTATTGTACATAGATATAATGCATCCCTGCCTTAAAGCACACAATCCCTTTGTATACATGCATTATCTGTGGCTGCATGCAAGGAATCCTCTTGATTACATCCACAATTTCTTCATTATACAAGAATATCTCTATGTTGTTATCTATCTATCTATGCTTGTTCTCTGTATACCATAAATTTGCATACCTTGCTATTAGAAAGGGCTTCTTGTTCCTGTCAAAGAATTGGCTATCCATTGTCTCCTTCCATCCTACTAGTGCAATGCATATTAGTATCCAAGTGTAATGAAAAGGTGTACCTTTCTCTTGCGTGTCCTGGCAGTCTGTCAAAAACTCGTTTAGAAGGAATGTCGACTACTTCATTTGTACTCCTTTGACGCACTGGGTTGCGATTATAGTTATTGCCACTAATACTTGGTATTTGCGACTCTTCCGAAATATATTATAAGCTAATATCTGAGCTACAAAACTTACTGCTTTTTTTTTAATATGTTTGACTGAAAATCCTTTGTCGGATCTTTGGGTACCATATTTTTCCAACATTTTCTTTGCAAGGGGTTTCTCCTGCTTATTATCTAGAAGGGGACTCACATCTTCTCCCCTAGTTGGTAATCCAATGATATTATCTATCAACTTAGCATTAATGGACACAGGTATTTCCAACCACAAGAACCCACCATGCCCACATGATAGCAACAACTTCACGCACAACTTCACTTGCGGGGTCCTCCCAAAAGAAGGAATGTCCAACAAATTCAGGACACTTGACTTCTGCAATCCAACTACCCATGTCTAAATTTCCAATTCAACTGGCACCTTCGGGTTTGAGATGATCTTTCTATTCATGTAATTGCTGTCCACCAGCTCCAGAAACTTCTCTTCATTGGTTATGTCATGATCCGCAAAGTGAAACTCATGTATACTTCCTAGCAGATTCTCTTCGACGAGCAACCCCTCCCGCAACTCTGGTAGTGGTATATTTGTTTCCTCTGTGTTCAGTAGGTTGACTAGATTCGCAGTAAGCTTCCTTGGCGAAGTGTAGTCACGAGGAAACTTCATAGGATTCGACGATGACGTTCCTGGTGTATTAGTGGTCCCTATATGCAATCCTACTTCATGGTTCTTCATTTTGGTCTGTATTCTGGGTGCCATGGTTTCTCTGTGCACAAAATTCAATATCCAATTGTTTTTTTGCTCTAAGTCTCACTCTCTACTGTGCACTCAGTGACTGCTAACTTCCATACTTTCTCCTAGTCACATTTATAATTTTCCACTGGTTTGCGTGAAAGGTTAGGTGCCACTTACTATTTTGACTGCCTTAGATTTTACATCATTATCCCACGATTTCCCTGTATTCACCTTATATTTGCTTTGATTCGGTCCAAATCCATCCAACTGTCACTTCGTCGCTGCCAATCTCCTCATTAATGCTACCGTGTCTTGCTCTTTTCACTACTTTTTAGTCTTTAATGCTTCCCACGTACTTTTATTTAGTTTATAATGATCCCTTTTTTGCATGCAACTCTTTCTGCGATAGGTCTGGTTATCTTATAACTTCTTTTTCCTAGTTATATTCCCTTCATTCTTCCCTCTATCCTTTATTTTTCTTTTTCTCTCTTTCTCTCTTTTTTTTAAAGTTCTTATACTTAATGCATGGAAGGACGACTATCCCTATATAGTGTCAACCGGATTCCATTTACAAGTCCTTCTTTAATTTCTTCATCCAAATTCTACAGTTGAACATCTCCTTCTTCTATGACAAAATTTATAACATAGGGTCCTAATCGGTGCATTCTGAAGTTACCTAGGCATTTCTAGTACTTACTATAATATAATAGCACTAAATCTCATCTCTGGGATTGCTTTTTCTTAATGCACTTGTCATGCCATGATTTCTGGCGCACTTTATGCACCTGTTGATGATATCCCTCGACAAAGTGGTCTTCTTCTAGCTACATCAGGTCTTCTAATCTTTTCTCTGTCGTATTCTTATCCATCAATACTATCATTGATGCAATGTGACAAATAGGTAGAATGAACTCCATATGCATGACTCCCTCTTCTCCATATACTAATAAGAAGGGTGCCTTTCCAGTCAGCTTCTTCCTTAAAGTTATGTAATCCCATAATATTGCTAGAATGATAAGATCCCAATCATCTCTATTAACATTGATAATCTTTGTCAACATAGTCTCTAGTATTTTATTGAATGCTTCTAATGTCCCATTTTCTTGAGGATGATATGGTGTACTCTTTTGATCGTATATCTTAAATTCTATGACTAGTGCATCAATTGTCTTATTCAAAAAGTGAGTCCCCTGGTAACTCATTAGGATCCTCAGATAGCCAAATCTTGTTACCACATTCTCAAATAGGAACCGCACCGTTGTGCAGGAAAAATACCTTATAGTGAGGAGAAGACACTACCAACTTGGGTGGGGTGACAGGAAAATACATTCATTGTCTTTCATTAGTTACTACAAATGGAAAGAGATTGAGATATCGAAAGAAGTACCTTTTTATCAACGACTGGTCCTAGCTTTCGCTTGATCTTCCGCTATGATGAACCTGCAATACAAAGTAAACCTTCCTCAACGTATCTTGACTGTAATAAATATGATGAAATCATAAACAACTTAACATCAAATACAATCAGACATTAAACCAAATGAACATTCAATACAATAGACATTCACTTTGGGACGGGAAGGGTATTGCCACCTTTTGTTGTCAAAGAAATGTGGAAAAGTACAGATATACCTGATCTGTCCAGACACTTCCGCAACCGAGTCTTGGGCTCCTGCTCTTCACAATGACTTGGGAATTCCTCCAGCGTAACAGCAGTGAAAGCATTTCTTCTAGCCCCTTCTCTCATGGATCCTCCTTGTATTTATGGGACAAGGTAGGCAGTTGGAATCGAGAGGTGGTTGAATTGGGAGGTTGGGGAAGTTGCAGAACCAACTTCAACTAATCCCAATTCGTAATATTAATATATTTTTGATTTCATCTTAAGATGTGCGCGGGTTTCATACAACCAGAGTAGCGCACAGTATGCAAATTTTGTACTTTACAACAAGCGTTTGCAACATTTTTAAGGGAGTGCGCTGGTTGTCCTTGAGAAAAGAAGCATTTAGAACGCTGGTTCACTGTGCCAATAGTAGCGCACATGTCATGAAATCAATAGACAAAATAATATTTTCAGCTGAAGAGTGTAGTTTCAACAATAAGTCATCCAGGTCAACCTATCTCTTCCATCCATAGTGTCCTTTTATGTGATCGACAGAGCAATGTGATCATGGAAAAAGAAGTGCAGATTTGACCTATAACAGATGCCCCCTAATGCGTGAGGTTAGAGGGAAACGATGGCTGAAATACATTATAATTCCAAGTCAGAGGAGGAGCAAGAAACCACAGAACCAAGTCACAAAAGTACCTGAAACAACAATAAAGGTCAGCGAGCAATTACAATCTTGACATCATATAGATGTGTAGCATGATACAACATGATCTCCGATACATAACTAGGAGATGTATATATAGCATGGCCACTGAAATACAAACGTGGATCCATGTCAAAATGAGAGATCATAGCCATAACAACAAACTGGATATATGTCTCATGAAGAGCCAAAATGAGTGAGGCTCAGTCTTGCGCAGCTTGGGTGATAACATGAATATGGTGATGCTATCAGAGTCCCAAGGTCTTCGTCCAAACAACCCAAGGTACAAACCCTAACCATGTGAATAAATGAGCTGGAGTCGAACATGGGGGGTATCGTTTGATTACCGGTCATTGATGTATACCGTTAACAAACGCCAGGACTTCCATCGATAATGATAATGGGGTCCAAGGTACCTAGTACGTTCCAACAAGTGTGAATAGGTGGACTTGAAGTCGAACACCTGAGGAACCTGTCGAATAAGAGACATTGATGTATTCCCATTATTCAACAGCGAGGGAAACTGCCACTGATGACTACAATCCCCAAGGTACTAACCGAAACTCTAAACTTCATTCCCAGAGCATAATGAGTTGAATTCGATGGGAAGAAGTTTGTTGGAAGGGAGGAATTAATGCATCCTCCATCATCCAACACGAGGAACACTCAAAGGTATGAGCAGATTTGGAGTAGGAAAAGTAACAAGATGAAACAAAATGACACCAGGATGGTCGACACATGAAGTCAACGTAAACTGCAGAATGGCCGACACAGTCTGTATCCTTGAATAGTGATCACGACACAAAGTGACTTAGGAAGTTTTCAACATGAGGGGGAAATGATATAAGTCTGCAATGTAGGAGACATTAACAGACCCTCCATATGATTGGAAGAATAACCAACCGAGGGAGTAAAAAATCGGAGATCAAGTTCACCCTAAGGTCAAAAACTAAAACCCAGCTAAAATTATAGACTCAAATAGGTGCTGTGTTCAAGGACATTAATGACTTAACTGCCTTTGAAAATGAAAAGATGTGATATACCCTTCTCATCCCTTATTCTTTTTGGTAAAAGAATATCCTTCTTGTTGTTTTAATGAGTCCAAGAAAGAAAACTCAATAAGCCTAACCATGTGAAAGTTTAATGAGCCCATGGGAGGAAGACTCAGGACCTTCTTCATTGTTTACAGAGTTCGAAGAAGAGATAGAAGAATATTCTATAATACTGATCTCCGGATTTTAATATCGAGCCGAGATATGTTCTTGCTCGCCGGTGTTTTCAATTTTAAGAAGTCTGAAAAACTTAAACAATAAATCCATACACCTACCTGTGGATTTTAGTATCGAGCTCAGGTTGGTATATGCTCGCCAGTGTTTTCCTATTTATAGAGTCTGAAAAACTTAAACAATCCTCTATATACCCTCTCGTGGATTTCACATCGAGCCCGAGTAGGTGAGTGCTCGCTTGGTGTTTTCATGTTTCGAGAGCCTGAAAACCCTAAAGAAGGCTCCAAAAGTCCTTTTTCGTACAGTTTGTCTCCTCCCCCGAAAAAGTCTAAAACGATAAGAGAAGAACTCTTCTAGCCACGGATGAAGAGTATTCATTTTTCGTAAGTAATCCGCAAAAGTCCGGAAAAGGGTTAAACTTATAACTAAGAGGATGTACCTTCAATTCCTTTAATGAGCTTGAAGGGAGCAAGTATGCTTGGCAATCTTGTTTAGTTTTTAAATAGTAAAAAAAAGAGCTTAAAACGACTTAAAAGACAGCTTCTAGGATCCTAAGTTCATGACCTGCCACATAATATAATCTCAACAATCGAATTAGTAACTATTGACAAATTTTCTAAATGACATAATAATAAAACCATACTGGTACTTATATTGGTCTGTTGATAAAGAAAATAAGTCATATCCTGTTTAATACTTTGAACTTCTAGTGAAAATTTGAAATACATAGTTAAATTTAACTCACCAAAATTTATAAATATTAGTGATTAAATAGAACTTTTTAGAGACAAAATCAAACTATACACTTTTGAAAAAAGTGGGTAAAAATCAAAATCAATTTTATATAAATAGTTTCAAATTGAAAAAACAAATATCACAATTGAAGTTTTTAGGGCATATTGGAGCAAAACCTTGATCTTCCTCCGTTCGTTGCGATCAAACCGGACCACCAATCGATCTTCTACTTCCACCAAGTAAGTTATTTCCTCCCATACTTGCAATTTCATGTAATTTTTGTCAAATTTTATGGTCAAATTCATTTTAAAGCACTCTTTCAAACGCGTTTCTGCGTGTGCGCTGCTGTGTTTGAGTGAAAGTAGCGCATTCTACACAAATGCGCTAGTTTAGTTCAAACACAACAACGTTCAGGCATGACCGTGTAGTGCAAACAATAGCGCACACCGCTAAAAGTAGGGTAAAAAATGAAAATAACCAACACTTGACTGTTTGCTTGGCAGGATGGTTCTCATATGGCGTGAAAGGGAGCATGAGGACATGGATCGAGAAGCATTACAAGATCCGTTGACTCTCCATGCGGTTCGAAGATGTGGATTGTTGAAATTTTATAGAACGATCAATATGCAGGCACAAATCCGCTTTCTTGAGAGGCTTGTCCAATACTACGATGCCAATGCATTGGTGTTTGATATCCAAGGAGAAATACTGGAACTCACCATAGATGACATCTATTTTATTAAGGGTCTCTCTCGGAGGGGAGACTTAGTGAACTTGAAAGGGTCCTCGCGCAATTTGGGTTCCTTGTCTGTGCAAGAGTATGTCAATGCCTACTGCCTACCGGGAACTGAGAAGTCTGGTAGTCAGATTCTTATCTCGAATATTGAAAGCTTCCCCCTCAAAGTCATCATGAGTATTCTTAAATGGATGGGAGGGAGTGCTACACAACATCTTGCTTCGAGACATTACATGCATATAGGTACTTAATGCTTGCAAGGCAAAGTATATGACTGGTGTTCAAGTCTTTTGGCGAACATGAAGCTTCAACTCTCGGGGTGTAAGACCGGGAGGATGAAGAACTTTGGGTATGGAAGCATACTTTGTACCTTTTTCTTTGAAAGGGTGCCTGCTATCAGTCTGGGCATGACCTTGCCCCTAGTCAACCCTCGTGATTCAATGCTGGCTCGTTGGGGTGAGATCATCCTCCGCCAAGGTGGTGGCAAGAGCAACTTCTGTTACCATGAGGATGATTTATGGGGTTGGTGGGATGAAAAGTGCCAGCTCTTGAGAAGTTTCCATATGCGGGCATAAACTTCCGTCGCGATCCTGAGCTGATCCTTCCTCCAGGAGTAGCCTGGGGAGATATGGGTATGTTTATTCTTTTGAAAAATTATTTAATTTTTACAATTTTATATATATATGATTTTTATGATGAGTTTGAAGTACTGAAACAAAGTGTCATATGCAGATGTTGGACCAATACGTCCTGAGGGACACCCCCGTACTTTCATGAGACCAGTGATAGTGGGTGCAGCTGATGCCATGCTGGGAAGCATAGAGGGGAAGATGAGTAGGTTGACTCATGACATTTCGACTTACAAGATCGAGTTGATACCGCTCGACATACAGGAGAATGTGGTTGGTGTGCCCCCAGCTTGGATTAGGTTACTGCGGAAAGTAGCTAGGATGGTCATTTGCTATCGAGAGGCAACAGAGGCATATGAGGCCCCTCTTTCTCCATAGGAGAAGGATATTCTATGTATATTTTTGAAGCCATCGAGCCCAATTTTGTATCTTATGACATGACTCTGTGACAGACCTATGACCCAAACTCATATTATTTTTTGATACGGATATATATATATACAGTATCGGTTATTTACATGTGTGTTATTGTGTTTTATACATGAAATACTATGTGTGTGAATGATGCAAATGCCAATCTAAAACGTAGTTTGTAAATGACTCAGCTAATGCATTCAATTTCCTTGGAATATGTTGATATGTGATATAAACAAACTGTCTCTCAAGTAGCTCAACGCACAAAAAATGACGTAGCAAAGTAGGGTCTCTAACCTGATAAACACCCATTAAATGAAAAACAACTAACTGTGAGTCGAGCCGTACCTCCAAATGTGAAATTCCATGGAATAGAGCATCTCGGAGTAGCTCTCATTCCTATTAGCATCTTTTACTTTCTCATTCCCTTCATAGCTATTAATAAGTTTATCCCACATATCTTTATCATATTCAAGATGCATCGCTTTCACAAACTCGGATTCAGCAAGACCACTTAATATTGCATTCATTCCCTTAGCATTAAAATTGAATTCCATCTTGTCATATTTGGAAGCAAGAACCACAGGTTTTGTACATTCGGTTTCTACAACTTCCCAAACATCAACACCTAGGGACATTAAATATGTTCTCATTCTAACTTTCCAAAAGGCAAAATTTGTTCCATCAAACATAGGAGCTTTATTGGTTGAGCCTTCATGGCTTGTCATGTTTAAGCTTTCGGATCTACCTTAGACTAAAGGAACACTGCTCTAATACCAATTGATGAAAGTATTCAAATAACTGAGAGGGGGGGTGAATCAGTTATTACTGTGCTTAAACAATTTTACATTCCTTTTCCCTTTTAACTTTGATGAAGTGTGACAATCAATATGATATGAGATGTTCTATGCACATTCCTTTATAGCAGGTATATTGTTATAACAAAATTAAATATAAGGCATATAAAAAATGTTCAATCACATAAATATGCAGAGGCATTGATTTTCCTGAGGAAACCCATAAAGGGAAAAAACCTTTTCTTCTTAGGTTGAAAGGTAAGATCCAACTTCTCTTTACATTCTATTTTATCTGAGCTACAACCCAGATGAGGCTTCTACCTTTGTTTCTTCAGCACCAACTGAATGGAAGCTACAACTCTGTTGTGGGGAAAATGCACCTATAAATCAGGGGAGAAACTACCAACTTACGGTGATAAAGATAGACTTACAAGCATTCTGCAAGTATAACAAATAAGTGAAGAGATTAGGGTTTAGAGATGTAGGAACCTTATTCAAAAGGTTGATCCTAGCTTTGCCTCCCTCGCTCTTCAATGCTTATCCAGTGTCACAATGGCCAGACCTGCAAAACAACTTGATACCTTTCTCAAACACATTTGACTACATATAGAAGATTGATATTCATAATAGAAGAAGACATCAGATTATAAACAAACCGTAATCAAATCTGATACACATTAATAGGTCATATTTGGAAAGAGAAGAACGTCTGATCTTTATTAATGAATGAAAGCAAGTACATAAAGTTATACCTTCTTTCAAGCTTGGCACTTCATGAAACCTAGATTCAAGGTCTCTTGCTTCCATTCTCCAAGGATCCCAGCCTCTAAGAAACTGTGGTAGGTTTTACCAAAACTAAAGCACAAGAGAGGGGGATGAGGGTCTCCATTCCTCCAGCATAACTTTGTAATTGGGCTTAGTCCCCTCACATGACCCTTCTACCCTTCTTATATAGTCAGTGAAGAAGAGGAAGAGAAGTTATAACCACTCAAGAGGTTTCCCAACCAACTTAACTTACTCGAATTTCGAGATTTTGACCAAAACAGGGGTGTACACTACTCTATAGTAGACAAAGTTGCGTACACACGCTACTATTTCAACAGTCGAGTCGTGCTCAGTAGGGTATACACGCTACTATCATGCCTGTGTACCAGCGCTCATATTGAAAAATGGCCAAAAACAGGCTTTTCTGCTCATTTTCAGGAGATGGTTTGGTCTGGAAAAATGTTCCTAAGGGTCATATACATCAAATGGTTCAAGAATGAGGTAATTTCAACCATTTTTAGTGTCCCAAATGACTCCTCCATCCACAAATGTCCTGTTGTGTGACTGAACTTGATCTCAAGAGGTGTCGTCATGCTACCAAGGGAAACAAGTGTCGTCACGGACGGAGAGGTGTCATTTCAAGCTATAACAGATGCCCCCTAATGTATGAGGTCAGAGGGAGTGTGGGAAATGATGGCCGAAATACATTATAAATAACAACGAGTTGAATCATGGAGGAACGGAGAAACCAAGAATCATAAGCTCAAATGAAGAACCTGAAAGCAAAGGCAATGTCAGACAAACTTATCCATGGGGTAACTGTCCATGTTCAAATGGTGGAACATGTCCTCCAAGAGGATACAATAATGATCCAAAATACTGATGCATCTATCATGGCCACTAAAATACAAGCGTGGATCTATGTCAAAACTGGAGAACATAGCCATAGAGAACAAGCTGGATCTATGTCTCATCAAGAGCCCAAAAAGAGTGTGGCTCAGTCTTGCGCAACTTGGGCGATAACATAAATGAGGTGATGCTATCGAGGATCCCAAGGTCTTCATCCAAAAACAACCCAAGGTACAAACCTATCCATGTGAATAAATGAGTTGTTGTCGAACATGGGAGGTATCCTTTGATTACCGGTCATTGATGTATACCGTTAACAAACGCGAGGGTGTCCATCAATAATGAAAATGGAACCCAAGGTACCTAGTACATTAAAAAAAGTGCGAATAAGTGGTCTTGCCGTCGAACACTTGAAGAATCCATCGGATAGGAGACATTGCTGTATTCCCATCTATCCAATAGCGAGGGAAACTGCCACTAATGACTGCAATCCCCAAGGTACTAACCGAAACTCTAAACTTCATTCCCAGAGCACAATGAGTTGAAGTCGATGGGAAGAAGTCCGTTGGAAGGGAGGCCTTAATGCATCCTCCATCATCCAACACGAGGGACACTCAAAAGGTATGAGATGATTTGGAGTAGGACTAAACACATGATGAAACATACTGACACCAAGGAATGGCCGACACATGAGGTCAAGGCAACTGCATAATGGCCGACACAGGTTATATCCTTGAATAGTGAGCACGACACAAGAGTGACTGAGGCAGCTTTTAACACAAAGAGACCACGATACAAATCTGCAATGTAGGAGACATTAACAGATTCTCCAAATGATTGGAAGACTAACCAAATGGAGGAGTAGGAACTCTGAGATCAGGTTTACCCTAAGGCCAAATACTAGAACCCAACTTGTTTGATAGACTCAAAACAGGTGCTTTGTTCAAGGATATAGTTGACTTGCTGCCATCATATTGAAAGATATTTTAACATTCTTCCCTTCCCTTTCCTTTTTCATTTTTTAACGAGCTTGACAAAGAACTAAAGCATGCTCGACGGTATTTTCATATTTAAGGAGTCTGAAAAACCTAGAAGAAAACTCGATACACCTATCCGTGGATTTTATATTGAGCCTGGATTGATCTGTGCTCGGCGGTGTTTTCTTGCTTATAGAGTTGAAAAACTTAAGCAATCCTCTATACACCTATCCGTGGATTTTATATCGAGCCCGGATTGGTATGTGCTCGGCGGTGTTTTCTTGTTTATAGAGTTGAAAAACTTAAACAGTCCTCTATCAACCATCTCGTGGATTTCACATCAAGCCCGAGTAGGTGAATGCTCGCTTGGTGTTTTCACATTTCGAGAGTCTGAAAACCCTAAAGACGACTCCAAAGGTCCTTTTTCGTAAACTTAGTCTCCTTCCCCGAAAAAGTGTAAAATGATGGAAGAAGAACTCTTCTAGTGCATACAAGAGTATACCTAGAGTATACCTTTTCCGTAAATTATCCACCAAGGCCTGGAAAAGGGGTAATTCTATACCTAAGTAGATGTCGGTTCAGTTATTTTAACGAGCCCAAAAAGACAACTATGCTCGGCAAACTTTTCCTATTTAAGGAGTCTGAAAAGGGCTTAAAAGAACTCCATAGGGATCTTTTCCGTAAAGGTTTAACGAGTCCGAAAAAGTAAACTCATGACCTCCTTACTGTTTTTAACGAGCTCAAAGGAGATAAATAAAATGCTCACAACTTCCTTATTGTTTTTAATGAGCTCGAAGTGAAGATGAAAGAAATGCTCATAGCCTCCTTACTGTTTTTAACGAGCTCGAAGGAAAGGTGGAAGACTGCTCGTAACCTACTTACTGTTTTTAACGAGCTCGAAGTAAAGGTAGAAGAATGCTCGAAACCTACTTACTATTTTTAACGAGCTGGAAGTGAAGGCAGAAGAATGCTCGAAACCTACTTACTGTTTTTAACGAGCTCGAAGTAAAAGAAGAATGCTCGAAACCTACTTACTGTTTTTAACGAGCTCGAAGTAAAAGAAGAATGCTCGAAACCTACTTACTGTTTTTAACGAGCTCGAAGTAAAAGAAGAATTCTCGACACCTACTTACTGTTTTTAACGAGCTCGAAGTGAAGGCAGAAGAATGCTCGAAACCTACTTACTGTTTTTAACGAGCTCGAAGTAAAAGAAGAATGCTCGCAATGGGAGGAGACGAGTGTCAGGGACATGCAAAACTATCTCCAAGCGCATGGAACAAAGCTATACCTAATGCAAGGAACATGAGCAAGATAAGGACACTCAGGGTGTGTCTCCTCCAGGTAAAAGGTGTCAAATTGCAAAGGCAAAATGATACAGGGCTTAGCGGAAATGAGATCAGAGATGGAGGCTTATATAACGAGCTAAAAGCGTGGAAGTCGGCTTCAGGCTCATTAGCGCAAGCGGGATCATAACAGATGCATATGCAATTTGAACACAAAGATGGGAGCCTTATCAGGGATGGCCAGAAATATATGAGGAAGAAAGATATGAGGCGTCTTCTCAAAGTCATGGTAAATCTAAAAAGGCTCCCAAGCCTATGAGAAAAACTCAGCATGGGCACCAAAATGGCATAAGGGTGCTGACTAGGGTGACCCATGTTAGGTAGGCTCTGCTGTCGGACTGGTGCACAATGCATAAAGAGATGGCTAACACACCAGTATCCAACAGGTTCGACCTTATGGCGAATTCGGATGGAAAAAGGTTCAAATGCAACATAACAGCGGGGAAGCTTAAACCTATATGCAAGGTTCCGAATATACCTGACATGGTCGCACAAGGTGTCGAAAACGACCAGCAAGCAAGTATACATCCAGCTAAGAATCCTGTCTTCAAGAAACATTAGTACCAGGATCATATCTAAAACATATGTAAGGAAAGACCCGATACAAGTCACTGTGGTAGAAATACTTTCAACTTCACTATCATCAACAATAGGCATAAACAAGGCAAAGTTTTCAAATGAAGACTCTATGGTACCCAAGCCTGAGGACTTACAATCAACAAGATCAACTTCAGGATGAAGATCAAAGTTGAAGGACATGATGGAATCTGTAGAAACAAATTCATCATCACGGGAGTTGAAAATTCTAGAAGCAGAATCAAACTCAGCAGGAACACCGATTTGCGGATCTATAGGAGAAACAGTAGGAAGATCAAACTTTAAGGTCAAATTAGGGCTAGACATAACTGCGACTGGATCAACATCCAAATGAATGGAAAACTGTACTATGGACTCTAGGAAAACTTCATCGGAAGGAAGTATATCATCCCAGATAGAATACATATCTAAACATTCAGATGGAGGTGTCACTTGGTCAAAAGCTGGGACTAAGTCCCGAGAAGGTAAGCATGAACTCAGAGACTTCTTCTTAGTAGCAATTGAACTCAAGGAACAATATGCCACATAAGTCCCATGTGACATAGTAGTGCCTAATGACAAGGGATCAGACTGGTCTACAGTTGGGTAATAAGGAGGATCAACGAATGCAAGCTGGTCGATGGTGACAATGTTTTCGTTATGAGGGAAATGCATCACACGAAAAAGCGTAGACACCATGGCATGCATAGCATAAACGTAATCACGCCCGAGGATCATATCAAAGTCCACAGGGTCCTTTAAAACCATAAAATCAACTAAGACTGTTTTTCCACCCAAGGTAACAGGTGCCTGACGGAGGAATCCGATCGGTTCACTAGGTCTTCTATCAAAGGTCAATGGCCAATTAGAAGCTGGAATAACATTAGGGAAACCCAAATATCTCCAAGCATAAGCGGATAAGATACTAACAGAAGCACCTTCATCAACAATGCATCGATCAACCGTATGGTTCCCAATATCAACCTTTATCTGGAAAGGTGTCGAAGAAGGAAGACGAGGCTCGACTAGACTATTCCAATCAAAGGAAACAATCCTAGGGCTTGGTAGGGGTTCACATGGCACAAATGAAGTGCCCCCTTTTTCAGGAATATCCAAACTAGTAATGCAGAAGACTTCAGTAGTAGGCGCATCAACCTCCGAAGGACTGATGGGATCGATCGAAGATTGCATCGATTCGATCACTTCACTCTCCAAAGGAAGAGTAGGGTCGACCAAAGATTGCATTAGTTCAACCACTTTATCAACCAAAGGTTGATCTGACTGCAGGGAATATATAGACAACTCAGGAACAGAGGTTCCTTCAGACATGGACCACACTCTTCGTGCCTCTAGAATGGCAGGGCATCGGTGAGTAAGGTGATCTCCCTTACAAAGTTTACAAGGGAACTTTGGTTTCCGTCCTATAGTTTTAGACTCCTTTACAATGTCAGTACTCTTAGCATGACTAGCATTGGATGACAGCTTGCCCCCAGCATGACTCATAGAGGCTGGTTGCTCAGAAGTAGAAGACTTTTGAACTAAGGACCACACTTTTTTCACTTCTAGAAGTACAGTGCACAAGTAAGTAAGGTGATATCCCTCACAAAACTTACAAGGGAACTTAAGATTCTGTGTGTTTGGTTTGTCGACAATGTCAACTCCCTCAGCATGAATTGCAGTGGCTGATCTGGTGTCTCCAGTATGACTCACAGGAACTGGTGACTTGTCATTAATATGACTAGCAGTGATCAATGACGTGTCCTCAACATGACTGACAGTGGTTGAATACAAACTTTCAGTATGATTTTCAGTGACTAAAAGTTTTCTCCCAGCATGACCTCCAGAGGCTGGGTAGGTGCCCCCTGCATGACTTGCAGAGGAAGGGTGCTTGCCCCCAGCATGACTTGCAGAGGCTGGGTTGCTGCCCCCTTGTTTTGGAATTTTCTTCCTATTCTTCCTCCGTTTATTCCTTTTAGACTGTTGGCTACTAGTATTGCTACTTTTGCCACATGAGGTAGAAGGAGGAGGAGAAGATGTTACTGGCAAAGGAGGCACAGGGTTCTGATGCTCTTGATTTGAGGTGCTCACAAAAGAAGCGTCAGGAGCATGCAAGGCATTTGGAGTGGAAAACAACCAAACCGACAGCCTAATAGTGAATCCAGGAAGATTCAGAGTAGCCATTAAGGGAGTACCAATGTTTCCAATGAATGGAACAACACAAGGATCCCTCGGAACAGGGGTACCTTGATTGGAACTCACCGGAATGCTAGACATAGTTTCCTACTCAAATGAACAAGAAGTTCTCTAAGGAAAACTAAAACAAGTAGCACAAAGAGCACACCACTAAAAAGGTCCTAGGTAAATCAAACCAGGAAAACAGATGCCTTCTGGAGAAGAGTATGGGATGATGAGGACCCAGAACAGATCAACGAAGGATGAAAGACAATTACCCAGGGTCCACAATACAATGACTAAGGGTGTAAGTGCTGGAATCACCCAACCACCCTCCCAAAGACCTGCAAGGGATTTCCTCCCACGTCTATCCTAGGTACAACAGATATACCCTCCGCTGTCACCTGTGTATGAACCTATGGTCAAATACTAAGGATACCACAACACCGAAAAATCCTGGGGGAACAGTCACCGGTCGAATCAGAAGGCGTGGGCAGGGTAACTGAGCCCGAAACTCGAAAGAGTCCCCAAACGCAATCCAATCCTGGCGTATGCTCGAAACAGAAAGTAGGAGGAGTATTCCCAACAATATGATCTCGCAATGACCTACTGCATAGATCCCAGGCAAGCTTTGAGTGAAATGGATTTACCTGTGATAGTCGAACTACGATTTTTGTGTAATGTGTGATCTTGAGTGGTTTAAGGTGATTTAAACTCAAGATCCTAACCAAGACTAGTTGGTGTAGTGTAACCTAGAAAAGAAAATGTTACTAGTACATTTTATTAGAGTTCATTTTAAAGGTTACTTGCTTACTCTAAAAGGTAGTGGGTGTGTGAGAGTGGTTATAATAGAGATAGAGTACTGAAAATGAAATATTTACCACCAAACAAATCTTTTTCTTTTCAATGCAAGTCTTAAAATTCTAATCTAGAATGCATGTGCAAACGCAATTTTTTAATCTTTCGAATGCAAAAAAAGGTAAAAATAAAGTCTAAATGTACAAAAATAAACTCAAAACCTAAGAATGCAGCTACTCAAGCAACTAGGTATGCAAAAGAAAATTTGTTCTTTTTTATGCAAAGCACTCTAAAATATTTTAAGCCACTTGCAAGGTACTCTATTTAGAAGATAAATCAAAATTCTTCATGCTTTTCAAAGGTAAGAAACAAAACTGAAACTAACCTATTATCAAAGCAAAGCAAATAAACTTTTATGTTCTCTTTATGAAATAGTAAAATCTACCAAATATGACTTTCAAATTCTTATTGATGTAAGCATGCCAAACATTGGGAAAAGAGTACGAAAACTACTTTTAGACCCAAACGAAGCAAATGACCTACGAAGAAGTATGGTTTGGTACAGTCAGGTCTGCACATAAACAATGCAAACAAGGTCTTGAACAACAGCCAAAACACTTGAGCTTTCACTACAAAAGAAAAACTAAAAGCATAAGGGAGGATAAGAAACCAACCTAAAAGAGAAATTTCACTCAAATAGATACAAACAGGATCAAGAAGACTCAAGATGTTTCAAATCCAGTGGAAATGGGGCAAGCAAGTTCAATCAGACTCAAATTAGGGTACAAAACACCAAACAGGTCCACAACCCCCCAACTTGGGTCAACAAACCCCAAAACTTTCCAAACAAGCCCAAATTGATCAAAAGAGGTTCAAATCATGAATGTAGGATTAGTACAAGGATGGGAGACCACTTATAGGGGTTTAACACAGACCTAGGGTCATCAGGGACCACAAAAACGTAGCCAAAACCCCCAGATTTGGGTCCTCAACCCAAAAACTCAAAAATTTCAAACCCAGATTTTGAGCGCTACTTTGTATGAAGGAGACTAGCACCCATAGCAGGATGGGCGCTACTGTGTAGAAGAAAAGTAGCATATGGGCACTACTGTGTTATACAAACAGTAGCGTACAGGTAGAAAAAGTTGGAAAAATGGGGTTAAAACCACCACACCTGGGTCCACATGGGTTTGCAAGGGCTGGGAAGGGTCTGTAAGAGACAAGGAGGGTCAAACAGAGCCTACTAACTGATCCTAATCAATAAAATGAACAAATACCATCAAACAAGACTGAAGAAATGACCTTGGATACCCCTAAGCAGTTAGGGTTTCCCCAGCGGAGTTGCCATTCTGTTGTGGGGAAAATGCATCTATAGTTCAGGGGAGAAACTACCAACTTACGGTGATAAAGATAGACTTACAAGCATTCTGCAAGTATAACAAATAAGTGAAGAGATTAGGGTTTAGAGAGGTAGGCACCTTATTCAGAAGGTTGATCCTAGCTTTGCCTCCCTCGCTCTTCAATGCTTATCTAGTGTCTCAATGCCCAGACCTGGAAAACAACTTGATACCTTTCTCAAACACATTTGACTACATATATAAGATTGATATTCATAATAGAAGAAGACATCAGATTATAAACAAACTGTAATCAAATATGATACACATTAATAAGTCATATTTGGAAAGAGAAGAACGTCTGATCTTTATTAATGAATGAAAGCAAGTACATAAAGTTATACCTTCTTTCAAGCTTGGCACTTCATGAAACCTAGATTCAAGGTCTCCTGCTTCCGTTCTCCAAGGATCCTAGCCTCTAAGCAACTGTGCTAGGGTTTACCAAAACTAAAGCACAAGAGAGGGGGATGAGGGTCTCCATTCCTCCAGCATAACTTTGTAATTGGGCTTAGTCCCCTCACATGACCCTTCTACCCTTCTTATATAGTCAGTGAAGAAGAGGAAAAGAAGTTATAACCACTCAAGAGGTTTCCCAACCAACTTAACTTACTCGAATTTCGAGATTTTGACCAAAACAGGGGTGTATGATACTCTACAGTAGACAAAGTCATGTACACACACTACTACTTCAACAGTGGATTCGCGCTCAGTAGGGTATACACGCTACTATCACGCTTGTGTACCAGCGCTCATATTGAAAAATGGCCAAAAACAGGCTTTTCTGCTCATTTTCAGGAGATGGTTTGGTCTGGAAAAATGTTCCTAAGGGTCATATACATCAAATGGGTCAAGAATGGGGTAATTTCAACCATTTTTAGTGTCCCAAATGACTCCTCCATCCACAAATGTACTATTGTGTGACTGAACTTGATCTCAAGAGGTGTCGTCATGCTACCAAGGGAAACAAGTGTCGTCACGGACGGAGAGGTGTCATTTCAAGCTATAACAAACTCCCAAATGTACAAGCACCAACTTGCAAAGAAGACTTTACAGTCTTCCCTTGCTCCTCCCTACCACCCTATGTAAGAAAAGTTTCAGTAAATTATATCACACTGGTTCGGATATATTGGTACATACCCTTTTTATTTTGTTCTGTGCTGCTACAACTTGATTTTTTGGGCATTATGTACTTCATTAAATCGAGCCATACATTTTTGTTCTCATTTTCTTCGAATCACAGCTTCATCAGCAACCACTCCTCTTCATCCTCTCGATTCTCACACTGATTTTGTTCTCATCAATTGTTTTTTATAGATGCTGAAGTTATATGCCTCGGTCTCTTTAACTTCTAGATATACCAATTCTAAAACTGAAATTGTCTTTTTAACTCCCAATTTGAAAATTGAACTGTCTCTTTGACTTCCAGAAGTTACATGATGTAACTGATATTTGAACTGTCTCTTTGAATTCTAGAATTTACACGCTATAACTGACTAATTAAAAAATAAATAAATGTTTGTGAGTTGCAGCTTGTCTGAGTCACAGCTATTTGAGTCACGACCGTCTGAGTCTCAGCCATCTGAGTCGCAGCTGTCTGAGTCATGGCCGTTTGAGTCTTAGCCGTCTAAGTCACGGCTGTCTGAGTCGCAGCCATCTGAGTTGCAACCGTCTGAGTCACAATTTGTCTAAATCGCAGCTATCTGAGTCACAGCCATCTGAGTTGCATCCATCTGAGTTGCAGCTGTCTGAGTCACAGCTGTTTGAGTTGCAGCCATCTAACACCATTCTTTTCTTGTATTTTAATCTCAGTCACAGCTTTAGTAAACTGAAGTTCATATGGTCTGAGTCACCCGCCTTTTCTGCCATCAATGATAACTGAATTAAAGTGCCAACAATCTCCCCCTTTGGCATTGATGGAAACCTAAAATTTATGATGTTGCAAGTGTAATCATCGACTGCTTGTTATTTGCAACTACCTGGAATTCTGCCCCTTTGACATCAATGTCAAGTAAAACATGAAAATACATCGTCCCCTATCAAGGTTAACTCATAAATCAATAAGAAAACATTCTGGAATCATCTCAGAATTACATCAGATATGCAATAAGCACAAAATCCCCCTACCAAAGTGAACAAGTTAGTTGGAACAAGATATGACACCCAACTTCTGGCGTAGATATTCAAACTGGATTTTGGATAAGGGTTTAGTAAAGATATCAACAATCTGTTCTTTATAAGGAATTAAATGTAATTGGACAACTCTGTTTGTAACCTGCTCCCTTAAAAAATGATACTTGATTGGAATGTGTTTGGTCTTGGAATGAAGAACAGGGTTCTTTGACACACTAATGGCACTTGTGTTATCATAGTGAATAGGAATAGGTTCAGTATATTTCACCTCCAAATCAGCAAGAGTTTGTATCATCCATAATACCTGTGTATAACATGTTGCAGCAGCTATGTATTCAGCCTCTATAGTAGATAGAGAGATAGAACCTTGCTTTTTACTCATCCATGCTACTAATGAATCGCCTAAGAAGAATGCACCTCCACTAGTGCTCTTTCTTTCATCCAAACAGTTTTCCTAGTCAGAATCTGAATATGCAATCAACTGAAAGTTTTGATTCCTAGGATACAAGAGACCATAAGTCATTGTGCCTTTCAAGTATATGAAAATTCTCTTCACAGCTACCAAGTGACTTTGCTTGGGAGCAAACTGAAATCTTCCTACCATTCCAACAACATGCATGATATCAGGACAAGTTGCTGTAATATATAGAAGACTACCTATCATTGACCTGTATGTTCTTTGATCAACATCTGGTGAGATATCATCTTTGCTAAGCTTGCAGCCAACAATCATAGGGGTACTAACAGATGAAGAATCCTCCATTTGAAACTTTTTCAACATCTCCTTCATATATTTCTCTTGAGAGAGAAATAGACCTTTAGAATTTCAATTGATTTGAAGACCAATAAAGTATGATAATTCTCCAATCATTGACATTTCAAACTCAGATTTCATGGCATTAGCAAACCACTGGATAGAAGATGCATTAGTACATCCAAAGAAAATGTCATCAACATAAACTAGAACAATTAATAAATTGCCACCTTCAGTTTTGATGTACAGATTGCTATCAACAGTGCCTTTCTTGAATTCTTTTTCTTGTAAATATTTATCCAATCTATAGTACCAGGCTCTTGGTGCTTGTTTCAATCCATATAGTGCCTTCTTCAGTTTGCAGACATAATCAGGATTGTCTATCAGTGAAAAACCTTCAGGTTGCTCCATATACACTTCTTCTTCTAGATATCCATTTAGAAAAGCTGATTTAACATCCATATGATAAACTTTGAAATTTTTGTGACAGGCATAAGCAAGAAACATTCTTATAGCTTCCATTCTTTCCACAGGTGCAAAAGTATCATCAAAATCTTGTCCCTCAACTTGTGCATACCCCTTGCAAACCAATCTGGCTTTATTTCTCACAATTTATCCTTTTTCATTCATCTTATTCTTAAATACCCATTTGGTACCTATCACATTCTTATTTGTTGGTCTAGGAACAAGTTCCCAAGTATTATTCTTTTCAATCTGATCAAGCTCTTCATTCATGGCTTTTTATCCAATCTTCATCTTCACTAGCTTCATAAAAATTCTCGGGTTCTATTATAGATAAAAAGGCAATGTGAGACTGTTATGTATCTTTGAGTAACTTTCTTCTTGTCTGCGCACCTTCATTCTTGTCACCAATGATCTGACTTTCAGGATGATTTTTCCAAATAATTCTTGAAGGAGGTTTTACTCATTTCTATTGTGAGTCTGCATCTTCATTCTCTGATTCAGATTCTTCCTTTTTTGATTCTTGGACCTGATCTTCTTCATCTTTAGCTGTATCCTCTGTACATGATTCATCATTGTTTATCTGAGTGTATTTTACATGACTCCCTTCATCTACTTTAATATCAATGCATTCAACCATTTTATGCAACCTCTTATTCTAACATCTATATCCTTTACTGTTTGTAGCATATCCTAGGAAAACACCTTCATCATCCCTATCATCATATTTGCCAAGATGTTCATCATTATTCTTGATATAACACTTACTCCCAAAGACTTTGAAATGCTTGATTGTAGCAGGTCTCCCAAACCATAATTCATAGGGGTTTTTATCACTATTCGGCCTTAAGTGAGCTTCGTTAAGTATATGAACAGCTGTATGAATTGCCTCTACCCAAAATCCATGAGATATATTCTTTTCTTTCATCATTGATCTTTCCATCTGCTGAACTGATCTATTCTGTCTCTCAACCACTCCATTTTGCTGTGGAGTACTTGGAATTGTATACTCTCTTTTGATACCCTGTTCATCACAAAATTCCTTGAAATGTAATGTCCCTTGTTAGGAATTTTATTAAAATGGCAATTTTCCACTTTTTTTCCCTAGTTCGACCTTTGACTAGTTTTGATCTCCGGGTCCCAAATTTGCCCCAAATGATCCCAAATCTTCTGAGAAGGTATATGAATGATATTATAACATAAATATGTGTTTCATGGATTCCTTTGGATCTTTAAAATACTTCTGCAAATCCTCTTTCAATTTTGGTCAATGTAGGTAACTTTACTAGTGATTTCCCTTTAACTAGTATTGGTATCTAGGTCTCAAATTGACTCCAAATGCCTTCAAATATTCAAGGAAGGTGTATGAATGATATTAGGACTTGAATATGATGTTCAGGGATGAAATATTTCCACCAAAAGACCTCTGAAAACTCTCTTAATATTCTGGACCAAGTATGCAATTTTACTAGTAATTTGGGGTTCAAATCCCCCTGGGGTAAGTACTGAAAATGGCTTCCCAAATGCCTCCAAAACCACTCAAATTTATGAACAGAGGTAGGTAATGTATTAAGGATATTATTAAGGTCTCATGTGCACCATTAATTTATTATTATATCCGTTCCAACCCTCTCCCATTCAACTGCAAAAATCACCAATTCGGCCCTTGGGGAAATGAAACTATTTCTTCTCCCGATGCAATTAAACTGAGTAAAAATACTTCAAATGATCAAGTACAGTACATGAAACTTGTATAATACATCCATTGCAGTATATTTATCACAAATATGTCATAGAATCATCCATTCATTCGAAATCATCAGCATTACATTGATTCACAACAAGGTAGTGGGGAAATGACACAGTTCTTTCATTAAAATTGAGATTTATACATTTCTACTTGGAATTTCGACTTGAAAATTTCTAGAGATGAATAACAGAGTATTTAATTCATATTACAAAATAAATTGGGAATTAGAATCTCCCCCAAAGAGTACAATAGCTCACCAAAAACGCCCTCCCTCAAGGATCAAGAATATGCCATCAAAACTGGAAATGGTTGAAGGAGTGAGCTGCAATAGAAGAAACCATGAGCTGCCTTGTAGCGTACACCTTCAAATAAAGACTCCATTAAAGCTCCAAATTAAAGGTCTGAATGGCCTTTCCAATTACCAACTTGGATGGGAATCTTTCACCCTTGAAATTGGCTAAGGCAAGAAACTAGTCATCCACTAGCTCTCCCTCTTCACAAATGCAATTGCAAATTCTACAAATGATCAAAAGATTCTTTCATTCTTTGTTATTGAGATTTATAAATTTATAATGTCCTCCATGGGTCGAATTCCTTCCAAGAGACTCATGCCAACTCAAGTTGGGGACAGATTCCAAAGAATGCCACTTGTACAACAATTCCTAGTCTCCCACTTCCACCAAATCACATGTGGAAGCATCTTAGCTGCCCTAACACCCTTGAGATCCCTCTTGGAGTCTATTTTTAGCCCTGACATGTCATATATGTCATATGTCATCCTTTAGGTCTGATTTGTGTCATAGGTGTCATATCATCTTCATCATTCTTGTCATAGAGCTAGGGAATCTAGACGAAGTGTCTCACTAGCTCCAAATTGCCTCTTCCTCTTCCATGGGAGTTACTCTTCCTCTATATTTCGACCTTGGATGATTCATGCCATGAATAATACCTTTTGGACTCCCCCAAGTATGTTACCATTCACCTTGAATTCGAATTGGTGAGAGAATGATGCCAAGTGTAGTGGGGAAAGCTAGCCATATGTGGGTCCCACTTCCTCCATGTGTCTTCATTATCAAATGCCACTTTGATTTTCACTTGTATATATTTATTTATCTCCTTTATTAAATATTTATTCCATCTTAATGTTCCAACATCATTTACTCTCCCCATTATTCACAATCCCAAAGCTTCCACCCCAAACCTAGGAAACTAGTAATTTCCCTCCTTGGCAATTATTTGACCTTTAGCATCAATTTGACAAACAGTAATGAATATGGCCAATGTGATTAGGTCATTGTGACACAATGCCAAATTTGGGACATGACAAATCCTCCCTTCCCAATATTTCTTTTCCTCAAGCAATTTCAAACATGGGTGTTGAAGAACCTGCTTTCTGTATAATTTTTTGAAGTTGCCATTGAATTGCCCAACCTTGAGTCTTTGAGTTTCCATGAAGATTTTAGAGAGGAACCACCATGCTTGCTACTGCACTACTCTAATAAAATCACTTTATTAAGTGGAAAATCCATATCCCATACCGCTTGTTTCCCCAAAGAATTTGAAACCAATGAAACAAAAATTATTCCAGGGTCCCATTGCTTGTATTGCACCCCAACAATTAAAAGTGCTCCCATACCATCAGATAAGAGGATTCCTGGATCCCATTTTATTGTATGCATTCTTCCACACATCAGGAGTACAAAATATATATCATCAAAGTACATAACAAAATAATGAAAATGTACATTAAGAAGATGATTCATCAAAGAATCATGAAAGTGCTTATACCTCCAAGTAAGTAAACCACCATTTGCTAGGTGCATACAATCTTGAAGTGATCTATCAAATCTGCTCCAATGACATAGGTGAGGATCCCATGTCCAATAATGCTACTCCAAAAGAATGTGATATGCATCAAAATATTCAACCATGTATTCTTTCATCCAAGAAGTGAATGAAGTTCCTCCAACATCAATTGAACTAAGCAAGGAGCAAGGAAAATCATGAGTCTTCAAGTGACCCAAGTGAACATCATAAGTGCATCCATGAAGATATGTATCATCATAAGGTAAAATAATATGCTGCTGCAAATGTAAATAATGAGGTGCTCTATTCATGTCATCCTCAAAAGGAGAGGTAGGAGTTTCATACCCCTCATGTGGCACCATTAGAAAAAAACCTTTCACCCAATTTTCATCCCCAATTGGTGTGGTTGAAAAAGAAGTGTGGGGTGAGGAATTATGAACCAACTTTAATTCTTTACAACTCTTACCCATTGAATTATTTAATTCATCTTCTCCATAATTGGTTGGTCCAACTATTGTGAGATCATGTACCTCTTCCAAGGCTTTGAAACTCTTTCCATGAGGCAACGCATAATCCCTCTAAACAAGGACAAGTGCTTGTCCTTCTTCTTGTTTGAGTGTAGCATCTTCAAGAACCTGCATATCAACATGTACCTCATGTTCCACAATTACATTAGGTTCCTCCTTTGTGACATAAATTATTTCATCCTTTTCCTTGAAAAGAGAACCATTGCTCATTATTTTTTCCGAGTTGCTTCCAAGTTCACTAACCAACAATTTGAACTCTTGCATGAATTACCTCCACTTGTATTCAAAGGAAGGTTTCAGTAATTTTCTAAACTCCTCATTCTCCTCTAAGGTTCCTTTCTCATCCTTACTCATGGTGACCAAGGAATGCACTTCTTCTCCTACTTCTTCCCTTTCACCAAAGTACATCCAGTTTCAGTTTCTAAGGGTGGTGGCTTATTTCTTTAAATCCTGGTCTTCATTAATTTTCTACCACATCAGGTGCCAAGACCATGCTCTGATACCATTGTAATGTCCCTTGTTAGGAATTTTATTAAAATGGCAATTTTCCACTTTTTTTTTCCCTAGTTTGACCTTTGACTAGTTTTGATCTCTAGGTCCCAAATTTGCCCCAAATGATCCCAAATATTCTGAGAAGGTATATGAATGATATTAGAACATAAATATGTGTTTCAGGTATGCCTTTGTATCTTCAAAATACTTCTGCAAATCCTCTTTCAATTCTGGTCAATGTAGGTAACTTTACTAGTGATTTCCCTTTGACTAGTATTGGTCTCTAAGTCTCAAATTGACTCCAAATTCCTTGAAATATTCAAGAAAGGTGTATGAATGATATTAGGACTTGAATATGATGTTCAGGGATGAAATATTTCCACCAAAAGACCTCCTCAAACTCTTTTAATATTCTGTACCAAGTATGCAGTTTTACTAGTAATTTGGGGTTCAAATCCCCCTGGGGTAAGTACTGCAAATGGCTTCCAAAATGCCTCCAAACCGACTCAAAATTATGAAAAAAAAGGTAGGTAATGTATTAAGGATTTTATTAAGTTCTCATGTGCACCATTAATTGATTATTATATCTGTTCCAACCCTCTCCCATTCAACTGCAAAAATCATCAATTTGACCCTTGGGGAAATGGCACTATTTCTTCTCCCGATGCAATTAAATTGAGTAAAAATACTTCAAATGCTCAAGTAAAGTACATGAAACTTGTATAATACATCCATGGTAGTATATTGATCACAAATATATCATATAATCATCCATTCATTCGAAATCATCAGCATTACATTGATTCACAACAAGGTAGTGGGGAAATGGCACTGTTCTTTCATTAAAATTGAGATTTATACATTTCTACTTGGAATTTCGACCTGAAAATTTCTGGAGATGAATAACAAAGTATTTAATTCATATTAAAAAATAAATTGGGCATTAGAAGCTCCCCAAAAGAGTACAATATCTCACCACAAATGCCCTCCCTCAAGGATCAAGAATATGCCATCAAAACTGGAAATGGTTGAAGGAGTGAGATGCAATAGAAGAAACCACGAGCTGCCCTGTAGATTACACCTGCAAATAAAGACTCCATTAAATATCCAAATGAAAGGTCTGAATGTCCTTTCCAATTACCAACTTGGATGGGAATCTTTCACCCTCGAAATTGGCTAAGGCAAGAAACTAGTCATCCACTAGCTCTCCCTCTTCACAAATGCAATTGCAAATTCTACAAATGATAAAAATATGCTTTGATTCTTTGTTATTGACATTTATAAATATATAATTTCCTCTATGGGTCGAATTCCTTCCAATAGACTCATGCCAAATCAATTTGGGAAGAGATTCCAAAGAATGCCACTTGTACAACAATTCCTAGTCTCCCACTTCCACCAAATCACATGTGGAAGCATCTTAGCTTCCCTTACACCCTTGACCGCCCTCTTGGAGTCTATTTTTAGCCCTGAAATGTAATATATGTCATATGTCAACCTTCAGGTCTGATTTGTGTCATAGGTGTCATAGCATCTTCATCATTGTTGTCATAGAGCTAGGGAATCTAGCCCAAGTGTCTCACTAGCTCCAAATTGCCTCTTCCTCTTCCATGGGAGTTAATCTTCCTCTATATTTCAACCTTGGATGAGTCATGACATTAATAATACCTTTTGGACTCCCCCAAGTATGTTACCGTTCACCTTGAATTCGAATTGGTGAGAGAATGATGCCAAGTGTAGTGGGGAAAGCTAGCCATATGTGGGTCCCACTTCCTCCATGTGTCTTCATGATCAAATGCCACTTTGATTTTCACTTGTATATATTTATTTATCTCGTTTATTAAATATTTATGCCATCTTAATGTTCCAACATCATTTACTCTCCCCAATATTCACAATCCCAAAGCTTTCACCCCAAACCTAGGAAACTAGTAATTTCCCTCCTTGGCAATTATTTGACCTTTAGCATCAATTTGACAAACAGTAATGAATATGGCCAATGTGATTAGGCCATTGTGACCCAATGCCAAATTTGGGACATGACAAATGCCTTGAGATAAAATCTCCTCCTCTATCTGACCTTACTGCTTTCAGTCTTGTTCCTGTTTGATTCTCAGTCAGAGCTTTAAATACTTTGAAATTTTCAAATGCTTCAGATTTCTCTTTCAGAAAAGCAACCCAAGTAAGTCTAGAATAATGATTTATAAACAGCATAAAGTAATTCTCTTTTCCTGTACCTTCCTTCCTTGATGGTCCACACAAATCCATATGCACTAACTGAACAGGTTTATCTGAAGATGGAAAGCTCTTGGATTTGAACTGTGTTCTAGTTAGTTTTCCCATTTGGCAAGGTTTACAGACAACATCATACGGTTTTGATATCTTTGGGAAATCTTTCACTGCTCCATTGTTTCTAAGTTTGATTAAATGATCAAAATTTAAATGTCCAAGTCTTCTATGCCATAGCCAGCTCTCATCATACTTGCTTAGATGACATTCCTCCTTTTCTTCTTTCAAGACATAAACATTGTTTTTTGTTCTTATACCTTTGGAAACTAATTGACCTGAGTTTACAGAATTTATGTTACAATCTTTAGAAGTGAAAACCACTTCACATCCCCTGTCACAGACCTGACTGACACTAAGAAGATTATGTTTTAAACCATCAACAAACAATACATCTTGAGCTTTCCCTCTGCCATTGCTCAGACTTACCATTCTTTTGCCTCTGATTTTTCCTGGAGCATCATTTCCAAAAGTTACATTTCCTGATTTGTGTTCTCTTAGAGACAAAAACTTACTTTTATCCCCAGTCATGTGTTTGGAGCATCCACTATCAATATACCATGAGTCCTTCTGTCTTTGAGCAGAAAGCACTAAATCACATTGATTGCTTTCTTTCCTCTTCCACACTTTTCTTTCAGCTGAATAATTCACTCTTGAATCTGTTTTGTAGTTCTTCAAATAACATTATGTAGCCTTGTGTCCAAAGTTATGACAAACATAACATTCTGGCTCATTGTACAGAAGATCAAAAGGAATGACATTTCTATCATGAATTCCTCTTCTGATTGTTGATAGAGTATGATAGTTTTGATTACTCACTGACTGTTCCACTCTGTGTTGCAGCATTTGATTCTTACTAAATATTCTTTGTTGCATGTTTCTAGGATTAAATACACAGATTGCAGCTTTGTGACCAAAGCTATAACAACAATAACAGTAACCATTAAAAAATTTTGATACCTGGATCTTAGCTATCCTGTTGGAATTGATTGCCTTGTCACTCTGTATTGTATATCTTCTTAATGCTTTCTTGACTGCAGAGTAATTTTTTTTGTTCCTGTAGCTATATCCTTTTTATCATTCATTAGATTGTCATTACTGTTGGTTTTATTTGCTTCAGCTTTGATGGAGGTTGCAGACTTTGTGAATTATGATTTCTTATTGCTTTGAAAGTTGATCACCTTAGTTATTTCTTTGTTCTCTGAGTGACTGCTGCTTGAACCTTGTTCATAGCCTAAACCAGATTTAATCAAAGGAGATATTTGCTTACTCAAGATATTATTTAACTCTTCTGAGGCTTTAATACTTGAAGAATTCTGATGATATAAAGTTTGGAATTTTTCTAATTCTTTCTTCACAGTCACCACTTCTTCCTCTAACTTTTCACATATTGTTTTACTTTCAGGCAGCCGTTGTTTAAGAATGTCTTCTATTTTCTTTGCCTCTTCTAGTTCTATTTTTACCAAAATACAGTCTATACTAGGTTCTTTGTCATTCTTTTCATACTGTATCAGCAATTGTTTTTTTTCCCTCTTCTTTAACCTGAGTCTATCAATTTATTCCAATGCACTAATCAACTCACCTTCCATATCAACTACAACATCTTTGTCATTCATGTCACTTTTTGCATATTCAATGTCAATATCTTCTATGGCCATAAGCATAAAATCATTCATTCTATATTCACAAGATGAATTGCTATCTATATCCTCTCAGGAGACATCATCATTTGCACAAAAACTTTTATTTTTACTGTATTTCTTAAATTTGTATTTCTCTTCATCATCAGAATTCTGATCTTTTTTTTCTTGTGAGGACATTTAGAGGCAAAATGACCTATCTTACCACAGTTAAAACATTTAAAAGGCAGCTTGTCTCTATATTTACCTGATCCTTTCTTCAATCTTCTTACAAATTTTGCCTCAATCTCATCTGCTCCAGAATCAATATTCTTATCTGCTTTAAAGGAGGCTTCTCTAGTGGTATTTTTATCTTTGTTGATCCTCATTTCATAGGCAGTTAGAGTTCCTAGGAGTTGATCAATACCCAGATTTTTAAGATCATTTAACTCTTCTATTGCTGAAACTTTGGGGTGAAATTTATCAGGCAAAGATCTTAAAATTTTCTGAACTAAGGATGCTTCTTTAATTGTTTCACCGAGGCCCTTCATAGAATTCACAAGTTATTCAACCCTTAGAAAATATTTACTAACAGTCTCATCCTCATTCATCTTTAGTTGTTCAAATTTCAGTCAGTATGTTTGCAATTTGGCATCTTTTACTTTCTCATTCCCTTCATAGCTATTAATAAGTTTATCCCACATATCTTTAGCAGATTCAAGATGCATCACTTTCACAAACTCGGATTCAGCAAGACCACTTAATATTGCATTCATTCGCTTAGCATTAAAACTGAATTCCATCTTGTCATCTTTGGAAGCAAGAACCACAGGTTTTGTATATCCAGTTTCTACAACTTCCCAAACATCAACACCTAGGGACATTAAATATGTTCTCATTCTAACTTTCCAAAAGGAAAAATTTGTTCCATCAAACATAGGAGCTTTATTGGGTGAGCCTTCATGGCTTGTCATGTTTAAGCTTTCGGATCTACCTTAGACTAAAGGAACACTGCTCTGATACCAATTGATGAAAGTATTCAAATAACTGAGAGGGGGGGTGAATTAGTTATTACTGTGCTTAAACAATTTTACATTCCTTTTCCCTTTTAACTTTGATGAAGTGTGACAATCAATATGATATGAGATGTTCTATGCACATTCCTTTATAGTAGGTATATTGTTATAACAAAATTAAATATAAGGCATATAAACAATGTTCCATCACATAAATATGCAGAGGCACTGATTTTCCTTGGGAAACCCATAAAGGGTAAAAACCTCTTATTCTTAGGATGAAAGGCAAGATCCAACTTCTCTTTACATTCTATTTTATTTGAGCTACAACCCAAATGAGGCTGCTACCTCTGTTTCTTCAACACCAACTGAATGGAAGCTACAACTCCTGAATGTACAAGCACCAACTTGCAAAGAAGACTTTACAGTCTTCCCTTGCTCCTCCCTACCACCCTATGTAAGAAACTTTTCAGTCAATTATATCACACTGGTTCAGATATATCAGTACATACCCTTTTTATTTTGTTTTGTGCTGCTACAGCTTGATTTTCTGGGAATTTTGTTCTTCATTAAATCGAGCCATACATTTGTGTTCTCATTTTCTTCGAATCACAGCTTCATCAGCAACCACTCCTCTTCATCCTCTCGATTCTCACATTGATTTTGTTCTCATCAATTGTTTTTTATAGATGCTGAAGTTATATGCCTCGGTCTCTTTAACTTCCAGATATACCAATTCTAAAACTGAAACTATATTTTTAACTCCTAATTCAAAAATTGAACTGTCTCTTTGACTTCCAGAATTTACACGCTGTAACTGATATTTGAACTGTCTCTTGAATTCCAGAATTTACACACTGTAACTGACTAATTAAAAAATAAATAAATGTTTGTGAGTCGCAGCTTGTCTGAGTCATGGCCATCTGAGTCTCAGCCGTCTGATTCACAGCTGTCTGAGTCACGGCCGTCTGAGTCTCAGCCGTCTGAGTCACGACTGTCTGAGTCGTAGCCGTCTGAGTTGCATCCATCTGAGTCACATCTTTTCTGAGTCGTAGCTATCTGAGTCACAGCCGTCTGAGTTGCAGCCATCTGAGTTGTAGCCGTTTGGGTCACAGTTGTCTGAGTTGCAGCCATCTAACAACATTCTTTTCTTGTATTTTAATCTCGGTCGCAGCTTTAGTAAACTGAAGTTGGTATGGTCTGAGTTACCCGCCTTGTCTGCTTTCCAACCATCAATGACAACTGAATTAAAGTGCCAACAAATATTTTCCATGACGCCAGGTTTGATGGAAATGTTGATCGCAATGGTTCTCGATATATTTTCCATATTCCCTGCAGCGTAAAAAGCTTTCGAAGTAGAAGGGATAGCGGACAAATCAACACTTCCACCAGGTCTCATAGAAAACTCACCTCTCTCTATCCTGTCTAGTTTGGGAAGAAAATAGGACATGTGGTGCATATGTTCCCAAGGGTAGTCTAGGCCTATCATAGCTTCCAAGATCGCCTCATCAGAGGGTAGAACGGTGTCTAGACAGTCAAAAGAGTGGATGGAGTCCACTAACCATGCAGGAGCATAGTCCATATATGACTCAACAAACACCAATGGAGTCACGAGATGTTCTGTTGCAGCATGTTGTTAATCTAAGTAAGCCACCTCTGCAATAGATAAAGGCACAACTGGTTCTGATTCAGTTGGGAGAATCCATGGATCTGTCATTGGACTGACCGCGAAAAATCTCAGACGAAGAACATTCTTCAGAACCAATAAAATGAATAGGAGAAGGTAGGTCAAAAGTGCCTATTAATAACCCATAAAAACCTGCTCCCAAACTTTCAGTAACTGGGCAGGACTAATCAACCAAAGGGGATTGTTGAATCCGATGAAGTCTAGTTGGTCTTTCGAGAAAATGAAAATTGATCGACTATGATGATCTTTCCTTCGTGAGGGAACATTATTATCCGGAAAACAGCTGGCGGCACTGCTTGCATGGCATATGTCCAGCTCCTACCCAACAGCAAGTTATAATCGAGCGGAGCATCCAGAACTTCAACCTCTACAGATACTAGTTTGCCCGCAATCTCAACATCAAATCATGGTAAGACTCAGTGTGGACGAAAAGATCTTCCATCAAAGGCAGTAAGTACCATGTTCGAGGGGGCTAACTCAAGTTTTCCCAAAGCCTTCCAGTAATAAATGGACATTACGCACGTAGACGTGCCCTCATCTACAACAGCTTGTCTAATGGTCTTGGGACCATGGATGACCTCTATTTAGAGAGCGACGTGATACGACAACCGAAACTTGATATCTTTCATATCAAAATGGGAAAGCATGTTCGATGAATCTATGCTCCTGATCGCTGCAAGGAGTGCACTGCGTTGTAATGGACAAGTTTGCAGTACCTCCAAAGTGGACATGGCACAGGGATTTTGGGCTAAATCCTCCACAACATTGTAGTTGGAGGCAGGCCTCGTGTTGGGGTTGTGCATAGCCCATTTAAAGACACCTTTCAGAATCTTCGACAGTGGATCTACTGGTCTCTCGATGTGGATAGGGGTAGATGACTCAGGAACATCCTTCTGCTATGGGTCCGGGGTATAATTTATAGCTTGAGTTTGCAAAAGAGCATATGAATTAACCATATTAATGAATGACTGATCAGCTAAGTTGGCATGAGTGGTGCCCCCAACATCGGAGCTGCCAGAAGCTGAACTCTGTCCGTGAGGGAAAGGGTCTTTTAAGAAAACTGGTTTCTTTTCACGGATCAACTTCTGGGCTTCTTCCATTAGAGGGCATTGATGGGTAAGGTGGTCCTCTTGGCATACCTTGCAAGGGAACTTTACCTTCCTTTTTTCCTTTTTACCCTCCTCGGAAAGTTGTGTGTTCTTGGGATTTTGTTGGTTTCCCTCCCCTTTCTTGCCCTTTCTTTTGTTGTTGGGCTGTCGAGGGCCCTTTTGGTTTTTCTGCACTTGTTGTACAAATTCAATTGTTGAGGGGGAGGCTGCAACCGAAGTTGCTTCTGCAGCAGATTGTTTGACTGACAAGGCGTAAACCTGCTTTGTTAAAGCATCAAACGCTGCAGAGTCTACTAAACCCACAATGCCATCAGCATGTGGTCTAGGTTTAGGTTTACCTAAGTCTACGTTAGACCTCGGTGCATCCGGAATAATCTCGTATAAGATCCCAGACTGAGCATATACCAAGTCGAGTTGTTGGGTTCTCAAGATGGATTCCTCTTCGGAGGACACCCCTGAAGTTGCAACTTCCTTAGAAATATAAGGAATGAGTGATTTGAGATACCACTCTAATAATAAAGCTGAAGGGATGTCGGATTTAATGAGCCTCTTTCTCCTTCTCCACTCTTGAATGTGATCAAATAGATGAGTGGCTTTGTTCTGTCAAAAGGTCGACAGAAGGTCTGTGCTAGCATCGTACCAGATAGGAAGTTGAAATTGGTTCAAAAAAACAGTAGTTAGATCCCAAAAGGTGCCATAAGCAGCTGTCGACAGTTCAATATACCACTTGGATGCGACACTTATCAAGGTTCTTTGAAAGAGCCTCAACCTGATGGAGTCATCATTCAGCGAATTCGAGGAGCACCAGAGATGGAACTTCGTGACATGGTCACTGGGGTCCTCACTAGTCTTACCTTCAAACTTCGGGATGTCTGAGGGAAACTTAGTGGGAACAGGTGGCCATGCAGGATCATGGAGCACGGGGTCGTTTGCGAGCTTTGATAGATCTAGCAAGTTTAAAGTTGCCAGAAATGGTAAACGAGGTCATGCCGATGGCATTTGATAGACAGGAACCTGGTATTGGGGACCTCCCATCACCTGGTTCGTGTATTGCTGGTCAGGGTTGCCCCCAACCATCGGTTTTGAAGTGAATGCATTAAAATTGCTCCACCCAAAAGAAAGCGGATTACTTCCCTGGGAAGTGGTCCATTGCGGCTGGGTGTTAACCCCACCGTATTATGGATTAATAATATTACCCCCTCCTCCAGCAAACAAAGAGAAAGGGATACTCCCTGCAGGTATAATTGATGGATTAACATTGTAACCTGCATAGGGGTTAAATCCAGGCGTAGTAGTAACAGATGGTGCCATCATCATACCCATAACAGGCATAGATGCAAAAGGGATCGATCCTACAACGGAAGTGGAAGCAATAGCTTGAGTTACACCCTAGAACTGTTGTGTAACAGGAGGCTGAGCGAAATTCACAGCAGGTATCCCTATCAAAGGGAAATTGTTCGGTCCAAAAGTAGGGGTAGAAACTGAGGCAGATGTCGAAGCTAGTGAGCTCAGCATGCCTAGAGTACCAGCATTAAAACTGAAGGACGGAGTCGAAGCAGAAGCAGTCTATGACGAACTCAGTGTGGCAATGTTTTTGAAAGAAGGATTAACAATCCTTGTAGCCATAGAATTTGTGGGAGTTTGAGGAACTCCCTGCTCATCTCCTAGGTTGGTCATGGTGTAACTAGGTGTAAACAAGTACACACTGTACTCAGGTTGTTGAAATCCTACAGGTACCAGAAGTGGATCGTTGGGTACAGTAAGAGGAGGGTTGAAAGGAGTACTAAACTCTCTAGAAGTTAGGTCCTCAACCTCAACAGTATCAAAGACCTGTTGATTCGAGGTTTTGGGCTGTGGTTCTCCAAGTTCTTCTGTTTCGCTCGTAAGTTCAAATGAACCACGGGAATCCATCCTCCGGCGTCGCGGTGGCGGTGGAGGCTCCACAGTGAGTGGGGGAAGGTTTTGCAACCTCCGATACCTACGAAGATGTTGGTCCTCCACAACTATAAAAGGAAAACTAAGTACAAAACCTAATGGCCACTACAACTAAGGAGTAAACAACATACCACTAAAAAAATTCCTAAGCGATCAAACCAAGCAATATAAGGAAAATACTCTCAGAAGCAAGTCTGGGATGATGATGGCCCAAAACATACTAATAGAGTATCGACGGTCAGTTACGTGGCGTCCAATGGAGGTCCTCTAGGTGCAAGCGTTTGAATCACCAAACTGCCCTCCCGAGATTACTGCCAAAGGGTTACCTTCCACGTCTGTCCGAGGTGGAGTTGGAATATCCTTCCACTCTACCTATGTAGAGCCCTAGGGTTATGATACTAAGGATACCACCAATACGAAAGAACCTGGGGGAATAGTTGTCAGCCTAGTCGAAACGCATGGGGAGGGTAGCAAATCCCGAAATCCAGAAGCACTTTAAAAATCACTAGTGGACCCCCGTATGCGAGTAAACTCTGTTTTATGGTTGATAGGAAAGTGAGGGGGTATCCTCAACAATTCCAATTGCCCATGGCCTCGTGCTTAACTCTGGTTTGAGTAGAGCGTTCCCAGGATAATTTGATAGAGGTGGATTTACCTAATAGATAGTTGTACTATGATTGTTGAGTAATGAAGCCGATTTCGGGTGGTTTAAGGTGATTTAAACCCGAAACCCTAGCCTAAGCTAGTTGATGATGTGTATACCTAAGAAGAAAAATGTTGCTAGTTAATTTTATTAATATTTCTTTTTAAGGGCTACTTTTTACTCAATAAGGGTAGTGCAGTGTGTGGAATGGTTTCGACAGAAAGCAAAGTGCGTAAAGAAATAATGCATTCAAATTCACAAAAGACTCTTTTCTTTTCGTTTATATTCTATCAAAAACTGAAACTAGGCAATCCTAAATCAAATTTCTTTTTAATTTTATTTTAAATTTCAAAGCAAAGCAAACTATGCTACTTCAAAAAGATGATAAATCTTACTACTAAGCTACCGAATTCACTTTTTGTCTTTTCTGATAATTGCAAAAGAAAAAGAACTTGGAAAGGAGCAAGTAAGACCTAACGCAAAGTGATCCAGGTGGATATTGGTGACCACCCACCTTTCCAACTGGCTCAAAACAGTTTTATGGCAATTTTGGTATTGTACTATTTTTAGCAGTTTTTCGGGTCCTGAACTTTCGGGGCCATTTTGAGGCCCTAAACAACCTTTTTTGGCGATTTGGGGGGCCAAATGGTTGGCTATGACATACATCTGGCCTCATTTAAAAGTTGTAAATCTCGAATAGACCTTTCCAATGGGCTATCGAGCGCCCCAAACGGATATCATATGCAAAAGTTATGACCCCGGGAAGTTGATGTACTAACTTACCCAAACGGGGCCCACATGACTTTTGGCGCTTCATCTCCTAGGGTTAGGTTTTTGGATGTCTAGGGTTTTTGACATTCCTGTTTATTGTAAAAGGCCTTGAGAGCCTCATTGTAACCATATTCTTGCAAAATGAGCGCAACCGTCACATCTCTTCTCATAGATAAGCCGCCACCATTCCAGCAAGCTTGTTTTCTGCTGCATTTTACTGTTCTAGCTTATTTCCTTATTGAATAGAAAACCAGTTTTATTGTATCTCTGTTATTCATTTCGTTCTGCTCATAAAATCCGGTTCACAAAGTGTGAGTAAGACAAACAACCTAATGGCTCAAAATAATCAAATAAAAAAAACTTGAGAAAGACTCGACCTACCGAGTTGTTTCAAAGGAAAAAAATCTAGGCTTGGAACAAAGTGTAAAAGAAGCAAGGAAAAGAGATGTCTGTAACGGAAAGATAGACCTAAAAGGATTCTCCTAAGCACCAAAAACCCTAAGAAAACACTTTCCAAACAAAGGAGTAGGTAAGAAAACCAAAAAGTGACCCTACCAACACACCGACTCAAAAGAAGGCTAACTAGAAAGCTTTAACTCACTCAGATAGGTCTGAATTGATATTCAGAAGGTATCTAGACCAAACAACCTTTCAAAGCTACCATAAGGACTCAAACTGGGATCAAACCCTAATAAAAGGAAAAGACATAGTAAAAATGCATTGTTGTTGCCACAGACAACAAGCGTTCAGAACGCAGGTTTGTATGACTGCAACCAGCGTCTAGGGAAAACACTATGCAGGTCTGTATAGTAGAGAGTAGTGCACAACCTTGAACAGGGTTAAAGAACAGTAAAGACACCTTAAACAAGTACTCAAGCAAGTAAAGGCAAACTAAAGTACTTCAAAGAGGCAAACAAGACTCAAAAGAGACATACAAGTCTCAGGGGTTAGTCAAAGAAGCAAAGCAAAAGGCTAGAAGTGAACCCAAACACCTGGAAATCAAAACCTAACAGAGGACTGGAACTTACAGGAAAATGCACTACTGTGTAGTACAAAAAGCAGCGCATTCT
This sequence comes from Larix kaempferi, assembly GCA_027924585.1. Taxonomy (NCBI): domain Eukaryota; kingdom Viridiplantae; phylum Streptophyta; class Pinopsida; order Pinales; family Pinaceae; genus Larix; species Larix kaempferi. Next base: position 20,754,376 of record BSBM01000502.1, read on the forward strand.
AGGAAATATGCGCTATTGTGCACAAGACAAAGCAGCGTTCATGACAAAAATGCGCTACTGTAAGTAGGGTAAACCAGTGCACAGGGCCTGAAATCAAACAAAAGGGATTTGAAACAGTAGACTGAGATGAATCCAGATAGAAAGAACAGGCAACAAAGACCTATAAGACCTCTCAGAGAACAAAAAGATTGAAATAAACTTGAAGAAAAACCTAACAAGGTCTCCTAGAGCAGAAAAACAACTAGTTACTCCCTAGCGAAGTTGTCAGTCTGTTTTGCAGGAAAAATACCTTATAGTGAGGAGAAAACACTACCAACTTGGGTGGGGTGACAGGAAAATACATTCATTGTCTTGCATTAGTTACTACAAATGGAAAGAGATCGAGATATCGAAAGAAGTACCTTTTTATCAACGGCTGGTCCTAGCTTTCGCTTGATCTTCCACTATGATGAACCTGCAACACAAAGTAAACCTTCCTCAAAGTATCTTGACTATAATAAATATGATGAAATCATAAAAAAATTAACATCAAATACAATCATACATTAAACCAAATGAACATTCAATCCAATAGACATTCAATTTGGGACGGGAAGGGTATTTCCACCTTTTATTGTCAAAGAAATGTGGAAAAGTACAAATATACCTGATCTGTCCAAACACTTCTGCAACCAATTCCTAGGCTCCTGCTCTTCACAATGACTTGGGAATTCCTCCAGCGTAACAATAGTTAAAGCATTTCTTCTATCCCCTTCTCTCATGGATCCTCCTTGTATTTATGGGACAAGGTAGGCAATTGGAATCGAGAGGTGGTTGAATTGGGAGGTTGGGGAAGTTGCAGAACCAACTTCAACTAATCCCAATTCGTAATCTTAATATATTTTTGATTTCATATTAAGATGTGTGCGGGTTTCATACAACCAGAGTAGCGCACAGTATGCAAATTTTGTACTTTACAACAAGCGTTTGCAACATTTTTAAGGGTGTATGCTGGTTATCCTTGAGCAAAGCAGCGTTTAGAACACTGGTTCACTATGCCAATAGTAGCACACATGTCATGAAATCAGTAGACAAAATAATATTTTCAGCTGAAGAGTGTAGTTTCAGCAATAAGTCATCCAGGTCAACCTAGCTCTTCCATCCATATTGTCCTTTTGTGTGATCGACAGAGCAATGTGATCACGGATGGAGAAGTGCAGATTTGACCTATAACACGCACAATGGTCTATGCGCTACAATCCTTAACTGGTTCTGCTTCGGCCCATCTAGTCAAATAATATGTCGTGATAATGATGTATATTGCTCATGATCTCTTTACTGGGGGATTAATATGTCCAATGAAGTCTATTTCCCATTTATCTAAAGGTTGTAAAGTAATTTGTGGGACTAATGGAATATCATCTCTTCTTAATGTTTTTCCAACTCTTTGAAAAACATCACAGGCTTGACAATATTCCTTTGGATCCCTATGTATTATGGGCCACTAGAGTCCTGTGCACAATATATTTTGTGTTGTTGCTTTTCCTGCATAAAGGCCTCCTGCAACTCCTTCATGAGATTCTGCCAATATCATAGGTCTTTCGTTTTCTAACACACATCGTCTTAAGATCCCATCCATGCCCAACTTATACAATTTTCCCACAATCAGTTGATAATCAACTACTTTTATTACTAGTTGTTTCTTTTGCGCAACTGTATATTCTGATGGAGCTGTCCTAGTGCTAAAAAACTACTTAATTTCTACGAAATATTCATCTACCATGTGTACTTAAAATATGGGTGCATCAGGAAGGTTGTCATCTAGATTCCCAGTATATTCTCCTGAGGTTAACTGCGACAAATGGTCTGGACCAATATTCATCTTTCCTGGTTTCACTATTACTTCAAAGTCATATTCCCAGAATAATATCAACCATCTACATACCTCCCCCCCTCAACACTGGCTTATTGAATAAGGATTTAAGTGTAGAATGGTCTGTATACATCCTAAAATGCGATCCCAATAGATAATGTCTATTCTTTTGTAGCGCATAAACCATAACCAACCCTTCGCGCTCTGTAGTAGTGTAATTATGCTATGCATTTGATAGCTTCCTACTTATAAATGAAATTGTATTATCTAAATCTTCTTGACCTAGTTGAGCCAATATTGCGCCTAAAGCAATAGATGATGCATCTACATGCACATGAAATTCCTTATTACAATATGGAAAAACTAGAATTGGTGCACTTACTAGCTTCTATTTCAAGTATCTAAGCTTCGTTGGAATTCTTCATTCTGATTGAACTTGAATTCTTTCTGCAACATCTTTTCCATAGGTGCAGTGATTTGTGCATATCCCCTGATGAATTTTCTATAATATCCAGTATGTCCCAATGTTGCTCTTAATTGTCGCACAGATGTAGGTGGTGGAAAATTCACTATGATAGCTATCTTTGCAAGGTCTACCAACATTCCTTGCTTACATACCACATGTCCCAATAAGATTCCAAATGGCGCACAAAAAATACACTTCTTCAAATTTAGAGAAATATGATACTACCAACACTTATCTATCATCAAGCGCATAAGTCCAATGTGATCCTTCAACAAGATAAAGGCTATCCAATCATCCAAGTATACCTCTAAAAATTTATGTATAAATTCCTTGAAAGCTGCGACAACAATTCTTGAAAAGAAAACCAACACATTCTTTAATCCAAATGATAGCCTTGTGTCTATCTTCTTTCGGAAAGGTAGCCTTGTGTCTATCTTAATTTGGTGATACCCAAAAAATCCATATGTGAATGAATATGCTTCTTGGGCCTCCCACACTTTCTAGTACTTTGTCTGTAAAGGGGATCGGAAAAGGATCACGCAAACAAGCATCATTTAGTTTGAAAAGATAAACACAAATCCTTATTCCTCCAGTATTCTTATCTTGTACAACCATAGAGCTGATCCATTCAGATTTTGCAACACGTTCTATATTCCATCTTCCAACATCCCTTCAAGTTCCGCTTTTATTTTTTTCTTATATTTTGGATTAAATCTATAAAATCTCTGCTTGATTAGATTTGCATTTGGTTTCAATGGAATATTCATTTCTCCTAATTCCCCAGCAATTCCCTTCATCTTAGAAAACATGGTGGGAAACAAATCTTGATACTCTAATAAAAGGTCAATGATTTTTTGGACTGTTTCTTCATTTAGATAATCTCCTATACTTGCATACTCAGTGGTTTTTTCTTCTGTCCCAATGTTGACCTTGTGTGTCTTTAAGGGATGGGAATAATCAAGGAATTCTAATGCAGGACCTTCCACAACACGTTCTCCCTTTGTTTCTAGGATCTGTATATTTCTTGGATCTTCATCATCCCGAGTTTCTTTGGCCATGTTATAACATCCTAACAATTCTGGAGCTGTCGTAACTACATGATGCATCTTCCAATAGAGTTATGGCTCATTTGTAGGGAAAAATTATGCTTAATTACTTGTAATGTTGCATCAACATTCTCATTGTCATCTCCAAATTTGAATGTGACCACAAAGTTCTGCGAAAAATCTTACCAATCTGTTGTGCCTCTGCACACCTCCAGTTCTATGTACCATTTTTTAGGGACAATATCCAATGTGTGAATAAACCTGTGTACCCATTCCTACTAAGGTACAACCGTCCATTCCTTAATACAACTAGCGATATGGTCTTTAGGACTACTCAACATTTTATGCTTTGGTATAGTTGAATATATATCAGATTCAAATATGATCTACATCGATCTCTTACAATGTTTGCAGTCTTCAATTTTACTTTTGTACGCGCTCCACCATCTCGCAGGGGTTGCTCTGAGTGCAACATTAAGTGATAGTATTCTTTTTTCCTCTGAGATTTGTGATTCAAAATTCACTATAAAATAACTTACCCTTGATAATCCATCAAACTAGGTGGTTCACATACGTCAGTACCGATCCAACACAGTGATCATGTCAGGCCAGTGCATATTCGGGTACATACCTCATGTCTTCTTTGATGCCAATATTGTAAAGATTCCTCTGCATTAGATTCAAAGGATGTGATACTGCGCCAACTTATTACGCCATCAGCTATAGGATCAACATAATCATCCATCAGTGTAGTCATGTTGTATAGTTGATTGAGTTCTCTAGCCTCGAGACTATTGGTGACATGCTCTAATTAACATCTGGATTCATTTGTGTCCAATGGGGAAACTACTCTCAAATCCCTAGATTCAAACACCATATGTCTTCTTTCCAAATTCATAATTGCTTATTTATCAAAATCCCAATACAACCCTAGTAATGTTGGATATGGTGTGTTATTATCTTCGATTTCAATGATCTCAAAATCTGCTATATTGCACACACCATCAATATCAACCGTTATTCATTCTAGCCTCCCAATAGGATATATTTTAAGCTGATTGGAAAGTCGTAATTGCATTGGAGACCAAACCATTTTAGGTTTACCCATAGCTTCCCAGTTTTTCTTTGGAAAGACATTCACATCTGACCCCAAGTCTAAAATGACATAATCCATGTCATATTCTCCTATTTACGCACTTAATTTGAACTCCTTAATGGTGTTTCATCTGCACCGAATATTACTTACTTCTTTATAACCTTCTCTTTATTTTGCACATTTATCTATTATCTTATGTATAGTGTTCATAGTTGATCCCTCTTTAACTAAGTTCAAACTACTCTTCACGAAACTTTCTATAGTACTTACCTTTTTCTTTTATTCTCCTGAGACGGTATAATCGTATATATGAGGCATATCATACACCAAACGACCATCCTGAATCTTTGGCATAAAGGACTCACCCTACTCCAATTGTCATAGTTCATCTCGCGCATAAACATAAGTTTCCTTTTCCAAGGATCAAATTTCGGTTGAGATCCTACTGCCTTTCTAACCAGAGGTATTTTATGATTCTTTGCATTTGTCACACCCACTCTAGATTTGACTCCTCCGTGTATAACTACTGCAATCTTCATTTTCTCCTCCCGAGGTTCTACAGCTATCATCTGTATAATTTGGTGATGGTTCTGATTCTAATTCTGATTCTGATTATGGTTCCTCCTCTCCTGCCACCTAGCTATCAATTGTGGACAATCCTCTATCACATGATCTAGTGCACGTCAATATGAACAGGTAGAATAGGGTTTCATACAATCCCATGCATAATGACCTTCATGGCCACAATTGTAACATATTACAGGTCCCCTTCCTTGGCCATATCCCCCAAATCCTCCTCTTCCACATCCCTGAAACCCTCCTCTTCCAAGTGGTGCATTATACTGTGCTGCTCCTTCTGTTGTTATAGGGTCTGCTTGAACTTTGTAGAAGTATAAATTTCGTTCCCTCATCATATCTAGTGTGAAAAAATGCTTTTCATCGTGCCCTACCAATTTACAAAAGTTGCAGAATAAATTCTAAGGTGTAGTATGATACGTATGCATATTCAGACAATTATTTCTTAGATGGCCCCAAATCTTACAGATATCACACCAGGGTCCTCCTCATGGTTCTGAGAACCAATGAATTTGGGTGTCCCGTTTCCAAATAGTCCGCAACCATGGGGCATTCTCCTCTATGATGACCTTCTGTATGACAAGTAGTACACCATACTCCTTCATGCTTCTCTTTACCTTTCGTAATCTCCTGTATTTGCAATGTCAATTGTTTTAATTGTGATTGAACTTGTGCCATACTTGAACTAGTGTCTACTATAGGAGAAGCTTCTAGTTTCATCACTATCTCCAATGCATCCCTTTGTATCACAAGTGATTATTTCTCCAATGGTTGACGAATGTGCAGTAACAATGCAACAATAAACCATTATTTATGTTGCTTCATATGTACTTTAAAAAGCATCTGATCCAACAACCTCTTGAATCTTTGACAAAAGCTCCACACGGTTTCATTTGTCACCTGTTTAATTTCCTTCAGCTCTGTATACGCTGCAACTTGGACATAGGATTTTGGAACTCTATTTTGAATGAATCACACATCTGCACGAGGGTTCTAACTTGTCCCCGTGGTATAGAATTTCAATACTTCATATACCAATGCAATTCTCGCTCTCAGAATATACTACCTAGCTGTGCTATCTTTTCAACTTCGTCTTGGATCTGCTTTAATTCCCATATATTATGACATAGAAACAAATGTTTGTTTGGATATTCGTTGTAATTCCCATAAAATATAGGCATCCTAAGTGTTGTATCTACCATATTTCTTGATGTTGTCTTCGATTTCGTAGGATTTGTCCGACTACTTCCACTACCTTGTCCCTTTTGACTGCTACTACCATTGTTGTTGGTACTAACTAATACTACTTTAGCTATTGAAATAGGTCTTACTTCTGATGATGGAGACGCACCCCAAGGTCGTAGGTTCCACATAGATCCGGATTTGCGTAGGGATCCATTCCTCCTTATGATTAAGTTGATAATCCCTTCCTTCCACATATGATTTCCATTCAGTGTGGTATCCTGCATAGTAATCACTTCCTTCAAACTCACTAAACTGCTCCTCTCTCTTAGTCATAGTACTCTTCATATCTCTCCTAAATATTTTTCACTATGCAAGCATCCAACCTCTACGTCTGCCATACTTTCCCCTTTTTTCATCCTCGACTCATTCTTTCTACTTTCATCTTTCCTTCCATACTCTCAAACCTTTCTCGGGTCACCCCCCAGTTCCCTAGTGTGCGCAATTTTTTTTAGTGCTGCAAATATATCGTCATACAACCCTTGTCACACAATAACATCTTAATCCATGTAGATATTCGACCAATATATCATCCGTGTGGTCCCTTCGATAAATTTCTCTCTGCATCACAATAGGATCTTGTTCCACTTATGGAAAACTCAATAATGTACCCTTCCAATACACTATCTATCCAGAAATCAACTGCGCACGAGATAGGGTTACTCACAATTTTCAATCTCTAGATCTCTTCAGGGGTCCAGTTTCTTGGAATCACTGGATTATATCTTGGATTTATATCAACTATTTTGAGCAACCAATTTGCTAGTACTATAGGGAACTCATAGAAAAATATTTCATGGAACTCAGAAAATACATACTTTCCCAACTGATCCTCTTCACTTATTCATGGATTAGGGTTTTGTTCTCATGCAAAATCGCGTTGTTTATTATTTATTCACTGACCTATCTCTTCTCTAGTTGGCCTCTACATCCCCTTCAATATCAAATCTGGGTCCCGAAAATTGAACCATTTGTTGGCGCGTAGAGGGAAGACCCGAGTTCTAACATTAAAATACCAACAAAACCCTTAGATACTGGCCCTTATGGAATCACCTGTTAAACAGATGAAGTCTCACCCGAGGCATCTAAGGGGGGGATATAGGATCCAGGTTTCTACAGAACTGAAGGGCCAGGAGACAATTCTATCACTTTTGTGCACAAACATCATATCTCTAACAGATAGTAAACATAACTTAAACTTATTCAAATCTATCATTCAGAAACAACATTCATGACATCACATTCAAAATCATTCAACAATACACAAAGAGGGTGTCCAAAACATCTTCATTATATCATCAACCATCCATAACCATACATCTTATATGCACTTCGTGACAGAAAAAACAAACAAAATAATATCACCTCCTTTATTAGCTCTCCTTTCTCTCTTTCATGTTCTCTTTTTGTTGATGTATATGTAACTTCGGAATGTATTTCATCTATGTATTTCATATATATTTATTGTACCCTTATTAGAGATGTGTTATTCCTCTATAAGGAAGTGTCGTCATGTGGATTGACAAGTGTCGCAAGTGTGTGTACTTGCCGATGGGTTATTAGACCACCATGTGTGGGGTTGGCCCTGAAATATATATTATATTGTGGATGTATCTAGATAGACAAGTTGGCCCCATAGTGTAACTGGGCAAACAGGTTAAGTATAAATAGAGATCGGGAGATCTCTATTTGGATCATTCGAAAAGACACACTTCTCTCACTCAGAAAGTGGTGCACTAGTGAGGAGGAGGATCATCTGCTCTAGGAGACTATCTCAAGTGTATTTTGGTTGAGCCATTGCTCTCTCTATCTCTGAGGAAGTTGTGGGGTTTTTCACCTTAGGGTTTTCCCCACAGAAACTCTGTGTCTCTTGTCTCTCATGCTTTTGATTCTTGTGATGCTTGTCATGCTTATTGTGATTGTTATGCATTGATATACTGTATATGTTATTCTCTCAGTAAATATCTAAGAGTATTGTGAATGAATGCTCAAAATTTAACATGGTATCAGAGCTAACCTGAGAAGAAGACATTTTGCAGTGATGGAAAATTGAGTTTCTTGTTTATTGGGTTTCTCTCCACAGATTTTGGAAAAGCAATATAGTAGATTGACTCTACTGTTGAGATGTTGTAACTTCAAAGAATATTATATTTGTACTTTATTATTCCGAAGATGATTCATTCCTCTGTGAAGATCTTATTGTATATCCGGAGATGTTTATTCCTCCGTCGGAATGTGGTAACTTGGGTTATTAGACTTCCCTAGTGGGGGTCGGCCCTTTATGTGTTATGTGGGTCAAAGGGTTATTAGACCACCCTAGAGGGGTCGGAACAGTCAGTTGTAATGGGGTATTTAACCCAATGGTTAAATACGATCCTACATGATTTGTGTAAAAGACAAGTCGGAGTAGTGTATAAATAGAGGAGGTGTATTCCTCATTTAACACACACACTCACTCACTTGAGAGTGGTGCACTTATGAGAGAGAGGTCTTCTATGGAGAAGTAGGAGCTTATGCTCAGGGTTACATCTTTTGTATTTGCTGGTCATCTATATTGAGGAAGCTTTGCTGGGTTTTCTACCCCATGAGGGTTTCCCAGGATAAATCTGTGTCTCTTGTGTTTATGCTATGCTTGTTGTTTCTTCAGTGATCCTGTATATGCTATTATTGTGAAATGGAATGTAATGCTGCTATTTTCTGTCTTATCATATTAAATCTTAACATGGTATCAGAGCTAACCTGAAGGAAGGCAATGTATGGCACTTACGACACTTGCTTCACTTGCGACAATTTGAAGGTTTGGGTTTTACATAGAAAAAACCAGTCATCGTGGAACTTTCCCTATAAATCCATTTATGTGAAGGTTCAGGATCTGAAACGTTTACAGGTTGTAGATAACATCCCTAGGTACCTTGTGTCCAAAGGGAACCCTCAGATTCATTGTACTTTGTGAGTTATGATCAGTACAAGTTAGGGTTTCTGCCTCTTCCAGATCTCAGTCAAAATCAGGTGACCTAGGAAAAAAGGTCATAACTTGGGCTAGGAAGCTCCAAATGAAAGTTAGTAAAAAGTGGCAGGTAGTACACAGACTATACTATCTCAAGAAAAAATTTTAGAGGTCGAAGCTGAACCAGTGACACGTGGCACGCCGTACAAGTTCGCTCTCCTGTTTTATCCCATAAACAGGTCACGTTGTGACACTTGGCATAACTCTCTCTCAGAAAATCCAATTGAGTTCAGACCTATCGGGATGGAAAGATGACAGGTCAGGATACCACAGAAAAAGGTTTCAAACCCTGTGGAGCAAAAAGTTCAGAGTTACAGCAGAAACAATCAGGTACATATTTCTGTCAAAACAGAATTATTTTTGGAGCACCTTAATTCATGGCTTCCGGAATTTAGGGTTTCGGAGAAAGTTAGAATTTTTGGAATCGGAATCCACGGCTGAATGCTACTCAGGAAAATCAAAATTTAAAGTCCAAGATTGAATTTTTTGGTTGGGTAGAAGACCGGTCTTGATCAAACCCCAGTTCGGGATTTTGATCGGAAAGATGGAAAATTAGGGCTTCAGCAAAAGTTGGAATTTTTTAACTCTGTAACCATGGCTGGAAGCTCCTCAGAAAAATAAGAGTTTAGAGCCTTGGATCAAACCTTTTGATTGGGAATAAGGGTGGGCTTCATCAAACCCTAGTTCGGGATCCTGTCCAGAAGATCCAGAAGTTTCAAAGGCAATTTTGAGGGGTCAAATTTTGGAGATTTCAAAATTGAAGTATGCCAGTTTGATCAGCTCAGCAAGACACATCCTTCCATCCATTCAGAAGTGTGAAAGTCAAAGATTGGATTTTTAGGGTTTTTCTAGCAAACCCTAATCAAGCTCCAGATCAAGTTTCAGGGGGAGTTGAGGCTAAGGCTTTACATAAGAAGACTACAAGAAGTCTCGACAGGTATGACTTAAGGAGGTTCAGGTATGTCTTGAAATCTGATTCCTGATTAAGTTCATAATGTGTTTGTCTTCATATTATTTATTAGTACAATCTTGATTAATGTTAGAATTGTCTTATCACCCTAGTAACAGTATGAATGCATGTGAATGATTGAAGACATTCATTGATTAGGACTATATGATTGTACTAATGCATTATGGTGTTGTATGTGGTTGATGTTGTCTTCTAACAAGATACAGGTACATCACGAAAGACAAATCAAGTTCCATGACCATGACAACATAATCTTTGATCACATAGAAGTTCTACTTACGAGGTATGTATGACTTTGTTCTATTATGCTTAACTCATGAGATATGCAGGTTCCAGCATAGGATCTCTAAATCATTGAAGAGAACAAAGAAGATATTGATTAGGTATGTTAGACATAACTAAGCAGGTATACTAATCCAGGTATGTTTTCCTATGTCATGTTAGAATCTTACCTTGTGTTAGGATCCCTTATATAAGTATACTTGGTATGATTGGTTATGCTTATTCATAAAGTTAATCAAGGGCTTATGCACATTATGTCTCTTATCTTGATTGAGGATTTAACTAACCAGAAGAGTCCCATGATCAAACAAAAATATGCATGAGTAAAAGAAAACCTCCCTGAAACCCTGAATACTAATGATCATGACTATACATATTCAAGATTATTTAGAATTATAATGTTTTTGATAATATTGAGAATATACTAATGAATGTATGTTTGTGTATGAGATCATGAGGATGGCACTAGTGCACACTTGAGCATGCATAGTGGTACAGAATGAATAGAAGTTCAAAAGACATATAGAAGATCAAGCGGGAGGCAACCACACAAACATAAAAGATAAGTATTTGAGTTGTTATTTCAAATAGTAAATGATATTGCTTGTATGCATATTTGTATTCCTAGAATATATCATGCTGAGTGTAAACATTCATAGAGCATTGAACAATATACTACTAATATGCAATGATTGGTAAGTTGGACAAACATTCCATTGTTGCTTGTCTAGAATGAAACCTCTTTGCTGACATGCTGAGAGATGTGCACACTCTCGATTGTATGTTCTGGTAGAGATGGAAGGCATCTAGATAGCCATTGTATGCATATAGGATATGGAAAAGTGTTGTGCCAAATTATTGGTCAAGATAGTTGCATAACTATGTAAATGATATCTGTATGCATAATAGGTTATCATGTCAGCATGATTTCATGATTATGAAGTATTACTAATCATGTACTTAATTTTGATATGTAGGAAAGATCATGAAGAATGATGAACACCGAACAAGTGATGGATGTTCAACAAGAAGATTTACAAATCAAACAAAATATATAAGGCTCATTGCTAGAAGATTCTCTTAGAAAGAGGAAGAGAATCATGACAAGATGTTTGCTCCAAGTGGATAGATAAGACCATTCTCTTAATGGTGTAATTAAAGAAGAAGTGTGAATCAGGTTCTGTATGGGTACCCAGGATTGGTAGTCAATTGATGAGCTTAATGATCATCATGGGTGATGTGGATCTCAACCTTTGCTACAAGGTTGAATATGGCTTCTATACACATATGACATGGATTCAAGAAGGAACTCACCACATAGTTTGAATGATTTTGAGGCTCATATCAGTAGACCCATCTGACGAGAGATGGCACAGATAGATATGCAGAATATCACTCAATGCAGAGTGTGAATGATGGACAATTGACAGCTTCTTGACAAAGCTTGGGCTTTACCAGAAGTAAAGCTGATCCTAACCTTTACCTTAAGGTTGTGGATGATGAACCTATCATACCATTATTGTATGATGATGATCTCTTTCTGACAAGGAATGAGAAACATAAATGAAAATGAAATATCTCAGATTGATGCATTACTTCCTACGTTTGGAAGTATGGCAAGGCTCAGAAGGAATCTTTCTCAACCAGGGAAAGTATGCTAAGAAATATTAAAAGGACTTGATGTGTTGGAATAGCCACTCTCATGAATTCCAACTTGAAGTTGTTTGCAGATGACTCATCAGAGTTAGTGGATATAACTCTGTACAGACAAATTATTGAGTCATTGATGTGTCTAACGAATATTAGGTCAGATATATGCTTTGCTGTGAACACCTTGAGTTAGTATCTAGTGGAAACTAGATGTGTTCACCTGTCAGTTGCAAAGCATGTGATGAGGTACCTAAAGGATACGATAGAATTTGATCTATGTTATCTTAGAGATCATGACTTTAGATGGCTACACAGATGTTGATTGGGCAGAAATTGTATCAGACAGGAAGAGCACATTGAGAGGATGTTATTGTCTGGGATCGGCCATGATCTCGTGGTTTAGCAGGAAGCAATCTAGTGTGGCTCTCAGCACAAGCGGAATATATGGCTGCTTGCTCTGCTAGTTGTGAAGCGGTATGGCTTCAGAATTGTTTGACATAAAAATGGAGCCAACTGTGATCCTATGTGACAAACAGAGTTGTACCAAAATGGCAGAGAATCCAGTGTCCCATAATAAGTCAAAGCACATAGAGATCTGACATTTCTATGTACAAGATATGGTGCAGAAAATAATTAAAGTTCGAATTTGTAACAAGTTACCAATGTACTAACCAAACCTCTACATCAATTAAAGTTTTCCGAGACAAACTTAAAATAGTTCAGAAGGACCCTCCTCGAAAGGGGGAGCGATGTGATCACTTATGATGAGATTGCCTGCATCGACAATAAGGTCGATGATGTGGATACCTATATTGGTGATGTCGACAGAGAGGTTGGTGGATGGTCCTTAGATAGGGTCTAAGGTGACAAGGGGATTGCATCATCCTTGAACACATGTTCTAAAAGGAACCGTAGACAGGTGTCTCCGAGAAAGAAGGGGGATTGGATCATCCCTGGACTTCAGTCCTAAAGAGAGCCGTATACGTATGTCTTCAAGAATGAAGTCCTTGGTGGACATGAGGGGATTGGATCATCCCTGGACTTCAGTCCTAAAGAGAGCCGTAGACATATGTCTTCGAGAATGAATTCCTTGGTGGACATGAAGGGATTGGATCATCCCTGGACTTCAGTCCTAAAGAGAGCCGTAGACGTATGTCTTCGAGAATGAAGTCCTTGGTGGACATGGGGGGATTGGATCATCCCTGGACTTCAGTCCTAAAGAGAGCCGTAGACGTATGTATTCGATAATGAAGTCCTTAGTGGACATGAGGGGATTGGATCATCCCTGGAATTCAGTCTTAAAGAGAGCCGTAGACATATGTCTTCGAGAATGAAGTCCTTGGTGGACATGTGAGGATTGGATCATCCCTGGACTTCAGTCCTAAAGAGAGACATAGACAAGATGTCTCCGAGAATGAAGTCCTGAATGAACAGGTGGGGGCTTGTATCTTCCCCGGACTTCAGTCCCAGAATTGAGCCGTAGACTGGGTCTCCGATAATGAAGTCCTGAATGAACAGGTAGGGGATTGTATCTTCCCCGGACTTAGGTCCCAGAATTGATCCGTAGATTGATGTCTCCAAGAATTGAAGATAGGACTGCATCGTCCCTGGACCTCGGTTCAAAATGTATGGTAGGACTCCATCGTCCATGAACTGGGCTCAAAATGTACGTGATGGGATTGCATCATCCCTAGACATGAGACTTGTCTTAAAGGTACGTGTGAGGACTGCATCGTCCATGAACTAGGTTCAAAATGTACGTGAGGACTGCATCGTCCATGAACTGGGTTCAAAATGTACGTGATGGGATTGCATCATCCCTAGACATGAGACTTGTCTTAAAGGTACGTGTGAGGACTGCATCGTCCATGAACTAGGTTCAAAATGTACGTGATGGGATTGCATCATCCCTAGACATGAGACTTGTCTTAAAGGTATGTGTGAGGACTGCATCGTCCATGAACTGGGTTCAAAATGTATGTGTTGGGATTGCATCATCCCTAGACATGAGACTTGTCTTAAAGGTACGTGTGAGGACTGCATCGTCCATGAACTGGGTTCAAAATGTACGTGATGGGATTGCATCGTCCGTAGACATGAGACTTGTCTTAAAGTGATAAGGATTGATCATCCTGGAACTTGATCTGGATTGTATCATCCATGGACCTATGTCCTAAAGAGAGTGGGATTGATCATCCTATAATATGATCGTGTGTGTTGCAGGGTATGCTGCTATTATGACTGATGAGGATAATTGTATTGATGTATTGATACTTGTCTTGATGATATGTATTTATGAGGATACTTGTATTGATGATGTGTATACTTGTATTAGTGTGGATACTAATATTGATGATCCAGATGCTGTAGATCGTGATGATCCAGATGCTATAGATCGAGATGATCTAGATGTTGTAGATCGTGATGATCCAGATGCTGTAGATCGAGATGATCTAGATGTTGTAGATCGAGATGATCCAGATGCTGTAGATCGAGATGATCTAGATGTTGTAGATCGAGATGATCCAGATGCTGTAGATCGAGATGATCTAGATGTTGTAGATCGAGATGATCCAGATGCTGTAGATCGAGATGAGCTAGATGTTGTAGATCGTGATGATCCAGATGCTGTAGATCGAGATGTTCCAGATGCTATAGATCATGATGCTCCAGATGCTGTAGATCGAGATGATCCAAATGCTGTAGATCGTGATGATCCAGATGCTGTAGATCGTGATGATCTAGATGTTGTAGATCGAGATGATCCTGATGCTGGTGATCGTATGATGATGATGCTGTTGATCGTGAGGATCCAGATGTTGATGTTGTTGTAGTTGTTCAAGTGTTGCAGAAGATAAAGACTCAGTACTGAAGATGTTGATGTTCCAGTATTGAAGATGTTCCAGTAACTGCTTGAGTTACTGATGATGTTGAGAAAGCTTCCAATGATTTATAGATGTATCATGTATGACGTTGATGACTCCTTGCTCGTGCAGATGCTGTTATAATATCCTTCTCGTTAAGGGGGAGTGTTGAGATATTGTAACTTCAAAGAATATTGTATTTGTACTTTATTATTCCGGAGATGATTCATTCCTCTGTGAAGATCTTATTGTATATCCGGAGATGTTTATTCCTCCATTGGAATGTGGTGACTTGGGTTATTAGACTTCCCTAGTGGGGGTCGACCCTGTATGTGTTATGTGGGTCAAAGGGTTATTAGACCACCCTAGAGGGGTCGGCCCAGTCAGTTGTAATGGGGTATTTAACCCAATGGTTAAATACGAGCCTACATGATTTGTGTAAAAGACAAGTCGGAGTAGTGTATAAATAGAGGAGGTGTATTCCTCATTTAACACACACACTCACTCACTTGAGAGTGGCGCACTTATGAGAGAGAGGTCTACTATGGAGAAGGAGGAGCTTATGCTCAGGGTTACATCTTTTGTATTTGCTGGTCATCTATATTGAGGAAGCTTTGCTGGGTTTTCTACCCCATGAGGGTTTCCCAGGATAAATCTGTGTCTCTTGTGTTTATGCTATGCTTGTTGTTTCTTCAGTGATCCTGTATATGCTATTATTGTGAAATGGAATGTAATTCTGCTATTTTCCGTCTTAGCATATTAAATCTTAACATCTACTCATCAAGGAGAATCTATCTGTCCAATCAGAATTCAATTCTGAGCATTTTCAGATTTGGCCCTAAAAATTAGGGTTTCCACAAAAATAGGAATTTTTGAAATATGAAGACATAGCTGGAAGCTCCTTGCAAAAATCGAAGTTTAGAGCTTTGGATCGAGATTTTTTGCTAGGTAGATCTCCGGGAAACTCAAACCCTAATTCAGGGCTCTCCTAAGTGAACCCGGGAGGACAAAAAGGCAAATCTGAAGGGTAAATCTTTGCTGATCTCAAATTATGAATGCACCAAGCTGATCATCTCATCAAGGTGCATCTTTCTATCCTTTCAGAAAGTTGAAATTCACATTTTGAATTTTTAGGGTTTTTCCGACAAACCCTAATCCGGGACCAGATCTAGTTTTCAGCATTTCAAGTGGTAAGACCTAAATATTTTCTATTTCTATTTGAAGTACTCTTTAAGATGTCTCACCACACCAAGATTGAGGGTAAGCTTGAAGGAGCTGATAACTTTCGAGCTTGGAATTATAGGATTGGGTTAATCCTGGAAGAAAATGAGTTGCACTCATATGTAAAAGAAGACATCCCTATCCCAGAGGATGAAGAGGCTAAGGTATTGCATAAGAAGAACTTGGTCAAAGCAAAGAGAATCATTGATGATTCTATCAAAGACCATCTCATACCCCATGTGTCTTCTCTCAAGACACCCAAGGAGATGTTTGACTCTTTGACCAAGCTATTTGAAAGGAAGAATATAAATCGGAAGATGACCCTGCGGAACCAATTGAAAGGAGTAAAGTTTCAGAATGGAGAAACCATTCAATCTTATTTTTTAAGGGTCTCCCAGATCAAGGAACAACTAGAAGAAGTGGATGAAATGGTGGAGAATGGTGAAGTGGTGATGACCACTCTAAATGGCCTACCCAGGTCATGGGATTCCTTTATTCAAGGAATTTGTGCAAGGAAGAAGTTGATCTCCTTCAACAGATTGCGGGAAGAATGCTCTCAAGAAGAAGCTAGGCTTGTGGCCCGAGAAGAAAAGATGGGAAATGAAGATCAAGCTCTCACAGCACATGCCAGGAAAGGAAATTCCAAGAAGGAATCATCTCATAACAGGAAATTCTCACACCACCATTATCATAAAGATAAGAAAGATCTCAGATGCTTCAATTGCAATGAGAAGGGACACTTTGCTTCAGATTGTCCCAAGAAGAAGAAAGACAAAAACAACTTCAACAAGAAGAAGAAGAATAAAAAAAGAAGATATCATGCTCATGCTGCCGAAGATGATGAACCCCCAAAGAAGAAGGCTAGGTTATAAAGTGATAGTGATGATGAATCATCAAGTGAAGAAGAGTATGTTCTAATTTCTGCTCTCACAGGTACTATCTCCCATGGTTGTAATGTAATGTCCCCAGTTTGACCCCATGGCATTAACATTATAAATGATGTAATATTGATACGAAATCACGGTGAGGAGCTCAAGGCCAAGGCCCCGCCATCGATTTAGTGATGCATATGGTTTGCGTGCTAGCAATGCACATTGGAAATTCAAATATCATGTAATATGCATTTTAATAAAAATACCCACAACTAGCTATGCAATGCAACAAGAGATGGGGGCATGATTTTACAAGGAATTGGGAGGGGAAACATTCAAACCCTTGAGCCACTCTAGTCAAGCCAAGTGTCAATGAGAGAACCCATCAAACCCTCAACTACCCATGTTGACTTTTGTACCCAATCATTGATTTCTCCCAAGAGTTAGTTGAGGTAGTTAATGCCTTGGGGAATGGGAGGTATGGCTGTCCAAATTTGGGTATGGGCAAACCACCCTTCATGGAAAATCGTGTTTTGTCTCCTTGGGAAAGAAAAGAGCCAGGAATTTCTCCCCCAAGCCATTTTTTTTATCCATGATCATTCCTTCTCCCTCAAGAGTTTAGAGCTACCTGGGCGTTTTCTAGGCATGTTTGTTGTGTTTTCCTTCATTCTCCCAGTAGAGAAGGGCGTTTTTGTGTTGTATACCAGTGGGGAAGAAGAGGCATGGAACGGGGGTTCCCTAGAGAACCGTTGTTGTTGTTAAATGCTGAGAGAGTTGGGGAGAAAACGTTTTTCCTCCCTGTGGATGCATTTCCTTTCTCACAGCTCATTTTGGGTGAGCCACGATTTGGGGAAAATCTATGGCCATCTTGTTTGTGAATTCCATTGCTGGAAATGGGTATCTATACCCAATGTTTGTGCTTGCTGTGTGAGAAACGAATATGTTGGGGTTTGGGTATGGGTATTCATTGCTTTGGCTTGAGCTTGAGAATAAGCATCCATGGTTCAATTGTATCCCGATATACCTAGCTATGGACTGGCTTGGCTCAGATGGAATGATTAATTGGTTGTGAGAGAGTGAATGTCCCCTTTCCTTGTGAGAATCATGCCCAGCTCGGGGGTGGCCTTCGGACGAACTTAGTATAAGCTGTCGAAGACCCTATGGCTGGGTGGAACGTTGCAATGACATAGCTAGTTGCTTGGGACAATTGCACAATGAAGATAAGTGTTTTCTGTCTATGTATTTACTTCTGCAATGCATCAATTTGATGACTGTTTTGATATGATGGATGGGCATGAATTGGGTGCGTGGATTAGTTTTAAATTTCACTGTGCATATTGCCTAATTTGTATCTGCACACCAATGTTTAAATTCTTATGATTCTAATTAGTGGGCTGAGTTTTATGAAATGCCCATATTTTAGTGCCATGTTCCCTTCCTTGCATTGGGTCAGCAGGTGGGTAAATTACATGTAATGATTGGTTGATTGACAGTGGGGCTTCCAAACACATGACTGGGTTTAAAGAATCTTTTGTAAATCTGTCTGAACATGAATCACCCCATAAAGTGAAACTTGGGGATGATTATCAATACCCAATCAAAGGAAGTGGTGAAGCCTCCTACAACCTAAATTTTGGAAAATATTTGAAGATGAAAGAAGTCCTTTATGTACCTGGGCTCAAGACTTGCATAGAAGACTTGCTCATATGCACTATAGGGCACTTCCAATTGCAAGCAAGGTTGTAGAGGGTCTTCCTGAAATCAAGACCAAACATGAAGGTGTCTGCAAAGGATGTGCAAAAGGTAAGAACATTAAGAAGGCTTTCCCAAGTAATGAAAGCAAGGCAAAAGATATCCTGGAAATCATCCACTCATATGTATGTGGTCCTATGCCATCCAGTTCTCTGAGTGGGTATGTTTACTATGTCTCGTTTATTGATGACTTCTCCAGGAAGACTTGGGTATACTTTTTGAAGAACAAAGATGAGGTGTTTGATAAGTTCAAGGAATTCAAAACCTTGATGGAGAATCAAACTGACAAGAAGATCAAAACATTCAGATCCGACAATGGTGGAGAATTCACCTCAGGTGACTTCAAGAAGATTTGCAGTGATTTATGGATTAAGAGGGAGTTTACTGCTCCTTATAATCCTCAACAGAATGGAGTTGCAGAAAGGAAGAACAGAACAATCATGGAAGCAGCAAGGGCAATGTTGCATGACCAGGATCTACCTATGCATCTATGGGCAGAAGCAGCTAGAATAGCTGTATACGTGCAGAACAGAACACCCCACAAGATATTGGACAACAAAACTCCAGAAGAGGTCTTTTCTGGTAAGAAACCTGAAGTCAGCCATCTCAGAATATTTGGTTGTCCAGTATACACTCATGTCCCAAAGGAAAAGAGGACCAAACTAGATCCTTCAGGAAAGAAGGGTATCTTTGTGGGTTACAGTGAAAGCTCGAAGGCTTACAGAATATACTTTCCAGGGTTTAAGAAGATTGATGTCAGCAGGGATGTAACATTTGATGAAAACTCAGCATTCATCAAATCAAGGAAGGCACCTATCGAAGTTTATGAAGAACCTAAGGAAACTAGATTTCAAGACACTACCATGATTGAAGCAATTCTAGAAGTTGTTCGTGAGTTTGAAGATCCTCAAGAACTTATAGATCCACCCCGTGAGGATAACTCTCACAAGAGGAAACCTACATGGGCTAAAGAGATCATTCAAGATGCAGAAAGATTTGGCATTCAAAAAGAAGAACACAGAGCAAAGAAGAGAACCAGATCACATACTAGCTATGTTGCTTTACTCTGTGACATTATGAACAAAGAACTTTCCAGTTATGAAGAAGCAGCAGAAAAGAAAGAATGGAAGGATGCCATGGTTGAGGAATACCAATCAATAATGAAGAATGATGTTTGGGATGTTGTCCCAAGACCTAAAGAGAATTCTGTTGTGACTTCCAAATGGATATACAAAATCTAGCATGCTGCAGATGGTAGTGTAGAGAAATACAAAGCAAGATTCGTAGCTCGTGGCTTCTCTCAGAAAGAGGGAATAGATTATGAAGAAACCTTTGCACCTATAGCCAGGTATACTTCCATCAGAACAGTACTTTCCCTGGCTGCAATAATGAAATGGAAAATACACCAGATGGATGTCAAGACTTCTTTCTTGAATGGTGTAGTTGAAGAGGAAGTATATGTGGAGCAGCCAATCGGTTTCGAAATACATGACAGGGAGTCATATGTGTGCAGATTGAAGAAAGCCTTGTATGGCTTGAAGCAAGCTCCCAGAACTTGGTATGGTAGGATGGACAGTTTCCTATCTAGTTTGGGCTTTACCAAGAGTAAAGCGGATTCCAACCTTTACTACAAGGTTGAGGAAGGGAATCCTGTGATTCTACTCATGTATGTGGATGACTTACTTGTAACTAGAGATAACAAATTCATTGCAGATACTAAAAGGAATCTTGCTTCCGAGTTCGATATGAAAGATTTGGGAATGATGCATTATTTCCTAGGTATGGAGGTGTGGCAGAGTACAGGTGGGATCTTCCTTGGTCAAGGGAAGTACATAGTAGATATCCTGAAGAGATTCGAGATGATGGATTGCAAGGCCATGGCCACACCTATGGCATCAAATCTGAAGCTTCTATGTGATGCTTCATCTGAGCCAGTTGATGTCTCTATGTATCGTCAGATGATTGGGTCCTTGATGTACCTGACAAACATGAGACCATATATTTGCTTTACGGTGAACACATTGAGCCAGTTCCTGACATATCCGAGGAGTGTTCACCTGGTTGTTGTAAAGCATGTTCTGAGGTACCTGAAGGGTACAATGGATTATGGGCTCAAGTATGAAGCGAATCAAAAGTTTAACCTGCAGGGTTATGTTGATTCAGATTGGGCTGGAAGTGATGCAGATAGGAAGAGCACATCTGGGTGCTGCTTCAGTATGGGATTAGGTGTGATCTCTTGGTTTAGCAGGAAGCAGTCTTGCGTAGCACTGAGTACAGCTGAGGTAGAGTATGTTGCAGCCTGTTCAGCTAGTTGTGAGGCAGTATGGCTACGGAAGCTACTGTCTAAGTTATTTGATCTCCCGTTGGATGCTACTGGTATCTTTTGTGATAACCAGAGTTGTGTGAGGTTGTCCGAGAACCCAATGTTTCATGACAGGTCGAAACACATAGAGATCAAATATCACTATATCATGGATATGGTGCAGAGAGGAGCTGTGAAGCTCCTGTAGGTTGCGACGGACGAGCAGATTGCAAATGTGCTGACGAAGCCACTAGCCAGGGTGAAGTTCAAGTACTTTAGGGAGAGGCTTGGTGTTCTTCAGATTGATGACACTTCGAGGAAGAAGTGATGGACACATTTGTTGAAGCCATTCGAAGCATGTTGGAAGGAGGATCCTTCACATGGCTGTGGATGTAAGTGTTGGATGATGAGCATCAGGATGATGTTCTGGTTTCTGCTTTGTATGATGAGTTGGATCATTTATATATGTATGTATGCATCATGTTGGATGTTGGATATGATCAGTTGGATCATTTATATGTATGTACGCATCATGTTGGATGCTTGGACCATGTACCTGTATATGTATCAGGTGGATACATTGTATGATCAGGTAGATCATGTATGTTGATATGTATCAGGGATGATTAGGTGGATCATGTATTTGTATTTGTATCAGGTGGATGCATTGTATGATCAGGTGGATCATGTATGATGATATGTATCAGGTAGATACTTGGTATGCATCAGGTAGATGCATTGTATGATCAGTATGATCATGGATGACGAGCTTCAGGATGTTGCTCCAGATGACATGCAGTAGGATGTTGCAGTGATGATGATCAGGATGATCATGTGTACATCAGGATGATGTATGGTGACTATCATGTTGATACTCTGTGGCTGTGGAACAGGTTGTGCAAATAAGCATGTAATTTGTGCCCTGGGAGATTTGCAGATAGTATTTCGAGGTTTTGCCTATGGCATGTAATTTGTACCCTGGGATATCTGGAAAATGCTCTTTCGAGGTTTTGCTTGGGAGGACATATAATTTGTGCCCTGGGAGATCTGCAGATAGTCTTTCGAGGTTTTTCCTATGGCATGTAATTTGTGCCCTGGGATATCTGGTAGATGCTCTTTCGAGGTTTTGTCCTATGGCATGTAATTTGTGCCCTGGGAGATCCGATAGGTTGAGCCGTGTGCTCGTAATCAGTCCTAGGATGCTCTTTCAAGGTTTTTCCATGACCACATGTAATTTGTGCCCTGGGAGATCCGATAGGTTGATCCTTGTGCTCGTAATCAGTCCTGGGATGCTCTTTCGAGTTTTTGTGGTGACCACATGTAATTTGTGCCCTGGGAGATCCAATAGGTTGAGCCTTGTGCTCGTAATCAGCCCTGGGATTCTCTTTCGAGGTTTTGTGGTGGGGTCACATGTAATAAGTCCTGGAGATATGGACAAGATGAAAAAGGCCTCAGATGCTCTTTAGGGTTCTTTCTAGTCAAGAGACTCTTTTAAGGTTTTGTGATGCACATAATAAGTCCTGAGATTTCCACAGTATGGCCAGTGATGACGAAGACCTGCAGGTGGTGGGCCTACATCCAGTATGAAAAAGGAATGGCTCTGTAGAACTTCCTATGACGAGTAGAGTCAGAGATTGGTTGAGATAGCAGCAACAGTGACGATGATGATGACGATGATCCCAAGAAGAAGACTTGTCTAGCAGATCTGTGTCGAGAAATACCTTCCTAGTTAAGAAGGAGTGTTGATGTATATGTAACTTCGGAATGTATTTCATCTATGTATTTCATATATATTTATTGTACCCTTATTAGAGATGTGTTATTCCTCTATAAGAAAGTCTCGTCATGTGGATTGACAAGTGTCGCAAGTGTGTGTACTTGCTGATGGGTTATTATACCACCATGTGTGGGGTCGGCCCTGAAATATATATTATATTGTGGATGTATCTAGATAGACAAGTCAGCCCCATAGTGTAACTGGGAAAACAGGTTAAGTATAAATAGAGATCGGGAGATCTCTATTTGGATCATTCGAAAAGACACACTTCTCTCACTTAGAAAGTGGAGCACTAGTGAGGAGGAGGATCATCTGCTCTAGGAGACTATCTCAAGTGTATTTTGGTTGAGCCATTGCTCTCTCTATCTCTGAGGAAGTTGTGGGGTTTTTCACCTTAGGGTTTTCCCCACGGAAACTCTGTGTCTCTTGTCTCTCATGCTTTTGATTCTTATGATGCTTGTCATGCTTATTGTGATTGTTATGCATTGATATACTGTATATGTTATTATCTCAGTAAAGATCCAAGAGTATTGTGAATTAATGCTCAAAATTTAACACTTTTCAGCTCTCTATCTCTATTTCTATCTATCTATCTACTATCTATTTATAGTTTTTTAGTGGGGGGGGGGGAATCCCACAAATAGACCAAAAATATTCCTAACATACCAAAACCCTAACTACTTTCCATCTATTGCGCTCTTCCGCCCATTTGTTGCATGTGTGCGGTCTATACCTTTGCGCATGCTTCCCAAAATTGGTTCGTTCTTGATCCCACTCCAACACCGCTTATGCTAAAGAAATACATCGCTGTATATTCGTATATATATTTAAATATAGAACTAAAAATATAAATAATTAATAACATGTGCTTAGTCTTAAAAATTGTAGTCTCGAACTTCAGGGTTGGCAAGTGCATGGGGGGGGAGTTCTCTTTGACCCCGGAGGAATATAGAAGCAACACTATGCGTGGGGACTGGGAGAGTAGTCTAACAATAGATAGATGCTTTGGCGCTTTGGCAGGGGATAACTCAAGCCAACCAAAGAAATATTAGGTTCATAACTATCTTGGGAGACTTGATGTTAATCAGTAGGAATCTTGTTTATAAGAAGGTGCCAAATGATGGACTGTTAGGGAAATTAATGTGGAGAATCCTTCAACTAAACTTAGATTTTGAAGACATTAACTTTTTTCATGTTCTTAGAAAAATCAATACTCAAGCAGATATTATGGAAAACATGGCTTGCAACCTTGGACAAGGAACTCTTATGCTATGAGGGGAAGTGGTTGGTTTTAATAGTATCGTCTAATCTATTTCAATTGGTCGAATTATTCTACATGTAATATGGGAAATAATTCAATGAATTGGTTTTATGCTCTCGTAGGAAAAGGAGAACTGATCTACATGTGGTAGCTTCCAAATATGCAGTTGAAGGAAAAGAATGAGATGATATCTTTTGAGTTAATACATAGTACAAGCATTTATTCGAATATAAGGATGGATCGTGAGAACAGGAAAGAGCAATTTAGTCTTCTAGCGAATTTGACTGCTATGATGTATAGCCTTGTATGTGGAAATACTATCCAGATATTTAAGGGTATATGGGATGAGTGTAATCATGTTTATAAGGGTGTGGATGAAGAATGTGAAAGAGAAGACCTAGATTTGGAGGTGCATTTTTTGTAAAACTTGTGTGTATTTCTTGCCTTTTTGGGGAAGAATGAATACTACTAGAGGCGTTCGGTTGGTGGTGAGTTAATTGATTCTTCAAGGAATTGTTTAGAGAAGTCGAGGGAATATGAATTTGAGGGAGGAGACCTGTGTTTCCAAGTGTTCATATATTTAGTTTTTGGTACCAGACTTGCTAAGAATCCTATCTCGCTATGTGAACATTTTTGTATTGAAGTTGTGTGTCACTATTTGGAAGAGGATTGTCAAGGTATCAAAGGATTTTGCAATACCAACCAAATAAATTTTACTAAATTTTATTGTTTTAATTTGCTTGAGTTTTCTATTGTTGGTGAGAGAGACATTGTTAGGTCACTTACTCTGTTTGGTTTCCCTTGGAATTGGAAAATGAGAGAAGTAATTTCTTAAGTAGTGAAAACACAAAGTTTTGCATTTTTTACAATCATTAGATCAAGTTGTTTTTTACTTCAAGTAGATATATAGATTTGGAAAGCTTTGTTTCTTGCAATTGAATTTGCAATTCAACTTCTTGGGGTTTGAAATAAATGTCTTCTTAGACCTCTGTTATAAGTCTTTTGAAATTAATAGTCAAATGCCTTTGGATTTGGATATCAATCATCAGGGGGTCAACAATAGTAAGAAGTGGAGTGAAGGAAATTATTGTTGGTCAATTTTTGTAACTTGCATATATTCAGGGTTCAAGAATATTTCCGTTGGTGAGTTTAAGTTTGGGGATCAATGTTTTTTCTCTAACTTCATGGAGAATTCAGGAGAGAAAAGGGTAATTGTGAAAAGAAATGAAGAAGGCAGTGACAATAATATTTTCTAGAACTTGATCCAGAAAGTTAATAAGTTGGAAAAGGATAATCATAAGTTGAAGACCATAATTAGAAGGAATAAATCTATATATCATCTTCAGTTCAATAGTGTGGATAAGCAACAAATTCATTTCATTTCGAAGCTAGCCATGGTATAAGCATAAATTGAACTCTTGA
This sequence comes from Larix kaempferi, assembly GCA_027924585.1. NCBI lineage: Eukaryota > Viridiplantae > Streptophyta > Pinopsida > Pinales > Pinaceae > Larix > Larix kaempferi. The sequence goes on from BSBM01000502.1 coordinate 20,780,034, forward strand.
AAGTTTTTTTTTTACAAGAACAGTTAAAAGTTTATATTAAAAGAGACTATGGGGTTTTATAATGACCCTTTTTCAAAATTCTATTAAAATGCCAATTTTTCCACTTTTTCCCCAATTTCAACCTTTGACTAGTTTAACTGTTTTGACCTCCAAATCAACCCAAATGCTCCCAAATATTCTATAGGAGTGTATGAATGGTATTTAGACTTGAATATCAGGTTCAGGGATGTTTTATGGCCCTCCAAATACTGCTGCAAACTTGATTTGTATTCTGATCAATATATGTAATTTTGACTAGTAATTTGTGCATCAAATCCCCCCCGGGTAACACTGCAAATGGCCTTCCAAATGCCTCTGAACTCCCACAAATTTATGAACAGAGGTATATAATGTGTTAAGTATGTGATTAAGTTCTCATATGAACCATTAATTTATTTTTACTACTGTTCTAACTCTCTCACATTCAACAGCAAAAACCCCTAATTCGACCCTTGGAGAAATGGCACTATTTCACCTCCCAATACAACTAAACTGAGTAAAAATGATTCAAATGCTCAAGTACAGTACATGAAACTTGTATAAGACATCCATGGAAGTATATTGATCACAAATATATCATACAATCATCCATCCATTCGAAATAATCAACATTATAGTGTCATACATCAATGCATTGGGGAAATGGACATTGTTTGCTCATTAATCAATAGTTTTGCATACAACCAGTGGGTATTTCGACCTGAGACTTTATGAATATTAATAACAGAGGATATGAATCTATTAAAATTAGAAATATAGAATGAGAAGCTCTCTCAAGAAGCACAAGTGCTCACCAAAAACGCCCTCCCTCAAGGAGCATGAATATGCCTTCAAAACTGGAAATGGTGGAGAGAAAGTGCTGCACTAAACCAAACCATGAAACTTCCTATAGCTGCTATATGCAAATACAAACTCCATTAAAGCACCATGAAAGACCTAATTGGCCTCTCCAAACACCAACTTGGATGGGAATCTTTCACCCTCGAAATTGGCTAAGGCAAGAAACTAGTCATCCACTAGCTCTCTCTTCACAAATGCAATTTTTCTCAAATCATCAAAAGCCATTCTCATACTTCATTTCTACATTTTATAACCAACATTATCCTTCTAAGGGTCTAAATCCTCTCAATAGATTCAATAGATTTCCATTTAGGAAATATTCCACATTTGCCACTTGTCTCCTAGTTCCAACCTTCCATCTTCTCCCAAATTCGATTTTGAGTCTCTTTGGCTTCTCCAACTCCCAAATTCGCCTTCCTTGAGCCTATTTTTGGTGCTGACATGTCATAGTGGTCAGATGTCAGAGGTCAGGTCTGCAATTTGTCATAGTTGTCATAGATGCTCCATCATTGGTGTCATAGGGGCTAGGGAATCTAGCCCAAGTGTCCACAAACTTCCACTTTGACTCTTTATCTTCCATGGAGGTTACCAATCCTTCCCAATTCGACCTAAGATGCTTAATGACATGTGTTATGACTTACCAACTCACCCAAGAGTGTTCACATTCCCATTAATTCGAATTTGCAAAAAAGAGATACCATGTATTATGAAAAATCAAGCTAGTGTGGGTCCCACATCCTCCATATGTATCCAAAACCATTTGTCACCTAGGATTTCTCTTGAATTTCTTTATTCACTCTATTTATTAAATACTTTATTATGTCTAAACATAATTTATTAGCTTCCTTATTACCATTCCACATGTGCCCATCCAACCTAGGAAACTAGTAGGATTGATGGGATTGTCTTACTATGAAATTATTGGAATGGGGACATTACAGTCCTCCCCACCCAAGATTGCTTGCCCTCAAGCAATCTCAATTTACCATGCTGCAAACTTGTCCCTCCTCTATCCAGTGGCCTTCCATGAGTAATGTCTCCCATAATCTTTCTATTCTGGTGCTTCATGGTGTGGGAAGAAACTACCTGATTTGGATAGGTGTGTTGCCCTCTCACAATCCTTAGTACTCCTTTTGAATCTTGGAATTTCATTTCAGGAATTTTATAATTTACTGTATGCTCTCCTATTGAATACAACCATTGCACTCCCAAAACAACATTAGTATCAACAATATCAACCACATAAAAACTATCGACAAAAGTATAGTTACCTACGGTGACTTGAAGCTGTGGAATCCATGTTTTGCACTCCATTGTGTTGTGACCGGGAATGACAACTGTGAAGCCATCAAATGGTTCAATAGGTATATTTATTTTCTCCACCATCTCTGCATCAATGAAGTTATGGGTGGCTCCTCCATCTACCAAAACTGAAGTTCTTTGTCCTTGTACCATACCTTTGCATCGGATAGTATGATAGCAAGGTACTACTGAAAGTACTGCCATTGTTACTTTGGTGGGAGAGGGATGCTTCACCTCTGGTTTCCCTTCTTCTATTGTAGTATATCCTTCTTCTTGGGCTGAATTATGTCCTTCTTCCTCCATGCCCCCTTCATATCCCTCATCACAAAATACTTCAATGAATTGGGCCTTTCCTTTAGCACATTTATGTCCAGGTACCCATGGTTGGAAGCATGAGTAACACAATTTCTTCCTTCTGAACTCTTCCCTGCTTAGTTCCTCTTTCTTATCCTTTCCATATTCATCTTCTTTCCATGGCTTCTTATCAGGTGCATCTCTTTTCCAAGGTTTCTTTTACAATTCTGAAGTCAAGATTGGGAGGAAATCTCGTTCTAAGAAGCACATTTTGGAGATCCCTAGTCAAGTTCATTGCATCTTTTAATGTACTTGGCTTGTGGGTTTGACCAAACCTTTTAAGGGTTCAACCAAACCTTCTGTGAACAGCAATACCAACCTTCCCATAGATACATTAGCCACCTTGATTGATAATTTTGAAAGTCCAACATATATTCAGTAGGGGTCCCAGTTTGCTTCAATTGAGCTAATTCCTTGAAAGGCCAATTCTAGATTTTTTTGTTCAAAATCTCTCTAGTACCCTATCAACAAATTCTCCATATGTTTTAACCTGATCATGACCCAAGGTTTCAAGCCATAGAACCACCATTCATTGGCATCTCCTTCCAAATGCAAAATGGCCATTTTTAATGCATCCTCTTCCAACATAGGATTCAGCTGAAAATATACGTCCAACTTTTGCACCCAAGTGTTAGCAGAATTTTGAGAAGAACCATCAAAAGTAGGAAGTGACATTTTTCCAATAGCACTATTTAATTCTTTGTTTTGGAATGGACTCCTATTGTCTCCCTTCCTTTTAATCTTTTGCATAGCATCAATGTAGTCACTGAATGGTACACCTCTTTTACACTCTTCATTCAAATCATTCCAATCATTTACTAGTTTCTTGTAATCCCAGTCAAGATTGGGCTCTTCTTTGGGAGTGAGAAATTTAGGTGTAGTATGCCTTTTTGTGCTTTTAAATTCATTAGGTCTATTATGAGGTCCTATACATGAGAAAATATGCTCATTCCCTTTCATCTTTTCCCCTAAGTGTGAACCACTATTATTTCCTATCATCCCTTTACTTTGAAGCTGGCTAATCAACAATTCGAGTCCTTGCAACAATATGTCACCTATCCTATCCATGTTTGTTGAAAGTTTATAGAAACATGGATCTAAGGTTGCAATAAGTTCCTCCTTATATCTTGCTTTGTCCTCCTCCTCTCTACCCATGATTTTAGTGAAAGACTTCTCTTCTTCTACTACCTCTTCTTCAACAAAAATATTTTCAACTACTGGTTCAAGGGGTGGTGGATTATTCTTTTGACTTCTTGTTAAGACCATAAGCTTCCAAGAACATGCTCCAATACCACTCGTAATGACCCTTTTTCAAAATTCTATTAAAATGCCAATTTTCCACTTTTTCCCCAATTTCGACCTTTGACTAGTTTAACTGTTTTGACCTCCAAATCAACCCAAATGCTCCCAAATATTCTGTAGGAGTGTATGAATGGTATTTAGACTTGAATATCAGGTTCATGGATGTTTTATGGCCCTCCAAATACTACTTCAAACTTGATTTGTATTCTGATCAATATATGTAATTTTGACTAGTAATTTGTGCATCAAATCCCCCCCCGGGTAACACTGCAAATGGCCTTCCAAATGCCTCCAAAATCCCACGAATTTATGAACAGAGGTATATAATGTGTTAATTATGTGATTAAGGTCTCATATGCACCATTAATTTATTTTACTACTGTTCTAACTCTCTCACATTCAACAACAAAAACCCCCAATTCGACCCTTGGGGAAATGGCACTATTTCACCTCCCAATACAACTAAACTGAGTAAAAATGATTCATCAAGTATAGTACATGAAACTTGTATAATACATGCATGGAAGTATATTTATCACAAATATATCAGAGAATCATCCATCCATTCGAAATAATCAACATTATAGTGTCATACATCAATGCATTGGCGAAATGGACATTGTTTGATCATTAATCAATAGTTTTGCATACAACCAGTGGGTATTTCGACCTGAGACTTTCTGAATATTAATAAAATAGGATATGAAGCTATTACAATCAGAAATATATAATGAGAATCTCTCTCAAGAAGCACAAGTGCTCACCAAAAACGCCCTCCCTCAAGGAGCATGAATATGCCTTCAAAACTGGAAACGGTGGAGAGAAAGTGATGCACTAAAACAAACCATGAAACTTCCTGTAGCTGCTACCTGCAAATACAAACTCCATTAAAGCACCATGAAAGACCTAAGTGGACTCTCCAAACACCAACTTGGATGGGAATCTTTCACCCTCGAAATTGGCTAAGGCAAGAAACTAGTCATCCACTAGCTCTCTCTTCACAAATGCAATTTTTCTCAAATCATCAAAAGCCATTCTCATACTTCATTTCTACATTTTATAACCAACATTAGACTTCTAAGGGTCGAAATCCTCTCAATAGATTCAATAGATTTCCATTTAGGAAATATTCCACATTTGCCACTTGTCTCCTAGTTCCAACCTTCCATCTTCTCCCAAATTCGATTTTGAGTCTCTTTGGCTTCTCCAACTCCCAAATTCGCCTTCCTTGAGCCTATTTTTGGTGCTGACATGTCATAGTGGTCAGATGTCAGAGTTCAGGTCTACAATTTGTCATAGTTGTCATAGATGCTCCATCATTGGTGTCATAGGGGCTAGGGAATCTAGCCCAAGTGTCCACAAACTTCCACTTTGACTCTTTATCTTCCATGGAGGTTACCAATCCTTCCCAATTTGACCTAAGATGCTCAATGAAATGTTTTATGACTTACCAACTTACCCAAGAGTGTTCACATTCCCATTAATTCGAATTTGCAAAAGAGAGATACCATGTATTATGAAAAATCAAGCTAGTGTGGGTCCCACATCCTCCATATGTCTCCAAAACCATTTGTCACCTAGGATTTCTCTTGAATTTCTTTATTCACTCTATTTATTAAATACTTGAACCCTTCTAATGTCTAAACATCATTTATTAGCTTCCTTATTACCATTCCACATGTGCCCATCCAACCTAGGAAACTAGTAGGATTGATGGGATTGTCTTACTATCAAAATAATTAGAATGGGGACATTACAGGTTTCCCCACACATCGAAAGTACAACAGGTTCCCAAAGGATAATATTCAAAACTATCTAATCATTGCTTGTTCTATCCCCCTATTGAATACTATATTACATAGATCTTGAGGGAATTACAATGTCTTTCTGTGGAATTTCAAAAGGATTGAGGGCATGGAAGTGACTCCTTAAAAAAATTACATACTCCAAAAATTTTCCTCCTCTAAAGGAGTTCTCAAAAAACAGACACATGAAAAACAATAACAAATGGCTAATAATACTACTACAAAGAATTAACTTGACTTTAAAATAAACCCACTAATTCTTGTGAAACCTACTTGCCTTTCAGACACAAATTCTTATTTAGGTTGAGCAAATGTTGGGGGCTCGAACCTAGAGTCGGATTTATGTAGTGGGATGGAACGAATGAAACTAATGGACACATTGTTGGATCCCAATGCAAGGTTTCCAACATGATACTCAAGAAAAATCAAATGGAATTCCAGGGCATTAATTTTTTCCTCCATCTATGCATTCTTTTCTTTTTCCTTGTCCAATTACTCCACCAATTCCATCTCTCTTTGGCATGTTTAATTGTTTTCATGTTATCTAATATATTCCTCTTAATCCAAGCATAACTCCAGAATTCCTAGGCCTCGTCCAAGGTGTCAAGAAATCCATCTTAGCGAACAGTTGGTCTCCCTGTTCTCATCTTCAACCCGTCAAAGATGGTGGCATATATAGGTCCCCCGGGAGCATCTTTCCTCTTGCCTCAGAATGGTTTCCTAATTCGCTTTCACAACCATCACCTTTTTTCCAAAGAAGCACCAATGCTCCAAATTCAAAGAGAAAGAAAGATTTGTGTGGGGGAGAAGGGTTACATATCATTTCCACTACCTTTTTAGGCACAAAACCACATGAATTCTCATGATTTCCCTTGGTATGGGCGTATATCTCTAATCTTCCATCTCAATAAGATTCCATGAGGAAATTTTGATTGAAAAAATGAATAAGTATATTTCTCTCATGTAGCAGTAATTGCATTTAAATTTCCCACCTGTCTGCATGATGTCTTCTTGTTGTGGGATGATGTCTGGAACCTTTTATGCGTGTGTTCATGGGACTAGAAAATACCAATCATTCCATCTTCTGATTATCCAACCTTATGGGATTGGGTCCCATATGATATCCCTATTTTTCAACACAAGTTGTTTCTCAGTTATCCCAACTATTGAGTTGGATTCCTAATCAACCACTTCATTCAACTCACAGAGAATATGCCACCATCGGACCTAGGAAAAATGTTGGGTCTCCTGATTGATGTGTTAGTTTTTCAGAATTTCAATCTGATCTAGGATCTTAACTGATAGAATAACATATACAACATATATCAAACATGAACACAATAATGTAAGCACACAAGAGACACAGAGTTTCACTAGGGAAAACCAAGAAGGTGAAAAACCCTGCAACTTACTCAAAGATAGATAGAGCAATGATACAAACCAAGTACAAGAGATAGTCCTCCTAGCAGGAGCTTCTCCTTCTCCACTAGTGCACCACTCTCCAATGAGAGTGCGAGTGAGAAAGTGAATGATCAAATAGAGTGCCTCTCGCACTCTATTTATACTTGACTTGACTTGCCTAATAACCTTTACTAGGTTTGCCTTAACTTAACCACATAACATAATGCTGACAGGGCCGACCCCCAATAGGGTGGTCTAATAACCCTTTAACCCACATGACTTATATAGGGCCGACCCCAACAAGGTGGTCTAATAACCCATCAAGTATAAGTTACGACACTTACAATATAAATGACGACACTTATGTATAGAGGAATAATAACATCTCTATAGGAATACAAACACTTCCGTATAGAGGAATAATAACATATCTATAGGAATAAAATATACATTTATTAAATACATTCTGAAGTTACAAATACATCAACACTCCCTCTTAACTAGGAACGTATTTCTCAACATAGATCTGCTGGCACAAGTCTTCTTCTCTGGATCATCGTCACTGGATCAAATCATCGTCATCGTCACTGCTGCTGCTATCTCAATCAATCTCCAATATACTCGTCATAGGAAGTTCTACAGAGCCAGCCCTTTTTCATGCTGGATGTAGTGTAAAATTAGTCACAGCAGATCTAATGAACAAGTAAATCAATCACAACAGATGAACATAGAAAATATGGTGCAAAACTGTGCAAAACATGCAACAGTGCTCTCTATCCCAGAAAGGGTGAATGAATTACAATACAAACTGTCTCAATGACAGAGCAATTCGAATTACCTAAGGAGGTCATTCGAATTATAGAATGGAGTAGCTTGACTCTAACTAGGAGTCCTCATCAATCAATCGGTGGTGCTCATCAATGCACAACAACCAGTCATCCAGGTGTCAATCTGAGTCTAACTGAGTGTAATAAGTGTAACTGAAGTGTGTAGCACTGATTTAGGATCTGGAGGCTCAGTGGGGGCGCATGGGAGGCTAACTGAAGTCAGAACAAGTCACCTAATCAAACTGGAGGTCCAACGGAAGTGATACAGTCAGTCGGGAGTGAAACTAGCCTCAAATCAGGGAGAATCAGAGCTAACTGAATGTAACTGAAGTGGAACTGCAGTGGTAGGTGAACAAGTGCGCCCTTCTCTGGCAGTAGGTGAGAAGTGGGCACCTTTCAGCCTAGGAGGGCTAAAACTCTGTGGTAGGTGGCTCCCGGGTGCTAGAATGAAGTGGATAAGGTGTTGGAGGCATCAAACTGGTGACTGGGATGCATGCCAGTGCATGCAGGTGCATGCAAACCCTAGATTCTGCATGCAAACCCTAATTTGCATGCAAGATCCTGAAAAAGATGATGTGGATATCCGAACACCCCCCCTCAAGCTAGACTATGATGTGCCAACAAAAAATAATGTGGGGCCCTGGTAACTAAGACCAAAGGTCACCCCAATAGAATAATCCAAAAAATGCTGAAAATAAACTAAGTGAGGAAAGAGGGAAAACCCAGTGGGAAGAAAGCCCCCCCTCAAGCTAAAGCATAATAATGAATCAATCTGTCTCCACCATGATGGAACTCACCCCCAACAGTGAACGGAGGTAAGAGAACTTCTTCTCAGTGAAGCTCTTGGTGAAGATGTCTGCAATTTGCTCATCAGTAGGGCAATATTGCAGAATGATGGTGCGGTCATGCACCAACTGTCGAATGTAATGCATATGAATCTCAATGTGTTTGGTCCTCTGCCGCTGAACTGGATCTGTGGAGATCTTGATAGCACTTTGATTGTCACAAAATAGGACAGTCGAAGTAGTGCCACCAAAACCAAACTCGGAAAGAATACCCTGCAACCAAACTGCCTGAATGCAGGCATTGACTGCCCCTCGATACTCTGCCTCTGCTGAAGAAAGTGCAATGGCTGCTTGCTTTTTGCTGGACCAGCAAATAGCACCATGACCAATCATGAAAACATAACCGGAAGTGGACTTCCGATCAATGCTATCACCTGCCCAATCTGAATCAGTAAAACCAATGAAATCTAGCTCAGAATCTGCAGCATAATGTATGCCAAACTGTTTCATACCTTGCACATACTGCAAGATCCGCTTGGCTGCTCGCCAATGAAGCTCATGTGGCTGCTGCATATATCTTGACACGGCACTCACGGCATATGAGATATCAGGCCGTGAGTGTGTCAAATAAAGTAGTGAACCAATCAACTGTCGATACATACTGCAATCTGCAAGCGGTGTGGAATCTCCCTCCTCAAGACCGATTCCTTTAACTCGCTGAAGATACACATTCGGATCAGATTTGCATCTTTGGAAATTCTGAGAAAGAAGGAAGGAGTCCATCTTTGCGTACCAAGCTCTTGGGGCCTGTTTTAACCCGTACAAAGACTTCTTCAATCTACAAACCAATGATGGATCTGATGTATAACCCTCTGGCTGCTGCATATAGACCTCTTCAGCAAGGTCTCCATGTAAAAATGCACTCTTCACATCCATATGGTGCACTTCCCAGTGCTTGGATGCGGCAATAGCTAAAACAAGGCGGATGGAATCCATCTTTGCAACCGGTGCAAAGGTCTCTGTGTAGTCCACTCCTTGGACTTGGGAAAAACCTTTTGCCACCAACCTTGCCTTATATTTGCTGATAGTGCCATCAGCAACAACTTTAGTACGGTAGACCCATTTACACTTCACTAATTTTCTTCCAAGTGGAAGAGAAACTAGCTCCCATGTGTTGTTCTTTTGAAGAGAACTGTACTCTTCGTCCATGGCACTTTTCCATCTCGGATCTCGATGGGCTGAATAGTATGATGTAGGATCTGAACCAGCCATCAAATAAAAAATCTCAGCAAGAAATGGATCAGCAATAGAAAGAGCCATACCTGCTTTTTGAAAGTCTCCTCTTGTTCGTCTCGGATCAGCAGGATTTCCAAGACTAGAACCAGCAGATTGTAGAGTGTTTTGGGCCCACTTTGGTAACTGAGGAGGATCATAATGGTCGGATTCCGAACCTGATATGTCATGATCATCATATGCTGCTGCAATATCAGAAATATCAGAACTCATACCTTCATTATCGCTGCTCGGATCTTCTTCTGGTGAAGGCGGTGAATCGGCAGTCTTTTCCTCGACTAGTTGCAATTCTTGAAGCGGTTCTTCAAACTGCACACTGTGCTCTATGAATATCTTTTTAGATCTGATATCCATGAGTTTATATGCTTTTTATTTTTCCCCATATCCTATCAATATGCACTCGATACTTTGTGGATCCAAAGCTCATCTCTTCTCAGAAGGAATTCTATCCCATGCAGTAGAGCCAAAAACTCTCAAATTTGACACATCCGGTTTGTGACCAAAGAATGCTTCGAAAGGAGTCATACCTTTCACGGATGAATGTGGAACACGGTTCTGTATATATGCAGCAACATTGATTGCTTCAGCCCAAAGATTTGCAGCCAAACCTTTCGATTCAATCATGCATGTAGCCATCTCTTTCAGTGACCGGTTTTTCCTTTCCGCTACACCGTTCTGCTGGGGTGTGTAGGGAACTGTATGTTGGATCTTAATTCCGCTTTGGGCACAAAGTTGCAGCAACTAGGACTTGATATATTCCCCACCATTATCAGATCTAAGAGCTTTGATCTTTCTCTCAGTGGTGGTCTCAACAGAAGCCTTAAAATCCTTGAATTTTCCAAGCACTTCTGACTTGTTTTTGAGAAAGAATACCCATGTAAAGCGGGAAAAATCGTCAATAAATGTCAAAACATACCTTGAACCATTTAATGACATATGGGGCAGTGGACCACTGATATCAGAATGGATCAATCCCAAAATAGTAGAGGCTCTGCTAGCCTTGCCGCGGTCGAATCTGTGCTCGGGGTGCTTCCCAATAATGCAACCGGTGCATATTCCCTTCGAGGAACGGAGTTGTGGAAGCCCATCTACCATGGATTTATTTGATAGAAGCAGCAAATACTTATAATTTAGATGTCCAAATATTTCATGCCAAATCCTACTAACCTCATTACCATGTGTGCGAAGGGCAGTGGGCTTTGCAAGCGGAATAAAGTGCGAAAACTCATAGCATTTTGCAGTGTGGTTTGCCTTTCCAACCGCAACTAGTCTTCCACTTTTGATATCATAAATTTCAACTGTATTAGGGTTGAATGTGACTTGCTTTGGTTCACCAGTATGTGTCATTTGATACACAGAAAGGAGATTCGAAGCTAAGGAAGGCACATAGAGAACATTCTGAAAGCATCCATGTTCTACATGAATCGTACCTTTGCCCTTTGAAGAAATTTTTGAGTCATCTCCCAAATGGATGGGGATGGAGCTGTTTGGATCGAATGAGGAAAAAGAATCAATATTTTCAGCCATATGATTTGATGCACCCGAATCTATCAAGAGAGTAGTGGGCTTCGAAACCGTTTCCATGAGTGCTTGTCCTCTTTCATGATCATCATTCCGATCCTTCTTCCTTGCACCGTCAGGAAGGGTTATGTTGTTCTTTTCCAAAAGGAGGGCCATTTGATCTATAGTCTTCTTCATACATGAACTTTCGGGATGAAAGCCACGGTTACAATAAGTACATTTAGATTTTTGGTTACCTTCTTTGCCCTTTTGCTTGGATTTCGAACCGGATGGTGCATCCGTTTGCTTGCCTTTGTCTTTTTGCTTGTGAGGCTCGAATTTGGGCTTCTCCTTCTTTTGCTTTCCTTTACCATTCGAGATCTTGGATCCTTGAACAAATAGGGCTGAATCTTTGGAGCTTATGGACCCCATTTGAATCAACTTGTCATGCTCTTTTGTAACGGACTCAATGAAGGCATTCAAGGTAGGCATCTTCCAATTCGGGGTAGTTAGCCGACCGGAATTGAAAGTAGAGACAAATACCGAATAATCTTTCCCAAGCTTGCTTAGAATGGAGAGGATCAACTGTTTATCCTCTTTGATAACACCACTGTTCTTCAATTGCAAGTTCAAGTTCTTGAATTTTGTGAAGAATTCATTGATGGTCTCGAAATTCTCAGGATTAAGGCCAATCAATTCATTCTCTAATTGAAAAGCCCTAAGCTCATCCTGCTTGCCGAATAGTGTTTCAAGTTGCTCCCATATGGCTTTTGGAGTCTTCAATCCGCTGAGATGGAAGTGAAGATCTTTGGAGATGGAGAGACAAAGAAGACCATAAGCTTCATCAAGCTTGTTGTAGTGTTTGGTTCGATCTGACACATTGTTTGGCTCCAATTCAAGACCAATAGTGACTCGGTAGTAACCTTTTGAACGTAATATGATCTCCATATCATCTTTCCAATCAAAATAATTGAATGGGGTGAGGATAGGCTTTGAAGAAGAGTATTCCATTGCTAGGAGCGAGTCAACTGATGAAGAGGAAGCTTGCATGCAGACTATAGCGAATGCAATTGCTGTAGGGAAGCTTGCATGCAGAATGTAGTGAGTTCAATTGAAGGAGACAATAAACCTGCAAATCACATAAAAACAACCACAATAAGGTCGAACAATCCACCCTTTGAGAGTTGCATCACACCTGGGATTGGATTTCAAGCAATGTTGAATAGGTCCAATGTATCAGTTCCAGGAATTATGTGGTAAATCAAGCTTCTGGAGTGGTATTGGAATAGTTTTCAAGCTTTGCATGCACAGGAGCGAATGCCCTTGAGATATCTCATGCCAAACTTTTTGCAATTTTTAGCAATTCAGTCAAATCTTCTTGTACAAACACCTGTAGAAAAGAGATCTTGTCCCTGCAATGGCTATGATACCATGTAAAATTAGTCACAGCAGATCTAATGAACAAGTAAATCAATCACAACAGATTAACATAGAAAATATGGTGCAAAACTGTGCAAAACATGCAGCAGTGCTCTCTATCCCAGAAAGGGTGAATGAATTACAATACAAACTGTCTCAATGACAGAGCAATTCGAATTTCCTAAGGAGGTCATTCGAATTACAGAATGGAGTAGCTTGACTCTAACTAGGATTCCTCATCAATCAATCGGTGGTGCTCATCAATGCACAACAACCAGTCATCCAGGTGTCAATCTGAGTCTAACTGAGTGTAATAAGTGTAACTGAAGTGTGTAGCACTGATTTAGGATCTGGAGGCTCAGTGGGGGCGCATGGGAGGCTAACTGAAGTCAGAACAAGTCACCTAATCAAACTGGAGGTCCAACGGAAGTGATACAGTCAGTCGGGAGTGAAACTAGCCTCAAATCAGGGAGAATCGGAGCTAACTGAATGTAACTGAAGTGGAACTGCAGTGGTAGGTGAACAAGTGCGCCCTTCTCTGGCAGTAGGTGAGAAGTGGGCGCCTTTCATCCTAGGAGGGATAAAACTCTGTGGTAGGTGGCTCCCGGGTGCTAGAATGAAGTGGATAAGGTGCTGGAGGCATCAAACTGGTGACTAGGATGCATGCCAGTGCATGCAGGTGCATGCAAACCCTAGATTCTGCATGCAAACCCTAATTTGCATGCAAGATCCTGAAAAAGATGATGTGGATATCCGAACATGTAGGCCCACCACATGTAGGTCTTCATCATCACTAGCCATACTGTGGAATCCTTAGGATTTATTACGTGAGTCAACAAAACCTCGAAAGTGCATCCCAGGACTGATTACGAGCACACAACTCAACCAATCAAATCTCCCAGGACATTTTGCGTGCCACTGCACAACCTGTCCACGGCCACAGAGTATCATCCTGATACTCATGATCATACTGATCATGTAATCTCAGTGAGCAAGCCATCAATTAGGTACACCTCAGGACTGATTACACTGCCTCTGCAAAACCTGCAAGATCTCCCAGGACTGATTACACTGCCTCTGCAAAACCTGCAAGAGCATCTCGGGACTGATCATATGCCTCTGCCAAACCTGTGTACCATACTATCACATCATCATCTTCAGACATCGTCACAGTCCATAGAGCACAACCCAGATGCACACACACACAACACTTACACTCACCGGCATGGAAGGACTTTCCTCTAACCATCCGGGAAAGGCTCAGCACTTACACTCACCAGCATGGAAGGACTTTCCTCTGACCATTTGGGAAAGGCTCACAGCACTTACATCAACGACCATGGAATGAATTTCCTCTGACCATGTCGGAACGGCTACAGTAATTACATCATGACCATGGAAGGACTTTCCTCTAACCATGTCAGAAAAGCCACACCCGGCTCTTACATATCGCCATGGAAGGACTTTCCTCTAACCATGCGAGAATGGCCCAGCCCTTACATCTCACCATAGAAGCACTTTCCTCTAACTATGTGAGAATGGCTCGGCCCAGCCCTTACATTTCACCATGGAAGGACTTTCCTCTAACCATGTGAAAATGGCCCAGCCCTTACATCTCAACATGGAAGGACTTTCCTCTAAACATGTGAGAATGGCCCTGTGTGCATCTGTGTCTCCAGACTCATCACTTCCCCTTGGAAGGCATCTCGATCTGAAGTACACCAAGTCTCCCTCTGAAGTATTCAAACTTCACTCTGGCCAGCGGCTTGGTCAATACATCGGCTATCTGCTTGTCTGTTGCAACATACAGGAGCTTCACTGCTCCTCTCTGCACCATATCCCTGATATAGTGATACTTGATCTCAATGTGCTTTTGACTTGTCATGGAACACTAGGTTCTCTGACAACTTCACACAACTCTGGTTTTCGCAATATATACAAGTAGCACTCAGCTAGAGATCAAACAAATCAGACAGTAGATTCCTAAGCCATACTGCCTCACAACTAGCTGAAAAAGCTGCGACATACTCTGCTTCGGCTATACTCAGTGCCACATAGGAATGCTTCCTGCTAAACCAAGAGATCATACTGGATCCCATACTGAAGCAATACCTCGAAGTGCTCTTCCGATCAATGGCACTGCCAGCCCAATCCGAATCAACATAACCCTCCAGGTTAAACTTTTGATTGGCTTCATAATTAATCCCATAGTCAACTGTACCCTTCAGGTACCTTAGAATATGCTTTGCAGCTATCAGGTGAACATGTCTCGGAATTGTCAAATACTTGCTCAAGGTGTTCACCGCAAAGCAGATATCTGGTCTCGTATTCGTCAAGTACATCAAGGACCCAATCATCTGACGATACATCATCACATGATCATCCTGATCATCATCACAGCATCATCCTGATGCATTTCATTTGGAGAAACACCCTGAAGCTCATCATCCATGATCATCCTGATCATACACTGCGTCCTCCTAATTCATACAAAGTATCTACTTGATACATGTCATCATACATGAACCACCTAATCATACAATGTATCCACTTGATACATATACAAGTACATGATCCACCTGATCATACAATGTATCCACCTGATACATATACAAATGCATGATCCAACTGATCATATCAAGCATCCAATATGATGCATATACAAATACATGATCCAACTAATCATATACAGCATCCAACATGATGCATATACAAATACATGATCCAACTGATCATATCCAGCATCCAACATGATGCATATACAAAGTAGTAATTGGAGCATCGTCCTGATGCTCATCACACAATGCTTACATCCACAACCACGGGAGGGATCCTCTTCTCACCATGCTTGGAATGGCTCCTGCAAATGTGTCCCATCACTTCTTCCAAGCAAGAAAGCTGTCTTGATATCGATCCAATGTATCTTCTATTTCATCACTTGCTTTGTATTTCTCTATGCTGCCTTCTGCAACATGCTTGATCTTATAGATCCACTTGGAAGTCACAACAGACTTCCCTTCAGGTCTTGGGACCACATCCCAAACATCATTCTTTATGATCGACGGATCATGGCATTCTTCCCGGATCCTAGGAACTTCAATATATTCAATATCTTCAATAGATAACTTTGTTGCTAGAACAAATGTTGTAGTCCTTCTTTTGTAGGTGCTCGTATACGATCTTTCCTACAAAAAAGTTAAATTGCATGATTAGAAACTTCTCATAGTTTTCAGAACAAATTCTTACACATAAAGAAATATTTCATACAGTCATGCAATTATTTTAGCCAATGCTTCAATAGAACATTTATCCATATCCCGTAACTTTCTAGATGCCTTCCAATCTCTACCAGAACATTGTTAAGAGTTTGCACTACTCCCAACATGTCAGCAAAGAGGTTTCATTCTAGATAAGTAGCAATGGAATGTTGTACAGTGCCATAGGCCACTTACCCATCACATGCATATTAGTAGTATAATGTTCATTAATGCAATTATTCTAATATGCATAATACACACCCTGAGTCTAGGAACATAAGCATATACATCATTTGAACAATATTATTTAAACAAACAAATATGTAAGAAATGACAATTCAAATACTTATCTTTGTTTGCTTTGTAGGGTGGACTCCCTCTCAATATTTGCTTCCTTGCAGGAACTACTGGAGTGTGCTCCCTCTTGATCTTTGCTTCCTCGATTACCTGTCCTTGAACTTATACCCACCCTCGATCACTATGCATACTTACTAGTATCATTATTGTGTTATCCTTGAGGTCTCATATATACATTCATTAGTATAATCTTAATACTATCAAAAACATTATGATTCTAAGTAATATTAAACATGTATGGTCAATATCATTTCATACACGGATAATTTATCACAATTCTTTTACTCATGCATATTCCTATTTGACCAAAGGACTTTTCTGGTTTAGTCATATCATCAATCAAGGTAAGAGACATAATATGCATAAACCCTTGATTACTTACATTTCTAACTTCATGAATAATCATTATCAACCATGCAACAGTATAAGATCCTAACACAAGGTAGGATTCTAACTTGATATAGGAAAAACATACCTGCTTATCATATTGGCTAGTTATGTCTATCAATGTCTTCTTGTTCTCTTCAATGAGTTGTGCTAGTAACCTGCATATCTCATAGGTTAAGCATTGTAGAACCAAAGTATACATACCTCGTAAGTAAAGCTTCTATGTGATCCATGGCAATGGATGAATATTTGTCTTCATGTCACCATGGTCATATGTTCTTGAACTAGAACATGATTTGTATTTCTTGATGTACCTTTCATGTTAGCAGACAACTTCAACCTCATACAACACCACAAAGCATTAGTACAATCATAAGTGTCAAAATCCTAATCAATGAATATCTGCATTCATAATTTTATATAGGTGATACAACAAGTCTAAAGTTAATCAAGATTGTACTAACCTTAATGAAGACAAACATACCATAAACTTAATCATGACCAAATCTCGAAACATACCTGGGTAAGTCATACCTGTCGAGATCGCTTGTAATCTGCTTATGTAAGGCCTTGGCCTCATCTCCCTCTGAAACAGGAACTTCTTCACTTATGCAGGTGACCAATCCATTCTCTTATAGGATTAACCCAATCCACTTGATTTGCAGAAACTGGATCTGGAGCTAGATTAGGGTTTGTTAAGGAAACCCTAAAAATTCAAACTTTGAATTTCAAACTATTGAAAGGATAGAAGGATGTGCCTTGATGAGCTGATAAACCTGGTATACTCAGAATTTGAAAATTGTAAAGTTTCACCCCTCAAAATTGTCTTTGAAACTTCCGGATCTTCTGGACAGGATCCCGGACTAGGGTCTGATGAAGCCCACCCTTATTCCCAACCAAAAGGTTCGATCCAAAGCTCTAAACTTCGATTTTTCTGAGGAGCTTCCATTCATGGTCACAGACTTCAGAAATTCCAACTTTTGCAGAAGCCCTAATTTTCCACCTTTCCGATCAAAATCCTGAACTAGGGTTTGATCAATCCCTGCCTTCTTCCCAACCAAAAAATTCAATCTTGGTCTCTAAATTTCTATTTTGATGAGGAGCATCCAGCCGTGGTATCTGATACAAAAAATTCCAACATTCTCCGAAACCCTAAATTCCCAGAGCCATGAATGAAGGTGCTCAAAATCCAATTCTGTTTTGACAGAAATATGCACCTGACTGTTTCTGGTGTAACACCAAAATTTTAGATCTACATGGTCTGAAAATTCTTCCTATGGTACCCTGACCTGTTATCTTTCCAACCCCATAGGTCTGACCTCAATTAGATTCTTTGAGAGAGAGTTATGCCAAGTGTCGCAACGTGACCTGTTTATGGGATAAAATAGGAGAGCGAACTTGTACGGTGTTCCACGTATCACTGGTTCAGTTTAGACCTTTGAAAAACTTACCTGAGAAATTACAGTCCGTGCCCTACCTGTCACTTTTTACAAAATTTCATTTGGAGCTTCCTATCCCAATTTGTGACCTTTTTTCCTAGGTCACATGTTTGTGACTGAGATCTGGAAGAGGCAGAAACGCTAGATTGTACTGATCATAAATCACAAATTACAACTAATTAGAATTTTTTCTTTGGACATAAGGTACATGGGGATGTTATCTACAACCTGTAAAGGTTTTAGGTCTTGAAACTTCGCCAAAACATATTTATAGTGAAAGTTCTACGATGACTGGTTTTTCTATATCAAGCCCTAGCTTCGCAAGTGCAACAAGTGTCATAAATGCCATACCATGCCTTCTTTCAAGCTAGCTCTGATACCATGTTAGTTTTTCAGAATTTCAATCTGATCTAGGATCTTAACTGAGAGAATAACATGTACAACATATATCAAACATGGACACAATAATGCAAGCACACAAGAGACGTAGAGTTTCACCGGGGAAAACCAAGAAGGTGAAAAACCCCGCAACTTCCTTAGAGATAGACAGAGCAATGATACAAACCAAGTACAAGAGATAGTCCTCCTAGCAGTAGCTTCTCCTCCTCCACTAGTGCGTCAATCTCCAATGAGTGTGTGAGAGAGAAAGTGAATGATCAAATAGAGTGCCTCTCGCACTCTATTTATACTTGACTTGACTTGCCTAATAACCTTTACTAGGTCGGCCTTAACTTAACCACATAACATAATGCTGACAGGGCCGACCCCCAATAGGGTGGTCTAATAACCCTTTAACCCACATGACTTATACAGGGCCGACCCCAATAAGGTGGTCTAATAACCCATCAAGTATAAGTTACGACACTTACAATATAAATGACAACACTTCCGTATAGAGGAATAATAACATCTCTAAAGGAATACAAACACTTCCGTATAGAGGAATAATAACATCTCTAGAGGAATACAATATACATGTATGAAATACATTCCGAAGTTACAAATACATCAACATAATGCATTCTATTTTCCATTGAAAACTCATATTTTTGACTTTGGAGTTATAAACAAAGAGGCTAATTCTCAATGAGGAGTCCTTGAGGATTGTTAAGGAGGATATTCCTGCTTTCCAGGCTTGCTTGCATCCTTGCAACAATGCATATGCTTCAGCTTGATTTTTTGTCTTTCTTCCAAGGCCCCAAGTGAATTGTAACACAACTTGTCCTTTGAGGTTTTATATCACCTCCCCCTCCACACTTTCCTCCACTGGATTTCCTTTCGATGCTTTGTTGAATTGAAGGCAATGTTGGCCCTGTTCCTTTCTCCATGCTTCAAATGATTTCTTTTGCAATGATTCTAAGTTTCCATTTATTATTTTGTTTTGGTTGCTTCATTAGAGGTGTATTTTTTGTGGGAGAATCCCCTTCCAGCCATTCCATTTCTTCTATGGTGAGGTTTGGGTCTAGGGGAAGAATGGAGAACGAGATACATTCCTTCAAGAGCTACTTGACTTGGTACATTGTTTGTTGCGGATAATTTGAGGAGTTTTGGAAAATGAGCTTGTTTCTAGCAAGCTACACTTTCCATAGAGTAAATTTTGGAAGAGTAAAATAGGCTTGGAGGAGAAATGGATTACCCCTGAATTTATTGAATATAGATAGATACCATCCTAAAAATATTCCTTTCAAAATCGAGGGGGTTCTAATCTCATTACCAATATGACCCATGAAAATTATCCAAACCTCCTTCGTGAATAAACAATGGAGTAAAATATGCTCCATAGTTTCTTCTACTGCATTGCACATAGGGATTTTGGATGGCCCTTGGAGGCCTTTGTTTTTTAAGTTCTCTCCAGTGAGCAATTTTCCATGATATACTAACCAAAAAAAATAAATTAACCTTTGGGGGGCCCACGGTTTTCCGGATTTGATTCCACATTTTGGACCAGGTAAGGATCCCTACTGTAGAAGTGAGAGTGTCATATCCTTGAGAGATTGTATATTTCACTATGGGCCCCCATCCTTGGGAGTCCTGCTATATTTTGTTAATTGGGGGAGCAATGGAAAGAAGGTTTTTGAGTTAGATGAAACTATCTTGTAGGGGCCTGGGGAAATTTAGGCCCTTCTAGCCAGACTAGTTTCTAGATTTTCTTTCCCATATGCATATCATACAATTTTTTTTCTTTTGAATCTATACAATATTTTAGAAATGCCAATTCTTGATATGATGACAGCGGGGCCCGATTTAGGATCCTATCTTTCCATGCTGATGTGATTCCCATGTCCTAGGACCCAATATAGTTCCTTCAAGAAGAAATGCTAATATTTCTTACATAGCTTCCAGATATGCATGCATGTGGACTATTTAGTAGGTTTGTCTAGACAATGTAGACCACTACCCCTTAGGAAATTTATTCTTAATCCCCATTGTACCCATCCTTTTATGCCATTGACGATGTTCCAGAGTATTTTGGATCCCATGGTAAGGTTGGATAGAGACAAGTTCTAATATGCAAGCCTCCTGAATTTATGGGGTTCTTGATTATCTTCCAACTGACCAAGTGGAACTTCTTTTCATTATTATTTCCTCCCTTCCATAGAAATTTTCTCATTATCTTGGATAATTGATCCAGGGCCCAATTCAGAGATAAAGAAACCGTCGATTGAAAAAGTGGCAAGGTTGAAAGGACAAATTTGATTAGAATGGAATTTTCAAATTGGTTTAGTCAAATCATCCCCCAATTAAGAAGCTTTCGCTTGACTTTGTCTATAATTTATTTCCATGCTTGCTTTGAGGGGGAGGATAATACAATGGGAAGGCCCAAATATTTAAAATTATGCTAGGAGGAGGAGACTAGGATTCCCATTTTTCTGGAAATAGACATTGATACATTATTTGACACATTCCAGGTGTATATTACACTAAAGCTTATTGATATCCCCTTGTGAAGCATTGCAGAAATCTATTAGAGTGGATTCAAATATTTTTCCCATAGTCGTGGATGCTCCTCCCAATAGGTGTGTCATCTCCAAATTGGGAATGGTTTATGTATTTTATTCCTAGAGCAATATTAATAACAGGAATATTTCCCGACCTCCTTTCCTCCTCCAAATTCATGTTTAGTACATATGCTACCATAATATAGAGGAAAGGGGACAAGGAGTAGCCCTTCTTGAATCCCTAACTTAGTTGGAAAAAGTATGCAGGCCTACCATTGACTAGGGGGGATACAAGGGGCAACCTATGGAAGCTTTTACCCAGACGTTAAAATTATTTTCAAAACCAAATCTATCCATTACCTTGAAGAGGAATTCACGATATACTCTATCAAACACATTTTCCATATCGATGTTGATGATCATGCCTTTCTCTTTCCTCTTTCTGCTTGAGTGGATTGCTTCTTGAACTAAGATGACATTTTCCATCAGTTGCCTCTTCTCAACAAATCCCCCTTTATTTTATGAGATGATTATGGGCATGATTTTCTTCAGTCTGTTTGCCAAGATCTTAGTTATAATTTTGTAGGACACATTACAGAGGGATATTGGCATGAACTTGGAGAAAGAGGAGGTAGATGATTCCTTGGGGATACAGGCTAAGAATGAAGAGTTGTTCCCTCCTCCAAGCTTGGGCTTATGCTAAGATTACCTTAACATTATAAAGAGATCGGTTTTTACAATATGCCAACATGACTTATAGAAGTCCACGGAGAAACCATCTGGGCTTGGGGCTTTATCAGGTTCTGAATCCCATATGACTTGAGTTATCTTTTTTTCTATGATTCTTTTAAACAAATCTGCATTGTCCTCTGGGGTAACCAACTTCAGGATGTGGGAGAGGATCTCTTCAGTAGTAGAGGAGGGGGATCTCTTTTCTTTTGTGTACAAATTTTATAGTGTTGGTGCACTTCTTTTTTGATCTTTTGTCCCTCTCCATTTATGATTGTTGCCACATTGTTTTTCTATTTTATTGCCTGAGTTTGCTTGTGAAAGAAGAATGTGTTTTTGTCTCTACTCTTTAACCATATGCTCCTATATTTAAGCCTCCAGTATTATTCTTCCTCTCTGTAGGATTTATTGAACTCTTCCTGGAGGTGATTTTTTGTGGTTATATCTTCCTCTGTGATTTGGTTATTTTCCATTTTTTCTTATGGTTGGGCCAACAATTGTTGCTTCTACTAGCGCTCTTGGGAGGGAGCATAAATATTTATCTTGGACCAATCCCTTAGGGGGGTATTTTTGTCCTTCGTATCTTTTCTTCCCATACAAAGGAAGGGGAACCGATCACAGGTTGGCCCTAGGCTGATTGCATAGTCTCTTGAAATCCAGGTTTGGAAATCCAAATTGGGTTGAATCTAAAGGGGATTGGACCCATATTTTGTTCTTCTTATATCAATAGGGATATAGGTTTATGGTTAGAGACCCAAAAAAGGATGATAAAGGCGGAGAATGACATCCCCAAGAGAATAATAAATCTATCAATTCATTCCGCTATGTGCCCCGGGCCAACCCTTTTGTTTGTCCACGTGTATTTTCCTTTTTCTGGTTCTATGTTTGTTAGTTCCCAATCTTGTATAAGGTCTTATACCTACTCTTGGAAGGTGTCACGAACTATGGATCCCCCCTCTTATATTCTCTGGATAGGGTTACGTTTAAGTCTCTGTCCATGATGAGGTTTTGACCCTGTGTGTTTTCTAGCAGAGTGCTAATGGAATGCCAACAAGCTTGCTTTTTTTAATAAAGAACCAGGACATAGATATTAAGGATGCATACTTGAATGTTGGATTTGATGTGTAGAATATTTGAGAGAATCCATTATTGGTTTGACTTGTTTGATATCAAAGTGAACTTTGATTCATCCTAAAGGGTCATGATTCCCCCAGATGCTCCCCTTGAGATTACCGCAAATCCTGATCTTGAGTTCCAAACATTGTTTCTTGTCTGGAGGCTTACCCTTTCCTCAAGTTTTGTCTCCTGGATTAGAAGGATGTCAAGATTCTTTATATTTATTAGAATTCTCATTGCTTCCTTCTTACTATGACTTCCCATCCCCCTATAGTTCCAAGAGACAATATTCATTATTTAACTGTGGCATGGGTGGAAGGACCCTTTGCAGGCCTCTTGAAGGTTCTCGATTTCCCTACTCCTATTTCTTCATTGTTTTTCTATGGTGAGTTGTTGTCCTAAGACTTTCTCTTTCTTTTCTTGTTTTTCTCTGGCCTCCTTATTCATTTGTCTTCCCTTCCTTGTTGTCTTGTCTGGGGAAGTTTCTTCTTCCTCCCAAGAGCCTTGAGACGAGACTTCATCCTCTTGTGGTCATTCTTATGAGGGTTGAAGTACTTCCCCCTCTTCTAATATCGGATGTGTTTGTTCTTGGTTCTCTTTCTCCCCTTCTCCATTTCCTGGTATCAACCGCATTGAATTCTAATTAAGGGGGGCCCATGACCTCCTCATCTTGGGGGAGGGTGGAGAAGGGGTTCGAAGACTGGAGGGATTTGGGGGAGGGGTTGGGAGGGGAATAGTTTCCATGGAAATCATTATTGATTTCCGTGCTCCTTCCTTTTAGTTGGGACCTAGCATTTGGTCCTTTTTTGACTTGAGTCCAGGGCTCTTCTGGGCCTGATTCTATCTATTCCTTCTGAGATTGCTTGCAATATTTGGAAAAGCAATCATATTCGTGACATATTTGGAATTTGAAGGGCAGTTTTCCATATTCCAGTTGTTGGAGGTGGGACATGGTCAAACAATTAATAAGTACCAAACTTCTTAGTGGGCCTTAATTAATAGAGAGACCCTTTTTACATTGATTTCTAGCTACTAATTACTCAATATTATTAAAAAGAGATGGTCGTGTACATTACTTGACTAACTATTAAAGTAAGGGGGTTAGGGTAGGACCCTAACATGCTCTCTTATTTATCCACCAACTTTTCAATAACTCATGGTAACTAATTCAGAATTGTAATAATCAATATTCTCTAACATCAACTTGGGGATTCAGGAATCAATATTTGAACACAAAAAATACGTTATCATCTTTCCTCGTGCATCTCTGACAATTCTACAATCAATATCTGCATGTTCTATGATCTATGATATTGTTTTTGCACAAGGGAGAATTTCAATTCTAGAAGCTACTCTGTGTATACATAATCTTTTAATAAGCTCAAATACTCCCTTATTTAGGTCTATTTGCCTAACAATAAAAGTTGGTTGAGGATAGATCTCTTGAATTAACATCTGAGAAATTTTACCCCACTAGTAATTGATCTCTTTGTCAATTATGCACTTGGCATCCCCATAAACCGATCTAGAGATTATAACCACATCTTCTCGTTCTTTCTCAAGAGACTCTTCTCTCTCTAAAATTGTCTCTATTACCACCTCTTTTTGACTCCTTGATCTTTTGGGGGCTATTGTCAACCTCCATTTTCATATATATATATAGTTATAGTTATCCATTGGTTGTAGCTCAACACAAACACAGTATGCATTACTTAATAATTAGTAGCCACTTAGCACTGATGACCACCATGGCAATGATTTAAGTTTATGGGTGGCCAAATAAATGGACCTATCTTTCATGTTAAAAAAAAACCATTATGCTAATGCAATTTCATACCATTCTCCACCACTGTGGAAGGCCCCAAGGATGAATTCAATCAAAGCTTGATTGTAGACCCGCGATAATGAAATCACCTTTACAAAAAATCCCAACCCTTCTCTTATTTTCTTGTTGGATAACATGCTAGACACCTCATCGACCGATACCCCATTAAATAGTTAGTTCCATGCCTTGATCCCAACTTAGGGAGTGTTGAAAACAACAATTTCATGTGGAATGGCTATACTATGGAATTCTCTAGTTAATCCATTCTTGCTATGTGACAAACAGATTGTATCACTCTCCCCAACCCTATAACTTTGTAGTTTGTTTCAGAACACCCCAATAGCACAAAAGATTCATTTTGGAATAAGAGCATACGACCCAACGAAAGGATTGGCCATTATGCTTCACTTAACTATTGTACATGAAATTGTTGTTTTCAACATTCCCTAAGTTGGGCTCAAGGCATGAAACTAACTAGTTAACATGGTATCAGTGGATGAGGTGTCTATCATGTTATCCAACAAGAAAATAAGAGCAGGGTTGGGATTTTGCGTCAATGTGATTTCATTATCACGGGTCTACTATCAAGATTTTGATTGCATTCATCCCTAGGACCTTGCATATTTTTGGAGAATGGTATGAAATTGCATTAACATGTTTTTTTTTTTAACATGAAAGATAGGTCCCTTTATCTGGCCACCCATAAACTTAAATCGTTTCCATGGTGGATGTCGATGCTAAGTGGCTACTAATTATTAAGTAATGCAAACTCTGTTTGTGTTGAGATACAACCGATGGATAAGTACCTCCTCAATAAAAGCACATCCATTTTTTCTTTATCTTTAATTTCATTTAACCATGGAGTAACAAATCTACATGTAAGGAATAAATCGTGGCTTACCATTGTTTTGTGGGTAAAATTCCAAGTGGATTCGGACGTATTTGACCTTGGTTAAAATTCCAAGTGGGTTCCAACATATTTGACCTAGGGGCTCAACAATTGGTTCAATTCCTCCACAAAGGTCATGCTAGGTGTCACGATTTCGATTATCGTGGGCCTCATTGGAAGGGATCCAATATTACTTTAAATTTTTCAAAAATAACTTGTGAATGACCAATCATTATGCATTAACCCCCTTTTTATATGAATTTATGGTAATCACTAAGAAGGAAGTGTTCTTACGATGCAACACGATGAATGTGTCATGAGAGTGAAAGCCTTAGCACATGCTAATATGGTGGGATAAGTTAAAATATAGAAAGCCTTAGCACTCTACCACATGGTGCATGTATCATGTGTGGGGAAGTATGGGTGCGTTGTGACATGGTGGGTGTATCACGAGAGAAATCCTCTCATGTTTGCACCTTGTCGTGTGGGATATTCCTTTATGAGTTTGATACGTCTCAAAGATGAAGGCTTTGGAGGATGTGATACATCGGAAGGATGAATGTACTTTTGAGATGCGATATCTCACGAGGATGATGCCTGGGAAGGTTCCGATACATCGCATCGTAGAGAAATAGGGATCCATGTGATACATATCACATCACGAGAAGTTAGTCTTTCATGCGATATAGTTGAGTGATTATCCAAGAAAATTGATAACAAGCAAACAATTAGTTCAAAACAAGTGGGTTCAAAGTGTGGTAACATATTGACCATTCAAACTTACAAGTAGAATAAAGATAAATCATGCAATCCATAGTAATCATGAGAGATGAGTGACCAATTGTACAATTATTGAGGGTGAGTCATGCAACCAGGGATAGTGTTAGCAAGTAAAGAGAATAGTGATAAAAATTCATAGGGTACCCATAAATTTTATTCTGAGGAATAAAATTGTGGGGTGTTGTTGGTTTATCAACAATTGGAAATTTACTAGAAGGGGCTAGAGTCTTTGTAGTGAGCTAATAGACTGCATTATTTATCAATGGGATGAAATAAGTTACCTTAACCAGAGGACTTAATCTTTTGTTCATGGGATCCCACTTGACTTACTTTATGGAAAAACTTCATAAATGTTTATTTCCACTACTAAGAGATATGCTTTCTAGGATCTCAAGATTATATTCCATAGTTATTTCTAATTTAGGTTCCCTATCATATGCCAATCAAGTACCACAAAGTTGCTATAGACAAGGTGCGTGTGATGTTTTCTAGGCCATTTATTTTGTGCCTTAGTGTAGCTATGCTACTAGCAAGCATCCATAGCCTCAATGGAGTCACCCCGGTATCATAGGCCTTGATCCACTACCAACGACTGTTGATAGTGTTGATATCCCTGATAGAGATACTTGCATGTCCCATATGATATGAGCTTCTTTCCCAAGCCTTTACCTCCTTTTATTTTATTTTCCTCTTTTGTTTTATTCTTCATTATACATATTGAGAGTAAGAGGTAAATGGGGAGAAGATCAGTCATCCTTTAAAGGCATGTGGGTTGATACCTTTTATTTGGGGTTTCTTTGATATGAATGGGTTTATGATAAATTCCCCTTCTTGCATAACCTTGAGTACCTTCTGGGACTTCATAGGAGAACTTCTTTCATTGTCATTTTGCACAGATATATCCATGAGGACGATGAAAAATATTCACAATAGTGGGTCCGAGCTATTCATGATTGTCCTTTTACTCAAGCAATGTTTCACCATTGAGATTAAAAGTTTAGGTTCCTAGTGGAAGTTCGAGATTCATTAATCATACTGGTACATTGTCCATTTGGCTCACAACATAGTTCCAGAGTCTAATCCATGTTTCCAAGTGTATGAGGGTCATTGTCTAGTTATCATGGGCTCTGCTCATCATGAGTAGGTAAAAGAAATAAATTCAATGATCAATATTCATAACCAATTCAAACATTAAAAGGAAACAAATTGCCACTAATCCTATGGAAATATATAAAGGAGAAAAATACAAAGAAATGTTACAACAAGACAACAAAGTGAATTTATTTATGTACATGTCAGCTACTCAGGAAACAACTAACTAAAGTTCCTTTTCAATATTTTACCATTAATGGGAAGATGATTCCCCCTCCCATTCTATATTTTTCAATCTATACATTCCTAGGCCAATTTTCTCAATTACTTGGAATGAGACAAGCCATAATTGTTGAAATTTTGTCTTCTTGTGATTTATCCCATTTCATGAAAATGTCATATACGTAGAAGTATTTATCTATGGTTGAATTCTTATAAAACCATATATTATCAGTCTATTGGTGCAAAACAAACCTTTTCTTATCCTTTTCATGCTCTTCCTCTAACTTCAACAAGGTATATACCATATTTTGAATAATTAAACATGTTTTCCCATGTGAGTTTTGGGGAAGCTATAGGGATGGCAAGAAACTTTTAGGGGGAAGAATGGCTTCTTTACCATACATGAAGAAATATGGAGACCTTCCTAATGTGGCCTTGGTAATCACCCTATCATATCATAGAACAATTGGTAAAGCATTATAACAACTCCTCTAGTGATCTACTACAATTTTCTTAAGGATACGAATCAAATCCTTGTTTGTGTATTTTGCTACATGATTACCCTATGGATAATAATTAGAGGAATATCTTAAAGTGATCCCTTTATCAAGAGAAAAAATAGTTACCTTTAAAGATGAAGAATATGTAGCATTATCAAACATGAGTGTTGATGCAATGCCAAACCTAGTAATAATATGCTGCTCCAAGAATTTTATGTTTTCTTCTTCATTTATGCAGACCAGAGGTATCACTTCAATCCATTGGGTGAAGTTGTTTATGGTAGTTAGGGTGTACTTATGTTGTTTTAAAGAATTGGGATTGATCTCTCTGATAATATCTAAGATCCATTGCTAAAATGGTTCTTCAATAAAGGCTAGTTGTAATGCTATTGCTAGTTTCTTCTCTCTACCAGCGCATCTTTGGAAAATCTAGAATTTGTGAACATACACACATGCATCTATGAATAAGATAGGCAAGTAGTATCTTGCCTTCAAAAAATTTTGTGTAGTAGTATCATTAGTGAAATGTCCTCATGTTGGTCTAGCATGTAACTTAGTAAGGACTTTCTGAGCATCCTGATGTTCTAAGAATATTAAGAGTACTCCATTATAATTTTTCATAAGAGAATGTCATTAATAAACTGATATTGATCAAATTTCAGCTTTAATTCACGTTTTTGTTTTGAGTTTATGGAGTTGGGTGTGGTCCCATATTGCACATACTTAATGAGTTCATTATACCATGAATCTATGTTTGAGGGAATGAATAATACCTCTTGTGTAAAAAGAGATATCTTGTTCTCCCAACCTTCTTCTTCTAGTGAAACATCTCGATTTAAAGCTTCAACAATGAGATTACAAATCCTTGACCTTTAACAATGGAAGCTTGTTTAAATTACAAATCATATTCTTATATTGTTGTCACCCAATTTCCTCTGTGTTTAGCAAGTTCCTTCTTAACAAACAAGGGTCTGACAGTTGGGTGAGGCACTATTACCTTCATGTGGTTTTTCAGAATTTAAAGTCTAAATCATTTAATGTCTATATAGACAGTGAAAGCTTGTTTTTCAATGGTAGGGTAATTAAGTTCAGCTCCTTGTACACCAATGCTCATAAATGAAATAGGATATTCATTTCCTTGCACATCCTTTTGTGTGAGCACTTCTATAAGTCAATGATCTGAAGTAAAGGTATACATTAAGATGTCTTGATTAAAATCAAGACAATGGAGGGTTGGGGCTGCATCTATTGCCAACTTGATTATTTTGAATGCACCTTTTCCTTCATTAGTCTATTTGAACTCAGTATCCTTCTTGATCATCTTATGTATAGATTTAATGATTTTTGTGAAATCAGAGATGAACCTTTGTACAAAATTTATCTTTCCCAAGAAATATTGCATGGATTTATTATTGTTAGGAAAACATATTTTTGTAATTTCTTTACTCCTTTGAAGGTCTATTGAGATTCCATAATTGGAGATGATATTCCCTAGTAATATCCCATTTGAAACAATAAAAAATACTTTTCTTTGGATTAAGGGAGATTCCATACTTATGACACCTTTCAAAGATTTTTTTAGGTGGTGTAAATGATCTAATCTATTCTTGGATTAGATAGTCACATCATCAGGGTAAGCCACCACACAATTGTCAATCGGTCCTCTTAATGCTATATCCATTTCTCTTGGAAATGTAGCTCCTGCATTGATCATACAAAAAGGCATTCTTTGCTAAGCGAAATTCCCCCATTTCATACAAAATGTGGTCTTCAAGCAATCGGGTTCCACGACCAAAACTTGGTTATATCTAGAAAATACATCTAATAAGGAAAAACATTCGCCACTAGAGATGAGTTGTAAAATATGTTCCATGGGAGGAACATGATATTTATCTTTATCAAATGGTGTGTTCAGATTACCAAAGTCTACACATAGATTGGTTTCCCCTGACTTCTTCTTGATGAGAATTAGATTTGCAACCCAAGAAGAATGAAAAAAATTAAAGATAATTTTGGAATCTAGAAGCTTCTTTAATTCCTTCTATACGAGGGGCTCGAGCATTGGATGTACCTTCCTCAAGTTTTTCTAGAATGGTTTTGTACCTTCTTTAAGTGGAATGATGCGTTGAATGATAATGGCATCATAAGTCTCAAGATCATCATATGTCCAAGCAAAAACAACTCTA
This sequence comes from Larix kaempferi, assembly GCA_027924585.1. Taxonomy (NCBI): domain Eukaryota; kingdom Viridiplantae; phylum Streptophyta; class Pinopsida; order Pinales; family Pinaceae; genus Larix; species Larix kaempferi. The sequence goes on from BSBM01000502.1 coordinate 20,810,619, forward strand.
TATTTTCTCAACAATTGAGTATAAGCTTGTATCTCCTTGTTTGAATAACAAGTCCCTAAATTGATCATTTTAGAATTATATTCCGTGCTGAGATTGATCTGCTCATGGATCATGAAAGAACTATTTGTTTTGACATTCACACCTTTTTTTAATCTGGTTTGCAAGTTGAACATTTTTTCGAGTGTGACAATTCCGTTGGGCAGTATATTGGCACTGGAAACATAATTCTTTTGAGTTTGCAATGCCAATTGGTTTTCTTCATCGTCAAAGACCGAGTCTTTTAATGTGTTATTATTAGTGACAAAATCGATGATTTTCTCATTGTTATTAAGTACTTGCTAGTTGGTAATGTTATCAGGTACTGAAATAATGAAAAACAATTCCACATAAAAACCATCATTCAAGGGAGTAAATCTTGCAGCAATGTCATCCAAAGTATATGCAACTGTTTTTTTATTGCGAGGAATGGACGTAATATTGAAAGCATCAAAATTATTGATTAAATTCCATGCCTCAATTTGGTACCCTTTCAAATGTGAATAAAAACAATGTATGGTATTCCTTACCTCCCTAACAATGATCTCAGAGTCACCAAATTTTTTTAAACATTTCACCTTTAAGTCAATAGCCTTCTTCAGGCCTTGAATTAGAGCTTCATACTCAGCTGTGTTGTTGATGCACTTAAATTCTAACCTACGGGAAATGAGAGTCTTCTGTTTATGTGGATCAATCAAGATGCATCCTTCTCTAGTACCTGCTTTCATTTTGGATCCATCAAAATACAATGTCTAAATGTTAGTTTATAATGCTAAGTTAGAAATTCTAGTACGAGATACATCTACTATATTACAAGCACTTGCATCAATCCATGTGTAGTTAAGGAGTTTGGACTGTGTATATGTTTCAAATGGTGATTTCTCAATTGCATATTAACCAAAATCAATATCAAGGAAGTAATTTCCCGAAATCAAATGGGAAAAAATTGTTGGTTCATTATTCCTTTCAAATTATGTTTTCGTGAGTTTCATATGCACTTCCCTGTCTACTAGGATATGATTGGCCCATCCTTTCTAATGAAGCCACAAGTGGTACTAATCGATGGTGAAATATCTTTGTAACTTATGTGACCAGTCTTTGCTTAACAACAATCCATAAGCTTCAAAATGTCAAACAATGATATCAATGATCTAGGTTACGCTAGGATCCTAAGGCAATCTAATCATCACATCTTTGAGTTCCCCCATGACTTTTACATATGTCCAATCTTGTTGAATAATTCTGGTACTGTATTTAATCAATACAACATTAATCCTTTTACTAACGGAGTAAGGAAAGGAATTATGTTAGATGAGGCTCCATAATCCACCAAACAATTATGTACATTGTAATTGCAAATTTCAGATGTAAGGAGGAATGGAGGGGTTTTTTATTTGGAGTGAGACCCTATGTTAGTTTCATTTATGACAACATCCTATTGACTATTGAAATATTTTTGTTTATCATTATTTTCTACACATTTTTTTTTACGTTAAGTGAATTTTTAAAATCACTTAAAAGAAGGTCTCTTTGATGTGGGATACTGCATAGGTCATACATGTATACTTTTGCTTTCATTTTCTTCATATCTTCAATTATATTATATTCCATGTTTTTCGTTGTTGATTTAATATCCGTGGTTATGGTCGACTAGGACAAGCTAGTAAAAGCTCTATTTTGAGATGGTGGCATACTTTTATGAGATGAAGATATTGTGGCATTTATATTGTAATCAGGTTCTAAAGTCCCCTTCTGAGTGGCAATATTTTTATGTGTGATAAAAGAGTTAGTTTTAATGGGAAAGGTTGTATTAACTACAACACCCATACTTCTTAAAGCATAACCCTTAGCGACCGCTTGGGTAGTATGGAGTTTAGTTATAGTTTTATCATCTTCTATCAATTTTACTAAATCTAAATGTCACTGTCCAATAGAAACATGCATGTCTCATCATAATTAGTTTTCTAAGTTTCAATAGTATCTTCAAGATCCATTTCTTGAGAATCCTCATTCAAAAGTGATTGTTGATCGAGAATTTGGTTGAAAACCATATCTGTGGAATTAAACCACTCAGGTCATGAATTTTATGAATGATGGGCCTGATGGAAACTGTAGAAATGGTTAATATCAATGTCTTCTAGATTAAAAGTGAGTTGATTAGAATTTAGGCGCTTAGAGGTATTGTTATTATTTTTCTTTTGAAAAGCACATAAATACTTCTTAGAGGAAGTTCCTTCTCTAGAATTTATTTTTAAGTCAACCACCTCACTGGACAATTTCTTAACCAGTTTAAGGACATTTTCCAAATCAACAAGGTCACTTTCAATATCCTTTTTTAATAGAAAAGGATTCTTTCTAGAAGAGGAAGGTTTATTTTTCTTTGTTCCAGGGTTACCAACTAGACTAGACATTTTCTTTTCAACATTTTTTGGCTTCTTCAAATTTTTTGCTAGAGTCAATTTTCCTACTCTTTTAAAAAATATATCTATGGAAGTATGTAGAGCATAGGTGTAATATTCAATGGTGATGCCATCATTGGGTTGGATATTGATAGGAAATCTATTAAGAATGGTCATGAATCATTGATTGAAATCTTTAATCCTATTTTTTACTCATTCTAATAGATATCAATTCTTTTGTCAAGGTAGCAAGAGTATTTTCTTCACCATATTTATTAAGAAATTCGTTTTCAAAACAATTCTAATTGGTTATTGACCCATGAGCTAGACTGAAATACCAAGTAGAAGATTTATTTTTGAAGGTGTAGGAAAAATTATGCACACAACATCCTCATGTTCTACATTCATTAATCAAACAACCAAATAAAAAAGAATTGTATGATCTTTAGAAGAGAATTCTTTGTCTGGGTTGAATTTGGGAAGAATCCTCTCTGGGTGCTTGGGTAAGTCATGAAGTTCCCCCCCTAGATTCAAGGCACCTTGAGCCATACAAGAAGGAACTTGGGGTCGAGACATCTAAGCATATAATATTTGTCGCTAGAGATTGTGGGCTTCTCTATTATGGGATGGATCAGGTGTTCAAGAATGAGTGGAACTAAGTGATCCATCAAAGGATGGTAGGATCATGTTGATAGGTTTAGGTTCTTTAATAGCAAGGTCTATAAGGTGTTCCACAAATTCAACCATGATACTCTCATGCATTTGAACATCATTTATGTGGGTTAGATGTATCCTAGGTAATGTTGTAGCTATGGGGAGTTATCCTACTTGTCGAGTGTAATCTCATGATAAGCGACGAAGAGCATTAACTTCCTAGTGAGGATCAACATATAATACTTCTTGAGTTTCAGGATTTCCAAAAACTTTTGGAATGTGACTAGGTGTGGGTTCATAGTTTGAATATTCCAATTGATTTGTACATGAAGAACGTGTTTCTCTACCATCCATACAAACTAGGACCTCCTTCTAGTGCCAATTTTATTATGGGGAAAGTATTGCATTCAATAGTAGGGGTGGTGATGGGTGAAAAGTTGCAATTAGACCTAACACCATTTGGGATAGGGCACCCATATGGATTATGTCATGATAGCCATTACTAAAAAAATTATGTTGAATTTTAAAAGGAAATGCAAAATGCAATATGAAGCTATAAACCATAATATGCAAAATGCAACCATCTTATCCTATCCTAGCTAGGAGTGTGAACCTAATTATAAAAAATGCAAGATAGCAATCACATCCATGTCCATATTGCTATTCACAGAAAGTGTAAAAGAAATAAAACAGGACTGTGAGCTTAAAACATAATTACAAGTTGAAAATAGTTTGTCCCTATATTTATTGTAGTCAATCGTACATCAACAGACTCATAAAACAATACAAACGATAAAATGGAAGTAAATAATTGAAACACAGAATAGTCTATATGAGTCAATACACCATCATAACAAATTATGAAAGGATAAGAAATAAATAGTTTGAATCTTACAACCATAGAATTTGAAACCTTTTGCAAATGACCTTGAATGCTTCTTCTCATTAAATCTCATAAAGTCGGTTTTGCAAAATTCAATGTGCAAAAATCCCAAAAGTCCCCTTAACTTTGATTTGGGTAATTTTTATACAATTTCAAAAGTAACTCATATAATCCTTGGGTGTCTATTTGATCAATTACAACCTTTCAACTTTTGTTTGTCTTATTTACGAAGAAATATTTATCTAGACTATGGACCACCTTGAGATTTACTCTTCAAATAAGCATGTTGGTTGGAAATGTTATTACACATTTGAATATCAATTTATCCAAAGTACTTGATAATTAGTTGATTCTTTGGACATTGTACGCACGCCTCTATTTGATGTCACTATAAGGAAAACACCTTCTAGTGGATGTATTTGCGGAACCTTAAGAAAAAAATCCCATTCATTTGTTTATAGCAGAGGCTACTAGTAGAGGAGGACGGGCAGAGGTTTTAGCAAAGGTTTTTAATCGGTGCACTTGAACATACAACACATACCAGAGCACTTAAAAGAAGGATGCACCAGTGTATCGAAATCGTAAGAGCACCGACGAATCGATGCACCTAATTATGATGTGCACCAAAGACAAAATAGCTCAATGCAATTTCAATATATATATATCCCATCAAAAATTGGTGGTGCATGATGCAAAAATAGATGCATAGGTGCGTGTGGAAGTAAAAAGCACTGACCAAAAGCCAAAAACATAATTTTTTATTATAAAAAACATACGATGCTCCACATCTATCTAGACGCACCGGTGTGCACCACTAAAAAAAGCATCGATATCAAAATAGGTTGAAACATTTTTTTTAAAATATGTTTATTTTGTTTTCCCAGTAAAAATTATTTGGTGCGTGGGAATGAGACATAAGCACTGATGCATTAAACGTTTCAACACACCGCCCTGAAAATAACCTATTTTCACTTTTCTTGTTACGGATCCCCAGTGAGTTATATCTGTAAATACACATAGGTGCGTGATAAAAATTGTAATAGCACTGATTAACCGGTGCATTTAATTATGACGTGCATCGAAGACAACATAGCTCGATTATATATATATATATATATATATATATAATCGTCAAATTTTTGCAGTGCATGATGCATGAATAGTCACACCAGTGCACGTGGAAGTAAAAAGCACCATCCAAAAGCCAAAAACATAAATTTTTATTTTAAAAAACATATGGTGCTCCACATCTATTCCAGACACACTAGTGTGCCAACACAATACATGCATTGGTGCACACCAGTAAAAAAAGCATTAGTATCAAAATAGGTTGATGGAATTTTAAAAAAATATGTTTATTTTAGTTTCCCAACAAATCTTTTCTGGTGCGTGGGAATGAGATGTGAGCATTGGTGCGTTCAACATTACAACACACCTCCATGGAAAAAGTTTTAATTTTATTGTTACGGCTCCCTGATGTGTTATATATGTAAATACACACTGGTGTGTAATATGATACAACAAAAGAATGATAAATAAAAACATAATTTAAAAATAAATAAATTAGGTTGTCAAGTTGTGCTTAATATTAAAAGAAGTGCACCAATGTGCATACTATACAATGTGCATCGGGTCCCCACGACATTGGATGCACATGGATAGAGTAAAAAAAAATAAGGCATGGAAATGTCATTTTCCACATTTCTTAGTGTTGGAGACCACCTAGGCCCACCCAAGCACTGGTGTTGCATTCTTATAGTGACACCCCCAAACTCAGTATGCCTTAGCATTTGGATTTCTCCTGCAATTTAATTGGTTGGTTGAGTTGAAATTTTTGCACATGGTTGGCGAATTTGTTTTCGTATATATGTGGAAACCATGCCTCCTAGGAAAGAAAGAGTCCAAGTATTTTGATTATTACCTTCTCATTTAACTTTTTAGCGAATTAAAAATCAAAATTTTCCTTCAATTTGCCATTTTTTTCAAAAAATAATTAAAATCTACGTGGTGTGCTTTTCCTATTCAACTTGCACATTTGTTAGGATCGTTGCACTTTGTGTAAACATAGAGAACACTAATAATGGGCATTGTATTAAAAAATAAATTCATTGTTCATGGTTCTTTACCATAAACTTGACATACTGTCCACGGTGCGTGAACCTAAAACCATATGCACCACCAAACAAAACAAAGAATTTTTTTCAAAAATAAATGGTGCTATTTAAATATTCTAAAGCACCGCCATTGATGTGTGCATCTACATGATGAGCACCATAAAATTATGCCCAAAACAACTTAATAAATTAAAATATATTTTTCCTATAGTTTTCAATGATATCGGTGCTTTTTATATATACGGATGCACCTCCTACAGTGTGTATAACTATATATAGTGCACCACAAATATTAACACCCAAACCATGTAATATTTTTTACAAAATACCGGTGCTCTCTTTATATACAAACGCACCAGTGCTAAGTATATATATTGACGCACTATCACTAGTGCATCTTCATAATAAGCACAGTAAAATATATAAATAAAAACAATGTTTTTTTATCAATGATTTGATTATATGCATATGCACCGGTGCGTACTTATATATAGAGCACCAAAAGTTATATAATTAGCAAAAAAATGTGTTTTTATTTCCATGATGCAATTTATAAATTTGTGAGCACTCTGGGTGGTGTGATTTTGGTTTTAAAGCATCGTTAGCAGTGTGATTATTTTACATAAGCATCATAGACCGTGCATGACTATTTTTTGGTTGCATGGATGATCTTTGCAATTTTTTTTAGAAAACAAATATCTTATGCTTTGATAAATGTCAATGTACTTTAGAAAAAAAATTATGTTTTATTTATGTATATCTCTCTCTATGTATATGTTTCTTATGAAACTTGTATGTGTTTAATTAGAGACAGAAGCGATGAGAACAATAGCATGATTGACAGCAGTGGCATGACCTGTACAACATTGTACGAGAGTGGGATATTATAGAGAGTGAGAGGAATTTTCTCCCTCGATCTATTATCCCATAGACGGGACAACTCTTATGGCATGCTTGCCTCCAAATATTTTATGAGGAGGCTACATCGTTGAGGGGTAATTCCCAGACGTTGATGTAGTTGATCCATCATTGGGATCAAGGTCGGCAATATTTTAGGGTTGGTATTGATAAGTGGTTCTAGCCCATAGAGGAGGACATATACTTCATCACAGGATTATCTAGGATAGGGGAGGATTTTCCCCATTTCCCCGATGTCCCACCTGGAGTTTTAGAATCCAGTTAGATGATATATGTACTGAGATATGTTAGTGAGGATTCCACTACCCATAGTGACTTCTCGGTATTCGGTGGCCAGCTGCGGATATCTTCTTTTCATCCAGAGGAGGTTAGGTGCCTCTCGCTTTTTATCACGACAATGGCCTATGTCACGACTGATGGGAGATACATTAGTTGCCCCTTATTTTAATCTGTTGTTTATTTAGTGTAGAGACCTAGATGCATCAGGTGGTCTGTTATTTTTTGTGACAATTTTGTTTTGCTCTAGATCGTTGTCATGCTGTGTTCAATGGTAGGACAATATTCCAGTTTTCTTCAGGGTTTTTTCCTTATTTCTTGAGAGGTTTTCAATCACTTGGCCCTCATTTCGCAACCATCCTCCTAGGTTGATGACCAAGTTGCTTATGTGCATGTGGGGGAATATGTTTCCCAAGAGGGGCTAATCTGATTTCCCAGGAAGGATCACTCAAGTTTCACTTGATTTACTTGCCAGTGAGGATGATAACACCTTGCACATGGTATTGTACCCATACATGGGATTGGATTGGCGAGGATCCCCCAACATCCTATTTACCCCAGATGAGCCACCAAATGGAAGAACTAATATTAACTTTATGTTTTGATTAATCTGGTTGCATTTTATTATCTACTTTAATGCATATGTAATTTATTATAACATTTTCTTCAAATTATTTAATTATTTTGTTGTGTAGACTAATATGGAGATCCCCGCGTGTACTTTTTCAACTCTACGTACGTTTCGAACTCTTAGCTAAGTCCATCATCAGGAGTAGAATGTCTCAATAGAATCTAGGTTATTTGGAATCAATAAATAGTTGTTTTCAACCATCCTTTGTTTGACTTTTTTGAGAGATGGTTATTCATTTTAGGGAAAACAAGGTTATTTGACAATTATGTTGGGGACATGCCTAGCTCCCCAACCTAATAAGAACATGGGAGAGGTAGATGAGATACCATAGTTACAGATACCGAGCCTATGACATAGGCCTCATACTATATTTCACTAGGATATGGAAGACTTATTGTTTGGGTTGTTGGCTTGACAGGGAGTATGCCCTATTCGGTCCAATAAGACATGAGGGCCCAGACCTTATTCAAATTTGGAGATACTCCCACATGATATGACATCACTAATGTGTCATATCATGGGTGTGACTAGGATACTATATAGGTGGCGTCCAACTGAGGGTGATAGTTTTGATTCATTTAATTAGGGTGGTGATCCTCCACCTCCTCCCCCATCTACTCCTCCTTCTCAACAGGTCAACCAACCACCCTCTCCTCCACCACAAGATGTACGAACACCCTATCCTCACCTAGTCGACCCACCATAGGTCAACTGACCACCCTCTCCTCCTCACCCAGTCGTCCCACCACCCTCTCCTCCTCACCCAATCGACACACTATCTTATCATCATCCACTAGTTGATCGACCACCCTCTCCTACACACTGATTTGATCGACTATCATCTCCTTCTCACCCAATTGACCCATGATAGATACAATAGATCCATTAAGTGGTATAGATCCTCACAGAGAGATTTTTATGTTTCTTTCTATATTTTTATCTAGCAGAGGTACTGATGCCTCTAAATCTGCTTCTAGAGGTACTAATGCCTCTAGCTTTGCTGGTGGAGGTATTGATGCATTTGGATCTGGTGGTGGACCAACTAGCTCATAACGATTATTGAGTACATGTATATATTTGAATTTTATATTTGTCTCGAGTTATATATTTGACATATATTATGATTTCAATATTATTATTCATAAATATTATGTTTGTTTCATATCTCATTGATGTTGATGTAGATGTGTATCATGTTGTTTCTGTTCATGTATATTTATGAATTATTCATGTTAGGTTGATGTTGTTTCATTTATAAAATGAATTGCATAGCATGTTGATGTTGATGTATATCATGTTGATGGCGTTCATGTATATATATGTCTTTTCATGTTATTGGTGATTGTTGTTTCATTTATAAAATGTTTATTTGGACAAAATTAAATTTCTTATTTAAATAGTCTAATGAAATTTATATAATAAATTAAATTTATTTAAAATGAACCTTCGCCTCTCAGGAATTCACTGAAAATTCCATCTCCTCGGTAGTACATCAAATCATTCACTAAAATTTGTTTTATTAGTGTCTAGTTAGATAATGAACAATTTTGTAAAGACTTGTTTCCTTCGAGGGGTTTGTAGTGTTTCATTACAGAGTTAAAAATCTGTAAAGCTTGATAGGAACTGTAGACTTTAGTGGTTTGGGATAGAGAATCAAAGGCTCATAAATGTAAGAGAACAGAACCAAAATAGGATTATAGGATCAAACGTAAGCCAATATCACACTGTTAGCTGGTGAGGTGTCCAAAACTTGAAGATCGAATGGATTTGAGACTTCGAACGAGACAATAGAGATGGTTCTTGATATATGATAAACACAACGACTGTAAATTTTAGCTATTAACTAAGTACAGATATTTTGGGATGGCTTGAAATGAAGCAATTAGTGTCCAACTCCTCTGCATTATCACCTTTATATGCACTCGAAAAAAATTAACCTTGTATAGAATTCAATGGGACTCGAACTCAGGTTATGGCCCATCCATTTCTTCCAATTCATGCATGCAATAAACGACATTGTTGGGCATGTGATTACTCATATAAAACTGGCTAGTGAGGTGAGTGGGAAGCTTTCTTCAGGCAATTTCTCATTAAAGAAAGAATTTTCATATTATGAGCCATTTTGGAATGATTAAATAATGCAATGGGAAATACTATACATAGAGAACCTTGCCACTTTAACCTCGACATGATATCTCTGAGATGGTGGGGTATTTTGGTAGAGTGAAATAAACAAAGGATATGATTTAAATACCTACCAGTAGTCATGAGAAGGAAAATTCAGAAGACAATGAATTACAAGGTGAAAGGGTGGAAAGGAGATAAGTCAAGGTGGTGTTAACATGATGCTAGCTCAGGGGTAACACATAAAAAATGTGTATCTAATTCAGATTGTGGAGACATGGAAATGAAAGTTCAAGGAAAATCCAACAAACCATGCATTAGTTAGTATTGTGAAATTTAAAATTCCGCTAAAGTTACATATCTTCCAGTTTCCCAACTAAGATTCGGCCTCTAATTACTTCCAAAAAATAGGTGCTATGTGCTCAGTGATAGATAAATCCACATAAAACTCAACGAGTGCATCAAAGGGTTGAGTTTCAAATGAAAAACTTACAAGAGTGAAATGCCAGAGTTGTGAGGGTGAAGTTACTGGAAAGGGGAATACCATAGTGCATGCATGTGAGTTCAAGGTACGTCCTATCTTCCATAACTATAAAGGTTTGCATGGCAGGTAAAGGACCCAAAGGCATGAGAGTAGTAAATGAAGGAATGAGTCACTCTGAAGGACAGGAGTTTAAAAAACTCTAGGCCAAGAGTTTGAACTAATCACACTGCTGTATTTTGAAAAAAACTCTCATCCGAGAGTTTGAACTAAACTCTCAACTCAGAGTTTGGAAGATATTTTCTCGGCTGAGAGTTCGCGGTCAACAAAACCTGCGAAAATCTCCTGCATCTTTTCGAAACTTGCAACTTCAGCAAGGCCAAACCCCTATTTTAAAGATTATTTGTCAGACTTGGTACCAATGGATTCATCTATGAATCTAGTTTTCGATGATATAAGAATTGTTTCATTTCATTTTGAATTTCTATTTATTAATATTTTTTTTCTAAACTTTATCCCTTAAAATTTTTATTGTTCTGAAAACCACCTGAAAAGAAAATTCAATATCATAACAAAGACAATACCAAAAAAAATGAATTCTTCACAAAGATATTCCTTGCCCTCTCCTCTTCAAAAGGTATTTTTAGTTTTTTCAGTAAGAGTCACACTAAAAACAAAATTGAAGGTCACCAACATGCATTGATAAGGCACCCTTTTTTGAATATATGTTATTTTGATCAATAATAAAAAATAGTTCTCAAGTCTAAAAAACCTCAAAATATAGTCCATGCACAAGTATAGTGTGTGTGTATTATGAACATACATTGTTTTCCCTAAAATGAATAACCATCTCTCAAAAAACCGGAGGCCACGCGGGTCACTCATTATCCATACCTAAAATTTTCAATTATATGTTGTTGGTTGCCTCCAAATTTGTCCCGCGATATGTCCATAATTTTTTTTTTTTAAATATTAGTACATAGCTAATTCAATTCTCTAAAACATTTGTGTTTAATTCAAGGTGAAATTCCTAAGGGAGATATGGGTTTCAAGGGGTCGAAGATGAAAAACATAAAATTTTGCAATTTTTTTGTCAAAAAAACAAGCAAAAGTGTTACCCAACTTCATGTTTTTACACCTTAGTGCTCTACAAGACAGTGCATGTACACATGCATGGAAGTTTCGGTGCGTTGTGACACAATGAGTGTATCCCAAGAGCAATTATCTCGTGTCAATGTTGTGTCATGTAGGAGAGTTTTTGACAAGTGTGATATGTCGTCAAGGTGAAGTCTTTAGAGGATGTGATACATTGCGAGGATGTCGAGTTGTGATACATTGCGAGGATGAATCCTAGAAAGGTTGTGATACACTGCATCATGGAGAACTAGTGCTCCATGCGATACATATTGCATCACAAGAAGTTAGTCTTTCATGCGATACAATTGAGTGATTAGCCAAGAAAAATGACAAGAAGCAAACACTTAGTTCAAAACAAGCGGGTTCAAAAGCATGGTAACATATATATGATTCAAAGTTACAAGTAGAGTAAAGAAAAAGCATGTATTCCATAGTGATAATGAGATATGAGTGACAAATTAGACAATTGTTATGAAGGTGAGTCATGCAACCAAGGATATTATTAGCAAGTAAAGAGATTAGAGATAAAGATTCAAGGGTCCCCATGAATTTTCTTCCAAGGAATAAAATTATGGGGTGTTATTTCTTGCTCAATAGATTATTTCATCTCAATCATCTCTCTTATTCCAATTCTATTTCTAGCCTTTAATATCTTTCTCTTAGTATTGAATAAGAAAATTGGGAAATGAAGAAGCAAAGTTGAAAATTAGGAAATGTTAGACAAGAAGATAAATTTAATAGTTAAAGTTTGGCATGAAATTATCCAAAGATATCCCTTTCATTGTGTAAAGGAGTCATTCTTATAGGATTAGGGTTCTCCCTTAGGGTTTTAGGTGAAGAATATATCAATTGTCTATAAAAATCCTATTTATTTCATGCCTTGGGTGCACCATTAGTAATCGAAGTTAACTTAATCAATGCATGTGTTCTTGCTAATCAAGTTTGACCCTATCAAATATATATTGGTGGGTATAAACTTGATTTCAATGTGGTTGATGAGCATGGTAATGACCTTATTTTCCCATCATATTTTCCTTTATATGATCATTTAAACCTTTCTTTTCCTATTTCCAATCAATTTCACATGTTTTACCCTTTTCCAAAATGCCACTCATTCATGATTGGAATTTTGGTTAAATGGATGGTTTTTGTTTAAGGATAGATCAAAATGCATGATCTGTATGTTGGAAATGGTTAGCATGTTTTGTTACATTTTTAGGATGGAGCTGCTTATATTTCAATCATCGACCATATATGGATGAGTTTATCATCAACATAGGGATGAATTGCTGCAAAGTTCTATCTAGACTTTGATGACATTATTACCCACTAAAGAGTCACCTACCAAACCACATAAAATATGGGGAATTAATTTGTTTGAGTATTTTGAGGATGTGTACACCCGGTTTTCCTCAAAATTCAGTGTTGAATGCGATTCAAAGGAACTAAATGTAGAAAGTGGTTAACTTTAGTGACTGTTATATCGTTAACCTATTTTCAAGGAAGGAATTGTTCCACTTTTTCCTCTTTTTGTTAGGAATGTGCTTTTAGAAGGATAATTAGTTATATTTCCTAAAGATGGCTAGTTGCCTAAGACTAGTTTATGAAGACCGCGATCCCATATCTAAGGATGATCAACATAATTTTTCCATTGATGGGAAGAATGATGATGGCATAGCATTCATTGATGCTTAGATTTCAAGGGAGATTCACTTTCATACAAGCATGATTGAGTGCCATCATAAATTCTAGGAAAAGTTGAAGAATCTATTTAATAAGATTAATGAAAGTCGAGTTATGCAGATTGAGAAAGAGTTGATCTCTCTAGGTCCTCTATCTTTTTAAAGAATTGAGGACTACTTGGATCATGTCAAGGAATTGGAATTGATGTTGGTGAATATGGAAAGATTTGATCTCTTTGGATCCTCTCTCTTTTGAAAGAATTGGTTACTACTTGGCTTATGTCAAGTAGTTACAATTGAAGTTGGGTGAATGTGGCAAGGAATTTATGAAGAAACATGGTCAACTCATTGAACTAATCCTCAAGAACCTGAAAACAACCTATGATGTATTTTATTCAACATTTCATGGAAGTCGGGCTTCAAGAAAATAAGATGGTAAGGACTACACCTTGTATTCTTTTCATGGATTGCTAGTTAGGGAATACAAGAAACTGCTTAATGAAGGTAAATTAGAGGTCAAGCATCAGTGCCATCTACTTAAGGGAAAAGGTAAAAAAAAAAGACAAAGAAAGAGGCCAACAATGCAACTAGTATAAGAGTCGAGTTTGCATTGACCATAATAGAAAGAAGAAGCATAATGATAAGACATTGACTAAGAAAGGTAGAAATAAGAATACTTGTCATTGTTGTGGGAAATTGGGAAACATGGAGAAGGATTTCTAGAAGAAGAATAGAAATCTAAAAGAGAGTTAAATAAGATTAAGAACCTTGAAGAAGACATGTTGACTGGACAATCAAGTTGATGCTTATTAGTCCCTCCATGCTCACATTGCATTGGGTGAGTGGATATTCAATTCTGGTTGCACACATCATATGGATTAAGATGCGTCTATCTTATCTTCCTTAAGTGAAGCTATATAAAAAAAAAATGTTTGTAGTATATGATTATGAACTTATTGTTGTTGGTTGTGGTGACATTTAAAGTTCAAATGGTGTGATCATCAATATTTATCATATACCCATGTTTACAATTAATTTATTGCTAGTACCTCAACTTACTTAGAATGGAAAAAGGTTGAATTCTAGCTAAATTGTTTGTTGTGAAAGATGTAAATAAAAATGGGGAATTTATTATTGAATGGTTCATTGATCCCAAAGATGGACCGTACAATTTCCATGACGTTCCCAAGAGAGATTCTATACTGACTGGACTCATATAGCTCGGACTAATGGCCGAAACAGATTTTGGCATGAATGACTCAGGCATCTAAATTTTTGAAGCTTGAAACTAATGGTTAAAATTAGCATGGTTATTGTACTACCTAAAATTGTTCCCCCCTAATGGAGTATGTGAAGGATGCGTGATTGGAAAGCATCACTAGTTTTCCTTTGAAATAGGGAAAGCATGGAAAGTGAAGACTTAGCTGGAACTTGTTTACAATGGAAAATTCATTGATTATTTTTATAGGTATAATTGGGTATATTTCTTGAAGAATAAGAGTAATGCATTTGAAAATTTCAAGGAATTTAGGGCTTTAGTTGAAAAGCAATGCATTTGACTTGTGAAATTCTTAAGATCAAACAATGGTGGGGAATATGTGAGCAAAGCATATGAAGAATATTTGTCACAACATGGTATCTCTTGGAAAATATTTGTACCTCACACACCTTAGTATAATGGAGATGCAGAAAGGAAAAATTAGACTTTTGTCAAAATAGCACAATATTTGCTTCAAGCCAAAGGTTTTCCAACTAGTTTCTTGGCATAAGCTATCTATTGTTCAAACTACTTGTTGAATCTTATTCTAACTAAAGTTGTCTCTAATATGACTCTATTGAGAAATGGAGTTGAAGGAAACCTTGAATTGGACACCTTAGAACATTTGAATGTATTGTGTGGGAACACATTTCAGATGATTCCGAAAAGAAATTAGATGCAAAAAGTCATGCTTGCGTCATGATGGGCCACTCTGAAGAATCGAAGCCATACAGATTGTTTGACCTAGTCAAAATACAAATCATTATTTGAAGAGATGTTATCTTTGATTAGAAGGCCTTAAGTATTAAAATGTTGAATTTCTCTTTTGGTTTGATGAAAAATGAGCTTTTGAAATGTGATAGAAACATTATTGACTAAATCCTATACCGAAGCATCGAATATACAATTGGCTCATATCCCTTCCTTAACTTGTAGTTGATCATAAATTATGGAATCAATTACCAACTTTAGAACCCTTGAACAGTATTCTAGTGAATTGGTTGATACCAGAATCTCTTCATTGCATAATACTTGTCTACCACAATGGGCTACTAAGACAATTGAAGCTATTAGAGTTGATGTAGGAGACATCAATGACTCAAGGAATACTACAAGTAAATACAACGTGGTAGTGTTTCTCTAATGGCACAATTCCTAGAGGTATGTAATATATATAAATATTCAAATGCACATGATGAACCTGAATGGGAGACTGTTATGGATGAAAAATTCCATTCCTCATTGAAAAATAAAAATTGAGATTTAGTTCCTCAACCACAAGGAAAGAATGTAGTGAAGTGTCGATGGGTCTACAAGACCAAATTCAGATCTCATGGTGATATTGAAAGACATAAATATCATTTGGTAGAAAAGGGTTTTTTCTTAGCAAGAAAACATCTACTACACTAAAACCTTTTCCCTAGATGCAATAATGAATTTTGTTTGAATGATTCTTTCACTTGCTCCTCAATATAGATGGGAGGTACAATGGATGGATGTCAAAAGTGTGTTTCTTCATGGATATCTAATTGAATAAAATGATATGAAGCAATCCCTTGGATTTGGGAAGGACGTCGTTCTTATTTTTCGACTGGAGAAATCCTTGTATGGTTTAAAATATGCCCTGTTGGAGCCTAGGTCGTAGCTGCGGTAAAGCTGCGAATTTTGGGGAAAACACAAGTATGAAAGGAAAGTGCTAATTTTGGAACAAGCACTAAGTTTTGGGCAAGAAGGAGACGGTGCGCAGTACGGTGCCAGATGGACAAGCTCAGTAAAGATTATGGACCGGAAATCGCGGAGCTCGCGCGCACGTCATCGAAGAAAGAAGGTGGCTCAGCTACCATAATAAATAAGGCGATGGAGTAGAGGGCTCAACTACCCTCATTTAAAGGCTAAGTACAGAAGTTATGGTTGCTCGGATCAAGGAGGAGCAACGGACCAGAGCATTGAAGGCGAAGGACGATCGCCCATACCCACAATCTGCGCCGGAATTCATGGAGCCTGCAGGAAGCGGCGACATGACTGCAAGCGGCGCCTACAGTACACCTAGCCATGTGCGTGGTTAGGGTTTTTGGGAATCACTGTTGGGAAAGGCCCACAGTTTTGTAAAGGTGCGACCGCCATGGCCACCTATATATATGAACAATTGTAATGGATAAAAGAGAGCTAGAGTAAGTTGGATGTTAGATAGAGAGAAAGTTAGCAAGTAAGAGTTAGACACTCTTGAGGATAGATCATGTGTTGATTGTCCTTTGGTATGTTTCTACTGTGTGTAGAACTAGAGTAGAATCGGATAGCCGAGGAGCTAATCCCTGAGTTGCCAGACAGTCTGTGTGACGTCTGCGCCTTTGTAATCTCTATAGAGAAGAGACTAGTGAAGAGAAGGGCTCCCAGCTGTGTGCGTGGAGTTTCCTGTAAAGATCTAAGGCTGCAGCTGTGTGCGCAGCATATTGTATAACTCTATGGTTTTCTGGTTAATATAAGCTCCCGTGGACGTGGTTTTCCTTGAGGAGATGAGTTTCACATATATCTTCTTGTTATAATGTTTGCGTGAATGATAACTATTTAGAGTTCATTATCTGTGTATGCAAGACTCCTGTATTATCTTTGTGACTGTTTGAGCGAGTTGGAAAGGTCCCTTGATAGCTATAAGTGTTAAGTACCGAAGAAGTAGTAACGCGCGGTCGCTGCTGCGAGAGAAGACTGCGTTACTGCGCTGGATGTGAAGGGCGAGGAAGTATTTAGCGCGTCGACGCAAGGAATAGTTGCCTTCTGCGCTAGAGAGGAGAAACTGCGCAGTAGGCCTGCCGAGGAAGGAATCCGCGCAGCTGCGCCGAGCGGCCTGCGGGAAAGTCCGACCGCCGATATCTGAGGAACCATTCAAGGAAGAGCAATCTCCGCGTCACCCAGGTTAAGGAAACCTTATTCCTTAACCCCCCCCATAGCCACTTCGGGTGAGACCTCGAGCTGCTGTGCAGCTCGTTGCCGAGAGGGCCAGTGCGCCAAGGGGTTTTGTTGCTGCGCTTCATTAAAACCCGGGTCTGCCCAAGAAAGCAGCCAACAAATGGTTCCGTTGCCTTGTGACTTATTTCAGAGATGCGCGAGGTAGCAGTCAACAAATGGTTCCGTTGCCTTGTGACTTATTTCAGAGACGCGCGAGGTAGCAGTCAACAAATGGTTTCGTTGCCTTGTGAACAAATGGTTCCGTTGCCTTGTGACTTATTACTGTGAGTTGTTATTTCGGCGACGTGTGAGATACTGTTGCGGCCAACAAATGGTTCCGTTGCCGCGCGAGCGAGACTTCTTATTTCAGTAATGAGCGAGATTGACGCGCAACCTAGAGAAAGAAAGGAGCCAACAAATGGTTCCGTTGCCTAGTGACCTTGTTATTGTGAGACTTGTTATTTAGCCGACGCGCGAAGATCAAGGAGAACAAATGGTTCTGTTGCTTTGAACCCTGTTGTTGAGCCAACAAATGATTCCGTTGTCTTGCGACTTGCTGTTGTGAGACTTATTATTTCCAAGACATCTGAGATTGTTGCTGAAGCCAGCAAAAGGTTCTGTTACACTGAGACTTGCGCAGTTGACAAATGTGTTACTGGAATCCTACAGCTAAAGAAATTGGAGACTGGTTTGATTTAAAGGCTAAAGAGTTCGCTGAACAAGAAAATAGAAGTTCTACGCTCCAAACAGAAGACTGGTTACAGAAGTATATTTACACTGACCTTCACGAAATTTTCTTTGTTACCTTTGCACTGGAGTTACACGCTTGGATAGCCAAGTTAGCAGATTCTAGGCCTACTGTGCATATTGATCGACCCGTCGCTTGGACGCCTGAGCTAGTCAGTATTGTGAAGCGGATAGACAATCCTGTGTCCCGCGCAGTAGACTTTTGGTTGAATAGTCTATTGAAAGGTTTCATCACCGAGTTTGCAGTAGATACAAGAAAAAGTTTTAGTGAAGCTGAGAGGAATTTCTTCCAAGTACACAGAGGTAAGTTCTTAAATTCTTTGAACTTATGGATTAAAATGCTTCTGTATGAAAAAGGAAAGCTATGTATTACTTCTGATGAATAGCATAGACAAGTAATGTCCGTAGATTCTGATAGCGATCCTGAACTTATTGGTTGCACTCGTAGTGGAAAACGGTATAAAGTAGGCCTTGACCAACATTCTTCTGAGTCTAGCCCAGACAATAGTCAAGTCCCTGGACCAAGCCATATAGAAAGACAAGAGAGTGCTCATATCCCTTATTACCCTTTTACACCGCAAAATCCAGACAAAGCTCAGTATAACCCCGCAGTAACACCTTCTAGTAGCCCACACGGTACTTCCAGTACCTCTGTACCACCTTTAGTTAACCAGCCCAGAAGCACTGCTACAGCAGCCTCACCTCAACCTAACACAAGAAGGATGGGTGATGACATGAAGCTACCAACTTTTAGAGGAACAGGGATAGAAGACCCTGAGCAGCACTGGTTCTTATGTGAAGCTATTTGGACAATTAAGCAAATTAATGATGATGCTGTTAAACTGGTTCAGTTAGCAACCACACTAAGAGAAAGAGCCTTGACTTGGTTCATGAAATACTCAGCAGCACAGAATAGAACGCTTGCTGAGGTAAGAAATGCTATGATTAGAGAATTTAAGAAACCTAAATCAGAATCACAGTGTATAACAGAGCTTAAATACATCAAACAGTTACCTACAGAATCAGTATGGGACTTTGACCAGAAGTTCAAAGCCTTGATAGATCAAGTAAGCTTCGAGTTTGCACCACAGCAGCATAAAGAATGGTTCATTGCTGCGCTGCTTCCACACATTAGACTTCCTCTTATGCAACAGAATCTCAATACTCAGGAACAAGCTCTAGAGATGGCTATGAAACTAGAAGCTTCGCCTATTGCGGGAACAAGCAACGATGTTGCGCATTTACAGAACCAATTAGCAAACTTAACCTTGCAAGTGCATGATATTAAGAAAGGCAAGGAGATTAAGGAAGAAATTTGGTGTACAAAATGTAAAGCCCAAGGTCATTCAAAGGACCATTGTCCCGTTTTTATAGACTATATTGCAACTGGAGCACCTAACCCTTTACCACAGGCACAAGGGCCTTGGTGTGAAATCTGTAGAACTAGAGGTCATAGACCACAAGAATGCCACTTACTTCAGAAATATGTACAAACTCCAAAGAATCTATATTGTAATTTCTGTAAATCAGTAGGTCATGATGAGAACAATTGTAGAGCATATGATCTTATGATAGAAAGGAAGCATGATGTTTATAGGGTACAAGCAGAGACACCAGAACCCACAGCAGGTCCACCTTATGACCAAACTCGGGACGCCCGAGCAGGAAATTACAGGGGACGCGGACGCACAACAAATTTTGGTCGTGGAAGAGGACAGATCACTTGTTATAATTGCGGAACACAAGGTCATTTTGCCAGGGATTGCCAAAATCCTACAACCCTCTGCAGGTATTGTAAATCTTCTGACCATATCATTGAAGAATGCCCTCAGTTACAGGCTAAGATGCAACCAAAGACCCCACAGGTCAATCAAAATATTCAGTTGATTGCAGCAGAAAAAAGAGAACCAGACCCTACAGTTAATATAGTGACACGCAGTGGAGCAACCACTGGTGCGCAAGAGATGGGAACGGGAAAGCAAGCGACGCAATGGGTGCGCCGCGCTAATATTAAACCAGCCCCACTTAACCTGCAGAAGCAAAAAGAAGCATTCAAGCAAGCTCAAGAGTATTTCTCAGATCCGAGAACTTCAAGTTCTGTCGCAATCCCGCAGAACAATATTAGATCGCAAGTGCTAAGACAAGACAACCTGGTACAAGAACAGGCCACTACAGCTGGAAGGCCTGACGACGAGCATGCACTAGGCAGTGTTCATGCGTTCCTGCGACAATGTTTAAAATTGTTGCGCAATGAAAAGGCAACTCTAGAACTCCAACACCTGTTGGATCAGTGCCAACAGTCTGCTTCGATGAACACACCGCAGTGTGCTGTTCACCAGATTAGGAGTCACATTAGAACTGGAAAAGAGATGAGGCTTACAGCGCAGATTGGAGCATTTGAAATGGATGAAGTCATGTTAGATTTGGGCTCCGAAGCCAATGTTCTCACTATGCAGACATGGGAACAGATGGGAAGCCCTCGGCTTACGAGATCCCCTATCCAGCTAAGACTCGCAAATCAGCAACGAGTCTCTCCATTGGGCAGATTACCCAATGTACCTATTGATATTGAAGGAGTTAGAAGTTCTGCAGATTTTGAGGTAATCAAAATCATGGACGATAGTAGACCATACCCAACACTTTTAGGAATAGACTGGGCATTAGACAATTTGGCTGTCATTAATTTGAAGAAAAGACAGATGACCTTTGAGGATGACCAGATTAGGGTCATCGCACCACTTGATCCTATTCAAGGACCAAGGTATATAGAACCCATTCGCGCAGAAGAGGAAGCGCGCCACATGGAAAGTTTGTACCAAATGACTACTAACCACAGTGACTATGTCAACCCCACAGCAGACGGCCATCTCAGCTGGCGATGCGATAGCTCGTGCACATCAGACTCAGATACAGGATTGGAAAACTGGCAGAATCGTTTACATGAGGTTTCTGCAAGACGTTGCGCAATGATGACTAAATCCATTCGATGGATTGGCACAGAATTAACTGACACTCCAATTTTTGATGGTCTAACCGAAGTAACTAAATTCATACAGGAATATGAACAAAAGCTTCCAGAACCGCAGCGCATACAGGCACTAGATATAGCATTGCGCGCTACACCCGCAAGATGGTGGGCTGCGCATAAGGAGAATATTCACACATGGCAAGACTGTCGCAGATTGATACTGCGCAGATTCCAGGACACTACAGCAGAAGTGTCGCGCAAATATGAGGGACAGAGTGACCCTAGGTCACACATTGAAGCATGCATTCAGCAATGGTCAGATATTCCGCCAGATGAATGGGTTCACCTATTCATCCACACATTGGATACAGTTCCAAGGAACTGGTATACTGAAACAGAATTGCGGAAAGACACTTTCACGTGGCCTCTTATGATAGAAAGTTTTCAACTTACCTTCAGCTTTGAATCAGAGCATCCAAGTATTGATCAGGCTCTGAAGTGTATTAAAAAGAAGATATTTGAAGAATGCCCGTTATCAGAATATTCCCAACCAGATTGGGCTGTCCAGATAGAACATGCCCTGGAATGCTATAACTTCACCGCTGAAGAGGAGGAGGACGATCCTCGCAACATCAACATCCCAGAATCAGAAGGGACGCGCAATATTAAAGGTCCTGAGCTTGACATCCCTGCCATCACAGAACACATCAAGCTCAAGAAGATTAACATTGGTACAGAAGCTGAACCAAAGTTTGCTTCTATAGGAGATTATTGGGATGATGAAACTGTTGGACATATTTCAGAATTATTACGTGACTACCAGGATATCTTTCCCACCAAGTTCACAGAAATGAAAGGCATCCTAGGAGACTTAGGAGTGATGCGCATACCTCTGAAAGCAGACGCCAAGCCAGTAAAGCAGCGCCCATACAGGTTGAACCCGCGTTATAAAGAAAAAGTCAAAGAAGAAATTGATAAGATGCTTGCAGCAGGTATTATTGAGCCAGTAGAGGAAAGCGATTGGATTATTCCTATGGTGGTCCAAGAAAAGAAAACGAAAGGTGAAATAAGAATCTGTGTCGACTTGCGCAAACTCAATGATGCATCAGCGCACGATCCATTTCCCACTCCTTTCACAGATGAAGTACTTGATAATGTTGGAGGACAAGAGGCTTACTCCTTCACTGATGGTTTCTCGGGATATCATCAGATCAGAATCCATCCGGACGACCGCCACAAGACTACTTTTGCAACTGAATGGGGCTCATTCCAGTATACGGTAATGCCCTTTGGTCTTAAAAACGCACCTGCTATCTTCTCTAGAGTTGTTGTTGCTGTTTTCAAAGAATTCATTCACAAGTTTCTAGAAGTCTATTTTGATGACTGGACTGTATTTGGCCTATTAAAGAACCATATTGCAAATCTGCGCATGATGTTAGAAAAATGTAGACAGCATCAGATTTCCCTTAACTTGAAAAAATGTATATTCTGTGCGCCCTTTGGTATTTTGTTGGGACATATTGTATGCAGACAAGGACTCCTGATGGATCCTGCGAAGGTTGCCATCATTGCTAATTTACCTGCGCCCAACTCAGTTAAACAATTGCGCACTACATTGGGACATACAGGTTACTACAGAAAATTCATCAAGGGTTATGCAAAGATCACAGCACCTATGGAGAGATTGCTGAAAAAGGATTCGAAGTTCCAATGGACAGAGGAATGCCAACAAAGCTTGGACACACTTAAAGAAAAGATGATCACAGCGCCTATTCTAGTTTTCCCGGACTGGGGAAAACCTTTTCATGTTCATGTTGATGCTTCTTCTATAGCATTGGGGGTTGTGCTTACACAGTCTGGAGAAGGAAGTATTGATCACCCGATTGCTTACTCCAGCAGAAAGCTATCTACAGCTGAGAAGAACTACACCACTACAGAAAGGGAAGGATTAACTATGGTGTATGCCCTACAGAAATTCAGACACTACCTGTTAGGAGCTCACTTTAAAATGTATACTGACCATTCTGCTCTGAAATATTTGGTCAATAAACCAGTGTTAGGAGGAAGAATTTGCAGATGGCTACTGCTCTTTCAAGAGTATGATTTCGAGGTTATTGTAAAGCCAGGCAGATTGAATGCAGGGCCTGACCATCTATCCAGGATAGAGTCAGGAGAGGAACCTACAAGTCTGGAGGACAATCTGCCTGACGCACAGTTGTTTTCTATTCAAGCAGCAGACGAATATTATTCTGATATTCTTGAGTTTCTCACTACCGGACAAGCACCAGCTGAGCTTACAATCCAGCAGAAAAAGCAACTTGTTGTTAGAGCCGCAGACTTCACTTTGATAGCAGGCCAGCTGTATAAGTTAGGCCCTTTTCAGGTGATAAAAATAACAGATGGAGGCGCAGTTCAGCTTGCAAAGCTGGATGGAGAATTACTACCTACAATGATCAACGGGAGTCGGCTCAAGCTTTATCGCGACGGCCACTCCGCTCTGTCGACCTAATATTTTGCTGAAAGAGATGCAGATGCCCAGTGTAGTTGAAAGAGGCACCGCATTCAGTCTACACGGAAGTTGCGAGACACCCAGTCTCCGGCTTCCTGCGCAGTTCCTAGAAACATCCGCGCATGCCTAAAGTTTGGTTGGAGCGAACATAGTTGCACTCTTGTGAAGCTTCTCCCCGGACCGTTGAACTATCGCTCTTGCGGAGTTCCCTTTGATAATTTGCCGCTTGAAAAAGTTTTGTTGTGGACCCCTAAAGGCACAGTTTCCTAAGTTGAAATGACCCGCCGAAAATTTGAATTACAGCAGTTATGAAGCCGCGTCTGAATAAATGAAGGATAAGTCCGCTATTTAAGTCTAGCTGTTCTGACGGATTCGGCTTAATCTCCGAAAGATTTGCATTTAACTCTGGCGCCGAAAGCATTAGCTTCTCCCGGAAGGCTGTCAGAACCCGTCAATCACACTAAATGCACCGCTACGGCAAGGAGGATAGCGTGTTGTCAACTCATCTATAGCCGCCTATAGCTACGTTATCCCACTTGGTCGCATTTACTCACCTCTGGCTATAAATACCTCACACTTCTATAATTTTTGGGTTACTTTCCTCGAGTTGCTATCTTGTTTACGAATCCAAGTTATTGTTTTCAGAGCCGAGTTGTGCAGAGTATTTTCCCTTGTTTTCAGCGTCCATATCCTACGAAGGTCCGCCATTTGCTGTCCAAAGTTTTTGTTCCCTACATAGATTCACGACGGAGAACCTGTCAACTAAAGAAGTTGTTCGTCAATTCCTGCGCCGAGGATTAGATTTCGGCATGACTACTCCAGTCACAGCTTCGACTTATGTTGTAATGTCCCTTATTTGGAATTTTATTAAAATGGCAATTTTCCACTTTTTTTCCCTTGTTCGACCTTTGACTAGTTTTGATCTCTAGGTCCCAAATTTGCCCCAAATGATCCCAAATCTTCTGAGAAGGTATATGAATGATATTAGAACATAAATATGTGTTTCAGGGATGCCTTTGGACCTTTAAAATACTTCTGCAAATCCTCTTTCAATTCTGATCAATGTAGGTAACTTTACTAGTGATTTTCCTTTGACTAGTATTGGTCTCTAGGTCTCAAATTGACTCCAAATGCCTTCAAATCTTCAAGGAAGGTGTATGAATGATATTAGAACTTGAATATGATGTTTATGGATGACATATGGCCACCAAAAGACCTCTGCAAACTCTCTTAATATTCTGGACCAATTATGCAATTTTACTAGTAATTTGGGGTTCAAATCCCCCTGGGGTAAACAATGAAAATGGCTTCCCAAATGCCTCCAAACCCACTCAAATTTATGAACAGAGGTATGTAATGTGTTAAGTATGTTATTAAAGTCTCATATGCACCATTAATGGATTATTACAACTGTTCTCACCCTCTCCCATTCGACTGCAAAAATCCCCAATTCGACCCTTGGGGAAATGTCACTATTTCACCTCCCAATGCAACTAAATTGAGTAAAAATGCTTCAAATGCTCAAGTACAGTACATGAAACTTGTAGAAGACATCCATGGCAGTATATTTATCACAAATATATCAGAGAATCATCCATTCATTCGAAATCATCATCAACACATTGGCTCACAACAAGGTAGTGGGGAAATGGCATTGTTCTTCCATTAAAAATGAGATTTATACATTTCTACTTGGAATTTCGACCTGAAACTTTTTGGAGATGAAGAACAGAGTATTTACTTCATATTACAAAAGAAATGGGGCATTAAAAGCTTCCCCAAAGAGTACAATAGCTCACCAAAAACGCCCTCCCTCAAGGATCAAGAATATGCCATCAAAAATGGAAATGGTTGAAGGAGTGAGCTGCAATAGAAGAAACCATGAGCTGCCCTGTAGCTTACACCTGCAAATAAAGACTCCATTAAAGCTCCAAATGAAAGGTCTGAATGGCCTTTCCAATTACCAACTTGGATGGGAATCTTTCACCCTCGAAATTGGCTAAGGCAAGAAACTAGTCATCCACTAGCTCTCCCTCTTCACAAATGCAATTGCAAATTCTACAAATGATCAAAAGCTGGTTTCATTCTTTGTTATTGACATTTATAAAGTTCTAATGGCCTCCATGGGTCGAATTCCTTCCAAGAGACTCATGCCAACTCAAGTTGGGAAGAGATTCCAAAGAATGCCACTTGTACAACAATTCCTAGTCTCCCACTTCCACCAAATCACATGTGGAAGCATCTTAGCTGCCCTAACACCCTTGAGCGCCCTCTTGGAGTCTATTTTTAGCCCTGACATGTCATATATGTCATATGTCAGCCTTCAGGTCTGATTTGTGTCATAGGTGTCATAGCATCTTCATCATTGTTGTCATAGAGCTAGGGAATCTAGCCCAAGTGTCTCACTAGCTCCAAATTGCCTCTTCCTCTTCCATGGGAGTTACTCTTCCTCTATATTTCGACCTTGGATGAGTTATGCCATGAATAATACCTTTTGGACTTCCCCAAGTATGTTACCATTCACCTTGAATTCGAATTGGTGAGAGAATGATGCCAAATGTAGTGGGGAAATCTAGCCATATGTGGGTCCCACTTCCTCCATGTGTCTTCATGATGAAATGACACTTTGATTTTCACTTGTATATATTTATTTAGCTCCTTTATTAAATATTTATGCCATTCTAATGTTCAAACATCATTTATTATCCCCATTATTCCAAATCCCAAAGCTTCCACCCCAAACCTAGGAAACTAGTAATTTTCCTCCTTGGCAATTATTTGACCCTTAACATCAACTTTGCAAACTCTAATGAATATGGCTAATGTGATTAGGCCATTGTGACCCAATTCCAAATTTGGGACATGACAAATCCTCCCTTCCCAATATTGCTTGTCCTCAAGCAATTTCAAACATGGGTGTTGAAGAACCTGCTTTCTGTATAATTCTTTGAAGTTGCCATTGAATTGCCAAACCTTGAGTCTTTGAGTTTCCATGAATATTTTAGAGAGGAACCAACATGCTTGCTGCTGCACTACTCTGATAAAAATCACTTTATTAAGTGGGGAAATCCATCTCCCATACTGCTTGTTTCCCCAAAAAATTTGAAACCAATGAGATAAAAATTATTCCAGGGTCCCATTGCTTGTATTGCACCCGAACAATTAAGAGTGCTCTCCAACCCATACCATCATATAAGAGGATTCCTGGATCCCATTTTCTTGTATGCATTCTTCCAAACATCATGAGTACAAAATATATATCATCAAAGTACATAACTACATAATGAAAATTAATATCAAGGAGGTGCTTCATCAAAGAATCATGAAAGTGCTTATACCTCCAAGCAAGTAGACCACCGTTTTCCAAGTGCATACAAGCTTCAAG
The DNA here is from genome assembly GCA_027924585.1 of Larix kaempferi. Lineage (NCBI taxonomy): Eukaryota > Viridiplantae > Streptophyta > Pinopsida > Pinales > Pinaceae > Larix > Larix kaempferi. The sequence goes on from BSBM01000502.1 coordinate 20,837,764, forward strand.
TGACCAATCAAATCTGCTCCAATGACATAGGTGAGGATCCCATGTCCTATAAAGCTGCTCCAAAAGGATGTGATATGCATCAAAATATTCAGCCATGTATTCTTTCATCCAAGAAGTGAATGAAGAATCTCCACTAAAATCTGAACCAAATAATGAGCAGAAAAAACAAGGAGACTTCAAATGACTCAAAGAAGTCTCACCCATACATCCCTGAATGTGATTATCATAAAAATATAACAAAGTATGTGGCTTCCAACAAAAATGTTCTCCAATCATAAATCTATTCACCCAAGTGTTGGATGAAGTTCCTCCAACATCAAATGAATCAAGTGTTGAGCAAGAAAAACCATGAGTCTTCAAGTGACTCAAATGCATATCATAGGTGCATCCATGTAGATGTGCATCATCATAAAGTAATAAAGTATCCTGCTGCAAATGTGAATAAGAATGTGCTCCAACCATATCATACTCCTCATGTGGCACCATCAAAAAGAACCCTTTCACCCATACTTCATTGAGACTAATGTTGCAAAACATGGAATTGTAGGATGTAGGAGAATGAACCAAATCACCCAAATGATCAAAAAGTACAGAAGTTTCATCATGGGGAGGATCCATATGGGTAGTATCATGCAGCTCCTTCAAAAGTGTGAACTCTTTGTCATAGTTTGGTTCCAATGTAGATGAATCATGCTCTTCTTTAAAAATTGCACAACCTTCATCAAGAGGCAATTCAAATTCTTCTTCCACCACATCAAGTGTTTGGATCTCTTCAAGTTCATCTCCAAACACATCAAGAACATTCAAATTTTCACATTTCTCATGATCCACCATGTCATGAGAATCCTCCAAACAATCTACCATTTGACAATCTGAAACATAGGAGGAAAAACAAGTATCTTGCAACTTTTCAAGAAGTTGCTCATTTTGAATTGTGAGCTTATGAATATCCTCATTATTCTTCAAGTATGAATCATGTAACAATTCATTAAGCTCAAACAAATGGTTTCTATCAAAAAGCAAAGACATGAAATTACCTTTGATGTGGCACATTGCTCTTTGAATCTTCTCCATATCTTCAAGGAAGGATGTTTCCTCCAATGAAGTAGCTCTCCAACAAGAATTTGACACCAATGCTTGAGTCTCATGGAGAATGCTGAGGGACTCTTGGATATTATTTTCATTCATCTTTAAGGACCCTTCAAGAAAATGAGGCTCTTGCAAATGAACCTCCTCATCTTCTTCAATTTTGCTTGGACCAACTTCATGAAGCTCAAGTGGTGATGGGGAAGTTGATCTTGGTTCTTCTTCAACCGCTACAAGGTCTTCATTATCATGCTTAATGAAACTTGTACTTGTAGAAACACTTTCAAACGTGATCTCTATGTCACCAACATAGAGGTGTGAGCACCCATCAGTAGGTACTCCTTCATAGTTTAAGCATCCATCAGTAGATGCTCTTTGGTTCATGTCTAAGCTAGAAGGTGTCTCGAAATGATCTTCCATATTTTCAATAGAATCTTCTTCATGATCTTGTGATGTCTCTTCCTTTTGCTCCTTCAAGCAAGCTGATGCATTTTGCCCCTTGGTTTCCTTAAAATCAATAATTTTTTCCACAAGTTCGATAGAAAACAATTCGAATCCTTCCTTAATTTGCTTGGTCATATCTTCGAATATTGTTTTCATAATTTTTATATGCTCCTCACCATCATATGAGGCTCCCTTTTCATCCCTAGTCATAGTTTCCTCAAAAAATTTGCTCTTCTTCTCCTACTTTTTTTTTTCTTCAACAAAAGCACTTTTGGTTTCAATATCTAATGGTGGTACCTGAATTATTGTCCTCATGAATATTATACCACATCAGGTGCCAAGATCATGCTCTGATACCACTGTAATGTCCCTTATTTGGAATTTTATTAAAATGGCAATTTTCCACTTTTTTTCCCTTGTTCGACCTTTGACTAGTTTTGATCTCTAGGTCCCAAATTTGCCCCAAATGATCCCAAATCTTCTGAGAAGGTATATGAATGATATTAGAACATAAATATGTGTTTCAGGGATGCCTTTGGACCTTTAAAATACTTCTGCAAATCCTCTTTCAATTCTGATCAATGTAGGTAACTTTACTAGTGATTTTCCTTTGACTAGTATTGGTCTCTAGGTCTCAAATTGACTCCAAATGCCTTCAAATCTTCAAGGAAGGTGTATGAATGATATTAGAACTTGAATATGATGTTTATGGATGACATATGGCCACCAAAAGACCTCTGCAAACTCTCTTAATATTCTGGACCAATTATGCAATTTTACTAGTAATTTGGGGTTCAAATCCCCCTGGGGTAAACAATGAAAATGGCTTCCCAAATGCCTCCAAACCCACTCAAATTTATGAACAGAGGTATGTAATGTGTTAAGTATGTTATTAAAGTCTCATATGCACCATTAATGGATTATTACAACTGTTCTCACCCTCTCCCATTCGACTGCAAAAATCCCCAATTCGACCCTTGGGGAAATGTCACTATTTCACCTCCCAATGCAACTAAATTGAGTAAAAATGCTTCAAATGCTCAAGTACAGTACATGAAACTTGTAGAAGACATCCATGGCAGTATATTTATCACAAATATATCAGAGAATCATCCATTCATTCGAAATCATCATCAACACATTGGCTCACAACAAGGTAGTGGGGAAATGGCATTGTTCTTCCATTAAAAATGAGATTTATACATTTCTACTTGGAATTTCGACCTGAAACTTTTTGGAGATGAAGAACAGAGTATTTACTTCATATTACAAAAGAAATGGGGCATTAAAAGCTTCCCCAAAGAGTACAATAGCTCACCAAAAACGCCCTCCCTCAAGGATCAAGAATATGCCATCAAAAATGGAAATGGTTGAAGGAGTGAGCTGCAATAGAAGAAACCATGAGCTGCCCTGTAGCTTACACCTGCAAATAAAGACTCCATTAAAGCTCCAAATGAAAGGTCTGAATGGCCTTTCCAATTACCAACTTGGATGGGAATCTTTCACCCTCGAAATTGGCTAAGGCAAGAAACTAGTCATCCACTAGCTCTCCCTCTTCACAAATGCAATTGCAAATTCTACAAATGATCAAAAGCTGGTTTCATTCTTTGTTATTGACATTTATAAAGTTCTAATGGCCTCCATGGGTCGAATTCCTTCCAAGAGACTCATGCCAACTCAAGTTGGGAAGAGATTCCAAAGAATGCCACTTGTACAACAATTCCTAGTCTCCCACTTCCACCAAATCACATGTGGAAGCATCTTAGCTGCCCTAACACCCTTGAGCGCCCTCTTGGAGTCTATTTTTAGCCCTGACATGTCATATATGTCATATGTCAGCCTTCAGGTCTGATTTGTGTCATAGGTGTCATAGCATCTTCATCATTGTTGTCATAGAGCTAGGGAATCTAGCCCAAGTGTCTCACTAGCTCCAAATTGCCTCTTCCTCTTCCATGGGAGTTACTCTTCCTCTATATTTCGACCTTGGATGAGTTATGCCATGAATAATACCTTTTGGACTTCCCCAAGTATGTTACCATTCACCTTGAATTCGAATTGGTGAGAGAATGATGCCAAATGTAGTGGGGAAATCTAGCCATATGTGGGTCCCACTTCCTCCATGTGTCTTCATGATGAAATGACACTTTGATTTTCACTTGTATATATTTATTTAGCTCCTTTATTAAATATTTATGCCATTCTAATGTTCAAACATCATTTATTATCCCCATTATTCCAAATCCCAAAGCTTCCACCCCAAACCTAGGAAACTAGTAATTTTCCTCCTTGGCAATTATTTGACCCTTAACATCAACTTTGCAAACTCTAATGAATATGGCTAATGTGATTAGGCCATTGTGACCCAATTCCAAATTTGGGACATGACATATGTACATCCTGGTTATCAGGATCCCAGACAATCTCCGGCTACAAGAGCGTCGCCATCACAGCCAGAAGAACCTGTTCCAGAGCCGTTGGCGACCATGGCAAACTATATTCCGCCGCGTCCAGATGATGCACCAGAAGTACAGATCCCGAAGAATGCAAAGTATCCTATTCCGCTACCGCCACTACCGGCTAGTGTGCGGGTAGAAGGGCAACTGTTGGGAAACATTCCACTGGTCAAGTTCTCTGACTTCAACCTCGGAGACTATAAGACATACCCTCAGTTCCAGCCAGACCGATATCTGGATATAGTGCATAATCCCACCAGGAAGGTTGACGAGTTCATCCCGAAGGGATTTGCAGCAAATCTTGAGCGCCCTGGACTCTTGAATTTGTTGAAGCTACCGCACTTTGGGCGTAGCAATGAAGCGAACGCAGTCGTTAAAACACTGCTATCATGCGTTCATGGAGGTTACCTTTGGCTCGGGAGGCCAATTGATCTAAATGTTGATTTAATTCACCGCATTACTGGTCTATCTAAGGCTGGTAAGGATCCCAATATTCATCTTGCGGGAAAGGACAAGGACAGAAAATTGACTGCACAGGTGGTGCAGAAGTACAACTTAACAAGAGGAGGTCGGGCTTATGACCTCACTGCAGTAGAAGATGAGGTACTCCGATTTACAGGAAGTCTGCTTGCAGGCAGACTTCTCACAAAGTGCCGACCGAAGGAAGTTACTGGAGCTGTCGTGGAGCTCGCCATCGCAGCTGCGGAGGGAGAGCAGTACAACTGGTCTCTCTTTCTGCTCAATTCTTTTTTGGCTGATTGCCTGAATGTGCAGGACAATGCATCCCAATCATTCCATTTTTCATGGCTTCTAGTTTTATGCGCTCTCGTTGGGTGGAAGGAGCCCCCGAATACTCAGTTCCTTCCGCGCCGCGCAGGAGAGGTTGCCGGCATGCGCTACATCAACCTCTGGGATTCCCCTAATCCCGCGAAGCGCAAGATGAATCGCGCTGTCTTTTGTGAGTACTACTATCTCCTCCGAGATACTATTCAAGAAATCCCAAGGCTGAGCGAGGAGACAGCCACGTTATATGACGGGAAGTTGGCTTTTACAGCCGACTTACATCAACTTTACCTCCGCCCTTGCGGCATTTCAGATGAATGGGCGCTAGGCCTTTACAGAATGACCACCGAGGATGTTGAAGAAACCATCAAGTCTTGGTCGGATGAGTGGAGGGAGGCCGCCGATCTCGCATCCGTGCTGCCAACCGCCGCTACGAAAGAGAAGGATAAGGGCAAGGAAGCTCGTCAGCAGAGAAGTGACGAAGGATCCACAGAACCAGCCACCAAGAAGCAAAAAGTGTCGCATCCCACTGAGGCTATTCCCTCGGGGATCGACCAGTACATACATGAGCAATTTCGCGAGTTGCGCAATGCGCACGCTCACATCAGAAGTGCTCTAGACCTACAGTTTGTGGAAATAAAAGGTCTCGCAGGAAGAGTTGCGCAGACCCATGCGCCAGCATCTACTTCGCAGGCGCCACAAGAAATTCCAAGTGCCGAGCGAGTTGAAGAACTCATTGAAAGGCATACTGTCGTGCATATTCCGCCTACCAGCATGACACTTCCAGATCCGCTAGCTGCACTACAGGTAAGCGCCGTTGGGCCCGTTGAAATTAATTTGTCTCTAATTCCTATAGAGACTCTACAGCTAGTGCAGGAGAAATTTTCTCTTGAGTTGAGAGCTAGAGAGCTCTCTACATTCCAGGAAAATCAAAGACTGCAATCGCAGGAGTTAGAGTTGAAGGCAATCCATCAGAATACCTCTGAGAAGCTTGCACTTTATGAGGCGCAAGACATCGGTATCAGAAACGCAGTGGATGAGATTGCCCAGTTATTGCCGACTTGCGAAATTCAACCAGACCTCCCTCTGGTTGCAAAAGTTCAAATTATTGGCGAAAGGGCGAAAACCCTGGAGCAAGAAATAGTTGCTATGGCAGAAGGCCATAGAACCCAGATCGCTGAGCTAGAAGCTCGCGTTGCTGCGCATCTTACGGATGATGCGCAGGTACAATTTGAAGCACTGAGCAGAGCTTCCACTCAGATGAAAGATCGAGTACAGGAAGCCAAGAACCTGATGAACCAGGCTATGGAAGCTTGGACAGAGCTTGTGAACCTCCCTTTTAAAGTGGGACTGTCAGAACAGGTGCAAGCTGCAGAACAATCTCTCACTGTTCTCAATGAAGAAGCTAAGGCCCTAACAGGCCTACCAAAAATGAAGAAAATGGGCGAAGTGCGCAAAATGCAGCAGCAACTGCATAAGCTCAGAACTGAAGATGAGAGGCTCACCAACAGCATTCAGCCATTCATGGATGAGTATGCTGAAATCGTTGCCCAGGTTGAGACAAAAATCAAAGAGATTGCTGAGTCTCAGGAGATCATTGATACCCTCACTAAAGACGAAGCGACCGCAGAAACGGTGCAAACAACTGATGAGTGTATTGAGGAATTGGACTCCGCTATTGCGAAGTGGCAGAAAACATTCACGGAGATTCAAGCAAAAGCAGATGCGCAAATCAAACGACCACGCGCTAGTGCGAGTGGCTCGAGGGCGAGCCACAAGTGAGTGTTAGGGGCCTGTTGGAGCCTAGGTCGTAGCTGCGGTAAAGCTGCGAATTTTGGGGAAACACAAGTATGAAAGGAAAGTGCTAATTTTGGAACAAGCACTAAGTTTTGGGCAAGAAGGAGACGGTGCGCAGTACGGTGCCAGATGGACAAGCTCAGTAAAGATTATGGACCGGAAATCGCGGAGCTCGCGCGCACGTCATCGAAGAAAGAAGGTGGCTCAGCTACCATAATAAATAAGGCGATTGAGTAGAGGGCTCAGCTACCCTCATTTAAAGGCTAAGTACAGAAGTTATGGTTGCTCGGATCAAGGAGGAGCAACGGACCAGAGCATTGAAGGCGAAGGACGATCGCCCATACCCACAATCTGCGCCGGAATTCATGGAGCCTGCAGGAAGCGGCAACATGACTGCAAGCGGCGCCTACAGTACACCTAGCCATGTGCGTGGTTAGGGTTTTTGGGAATCACTGTTGGGAAAGGCCCACAGTTTTGTAAAGGTGCGACCGCCATGGCCACCTATATATATGAACAATTGTAATGGATAAAAGAGAGCTAGAGTAAGTTGGATGTTAGATAGAGAGAAAGTTAGCAAGTAAGAGTTAGACACTCTTGAGGATAGATCATGTGTTGATTGTCCTTTGGTATGTTTCTACTGTGTGTAGAACTAGAGTAGAATCGGATAGCCGAGGAGCTAATCCCTGAGTTGCCAGACAGTCTGTGTGACGTCTGCGCCTTTGTAATCTCTATAGAGAAGAGACTAGTGAAGAGAAGGGCTCCCAGCTGTGTGCGTGGAGTTTCCTGTAAAGATCTAAGGCTGCAGCTGTGTGCGCAGCATATTGTATAACTCTATGGTTTTCTGGTTAATATAAGCTCCCGTGGACGTGGTTTTCCTTGAGGAGATGAGTTTCACATATATCTTCTTGTTATAATGTTTGCGTGAATGATAACTATTTAGAGTTCATTATCTGTGTATGCAAGACTCCTGTATTATCTTTGTGACTGTTTGAGCGAGTTGGAAAGGTCCCTTGATAGCTATAAGTGTTAAGTACCGAAGAAGTAGTAACGCGCGGTCGCTGCTGCGAGAGAAGACTGCGTTACTGCGCTGGATGTGAAGGGCGAGGAAGTATTTAGCGCGTCGACGCAAGGAATAGTTGCCTTCTGCGCTAGAGAGGAGAAACTGCGCAGTAGGCCTGCCGAGGAAGGAATCCGCGCAGCTGCGCCGAGCGGCCTGCGGGAAAGTCCGACCGCCGATATCTGAGGAACCATTCAAGGAAGAGCAATCTCCGCGTCACCCAGGTTAAGGAAACCTGATTCCTTAACCCCCCCCATAGCCACTTCGGGTGAGACCTCGAGCTGCTGCGCAGCTCGTTGCCGAGAGGGCCAGTGCGCCAAGGGGTTTTGTTGCTGCGCTTCATTAAAACCCGGGTCTGCCCAAGAAAGCAGCCAACATGCCCCTAGGGCTTAGTATGAGAAGATTGACCATTTCTGTATCAATATTGGTCTCAAACAATGTGAATCAAATCAAAGTATTTATGTTTTGCATGTAAATGGTGGAACCTTAATTGTTGCATTGTATGTAGATGATTTAGTTATTACTGGAAGCAATGGAAATTTAATATTGGGTTGAAGAAATGAATGGTTGATACCTTTGAAACGACTGACCTTGCTCTCTTACATATCTTTTTGGGCATCCAAGTTTTACAAATGGATAATGATATATTTATTTATGAACCTAAATATGTTATGGATATTTTGCAAAGATTAATATGGAAGACATAAAGTTTGTGCTACACCTTTTCAAATAGAAGTGAAGTTGACCAAAGAGTGTGATTCACTGAAAGTCAACACAACTCTCTTTCAACAACTAGTCAGTAGCCTTATTTATTTGACTCATAGTTCACCTAATATTTCCTTTGTTGTTAGTATGGTTTCTCAGCTCATGCAAGATTCACGAGAAATCCAATGGAAGATCATAAAGAGGATTGTCTATTATATCAAGGGCACTTATCAACTTTGTGTAAACTATTGCAGTAATACAACAAACCCATTGGTTTGTTATTTCGAATTAGATTGGGAAGGATATAGAAACAATAGGAAATCTACATCTGGATAACTATTTCATATTGACCTTAGAGCCTTGGTCCTGAGTAGAGAAAGAAATAGAAGGTGGTCTCTCTTTCAACTACAAAAACCAAATATTGTGGTGTCATTAATGTTGGCATAGAGACGGTACTATGGATTCAACAACTCTTGAGAGAGCTTGATTTTCCAATCAAAACAATGACTGTAATCCTTTGTGATAATCATACTACGATACAGGTTGCTAAAAATCTTGTAAGATGAAGCATGTGGGCTCCAATATGCTCATTGCACTAAGAGGAGCAACATGCCTGTAGCCCAGTCTAGGGGAGATGTTGTCACGTAACGTAGCGTTATGTACCAAACCCTCATGTAGGGGATGTACAATTAAGGGCATTGTGTTCTTGGTTGACTAGTTAAGTTAACAGAGCTCAGGATGTAGATTTGTACCATTCAGAAGAATGGACAACTAGCTTGTGGATCAGAGTTGAGACTCCCCATCTTGACAAATCATTTGGAGTCATAAAAATTTGACTACTGACCAAGACCTCCTTCCTACTCTACAAGAAAAACACTAGGAAGTTATAACTCATTATGATCAAGTTCTGCAGGGAATGCAAGCATATGCTATCAAATAAAACAAAGACTAATGGGATGGGCTATCTCTTGAGTTGTAAAGGAAGGAACCACACTCCCAAAGCAGTTTGAAAGTTTCCCTATTTAGGGCCCAATTGTATAAAGAAACCCTGGAAAGGAAATGCCTTGAGTGGATTGGTATTAAGTTGAATATACCCTTGATACTCCCTCTCAAACACATTGAGGAGAATGATGAAGAGGAAGAAAAGGCATATTGGGAACAAGTGGAACATAGCTTGGGTTATTATAAATAGGGAGAAGTTCCAAGGATCGTTGCCTATGATGGAAGGGCGGTGGGAGCTAAAAAGGGAAAGTATACAGTTCCAAAGTAATAGATTGTACAGGGACGTGAAATCCCTTCAGTTGGGGAGGATGGTGAGTCCCAATTTTGGTGGGTAAAATGCATATCTTAAAGCTTAACCATGCCTGCAGAGAAGTATTATTTAAAGGGTTGGTTACACATTTTGAGGTTGATTATGTATTTAATGAATAAGATGATGATGATAAAGTGTTTATCCTTTCTTTTGTTTGATTTACTTTAATTTTGACTAAAGCAGTCTAATGCATGGTATTAGAGTGTAATTGTGAACTGCAGAGGATCGAGTTGGGAATTAAAGTCAAGTTCCAGTGCTACCTTGTTTTGAAGATCAAGTCATGAATCAAAGTCAAGTTCCACTTTTTGCATGATTGATGTCAAAGCTCCAGTTATGATAAATATACAACTGAAGTCCACTACCAGAGGTTAACTAGTACCAAAAGTTTCAGAGATTAACGAAGGAATGTACAACCGATGAAGGGTAATTATTCTAGCCACCAATACAATTTTAGATCCTCACTAACTACTAGTTATCTCCAACATTCAAGAACGAAGGCTCAATTGTGATAAGGTTTTAGACTTAAGTTAATTTATGTATTAGGTTTTAGATCTTTTAATTTATGAAATAAAAATATCTTCGTGCACTTAGACGAGGGACAAAATCTCAAGTATTTTAAAACAATCAAATACATTGTTTTTGTTATAGGTTTTTTCTTATTATACATTTATGAAGTTATGAATATTTAACCAGTTTCATGACAGTTTCATGTTCCTTGCATTTCGTGTGTGCTTAGTTTTTTTCACTCCTGTGTTGATTTGGGGAAGGGCCCCCTCATCGTAATAACATGAATTCTCGATTCGTTAAAATAGTTTAGATAATTCATGTTCATGCTCAATTATATTTCAATTATTTAGATTCAGCCATAATTTATGTTTTGCTTTTTGTAGTATAGATCAATGGTTGTTGTAGTATTGTTCATTCATTACCGTAGTTTTTTGTAGAAATGTTTTTCCTGCAAAATAAACCAGTTTCATAGATTGCCATGTGTTTCCCAGTATTTTGTTTTGTGAGTTAGGGTGGTTAGACCAATTTATATGTTTTCATAGATTTGACTTAGTTAGATTTAATTTGCTTGCTCTCATATATTCACTTCATTTAAATTAAGTTTAAATGCTTTCATAGAGTTACTTTATTTCATCCAGTTTGTAGTAGTTATTTTCTTGATATCTTCTAGAATAGTTATTTGCTTCTAAATTAAATAGTTCTACATACTTCTCTATCTGCATGGTTAAGCTTTAAGATATGTGTTTTACCCACCAAAATTGGGTGTCATCAATTGGTTGGATGCACACAATGTTATTTTGGATTTCCATAATAGGACTCTCACTTGTTTGGATGAAGAAGGATAGCAAAAGATAGTTAAAGGCATTCCAAGTCCTATTACCATAAGAGAAATTTCATCTTTGCAGCTGAAGAGGTGCTTTAGAAATGGGTGCCAGCTATATGTAGCTCATGTGGAAGAGCCAAAAAAGAGTAAAGGTCCAAGCTTGGAGGATTTTCTAGTATTACAATAATTTGTAGATCTGTTTGAAGAAATACCTAGGTTACCATCAAAAAGACATATTGACTTCTCTATTGATTTGATGCCTGGAGCTACCTTAGTTTCCAAAGTGCCATATAAAATGAGCACACCTAAGTTGAAAGAGTTACAAATGTAGCTTGAAGAATGATTGAATAATAAGTGCATACACCCAAATGTGTCTCCATGGGGAGAACCAATACTTTTTGTGAATAAAAAGGATGTTACTTTGAGATTATGTATTGACTTCATGTAGTTGAATAAGGTCATTGTGAAGAACAAATATCCTCTTCCAAGAATTGATGACTTGTTTGATCACTTAAATGGAGCAAGGATTTCCTCCAATATATATTTGAGACCGGGATATCATCAAGTGAGTGTTGACGGGTTGAAATGACCAAGGGTCAATAGTAGGGTCTCTCCTTGGTAAGAAGTCCCAATTAGAACTCAAACCATTTGGAGTAGGGAACCTATCCGGATTCTATCCCGGTAACCATTCCTTATTGGGTTTCACTAGTCATATCCTAGTCCACCATTTAGCGTTTTATAATTAAGGAATGAAATGGAAGCTAATCTAACCTAAATGTAGTTCCTAACTAAACTAAACTATCCCAGCTGGGAGAAAGAGTAAGAGGGTGAGCAATGAAATAATAATTGAAAATCCACATTCAAAATTCAAATAGTTGTTTTAAGAAGTAGATAAACAATTGACATAATGAAAGCATGAATAGAAGAACAACCTTTCTAGTTATGTCATTATGATTTCACAACCCACAGAAAGCAAAAGAACATAAATAATGTATGAAATAAGAAAGATAGAGATGTAGTAACAATGCATTCAGAAATTTGAAACAATTTTACTCCATATATATATGTGAAAGAGCCTGAAGCAATTCAAGATGTTCATCCAAATAACATAAGTATTATGGTGCAAAAGCTAATCCAAGGCTTCTCCTCATTCACAGTTCAACAATAATACATGGAAAACTTTGAGAGCAAAAATCCCTTCCTCATCAAATGAGATTACAATATATAGGACAAGCCGCCAAGGCTAGGTGACCCTTGGCCTTCAATATTCCCGTGATACTTTTGGAATTATTTGAATAAGTTTATTAGAATAATTGATTTAATTTACCCTTGGGTGGCCTTTGGAATTCCACTAATTTGTCTTTTAGTGATTTTTTCTTCATGTGGCAATGTTGACTTTATTGATATTTTATTGTAGATATTTCCTCCATAGATATGAATAATAAGTTTTCAATACATGAAATCAGATATGGTGAACTAATCATTTTAGGCTTCCATATATGTTCCTCGATCCACCTTCTTCTTGGGTATTCTTTGTTCTTCTCAAATGTGGTGTAGTGCTTCATGTCATAATTCTTCTTTCGAATCCGTTCATGAATTTTAGCGTGTTCTCTTGATATCGCTATAGCATGATTTCATCAAATGCGAAGTGTCATCATCGAAGATAACAACATGTGTTTCCCTTCAAATTGAACTATGGCCATTTCCAATTAATGATGGAAATGTTTCTCTTCTAATAGTGTACTTCGTTCTTCTTCATGACATTGTTGATGTCTTGTCCTTGACTTATATTGGTCAACTTGGTATCAAAATAGTTTATATTGTCATGTCATCCTACATGCCTTTTGGAGGCATCATTTCATGTTCTGCTTACTCGGTGGTTATTGCAGGTGCATGTGCATGTATGCAACCATATAAGTTGGAATCAAACTTGTCTTACAAGAATTTGCACTATGTAAGGTCTTCAATAAAATCGACTCTTCTAGTCGTTGACGAAGTCGTTACTCTTTTCTCTTGGAATTTTCCAAGGCTACCTGATAGGTGACAATCATAACCACATATGCATATATCTCGTCGACACCTCTCCAGTGGTATAAGGTACACTTGAAATGAAGGTCCAAGTCAAAATTTATGGCTAACTCATGTAAGCAAAACTTCACTATGTTTCCTTTGTTGCGGGTTGGGGTGCTAAGCATTCTCGACAGTCGATGACTTAGGAATTAGAAGAAAGATGGAGCACTAATTCTGATAGAGGAGCATGTTGCTAGAATCCAACAGAGGAAATAAAAAGTTCAAGAATAAATTAAAGCCTTGAAGATGCCACCTACTGCACTAGAGATCCTAGGTATGTTGGAGCTTTGCATCTCCATATTATCCAAAGTTAATTCATTAAAGGCTTTTTATCGTGAGATATATTATCATAATATTACAAAATTATACATTAAAATAGGATGTATCACCAATGTTCACCAATGTTCTTAATCCATATAGGGATATATGGTTTAATATACTGAAAATAACCTAGATTTACGGACCAGGTCCAGCCGCTACGCAATCCTTCTGTTTTTTTACTTTAGGACAACGTGCTTTGTACAAGCATCAATTGATTTGACCATCAACGTCATCATCTTGGTCTTTACTTCATACCTTGAGATCATATTGTTTATTGCGAGTATCTTTGCACATGTCCATAGTGTTTGCTATAAAAATTACACGTTCTTCCCTTTTAAACCTGAGATTTCCTACAAAAGAAAATAACCCTTGATTAGCCCTATTAGTCTAAAGTTTTATTAAAACTTAATAATAAACAAATTAAAAAAATGACATATGAATATAAGGCATGAAATAAAGGATAAATAAATTAAAGTGAAAACAAAATTAAAATAATAATAATAAGAAAATTAAAATATTATTAACCTTAAATTCCTATCCTACCCACTAACCTATCCCCTAGACTATGCATGGTCGTCTATTAAACCTGACTACAATCTCTACGCTCCCCTTGCCTTTTCATGTTAAGATCCCACATACTCCCGTCCACTCAAGATCTATCTAATATTAAGCTTACCCCTTTTAAACTATTTTAAGAGGCTCTTCGCTTTCTTTAAACTTTATTATTTTTAAAAGCATGGGGGGACATAATTACCATGTTGGCATACTTGACCCCCCCCCCCACTACCCTTATTTACCTACGTTGACTCACTACCCTTATTTACCTACGTTGACTCAACTCACACTTCAGAGTTAATATATGGCTAACGTAAGTTTCTGGTCGGTGTGAAGTTTAGGTTCGCTCCGATATCAAATATTATAATGGAGCATATCTTCTTGGATAAATGCTATAACAACACTCTAATTCCTTCTTAGGCTCGGGGATGTCCTATCAACACATTCTTATCTCATTCTTATCTGAGAACACCAATAATAGGGGAACTAGTAAATATGGCAACAATGCGTCTTTTAATATAAGAGAATGACATAGTTTCACTTTAGACTCATGCAAATGCTAGCTAACACATAGTCTGTCAGTTCGACGATCTTTATTTTGATTGTTGATTCTCTTCATCCAACGGACATGGAGCAGAGTCAAAGGTTGATTCTACTCCATGCCTGTTGGATAGAAAGAATCAGCAATCGAGATAAGCTCGGGCAGTTTGGGCGTGACTCCTGCTCTGGCCCTTGCCTTTATTTCTATTGTTCCTACCATGAGGATGTGACTTTGACTCTACCCCATGTTCATTGGATAGAAAGAATCAGCGATCAAGATAAGCTCAAGCAGTCCGAACTTGACTCCTGCTCTAGCCCTTGCCTTTCTTTCTATTGTTCCTACCATGGGGATGTGACTTTATGTACATTAATTACTTACTTCAGAACCAATAGTACATCATGGATTTTTGACTCTCTGAATTACCAAGAGAAATTAGTAGGAATGGGAAAGGAAATCACTCAAATTTGTCACCTTGGCAACCCATACTTTTGACTCATGTTATTGCTTGGGATTAGCCTTGGTTCTCTCAATGTGAATTAAGAGGAATTGGGAATGGTGCATCATGCAATCTTTTATATTAGACTGCCTACGTGAAAAACCATTATATGCATTATACAATTAAGGATAAATATGTAGTGGAAAACTCTTTTCCCTCATCCATTACAATAATATATTAGACTCCTTATTTTAAATTATGCCCAACCTTCCTTCACGAGGATTTTCTTGGCGGCGATATTTCACATTTGGGCTGCCCTTGTGCGACGTTATTTCAAGTTCTGGGCTGCCCTTGTGCGACGTTATTTCAAGTTATGGGCTGCCATAGTTGTGGCGTGATTTCATTTTTTGGGCTTCAAATCTTGACTGCTAGTCTCGTAAGAAATCCAAACCTGGCGTCCCATGAAAACTTACGTTGGCTTTAAGTATATCAAAATAGGTCGAGTCTTAATGTTTATAAGGGAGAGTGATTTAGCTTTATTGTGAGATGGATTTGAGTTTATGAGCCCACGTGGACATGGAGAAAGGGGGATAGTTTATTATTAATTTTTGTTTTTATTTGTTTTATATTTTTGTATTTTATTAATTCCCAAATTAGGCCAATTGATCACCTTGTTTGCTTCATGTTCGACAGTGATCAAAAGATCGAGTCGCTTTCGAAATTGACTCTAAGTCAACCAGTGAATAATTAACATAGTATAAATATGGTCAAATTTTAGAGAGTGCTAATCCGAGAAAAACCACTTTGTCTATGAGATACAAGGAGAAATATTATGGTTCATGAGACTTACCAGTTGAAACTCGGATGAAGCTGCGGTGCACATTGGTTAAATCATGCAAGGCTTCAATGATTAGAGAAACAACCTTTCCAAAGATGTGATCGATTAAGGAAGGCAATCGTCATATCATGACATCGACTGAAGTGAGCGACTTATCCTGGCTTCACTGTTTCCATGTAGTTGGGAAAGCGAGGTTGCAAGTGAAGGCTGGGAGGAAATTATTGGGAACTGCACATAGGAGGCTTGGGAGCACCATACAGGATCGTGAAATTGACACTTCAACTAGTCAAATCAAAGCAAGCTTCCAGTTGAGGGTAAAACAACTAGATTCAACAGTTCAGATTACTCATTCAAAGACGAAGGTGACATTGATGAAGATCATCATGAAAGTATCAACAAACATTCCAACAGTCAGACATCATGTATATTAGTCATTAAACATAGATCAATCCATGTTGCACTTAGGAAACCAAAATTTAGCATGGGGGGTCTTGGCTTTTATGTTCCAAAGTAACTAAGATGT
The DNA here is from genome assembly GCA_027924585.1 of Larix kaempferi. NCBI lineage: Eukaryota > Viridiplantae > Streptophyta > Pinopsida > Pinales > Pinaceae > Larix > Larix kaempferi. The sequence goes on from BSBM01000502.1 coordinate 20,854,015, forward strand.
TCTGGCCACAAAAATTAGTGAACCACTGGAAGAACTAGTTATCTCTGCCTTATATCACTCAAAGACTTACATTCATCCAAGTGTTAAAGATAAACTCTTCGGATGGAAATAATAGTTCATGTATTCAAGGGTACCACTTCGACAAATATTCAAATTTTTACTAAGATATGAATCAATAAAAGCAGACCTAAGATAATCTTACGACTATTCTTTAGGAGCAAGAGTATGGATTTTATTTACCAAGCTTAAGTCCAAAATGTGCTTTGCATCAGGCATAACGCCACATAGTAGAAATCATAAGTTAGACGAGTACTTAAAATTTTGTCCTCATCTCTTTTACCACAGGTATGGCTCTGCTGCCCGCAAGCATCGATAGCCTCAACATAGTTGCCTCTTACACCTTTTTACGTCTGAATGTTCTTGTCCCATTTTACCCTTTTGGTTTGCATATGTAGATAGATATTTCTTTTGATTTCTTAGAGATTTTATGCTTTTGTAGTGAGTAGATGGGGGAGCATATTCAGTAAGACCCTTAAGGGCATGGGATGGTATTTAGAGTCATTTTGATTTGTTGCGCATTGTCATCCCTTTGATTCTACCCATGGGTTGACCACTTGGAAACATCATAGGATTAGTTGATTAAATGTGTGAATTGGATGGAGCTTGCTAGGGAATAATTGAAGGATACTTGGAGTCCTACTAACTATTGTTCTTGTGTAAGCTTTTTCAAGTCTATCAGCATTCCACCATGACAAGGATACTACTATAAAATTTTGAATAACTTGTAAGGATGCTCAGATGAAGTGCTTTGATGTTAGTCAAATACGATACATGTACTCCCAATGGAACCACTGTGCAGACCCTAACTCTTAACACCCCTGACAAATTAAGTCATGATTTGTGAATGACCTTTCATGGTAACTGATGCTAAAGGTTTTGACTTATAAGCTTGAGAAACAAAACATGAGGCAGGGAGATGGATATGTACAATCAAAGCAATCCATCAAGACTGATCATTCCATGAGGAAGACAATTAGAAACCAAATAGAATTATTGGTTACAAATATGAAAAAAAAAAAAGCAGGCCAACAACTTCAATTTAAAGCTTCAGTACAATCTCACTCTTTTCAAATTTTCTTTTAAAAGAAGAGTCACAAGCAAAAGGACCGAGGGCAAGGACACATATCATATCACCAAAGCCAACCTTAAGAAGCATGAAATATTGTAAAAGCATTGCGTTAGGGGCAAAATATCAGGAAACATGTAAACCTAGATCACAAGAAATACTCCCTTCAACATTATATTGTCCAAGTTGATCGATGATTTCAGTGTTATTCCCAAATCACTTACTACTCATACTCTCCTTATTTATGCAAAGTCACCTTACATATAGTTGATTGTCCAAGTTTCTCAAGTGTGCCTCACTCATCTCCCAAATGGATATCCTGATAATACTAGGTTGAGGGCTATCGCAACAGGAAGGAAAATAATCTCACCTAAAAGGATCAAGGTCGAACTGGTTGCTAGGGTGAATGAAAGACATGACAGGCGAAGGTATCCTTAAGAAAAACTAGAAGTGGTTTCAATATTGCCAAAATCGGAGTAGCCTCTTGGAACTGTGCATAGGAGATTCGAGGGATATTTTCTATTAGATTACCATTTGTTCCATTGCAATATCAGATTTATTAAAATTGCAGAAGCAAGAATTAAACTATTTCCATATTTCTTAAAAAACAATGCAATTGAAAAGAAAACATTAAGGATTAGTTTCTATCCCATCGAATACTTACCAAAGTGTTATAGTAATATAGTTCTTTAGTTCTAGATCAACTAGTGAATTCCCTTTCAATAGATACATGTCAAAAAAGATGCAATGGATAAGGGGTAATGCCATTGTGAGAGACAATCAAAATCACGATGAAATTCATGTTGTTCTTACCTTTCACTGATGAGCATTGATAATAAAGTTCCACTACAAAGTTACCTTGTCAGTTAACGAAACATTCCAAACAAAATTATTTATTTCAATCTCAATTGAAAAAAAAGAATTTCAAATGATATGCCCTAAATCTAGGAGAGGTCGTTCATTATTTTGGCTAAGACAACATAAGATATCGACAAGACAGAATGAGGGAAGGTTGTGAAGATATGACCTTAATACCTAACTACCCTTCACAACTATAAGAAAGATGAGGAGACAAGAAAGTTATACTCTCACGAATACTTCAACTCTAATTGTGCATCTTTATCAATTCAGAAAATCTAAGTCTTTAGCAAAAAAGATTGAATCTCTTTCCTCTGGATAGGATTCTTTGTATCATTGTTCTACTAACGAAATATATTTTCCTTCATTGCAGTTCAAATTTCTTCTACGATATCTACATGATCAAGCTTTCTAGTCAATTATGAATGGGGTATCAAACCTTATAACTATTTTCAATCATTTGTATCAACGACTTTGTGCCTCCATGATGTGATCAATAAAGAATCCATTGAAATCATTGCAAGTGTGATTAACACTTCAAAATTCATCACACCAGTGTTTCGACCCTTTATCTGGTGCTTTAGTGATCTCTAATTGATACTTTAACCTTTAATATGAAAATCAATTCCCATGCAACATGTTGGCAAATTGTCTACTTTTAGGCTTAGTGTATCAATGGTCTCTTGCATTCTAAGCGTAATGTGTCAACGATATGGGACTTATGATGCGACATGTATCGGTAACGTTTGACTTTCTATGCACCATGTATCAATGAATTTTGAGTTTCTCATTGCTATATCTCCGCCAAAGCTGGTCGAAGATATTTTGAGATTTCTACTGCCTTTATCAGTGAGATTTTCACTTTTTGACTGTGCAATATCATTGCAAAACTCACTTACTATGCATAATGTTTCGGTTCATTTGCTAGTTCTCTTGCGCAAAAGTCGATAGGTTTCTCACTTCCTCAACATAGCTGTCTCATACTTTGAAAATGTCTCTTATCAAATTCGTATCTCTAGCATATCCAAATTTTCCTTAGCTTAGCCAATTTTTAAAAGTAGCCTCTTCTAAAAATATGCATCAAGTCAAGAGCATTTCCTGCACATGCAGGTTATTTGTAAAATGCTCAATTCAATTCAAAATCCAAGTTACAATGAATCCAATAAAGACATCATCTCTTATGTCCAAATCTCCAAAGGAACAAAACGGGAGCATGGGGGAGAAACTAAGCTATCGAAATAAAACTTAAACGACTATCTAGTGGCTAAATTATTTAAAAGAAAAACTACATGAGTCAAACTCTTATTCTAAAAGTGAAAAGAAAGAAAACCTATACTACGCCTAACCTAACCTAACCTACATTGGCTCAACAAACTTAAGTGAAATCATAGAGCCAATGTAGCCATCGAAAGGATTTTGGTCCCATAGAGATATAAAGGCCATGCATAGGTTCGTAGGACTAATGCATTGTGTAATACAAGTTCACAAAGATTATACCAGTCCCAAATTAGTCCACAACAAGAAAACTCTAGTACACATTGCATCGTAGAGACTTTTCATGGAATGATGATTCCAACCATGTATCAATAAATTCATGAAAGCCATAAGATAAGGTATGTGATTTACGTGAAAGGCTGAAGATGAATAATGTACCTCATTAGGACCATAATATGAACATCCAAAATCAATTGTCATGGAGACCATCTTGCTATCATATTCAGAGTTTGGAGAAATTCTATGAGGACTTGACATAACCATCATCGGACGATGAAGTGCCTCATCATACTCATCAATGTGCTCTTCTTGAACTTGAAACTTCTTGATATCAAACATGTCATCCTCATCAGGACACAATGGAATATCATAAATACGGATTCCAAATCATAAATCAGATCACTGCTAGTATGAGTTTCATTAAAGACACTCGTGAATTTTTATTTTTTTTCATTACAGTCCTTAATTTTAACAATAGATATTTGTTTCTCTTCCTCCTTGTCATTCCCTAATATATAAAATTCAGACCCAACATCATTTATGACAGATAGATTTTGGATTTCTCTTTCAATGTTAAAGTCTGCAAATTATAAGTTTGGGTACATAGAATAAATATTTTTGGAGTATAAATCAGTGACTGTTTCCTCATGGGTATTTAATAAGTCTCCTTCAAAAATTGCATGCTCAAGGGAAACATTAGTCAGTTGTTGTTCCAACAATTAATAATCAGTTAAAGCAATAAGATCTTATTCAAGATGTGTTTCAGCAGAAAAATAATCATCATCAACAATCATATTTTCAATAGTTGGATCATTCATCTTCTCAGCAAATGTTGATTTATCTTCTTCTATAGTTTCAGCTGGTAGTGTCGTTTGTGCGTAAGTATTTTTTCACAATTCCAATTGTAGGTACATTTTCATGGTCATTTTATTTTGCTTGTTCAAGGAGGTTATAAGGACAGGGTACTTCCAAACCATAATCTAATGAATCTAGAAAACCTAATGTATCTACATATCCCCAAATCCTCCTCGCATATTTTTTCATTTGATTCATTCACTAATAGATTGGAAACTTCTTCATGCGAATAAACAACATGGAATGAACTCCTATTTTGTACATCATATTTTTTAACACGACTATTTGGGAAATTAGTTTCTTCTAAATTTCCTTGTCCATTAAAATTTGGTACTCCTTGATTCAAGGGTCCTGGGTTTGCATCATTAAAACAACTGCAATATTTTTCATCATCAATTAAAAATTCATAACTTGTAGGAAAAAAGAGGAGTTGCAAACACTAGTCAATTAATTTTTTCCTTGGGGTTTGTCATCTTCACGGAACCTATAATAAATTTGAGCCATTCTTGATATGAAATCTTCATCTAGCTCGTCTTTCTTCCTCCAGATCCCCTCAATCTCTTCACATAAATTATCGTAGTCATAGTACTCATGTGCCACGATAAAAACTTCCATGAACTGTTTCCAACTGTGAATAGACTTGGGTGGCAGCGTTTTAGACCAAAACTTAATTCGTCTTTCGAAAGTGAGGGTAAACAACTTGCATATTTCAACATCTTAAACAATTTTGAGATTTCAATTTTTAACATCAAAATGAATGATATGCCTAAATTAAGAGGTTTTCCCTTTATCATCAAACTTAGATGTTGGCAATATATCAACTTTATTCTTGGAAATGCTCCCGGATGGTCTCGATGAACTGAAAGCATGTTCCAATACAAAGATATGGGGAGAAGGCATTAACAGTTAAGCCGATCTATAAAAATGAATTCACACATGCTGGCTTGTCATCCATCCCTCCTTCTAGCACCAAATTTGTTGACGGGTCGAAGTACCTAAGGTCAACAATAGGGGTTATCCCCGGTAAGAAGTCCCAATTAGAACCAAAACCATTTAGAGTAGGGAACCCATTCGGATTCTGGTTCGACAACCATTCCTTATTGGGTTTCACCTAAGTTGTATCTGGGTCCACCATTTAGGGTTTTATAATTAAGGAATGAAATGCAAGCTAATCTAACCTAAATGTAGTTCCTAACTAAACTAGCCTATCCTAGTTGGGAACGAGAGTAAGAGGGTGAGCAATGAAATAATAATTGAACATCCACATTCACAATTCATATAGTTATTTCAAGAAGCAAATAAACAATTGACATAGCATAAATATAAGAACAATATTGGTAGTTATGTCATCTTGATTTCACTACCCATATAAAGCAAAATAACATAAATAATATATGAAATAAGAAACAAAGAGTTTATAGGAACAATACATTCAAAAACCTAAAACAATCTTACTCTATATCTGCATGTGAAAGAGCATCAAGTAATTCAAGACATTCATCCACATAACATAAGTATTCCTATGCAAAAGCTAATCCAAGGATTCTCCTCATTCACAGTTCAACAATATTACATGGAAAAGATTGAGAGCAAAAAACCCTTCTTGATCAAATGCGATTACAATATATAGGTCAAGACCAGGTGACCCTTGGCCTTCCATAATCCCTTGTGACTTTTAGAATTCTTTGAATAAATTTATTACAACAAATGATTTAATTTACCCTTGGGTGGCCTTTGGGATTTTGCTAATTTGTCTTTTAGTGATTTTTTCTTCACTTGGGGATGTTGACTTTATTGATTTCTTACTATAGATATTTCCTCCATAGATATGAATAATAAGCTTTCAATACAAGAAATCTGATTTGGTGAACTGATCATTTGAGGATGTCATATCTATTCCTTGATCCACTTTCATCTTGATCATTCTTCGATCTTATTGAGTGTGGTATATTGCTTCATGTCGTAATGCTTCTTTCAACATGCTCGACGCCATTCATGAAGTTTTGTGTGTTATGTTGATCTCATTGTAGCGTGATTTCATCAAATGTGAAGTGTCATCATCGAAGATAACAACATGTGTTTCCATTCAAATTAACCTATAGTCATTGCTAGCCGATGATGAAAATATTTCTCTCCCAATAGTGTGCTTTGTTCTTCTTCACGACATTGTCGATGTCCTGTCTGTGACTTATAATGGCTAGCCTGGTATCAAAACAATTTCTATTGTCATGCCATCCAACATGTCTTTTGGAGGTGTCATTCATGTTCTGTTTAATTGGTGGTCATCGCGGGTGCATGTTCATGTATGCGACCATATAATTTGGAACCACGCTTGTCTCATAAGAATTTGCACTATCTAAGGTCTTCGATCAAATCGACCCTTCTATTCCTTGACGATGTCATTACTATTTTGTATTGGAATTTTATGGGGCTATCTTATAGGTGGAAATCATGGTCATAGATGCATAGATCTCGTCAATACTTTTCCAATGGTATAAAGTATGCTTGAAATGAACGTATAAAGTAAAAATTTATGGCTAAATCATGTAAGCGACACTTTAGTCTATTGCCTTTGTCGCGCGTCGGGTTGCTAAGCATTTTCGACAATTGACAACTTAGGAGTTATTGCTATAAAATCCTTCTGCTTTTTTTACTTTAGGAAAACATGCTTTGTACAAGCATCGATTGATTTGACCATCAACATCGTTATCTTGATCTTTGCTTTATACCTTGGGATCATATTGTTTATCGCATCTATCTTGGCTCATCTCCATGGTGTTTGCTGTAAAGATTATACGTTCTTCCCTTTTGGACTTGAGATTTATTGGAAAAAAAAATAACCCTAGATTAGCCTTATTACTCTAAAGTTTTATTAAAACTTAATAATAAATAAATGATGTATGAAAATAAGGCATGAATTAATTAAAGTGAAAGCAAAATTAAAAGACTAATAAGAAGATAAATAAAATAATATTAACTTTAAATTCCATTCCTACCCACTAACCTATCCCGTAAAGTATGCATGATCCTCTATCAAACCTAACTATAATCTCTACTCTCCCCTTCCCTTTTCATGTTAAGATCCCACATACCCCCATCTACTCAAGATTTATCTAATATTAAGCTTAACCCTTTTAAACTATTTTAAGAGACTCTTCCCTTTCTTTTAAACTTTATTATTCTTAAAAGCATGCGGGGGACATAATTGCCATGTTTTAATCCTTGTCCTCCCCTACTACCCTTCTCTACCTACGTTAACTCAACTCACACTTCAGACTTAATTTTGGCTAATGTAAATTTCTGGTCGGCGTGAAGTTTAGGTTAGGTTCATTCTATCCTCATGCGGCGTGAAACTCAAAACTCTCCACCCTCATGCATCATGAAACTCAAAACTCTTCACCATTGGATTTCTAGCGTTAGGATGTTTTTGGTGACTCGTGACGACTGGCTTTTATGTTTAGCATTATTTTTCATTCCAATGGCTAAGGTCTTTTCCAATACTATCACTCACCATTGGATTTCTAGCGTTAGGATGTTTTTGGTGACTCGTGACGACTGGCTTTTATGTTTAGCATTATTTTTCATTCCAATGGCTAAGGTCTTTTCCAATACTATCACTCACCATTGGATTTCTAGCGTTAGGATGTTTTTGGTGACTCGTGACGACTGGCTTTTATGTTTAGCATTATTTTTCATTCCAATGGCTAAGGTCTTTTCCAATACTATCACTCACCCTCGTCGACTTCTTTCCATCTCTTAGTCCCAAATATGTTCTAAGGATGTATTTTAGAACTGTGCATGGGCATCGATAATCTTTTTTCTTACCGTTTATCTTTTGGCCAACACTTTAATCAAGAATCATGTCATTTGTATCAATTACAAACACAGAGGACATCCATAATCACGTTTTAAACGTGGGCATCAATTATGATATGTCAACGAAAACTTGGAATAAATGGGTGAATGAAATGGCATGAGTAAAGGTATTGTAAAGTAAATCTTTATCCCATGTTACAGAAAACGTACTGAGCAGAATGAATTAAGTAGTTATAACATAATAATAACAAAGTAAACCCAATCCTTGCAGGAATAATCCAATCAATATTCAATTGATATATTATGAATACTTCACAACACACAATGAAAAAGATACCCACAACCACATTTGAATCAAATATGAGTGGAAGATTAAACCATGAGAGCATGAATTAACTTTGTCAATTAAAAGAAAAAGTTGAAGGAAATGAAAATACAAAGAAGGAAATACTAACTCCACATATCCAGATCTTAGAATCCACACAAATCCATGATAGAGCTTGAATGTTCTCTTTCCATTATTTGATTAGACAAAAATATTCAGAAGTTACCATTCTTACAAAAAGAGTCAGCCATGCCTATGACTTCTTCTGATCTATTTATAGCCTCTTAGGCTTTTACAAAATTTACAACAAAATTATGTTATGAAATAACAGCTTTTAGTTTCGTCAACTGCTTAAACAGACATTGTTACAAAATGACTATCTGGCGAACTGTTATTGACTTGCTGGAGAAGAAGGCTGAGGTCCTCCTTGCGGAGGTGGAGGAGGGTACTATTGTGATGATGACGCTCCAGCTGTTGGCTACGTAGATGAGCTTCTTTCTAGCTGCTTTAGTTGAAGGAATTTGGCTATGCTCTTCCATTCCTTTCCCAATGGATACTAGAAAACTTTTAGTTCTCTGAGTGCCATATCCAAATCAATATAATGCTCAAAAGTGGATTTGGGAAAAGATTTGAAAATTGATTGAAGGCGGATGAGGATTTCAAAGTCTGGATGCAATTTGTCCATGACTGTCTTACCATCTAACTCTCCATGAATATCTGCCAGATTGATTTCTGAATTGCGTGCCTCTAATAACATGACGTTGTAATGATCCTTTCGGTACAAGTCTCCATGTATATCCCAAAAGGATGGAAGGACAAGTGGAAACAAACTGCTGAATAGAGATTTAAAAGAGCGAACATCATGAGATAATTGATTAGCCATGTCACCAACGTTCTGAGCCATCATACCCTTAGTGATTACCTTGTTAGCCTCTATGATGATTTTTGTTCTATCTCGAACAACATAAGCTTGAAGTTCGTCAAAGGTTTTCTCATTTAGGAAATCAATCACAGTCTTTTCCATATCTGTCTTTTTATCCACGCTATTTAAGATAGTGCGGGAATCCTAGGAAGTTGTCTCATCGATTTCCCAATCCTTTTATGAAATAACAAAATGGCTCCACTGAGCTGTTATGAGCGTTGCTATTTTCTCCCAAATCAAGAACCTTGCAGTCTTGAGTAAAGGCATACCCATTAGTTTTATGGACAAATCATGTATGCTCCTCTATAAGTCTACTTTGGACTGGTGCAATTCAGAAATGGTAAGGTCTATTTTGGTTACCTCTTCGTTAGAGCTCCTTAGCTCTTCACTTTTCTACTTTAGTTGTTCTTGTAAGTGATTCAATTGAGCGTCTTTGAGGATCATTTCTGTTACCGCTTGGGCAAGCTTGTATGTTGGGTCAGTGGAAGATGTGGCTTGCAAGGATGTTGCTTTCTAAAGAAAAATATCTTGATTATGCTTTTTAAGTCCCTCCACTTCTCCTTTTAGAGAAACGATTCTTTCTTTGAGCGTCTGGCTATCTGCCAGTGCTTTATCCAGTTTGGATTGGATTTCTAGAATCTCGGTTGTTTGAGAATGCTCAACAATGGAAATATTGAGCTTCTTCTTCATCCCCACGATTGCGATCTCATTGTCTTTCTCTTTCAGCATGCTTTGGATAGGAGCAACATCACTTGGGTCCTTTACTAACTTGTCAATATGTTGCTCCAAATCATCAATCTTTAGTTGTTTAGCTTTATTTGATGATTTTTCGTTCTTCAACTGTTGTTCTAATATGTTGACTACTTCCTTTAACTTATTAGTGCTCATTATATACTTCATCACATCCCTGTACACACCTTCACCTATCTATCAGTGAAGTTCCATGATATCCTTAGAAGGGAATGCATTTAAATTAATTGTGACCTGGGTGGTTTTGAAATTTGATGGCATTTTCTTACCTCTGGGTACAATTGGCTCCAATATGGCCATCTTCAGGGTCCCTTACCTTAAGTCCAGTGCAGACAATATTCTAGACTGGTGTCCTATCTCAAGATCCTTCTTTGGGAAGAGAGTTTTATGAAGATCTATATTGTCATGTTTTATCTGGGAATACAAACCAAACAATCCAACTTTAACTCGAGACGTTGTTACCAAAGCATCTTGTTGAGAGGCTGTCTCTTACTTCTGAGGCCACGCTGCAGAGGGAAATTTTTCCAAAATGATAGGTGTCAGTGATGTGGGATTATTTTTTAGCTGTAGTGGTGTGCTGGACATTTTCTTAGATCTAGACTTCTTTGAATGAGACCCATCGCTTTCATATTTGTCCTTGTCGATATCAAAAGTTGGTTCAGTCGTAAGCATTTTTCCCAAAATATTAACTTTATGTGGTGTGGGAACGACTGGGGCTACTCCCACCTGGCTTGGATCCATTTCCATCTTTTCCTGCTCCCAATTATCCAAGTTGGCCACTTTGTCTAGCATTGGATGGGGCTCCTGGGGATAAGCGACCGATCTTGCAGCCTGCCTTTTTCGAGATATGATCCCTTTAGGATCGTACTTCCATGTAAAGCTTGTAGGGAAGTTAAAGGTGGCCATCATTTATTCGACCAAAGCTTGTGTGGACCTTGTTCTTACTTTAAAGGGCCCCGCTTCACTAGGAAATTTTAAGGTCCCAGTGTTATTTCCTTTCATGAAGTGCACATCATCACAACTGAACCTCTGGTGAATGTATTCCAAATCAAACAGTCTAGGAGTCAGAAATACAGGTAGTTTATATGGGTCTAGCTCTGTTCCATAGACTCGAATTTCGGTATGATTCTCAAAGCAGAACTAGTCCCCCACCGAGTCATCGGGATTTAGCTAAAGCAAGATCTTGCATTCTAGAAAGACTCTGGGTGGAGGAGCATCAAATAACAAGGAGTAGATCTTAGTCATGATGGTATCAATGAACTCATAAAAACCTTCATTGTTCGGTTGGGAAATTGACTTGTGAAGATTAGTTTGATTGAAGAATTCCTTGTTGTGGTACATGATCATGTAAAGCAAATATGAGGGGTTCCTGAAAAGCTTGTTGGTAGCAAAATTCTTAAGCTGCAAGTGCATAGATTGAGCCAAAAAGGACGCTATGTCTAATTTAATCGGAAACTCCTGTTGTGATAAATTTATGAGGAATAAGAAACATAATGCACCATCATCAATAACAATGTCATGGTCATACCCAAGTATCTGGAGTACCATAGAAAAGGCAGGTCAAACTTGTTTTGAGAAAACTTCCAAACTGAACATGGATGGTGTTGTCAGCATGTCTGCTTCTGGAGGAATCAACATTCTAACGAATGGCTCTCTATCCTCCAACATCAATTTTCTGATTTTTACAGCTAGGACCTCCTCGTCGAAAACAAGGCGGGAGTTATCCTCTTCAATATTTGTCATTTCCATGAGAAGTTCCTTCTTAATTGGACAGATAACAGATCCTAGCCGGGAGGTGACAAGTCTTCTTTCCGGTGCATATCTCTCTACACACCATTGCACTAGTTCAGGGAAAGGTCGAGCCTGTGGTAGTATCATTTTTTCCAATACAAATCCCAGAGATTAAATGGATCATTTTCATTCTCTGCCTGGTCTTCAGCCTCTTAGGATATCTAATGGGAATTCGGAATTGAGAGCATGGGGTCATGTATGTCGAAGTGGTCATCCCCCAAATGTTCTTCCTTATTAAGCAAAGCACTTGTAGAGGGAGCTGCTTCAAGGTCTGCGACGGATGCCATGATGAAACCCACTGAGTGATTTGCGGGTTGATGAATACTTTGAATAGGCCAAAATTGAGCTGGTGCAGCAAATGATAGCAAGGGAGATCAAGGCAGAAAACAAAATGAGAGCTTAGACAATTTGAATAACGAATATATATAGTGGGAATTTAAAAATGGGAGACTTAATTGAGTTGAACACGTGGCGCCAAAATATTGGTCCTTTAAGCAAGGGGCGTGGGGACTATTATTGACAAAATGGCGATGGTAATACCTGTTGGGTAAAATCTAGGTGGTTCCACTCTGGAGGCAGCGTACTCATAAGGTGGTTTCAGGGCTCGATGGAGGCGGTATTAAGAGATTGCTTTTTGGGCCCTGAATAAGCCTAGGGTTGCAACATGGAGTGGTTGGATTTTTTTCAGGATCATGTAGAGCCTTTTAAACATGAGCAGCTATATGTACCTGAAAATCTTATAGCCGTATATTTCAAATGCCATCATATCGAGATCACGACATCAATTGAAGTAGAGCGGCTTATCCTAGATTGATTGTTTCTATATAGTTGGGCAAGCGAGGTCACAAGCAAAGGCTGGGAGGCAATGATTGGGAACTGCACATATGAGGCTTGGGAGAACCATACATGATCATGAAACTAACACACCACCATTCGAATCAAAGCAAGCTTCTAATAGAGGGTAAAACAATTCGGATCACTCATTCAAGGACAACGGTGACATTGACAAAGATCATAGTGAAAGTATCAACATGCATCCAACATTTATACTTCATTTAGATTAGTCATTATTCATAGACCAATCCAAGTTACACTTGGGAAACCAAAATTTAGCATGGGGGGGTCCCAACTTTTCTGTTCCAAAGTAACATAAAGTAGGGGATGTTGTGGCCACAATAGTGAGCATAAAGGATGGAGATAACGACAAAACAAATTTCAGAACCCGATATGGTCATTATGAGTTTGTAGTACTTCCATCTGGAGTAACAAATACACCAGCTACTTTTATGTGCTTAATGAAAGACACATTTAGGTAGTATTTGGATAAGTTTGTCATTGTATTCTTGGATTACATTCTTATTTATTCCAAATCACAGGAGGAGCATAAAGATCATTTGAGATTGGTTCTTCATGTTTTAAGAGAGCATCAAATTAATTATGATAAGCTAAGTAAATGTTATTTTTATGAGAAGGAGATTTAGTATTTGGGACACACATTTTCTTTGAAGAAGGCATAGTAGTAGGTCCAGAGAAATTTGAAGCCATTAGGTGATGGCATACACCTAGGAATGTATTAAAGGTAAGGTCCTTTATTTGATTGGTTGGATAGTATAGGATATTCATAAAAGGATTCTTAAAAGTATCACATCCAATTACATCATTGTAGAAGAAACGAGGAAAATTGAATGGACACCCAAGTGTGAAGAATGTTTCCAATTGCTGAAGAGAATTCTCACAACTAGTACACCAATTCTTAAGATTGCTGATCCAAATAATGGTTTTGTAGTGTGTAGAGTCCAAAAAAAATTAAAGAGCATGAAAATAAGTATGCCACTCATGACTTGGAGCTTGCTTCCATTGTGCATGCATTAAAAATGTGGATACATTATCTCATGGGAATAAAATTTGAGCTAAGAACATATCATCATGGGATGAAATATTTATTTGAGAAACAAACTTTAAATGCTAGACATTTTAGATGGATGGAATTTTTGTGTGAATTTTATTTTGATATCAAACATATTAAGGGTAAAGATAATAAATTTGTTGATGCACTCAACATATGAGTACATGCAATGCATGCTACAACCATGAACATGTACAAATTAGATTTAAAAGCTAAAAATTCTTGAGGTTGTTATTTTAGATCAAGATTATCTTCAAGTAAAAGAGGGACTACAACAGGAAAATGTACAACATAAATATAAAGGATACATATTGGAAAATTATGGGATTCTTATGAATAGTAATAGAATTTATTTACCTAATTATGTTGAATTTAGGAATCTAGTAATAGATGAGATACACAAGGTTCCATATGCAGGACATCCTGGATATCAAAAGACTATTACAACATTAAGAAGTTAGTACTTTTGGCCAGGAATGAAGAAAGACATTGTTGAGTATTTAGCAATATGCATAGAATGTTAGAGATTAAAGGTTGAGCATGGACATCTAGCAATATTGTTTCATCCATTTCCAATACCATAGTGTAAATGCACTAGTAAAAAATGAGAGATAAATGACCAAAAAAACAACCAAAATCCGCATATAAATGACCACTTTTGATTTGGCGACTACTGGTGGAAAATTAGTGATCTATGATCATGCGACCAAAAAAGTGGTCATATTTAACTTGGTCATTTATAGCTTATCTTGTGGTCATTAATTTGGTCGTATATTTGGTCGTTAATTTTCAGAATTAATGATCAATTATATGACCACAAGATAAACTATAAACGACCAAACTAAATATGACCACATTTTTTTTGCATGATCAATGACTGTTAATTTGCCACCAGTGGTTGTTTATATGTGGATTTTGGTCGTATTTTGGGTCATTTATCTATATTTTTGTAGTGATCATTTATCTATTTTTAATGGTTTTAGAATATATATTGGGCACGGAGGAATCGAACCATTAGCCTCCTTCCTATAAGTCAGGTGCTCTTCCATTGAGAGAGCACCCTTAAATAGAATATATTATATAATTTTACATCAGTGAACTAAGACACATGCATGGTCTCATTCAAAAGGTTATATGGTCGCAACAAAGGCAAGGGAGCACTCTATTTGACTAAGTATGAAACCTAAATCCAAGAGCAACTCGCAGGAAAACAAGTCACATTGTATATGTTAATATAAGGTTTTCTTTTTCTTTTGGAAACAGAAAAAATAGATTAAAAATCACTCTATCACACAATATCAAGAGGTGTATTCAGGGCAATAATCCTACTTGACCCTCCATAGAAGCTAAATTATAGATCTAAATAAACTTTTAACTAGCTAAAATTGAAATTCATACATAACACGAGAAGGGAAAATTATTTTAAGCAAAAGAAAACCAAAGTTTAAAAAAAAATGTACATAAAGAAAAGCACAATACCATGCATTGGAGTAGGAAAAATGTTAACCCAATATAAACTTGAATAAAATACAAGTAACTCTTCAACTAGAACAACACCTCCACCTAAACAAACAACACATATTGTTGAGACTAGTCTTTACCTTGATTGAATTATCTGTTGCAGAACTCATGATGATAGGCTCATTTACAAAAAAATGAAGAGAACATATTGAAGAATCATGGGCATCTTTCATTATAGACTGCACCCTTTTCTTTTCAAGGTTCCTTATACTTATCACCCCAGAGGAACCTCCAGTTGTTAAAAGAGGTTTCTCATCTATATAAGAGACGGATAAAAAAGTTAATCGTGACATATAAAAATACTTAGTTAAGGGAGAACTTAAACCAACTTAATGTATCACATTTCAAAATCAAACAAAACACATAATAAAAAGGACCCATGAGAAACAAAAGGGACACAAAACTATATTCAAACTTAAGCTACAAAGAATGTCATGACATTTCCACATTCATACAATTAAGAAAATGTATGATAAATAGAGAAAGTCCCATTAAAATCACATGACACAAGAAAGTAACAAATAATCGGCATGAATTAAAAGTGCATGAGGAAACTATTGAGTATCAAGAATACAAATAGGTAGTACAGACATGTAATATCACTTGTAAAGAATTATTGTGGTTATAGGAAACCATCAATATTCATAGAAACCTTTCATTTTCCCAAGTACAAAACAAAACGTCACTCCTAAGATAAATAATAGACCTAATTAGTATGTGTTCATTCTAAAGAGTGGAGTCTAAATAAAATTGCAAAGTAGTGAAGTGTGTTTATTTCTAGGTTACAAGGGTTCCTGGGAGTGGTGTCAGAGGAGGATGTAAATATAAAATCTCATAATCACTTTTACTATATCATTCTAATTATAAATTTATAATATATTTAAATTACAATAAATTATAATTCCCTGTCCCTTTCCCTTGTAGAAGAAGGCCTTTGGTTCGCCTCATTCTAGGCCATGAGAATGAAATTTATTGTCCCTAAGTGAGTGAAGTGTGTGTAAAGTGTGGTTCGGTTTGTATAGAGAGTAAGAATTAAGGAAGAAAGGTATAAGGATGGACAACATTGTTTTCATACCAATATCGTTGTGGGATAAGGCCGACATAAGGAGGAGGTTTAGGGTCATTCGATCGATAGAGCAAGTTAGAATGAGGGTATCCTTGACTGTCCCGAAGGTCGAGCATGCATCGTTATTACATATGTAATATAAATTGAGACAACGGGCCTTTAGGTAGCCAATAGGGATAGGAATGAAAATAAAAAGAGTGTTGTATTGCTTTTTCCATCCTTGCTCTCCTTCCTCTTATTTTACATAATAAAGCTACTTACACATCATATTCGTAACTAGTGTTTATAACTAGTATGTGCTTAATTACAGATAAAGCATAACCAAATTTATAGATTACAGAGATAAGGTAAGTAACAATACTATTACTCTATGTTATATCACATATATGGATTTAGTACTATGTTATCACTATTAAATATTAGTGTGATCTTTTATTAGTTATGTAATTAGAACTGCCTATTCCTATATTTGAGGTTGCAGTATGATTTCCATTTATTCGACAACATGTATCTCATACAAGAAATACAACACCTATATAGGATAAACATGGCAGTGAGTAGAATGACCATAATGAATGAACCGTGATTATGACATCAACTTCCATGGAATTACTACTATATACACCATATTTGATCAAGTCCCAGGCATTGATTCATTGTGCCATAGATATGGAGCAAAAGGTAAGCAATGGTGTGGATACTTAAATGGTGTTGAAAGAAGCATATACCATAACCCATAGTCGTTTCATGTTAATAAGTATTGTTATTGAATAAGCTACCAATAATTCACCAAATCAAGCAAGTTATACCAGCTCTTTCTTCTAAACATAGTGATCTCAATTCAATGATAATCATTCTAGTAAGCAAAGGTAATCCTTATATAATGTTGAAATCACGATAACATATAGCAATAGATCATGTTTCAAAACACTTAGCTATGTATTATGGAAACTAGCATGTCTTATTCTCCATATATGAGCCCTTATAAGCTAATCGTTACATCATGTACTAATCACTCTAATCAATTATAGATCCTTTTTTATCATATATGTATTACTGTGTTCAGATCTTAAGTAAGCAGTAACAAGCTAGTATTCAGTCATAGTTAATCCATGGTAATAATTGACCCTTATGTATTGATAAAACGATATATAATACGTATAGGCTATATCTTATGGTTGATATGGAATATATGGGAATAGTTCATACTTTTCACCTAAGCTCATAAGTTGTTCTGCCTATATTATTATAATGGATCCACGTATTCAAGCTGTGTTATATAAAATACAGGAATACAACATGTTATAAGCTAATGTACCTATATATGGTGATACTAAGAGCCTTTATATGAGTATACTTTTAGATATGGCATATTATGGGTATAATTCACCTTCTTACTAGTAGCATAGATCATTGCATTTACAAGAAGATAGGATGGTCGAATTGTACTGTAAATGATTGAATTTCCTCATGACTGATGGTATATCTGTTCCCAAAATAACACAAGCAAATGTATATGCAGACAATAATAGTAATCCAGGAAGTTCCAATAGTGCAACTGCAAAAGCCCTTGGATTCAATGCAAACACCTGACTGTGAAATACAAAGATAACGACTCGTATCCCAAAAACTATGAAATGGAAAAGCTTTTGTGTTGTTCACCCAACATGGGGAACTTGAAATTGAATGAGACTGGTCTGTACGAGGGCCATAACAGCAACAAACGCATAAGAAACGGAAAGGAGTGTGTACAAAATCCCTACAAACTACCAATCGCTCGTTGATTCGCTCATCACCTCCCACCAGCTTGAGATGAGTATGTACAAATTTATCCCTACCACCTTCCATTTGCTATCACTTGAGATGAGTGTGGTTCTTCCGCAAGCACCTATATCCCTGAGATGACGAAAATCACCCCATAAGTGAGATGTATTCCCACTGGTCCCATACAATCTCTAACTAAATTCCATGTATCAAGTTATCTAGAATAAAGAGACGGAAGATAATAATAGTAGGGAAATAATTAGTTGAGGCTAATAATAATGATAAGAATTGGGGCAATTAATTAATATGCAAAGAATTTGTATATTATCTGTTGCTTTAGAAGTGCTCTCTTCAACTCCGATATTCTATAGTTAGACCCAGGCAGTTATCAGTCAACTGTTTGCTTTCAATCTTGAAACGTTAGCTAGACATTCCCAGACACACATAACCCTTTTCTAATTTCGGGCTCAGGTCTCAAACAAACTCCTTTCATATAAGGTGGAAAATATCTCAATGTGGCTAAAGGGAGATGCTTCTCTCAAAAACGTTGCACTGCTTGAAGTTGCATGCTAGTAGCAGCAATAAGATAATCCCAAACCAATCGAGTTTGTGTTAAATAAACAACACAGTTAAAACTCTTGTGCCAACAATTAACCTCTTCAACAATTCAAACGAACATTTTGTTTCTATTAAGCTTCTTCAACGACGTGGGAGCACATAGAATTTCATTTCTTTAACAAAAGGGGAAAAACATAAAAACATCCACTAATACAGGACATGCTAAGGAAAATTGGTAAGATTGATACATACCTTCCCATAGAAACTGGATTCATACCGAGTAGTTTAATATCTACCCCTAAAAGGTATGTGCCTTTAATATCTCCTTAAATGAGTCTTTAAAAAAGGTGTGTCTCTTCCTCTGCAAATGAAAACAAGAAATCAATTCTCAACCATGTGAATCTCAAAAGACTGACTCAAGCCATGAAAATCACAAAAAGATTATTTGCAAACCCTTAATTCCCATGTCACCCTCCCTAAGATGGAACCAGATGAATTGATTAATGACGACTCAAATCATTTAAAAAAAACATTTTTAACAAAAACCTCATAAAAAAGATTTAAGCAAGAAAGAACAAAGAGAAAGAAAACATCCCAAATCCCCAAGAAAACGCTCAAATGAAACTAAATATCCATAATATAATTATAGATCTAAACCCTAAAATTCCAAAATTCAACAACTTACAGGAAAACCCATCCCTTAACAGTCCAAAATCAACGACTTCAGTAAAAAAACGAAGATGGAAAAAAGAAACAAAAACCAAAAATGAAGAATTTACAGGACCTTTTTGCAAATTCATAGATTCCACAACTCCCCTTAATTTGAAGACGGACAATGGGTTTTCCAGGTCATTGCATCCACAATCAAGTCCGATGGGCTGAATCTCTGAAAGTCCGAAAGGAAAAACAGAGCAAGAAATTTGTGGGTTTGAAGTCAATCGGAGCGACGAGGCCACCGACAGATCATGCAACCGGCCATTGGCTTGCGAACCCTAGATATTATTTGAAGGCCCCAAATCGTCAGGCCTAGATTACCTTGGATGTTGGTTAGATTTGCGGGTTTCATGTGGCTTCAATCTCCCACCACCGCAGATCATAGCCAGACACTGCGGATGTCTAGATCAGATGCTTCGAAAGATGAAGAATATTGCCTCAATACCTTCACCGCAGATCAAAGGCAGATCAAAGGCTTCAAACTGCTTTAATACTCTTTTTCCTTTTCTTTCTTTATTTTTGTTATTGTTTTCCTTATTTTATACTTTTATTTATTTATTTTCCCTTCTTTTATTATTTATATTATTGTTTTTAAAAAATTATTAATATTAATATATTACATATAATAACTATATTATAAAATATACATATTATATTAAATAGTATATTAATATAAAAACTATATTAACTACATATTATATTAAAATATATAATAACTATTTGATATATTAATATATAAACTATTTAATGTCAAAGTGAGGAAATAATATTAGAATCATGGTAACTTTTTTTTAAATAATTTTACAAAAAGGGATGATTTTTTTTTCTTTTCAAAATGGAGGATATTGGCGATTTTTTGCAGGGGAGAGACTCGAGGGGAGATTTATAACTTTCCGAACTTAGGAGCGAGGATAACCATGATGAATGGATGCATATGTAGAATTAATGGAGGTTGTGAAATTGACAATTTTTAGCTAACATGATGATGCAAAATACAAGAACTTGTCGAAACTTTAACAGACTGCCGAGAGGGTGAAATGACGATGGTTTTGTTCAATTAAAATATGAATGTGACCATTATGACAAGCCAAACATAATGACACCAACTTCACGACATGACAATGCAGAGAGGGAATTAAGACAACAAATTAATATCCAAGACTCGACTCAACCACACTATGATGATGCACATGATGCAACTTGGCAGGTCTGTCGAAGGGATAATACGAAAGCAAAAATGGTGAAATAAGATATGGACATGATAAGCACATTGATTTGGATGTAACAGTACATATGAAACGATCTTGCAAAAAAATTCAGTAGGTTCACCTATGGTATCATGTTTCGACACTAGCTCATGTCTCTGAATCCATCTACAATGTTATAATTTACTAATATTTTAACACTGTAGATGGATTCAGACAACCCCCTAAAAGGGGGTCTCTGAATCCATCTGCAATGTTAAAAATTGTACAAATTCATTATCAAAATTGTAATTTTCCATTGTCGGAGTGACACATCTAAAAATGACCAATTGTTATGTGGTCATTTTTAGTTTAGGTTTGTGGTACTTGCGATATCTCAACTTGGGATGGTTTCTATTAATGCATATACCATAGATGTATTGAAAATTAATTATGATACCTTGGGAAGGATGTAAAGCGTATAAGCATATTGCTTCTGCTCCAAGAACGTCAGAAGAGTACGTATAAGGTCGTTAATGTAAGCGGTGCAAATCTGCTTCATGCATTAATGCTGAGCTGTGACACATGAGGGGGTCTACAATTTACTAAATTCTAACACTGCAGATGGATGCAGAGACCCCTAGAAAGGGGTCTCTGTATCCATCTGCAGTGTTAGAGACCCCTTTCTAGGGGTCTCTGCATCCATCTGCAATGTTAGAATTTAGTAAATTGTACAAATTCATTGTCAAAATTGCAATTTTCCATTATCAGAGTGACAACTAACAATGACCAAATAAATGACCAATTCATATTCTTAATGTTATTTTTA
The DNA here is from genome assembly GCA_027924585.1 of Larix kaempferi. Lineage (NCBI taxonomy): Eukaryota > Viridiplantae > Streptophyta > Pinopsida > Pinales > Pinaceae > Larix > Larix kaempferi. The sequence goes on from BSBM01000502.1 coordinate 20,875,494, forward strand.
TGTGGTCATTTTTAGTTTAGTTACTATTAGTTTTTCATCATTTAATTCAATATGATCTAGGATCTTAACTGAAAGAACAACATGTACAGCATATCAAGCATAAGAGAAAAGAGACAAGAGACACAAAGCATTTCACTGGGGAAAACCAAGAAGGTGAAAAACCCCGCAACTTCCTTAGAGATAGAATAAGCACCAATACAAATATCACCAAGATGAATCCCCAAAAGATAAATGTCTGCAGCAGCTACTCCTCCTCCACTTGTGCGCACTCCTCCTCTCTCTCACTAATGCGAAGTGAGTGAAATGAGAGAGACACACTCTCTATCTATACAATGAATTGACTTGCCTTTTACTATAACTGGGCTGACCTCCCTTAGGAGAGTTTAATAACCCATTACCACTTGTCACTGGGCGACCCCACTAGGGTGGTCTAATAACCCTTTAACCCACATGACTCATACAGGGCCGACCCCACCAAGGTGGTCTAATAACCCATCAAATATAAGTTACGACACTTACAATATAACTTGCGAAACTACTCCGGGGTCTAATGCTCATACATGGGAGGATGGAGCTCAATGACTTTACATGACTCAAGTACAATAATGACTTCTCTGACCTGGAGGAACAAACATCTCCATCAGAGGTATAACAATAGAATACAAATGATGACACTTCTGATCGGAGAAATAAGACATCTCCGTCGGGGATACAATAAAGTACAAATGTAATACATACAATATACAAGTGAATATCTTCCGAAGTTACAAATACATCAACACTCCCTCTTAACAAGGAAGGTATTCTCTTGACACAAGTCATCAATACATATAGGCACAAGTCTTCAATTCTGGAGCTGAATCATCATCACTGGATCACGGAGCATCATGGTCACTGCTGTTGTACTCATCATATCGATCACTGGTGCTATCTCTTAATTCTTCTCGTCATAGGAATTTCTACAGAGCCATCCCTTTTTCATGTTGGTTGTAGGCCTAGCCTCCTCTAGGTCTTCATCATATCTCCGAGCTAGCCATCCTATGGATATCGGGACTTATTATGTGCATCAACAAAACCTCGAAAGAGAATCCTAGGACTTTTGCGAGCACACAACTCAACCTATCGGATCTCCCAGGATCTTTTACATGTGACCACCACAAAACCTCGAAAGAGCATCCCAGGACTTTTACGAGCACACAGCTCAACCTATTGGATATCCCAGGATCTTTTACATGTGGTCATGAAAAACCTTAAAAGAATGTCTTGCAACCCGCAAGATCTCTAAAGAGCATCCTAGGACTTTTACGAGCACGCAGCTCAACCTATCGGATCTCCAGGACTGATTATATGCCTTATGTAGCAAAACCTCGAAAGAGCATCCCAGGACTTTTACGAGCACACAGCTCAACCTATCGGATCTCCAGGACTGATTATATGCCTTATGTAGCAAAACCTCGAAAGAGCATCCTAGAAATTTTACGACCACACAGCTCAACCTATCAGATCTCTCAGGATCTTTTCAATGCTACCTATAGCAAAACCTCGAAAGAACATCCCAGGACTTTTACGAGCACATAGCTCAACCTATCGGATCTCCCAAGATCTTTTCTATGCTACTTGCACAACCTGTCCATGGCCACGGAGTATCGACCTGATACTCATGATCCACCTGATCATCCTCACACAGAGCATCTTCCCGATGCTCATGATCGTACTGATCATCATCATACAAAGCATCACCCTGATGTAAATGATCCAACTAATCATCATCACAACATCATCCTAAAGCATATCATCTGGAGCATCATCCTGATGCGCATCACATATGATCGAACAGATCACACAAAGCATCCACCTGATGCATATCATCACACATGATCGAACTGATCATGCAAAGCATCCACCTAATGCATATCATCACACATGATCGAAATGATCATACAAAGCATCCACCTGATGCATATCATCACATATGATCATCCTGATCATCATCATACAGAACATCATCCGAATCACATCATCATCACATGATCATCCTCTTCAGATCATCTCATCGTCCACGGAGCACAACCCATATGCACATCATACAACACTTACACCACCGACATGGGAGAACACATCTACCACCATTCGGGGAAGGCTCCAACTCTTAATTTTTCACCATGGGAGAAGACATCTACCACCATGTGAAAAATGGCTCAGCAATTACATCACGATCATGTGAGAAGAAATCTACAACCATGTCAGAAAAGCTAGGCAGTTACATCACAAACATGGGAGAACACATCTACAACCATATCATAAAATCCCATGTGCATCTGCGTATTCTGGACTCATCACTTCCCCTTGGAAGGAACCTTAATTTGAAATACACCAAGCCTCTCTCTGAAGTACTCGAAATTCACTCTGGCTAGTGGTTTGGTCAACACATCTGCAATATGCTCATCTATCACAACATATTGGAGCTTCATTGCTCCTCTCTACACCATATCCTTGATATAGTGATATTTGATCTCGATGTGCTTCGACTTGTCATGGAACACTGGGTTCTCTGACAACTTCACACAACCCTAGTTGTCACAATAGATACAAGTAGCATCCAACTGGAGATCAAATAAATCAGACAGTAGCTTCCTTAGCCATACTGCCTCACAACTAGCCGAACAAGCTACAACATACTTTGCTTCAGCTGTACTCAGTGCAGTAGTACAAAATGAGAGATAAGTGACCAGGGGACCAAACAATTTGGTCACCACATCTTTTTCAAGGGATAAATGACCAAAATTGAGAAATTATAAGTGAACTGACTAAAAATGACCAAGATAAATGACCAATTTGGTCATGGGATAAGAACTAAACTAAAAATGACCAAGATAAATGACCAATTTGGTCACGAGATAAGAACACAACTAAAAATGACCACATAACAATTGGTCATTTATGTGGTCATTTTTAGTTGTGTCATTCCAGGAGTTTAAAATTATAATTTTGATAATGAATTTGTACAATTTACTAAATTTTAACACTGCAGATGGATTCGGAGACCCCCTAGGGTCTCCGAATCCATCTGCAGTGTTAAAATTTAGTAAACTATAACATTAATAGTATACAAGTTGGATTATTTCTCAATACATGTCTTCTAAGGGATCATTTCTTTGAGGCCATCCCGATACCTATTGTATTGTTAGATGATAGGAGAATCATTGAGATGCTCATTTAGGGGTTTTTCTACTAATTAGTGCCTTGGGTGTGGTGAGTTGATATCTAGATAATACATCATGTCTTGCATATATTTTATCAAGTTGTGATAGATGAGTTCTTCTACATTTGGTTGAGTTGAGTCTTAGATATTTGTTGTCTTTCCCTTTTGGAATTGTCATGTCCTGAAGTTAGTGCCACTCCGTTCAGCTTGTTGTACTGGTTGTGTTCATATTTTATTTGAACAAAACCATCGTCATTTGACCATCTCGACAGTCTGTTAAAGTTTCGACAAGTTCATGTATTTTGTGTCATGTTAGCTAAACATTGTCAATTTCACATTAACCTCGATTAATTCTCCATATGCATTCATTCACCATGGTTCTTTTTGCACCTGAGTTTAAAAATCTTTAAATTCCCCTTAGGTCCCTCCCTTACAAGAAATAGCCAATATTCTACATTTTGAAGAAAAAATAATTCCTCCTTTTTTGTAAAAATCCCTTTGTTCCCATCTCCTTGAATAATAATAATAATAATAATAATAAAATAAAAATACCCCCATAATGCCTAACCCCTTATCCTTTTACATATAAAATAAATAAATTATCAAAAACCTTTTTTCCTTATATATTTTCATCCATATATAATATCAATATATTATATAGTTATTATATATATTTATATAAGTAATATATGTAACTAGTATTAACAAATTAAGAAAAAGAAGAATAATGGAGCTATGTAACTAGTATTAACTAGTATTTATATTGTCTCCCATGATAATGGAGCTATTCTTCAAAGATAGTTGACAATAATAATGTTTCACCACTTAATGTTGATATTGCAAAATAGTATAAAATTCCAAGTAAGTAGTGTGCTAAGCTAGACACCAAATTGATATATGAGACGTCTTTGTTTATGGGACAAGGGATCTCTTCCATGGCATTGTCTCCTGTGATAATGAAGTTGTTTTTTCAAAGATATTTGACAATAATAGCGTTTCACCACTTAGTGTTAATATCACAAAATAATATACAATTTAAAGTAAGTAATGTGCCAAGCTAGACACCAAATTGGTGTATGATACACCTTTGTTTATGGGACAAGGGATCCCTTCCGTATAACAATTTGACCATTAAAGTCTATGCAGGTGTATATACCTTAGTTTATGGAAGTGTACATACCCCCTCTCTTTAAATTTGAACTTGTGACCTCCTAAGATGAAACACGTGTTCAATTCACAATGTTCAATTTGACGAACAATAATTGTCCACATAATTTAAAATCCAGTTTGGTCTTGACAAGAGCCCCCCAACTTACCACTTAACTAGCATGTTATGTATGTGTAGAATTAAACGACAATAAAAATGTGAATGCCTAATAAAAATAGAGTTGTGTTTTGAGTTAAAGGTCATAACCAAAATCATGCACATGTATTTTTTTATTTTTTTATTTATGCTAGACCCTAATATTCTGCCCAAGAATCAAGCGTCCGCCCTATACCCCTGCAATGGACCCTAAGATCTATAGAGACTAACCGCCACAAGGTACCATTACACCACATGATCAGACCAAAATCATACTCATATATACTTCAAACATATATACTTCAATCACTGAAGCATTGTTCTATTCCTACGCCATTGGATGTCAATCTCCCTATACAAAGGGTGATGTGAGCCCATAAAGGTCTTAGTTCCAACCACAAAAATCTCCGTGTACCAAGGGCGATGTGAATGTGAACCCATATGGTCTTAGTTCTAACCAAAAAAAAACGGCTATTAGTAACCAAATCTAACTCAACTCAACTCAACTTGGTTATATAAAGAAAGCAACTCGCTTAAGATGTGGGGAGTTGAGTTTGCACATTATCATAATTAGGTTGATGATAATTTTGGGCCGGATTCCAAGAGGCGATTATTTTACAATTAAGGAACGGAGGTAAAGTCGAAATTCAATTGGGAAAAATATCGGAGGCATTGATTAGGGACCTAAAAACAGAAGTCACACTTCAGATTTCATTCAAGCATTCTGCATTTTCGCTCTCTGCAAAAGATCGAATATCATCACCATAGTCATCAAAATACTGTTTTTTTTGCGTTGACGACCGACCTTCTTTCAATCGCAGTGGTAGGCTGGTTGTGCATGCCTCACAAGGTATGCTTCTCAATACCCACCATTTCATTTTAGAATAAATATTGATATCTTTAATCACATCTGTGTGGGTTTTGATCTCAAAACCAAATGGTTGTACCCCGAACTTGAGGGTTTCTGCTATTTTTTGTTTTTGAAGGAATTCTTCGCATCCTTTCTCTGGATCTCTAGGTTTTGAGGTTTGCCGTAACTATTGTTGGATTTGTCAGCACACGGTTTCGAATCCTGCTGGTTGCAGGAAGATTGGTTTGTGATGAAACTAATAGTGGCAAGATCTTCATGGATACATTTCTGATGGCTAATTTTCTTCGAGGGTTTGAGAGATCATTTTTCTTTTATTTTTCCTAGGGTTCTACGACTTGAAACCCCTATCTAGGTCAAAGTTGGCTCGCATTAGCCTAAAGTGTGCGATGTGATTCCGTTGCGAACCTGCATGTGTAAATGGGTAAGATATAGGGAAACGTAATCCATTTCTGCCTTTGGGGTTTCTTATCAATTTTCAACTTCTTCGGGGAAGGATACCTGCATGTTGCATGGCTAGGTAAATGAGTTGTTCAGTAAGAGTTGACCCTGTGAATTTGTGTATTCTGATTCTATCTCCAAAATGGGCAAAGGTGTGGTATGCATGAAAGAGAAATGTTCCATGGTGCAAAGTAAGTAGAAGTGCTAGTTGCCACTGAGCGCGGAGCAATAAAATGAAGCGGGTTATCTGTTGGGCTATTGCTTGTTTCTTTTGTGGTAAAAAAATTATATTAATGGAATAGAAATATACGAAAACAAGTTGTTTGTTAACCCCCTTTATGGTGAAACATGGACTAGAAGTATCGTATTTTTTAAAAGAATTGGCAATGGTCTAGGGTAAGGTAAACTGAACCGAAACTAATCACCCACCTGGTGGCTTGTCTTTATTTTGGCTTGTGAGTTGCCATTGTTGCCCAGATGAAAGAAAGGTGGAATGCCTGGGTATGGCATTTGCTTAACAAAGTGGTGCATCTGTAGCTTGTTATCATAGTCATCCTCAATTATTTTTCACGATGATGAAATTGAGCTTCCTCTCACCAATATCCATCTTTTTCTATGCTTCTACATTGGTTAAATGCATGAAGTGGTCCAGCTCATAACAGTGTTTCTTCCACCTCTCTTATGTCTGCAGCTCTGCTTGACTCACTTTTCAACATCATCACTTAGAGCTTTGCAGCTTTCTATAATCCCCACAATATTTCTCTAAGTTCGGTTTTGGAGGCTATTTTATCCTCCGCCTTAGTACCACACTTCCCAATTCAACCAATGATTAGTGGATATATGGTGCGGGCTATTGCTTAAATATGCATATTGAATATATATAAGAGGTATTGTCATACTGGCCGTGAAAGTCGAAGGTCTTTAGGACAGAATACTATTTTACTAGTCGTGGCTACCAATGTCGTTCACTCATCTATAGACGCTCCTAGAGCTTAAACCTGCTTTCTCCCTAGGAAAACATCAATTCAAAATAATGGTTGTAGAGACATATCTTTTTCTTTTTTAATGTCATCTTATTGCTTCTCTAACTATTCCTATGAAGAGCCTATCTTAGTTCATTTTTTCTCAGCTCATCTTAGAACTCAGGTCACATGGCAAGCACTGAACTAGCACCCCTGGCATTCATTCTTGCACCGAGGTTTCGAGAGTTACTATAATTGGGCGTGGGTTGGGTAGGGCTCTTCCCCTATACTGGGGCAGGGATCGAGTCATTGGTTAGAGTGGCCATATGGAATGATAACACTATTTTGGTTTCCTGGTATGACTTCCAGTAGCAAAGCTCGATCAATAGAGTACTCACGACCTCTCTTGGATTGACTGGTGAGGGGCCGGAGAAATAATATCGCCAGCCCACCCTGCCTGCACCCTATAGTAGTGTCCCGTCTCTAGCGAGATCCATTAAATTACTAATCCGCGCTGTACTTATATACGTAATAGCATCTCCTAAGCCTGTAACTGGGTGTGGCTTGACCCGGGGGAATTAATAATAGTAGGGAAAGATATCCTAATAATGGATAAAAGGTCAGTCAAAGTAGCACCCTTCAATTACGAACCTTTTCGAATGTCTCTATCCCACACCGGAATCGAACGAAACTATAATTGGAAAAGAAAAATTGGCTGGTTTTTAATGGAGTATTACCAAGACTGGCATTACCGATAGGTTTTGCTACGACCAATATCGTAGTAGGGGTCTTCTATCTCGTCTACCTAGCCATCACTTTCGTAGACCGATTAGCCAAGAAAAGTGCTATCAAATTGTTGAGCCCGGATAAAGGTTCGCTTTAACTGCTTATCCCCTTACCATATTATTATTAAAGTCCTTTGTGGAAGGTAATCTTTTTTTGGCTTTCTGAAGAAAAACTTAGGTGTATATTGATTCACCATTTTCCCCTTAATGTTTTATTGCAATCTGGCTGTGCTTATTATATGGCAGCTGTTGCAGGATCTTGTCTGCAGGACCTTCTACAAGTTGTGGTTTGAGGAATCAATTGATACCCAGACTCAATATGTTGGTAATTAAAGCAATGTGCCACTATAAATTGCAGAGCGGACTGAACAGTTAGTGTATTTTCTATGAAAGTTTAATAGTAATCAACCTTTTATAATTATCATCAAGCGCAGTTTGGCTTTGGACTTTTGCCCTCAAAATGCACGAAGTATTGGCACAAATGTTGTGTAGGCTGTTGTTCGGAAACGATGTGAATTTATGTGCCAATGCCTATTGGATATAATTTTGCAGGTAATATTAAAATAATAAAAGATATTATTTCATATAGATTAATAGGGTTTAGATGCTCTTAAAGAACACATCCATTAGTTGCCGTGCAAGTTTTTAATTACATGTTTTGTAAGGCAGAAGAAACAAATGGTGAAGAATCATAAATTAAGGCACTGCCATATGTATTGGCACTACATGCATTTTGTATGGTGGATCCCACATTATGTGCTCCTGCATCTGATTCATCACAGTTTTTTATTACTCTTCAGCCATATCCAAAGACCCAAATATGTATTCTATAAGGCTAATTCAGTGAATGTTAACTTTAGGATTTTGTTCATGCATACCATATGTTTTTGCAAGGAAAAATCTTATTTAGAGGAAGACATCTTTGTTCCCGTGCATAAAATGCTTTCTTTAACTATTAATATAAACAGTAGTTTACTCACATAGCCTTTTTCTTTTACATTTCTGATTTTGGTGGCTTGGAGGATTTTCTTAGATTATTCACTTAACTTTTTGTGGAAAGAGCACTTTGCTAGATGGAATCAAGGTCCTCCATTTAGATACCATTAAATTATTTGTGTGGAACAATAATCTAGGAAATAACTACCTTAGATGAACCACAACTTGTTAAGATTGGATTGTAGCTATAAACTGGAATGGCCTCTTATAAAATAAAAGCCTACATTTTACATAACTAATCTTGCATTTTTTATTCTTTCAATGACTCTTTTTACTGGGTTACGCTTTCCTTGAATACTTTCTTTATCAATTGCATATCTTCCCCATTTTCACAAGGATTGGTAATAATAAATATAAAAAATTGGCTTTAAAATAAAATCAAAAGATTAAAATTATTGGAATATGTTAAATAGCATAAGTAATAACAATCAATCCAAGAAGGAGCAGTTATGTTCAAGGACATCATTGTGGCACTTAAACACAACGGTGAACATAGTTTACTCTCTCCACATGTTTACTTATTGATGATATACTAATCCGTTAAATATTATGTATATTTATTTAAAGGGTTGTAGTTAAAAATAGTTGGGTGGCCTAATCCCTTGTCTACAATTGTGAAGGTATCTTAGTTACAAAAAATTAGGAGTATAACCAGGTGGCTTTCATGGGCTACAATAGAACCTGAGGTAGATAGCTATCGGTCACTAGGAGTTGCCCCCAATGCCCTTTAATATAACTTACTCTATCTTGCCTTCACTAGCCAGGTGGATTTCATAATCATTTATTTATATATTTGGGAAGGCCTGATGATAGCTTGAGTGGAAGATCATTAGAGCTATAAGGATGTGCTTTTACTTTTTCAAAACATTATGCAAAAAACCCTGCATCAAAGATTTACATTGTTGTTTACTGAATAACACTTATAAAACATTGGTGTACCACTGTGCACTACTTTCAGTTTAGGCACATTTATTATGGTAGCACTAGTTTTTTTGTATATCACTGTTACATTAACTCTTAACCCCATCACTTATAAAGTTTCACATAAATAAAATATATATAGTGGACCCCCAACCCCCTATGTGTTGTCCACTAAATATGTTTCACTTTCTATTCATATTAGTCATGATAGATAGATTCATAAAGGAAGGTGATATAGGGGCATTTTTACCCTTAGTTTGTGGCAAGTTGTGCTAGTGGCTACTTTGTTGTTGTTATAACTTTTCACTCAAATCAGTTTTTGAATGCTTAGTTCTGAAATATTTAAGCCAGCAAGTGTCAGTATAGAACTTTTCATAGATGAATCATTCTTTTATTTTGTTACTATCAGCAATTGTTTGTGCAAACTTCAATTGGACCAAGCATTATTTTGACAGTCTTATAGGAACATGCAATTAACCAGTCTGGATGTATATGCGTGAGGCTTTCTGGGAAGTAATATGTTTCACCCAGTTTAAAGGGGTTATGTTTTTCCAAGAATGATTCACGAGGGAGCAACTGGACCCTGGATGGATTTAGTTTTACCATTGTTCTTTTGTTTACAAGGAAAAATTTGTGGGGAAACCCAAGGGATGCTTTTCCACAGTTGTGGATGGCATCCCTAGTAAACCTGTTGGGGTAAATTAGTGCACCTTACCCAGGGGGTTTCAAATGAACACTTGCTGTCACATAACTAGCCAAATTCCCAACAACATTGGTGACAACTAGTTGAGTTAACCTCTTGGGCTTTACTGTTTCCATTCATTTAGTCAATGTCAATAGATTGCCATGCTTAGATTTCAAAACATGTATTATATGCCCTCTATGGGAGTAACTGTGGGAGTAATTGTTGAAAGGAAAAAATACACATTGTTAGCCTAGTTTGAAAGTCTAATAAAAATAATTTCAAATTTTGTTTGACCCTTTGCAAGAGAGCATTTTGGGAAGCAGTGTTTCGAAAGTTGAAAATAACCACTGTTGAATATATGTTATTGCATTGCTAATTGTTCTTTCCTTTATTTCCGTGTTTTCTTTAAATATTCTCCTACTTGCTTCTCTCTGCTCCCAAAATACAGGAAATGAAATGCGCATGGAAATGTTCAACTATCTGGAGGGTAGAAGAAGCACATTGCAATAGCAAGGACAATCATAAAGAATCTTGCAATTTTGTTTCCTAGTGCATTACAGAGAAAAATACATTGTTTATCACAAAATACATTGTGCCTTGAGAACTCTTATATTTACAACAAATTTTCTGAATGAAAACAATTGCTGCATGCACCCATGATAAATATTATTGGGCTTGAATGGAATCTTCATACATAATAGTATAGGGTTTAGTTACAAGTTTATATATATATATAAGCAGTTTTTTTATATTCATAAAGTGAATAAAAAAACTACATAAAACTTTCTTATTCTATGACTTATCCCATAGATAATAATAAGTTATACATTGTCCTCTCGATCCTATAACAACAGACCTGAATACTGATAAGATATTTAAAATTTTGACATGGTTAAATTGATCAGATATTTAAAATTTTAATACGTGATTCACATGGTCTTCCTTGAAAACAACTGCAAAATAGATAAGGTAGAATAAAAACAATTAGAAGGGTTTGTGATCATCCAATCGTCCATAAATTGGTCTTGAGAGTTGGTTGTTAATGGATAATATTAAAATATTTATATTTTAAAGTGAAGTGGTTGAAAAATTTATAACTTGCGTTATAAGATTAAAATAATTATATATTTTAATAAAAATATTTATAATTAAAATAATGAATTAAGATTAATGTTTTATACAGTAGTTATATATTTTAAAAAACTTTATTATTATAATAGGTACAAAATAATATTATAAAATTTATAGTAGTTAAATAATTTTTAAAAACTTTATTATAATCATGGGTACAAAATTAAACATATTTAAATCAACCAATGAAAGAAGAGTACAACCTCTCCCTTTCCCTAAAAATTGGTATGTGCTATTATTCGTTGTACCAAAATAACCCTTTTAAACTAGTATGGTCTATTCTTTGTACCGAAATAACCCTTTACTATATTTGCACCAAAACCTTGTCTAAATCTCTCTGTGGAAAGTTTTATTAGGTAATTTTCTATCGAATTTACCTTATTTTATCTCCTTTGAAATTGTTGAGATATGAGACACATATTCTTTCTATTAGTTTCATTGACTTTCTCCAAGAACCAAGTTATAGAGATAATATAAAGAGAATTTAGACAGTGAATCTTCCAACAACTATATCCATTGTGACCAAGTAGTTTCATTGACTTTCTCCTTTGCAACTCTTAACACTTCTCTTTTGTGTAAGGGCATATTGAAAACAACTCCACTAAACCTTGGTCACTTGGTCAAGTTAGGGCCATTTTGACTAGAAGCTTTCATCTTCTGTTATTTTCTTATATTTTAGATGGTATTTTTGTGAATTGAAACTCAAGCATATAGTTATTATAAGAGTACATGGATATACACATCACGATTCAGGGAAAAAAAATAATTTGTTGTTGTTCAGGTGCCTGTAGAACTTAGGAAAATCTATTTTCAAGGAGAATCTGTTCTTAATGTCATGCCATCCCCTTCATCAATTTTTGTTTATAGTATTCTGACCTTTGGCAAGATGGTGTTAACTATTGGAAATTTTATTCTCATATCAATCCATAAGGAATTCTATTTAAGGGTGCTAGCTCAATGGTAGAGCACATGCCTTATAGGCAGGAGGTTGGTGGTTCGATTCCATCGTGCCCTATTTATATTCTTAAACCACTAAAAAGAGATAAATGACTAAAAAAAATATCAAAATTTGCATATAAACGACCACCATTACAACATGAGATATAAGTGACCAAAAAAAGACCAAAATATGCATATAAATGACCACTTTTGAGTTGGCGATTACTGGTAGCAAATTAGAGGTCATTTATCACGTGACAAAACATGTGGTCACAAATTTGGTCATTAATTGTGACAATTAATGACCAAATATATTACCAAATTAATGACCAAATATACGACCAAATATATGACCACAAGATAAGCTATAAATGACCAAGCTAAATGTGACCACATTTTTGGTCGAATGATATATGACCGCTAATTTGCTACCAGTGGTCACCAACTCAAAAGTGGTCATTTATATGCAGATTTTGGTCCTTTTTTTGGTCACTTATCTCTCATTCTGTACTAGTGGTGCTACGTAGGATTGCTTCCTGCTAAACCAAGAGATCACACCTGATCCCATACTGAAGCAACACCCCGAAGTGCTCTTCCTATTTGCAGCACTACCTGCCCAATCTGAATCAACATGACCCTCCAGGTTAAACTTTTTTATTCGCATCATACTTGAGTCCATAATCAATCATACCCTTCAGGTACCTCAGAATATGCTTTACAGAAATCAAGTGAATATGTCTAGGATCCGTCAGGAATTTGCTCAAGGTGTTCACAACAAAGCAAATATCTGGTCTCGTGTTCGTCAAGTACATCAAGGACCTAATCATCTGACGATACATCGTGGCATCAATCGACTCTGATGAAGCATCACTCAATAGCTTCAGGTTCAATGCCATAGGTGTGGCCATGGCCTTGCATTCCATCATCCCGAACCGCTTCAGTATCTCTTTTGCATGCTTCCCTTGTCCAAGGAAGATTCCATCTTCACTCTGCCACACATCCATACTTAGAAATTAATGCATCATACCCAAGTCCTTCATCTCGAACTCGGCAGCAAGCTTCCTCTTCGTATCGGCAATCAACCTATCCTCACCTATCACAAACAGGTCATCCATATACAGTAGGAGTATCACTAGATTGCCTTCCTCAACCTTGTAGTAAAGGTAGGAATCCGCTTTACTCTTGGTAAATCCCAAATTGGACAGGAAGCTGCCTATCCTTCCGTACCATGTCCTGGGTGCTTGCTTCAAGCCATACAAGTCTTTCTTCAATATGCACACATGTGACTCTCTGTCATGTGTCTCAAATCCGAGTGGTTGATCCACTTGCTCTTCGACTACACCATTTCAAGAAAGCTATCTTGACATCCATCTGGTGTATCTTCCACTTCATCACTTGCCTTGTATTTCTCTATGCTACTATCTGCAGCATGCTTGATATTGTAGATCTACTTGGAAGTCACAATAGACTTCCCTTCTGGTCTTGGGACCACATCCCAAATATCATTCTTCATGATCGATTGGTATTCCTTGATCATGGCATCCTTCCATTACTGCATCCCTGATCTTGGGAACTTCAGATTCTTCAATATCTTCAATAGGTAGTTTTCTTGAACTTCGTCACTGGAACAAATGTCATTGTCCTTCTTTTGTAGGTGATTGTACACGATCTTTCCTACAATTCAAATTCAATTGCATGATTAGAAACTTCTCATAGTTTTGTTTTTCAAAAATAAATTCTTACACATAAGAATGTATGTCATACAGTCATGCAATTATCTTAGACAATGCTTCAATACAACATTTATCCATATCCCGTAACTTTCTAGATGCCTTCCATATCTACCAAAACATTGTTAAGGGTGTGCACAACTCCCAACATGTCAGCAAAGAGGTTTCATTCTAGATAAGTAACGATGGAATGTTGTACAGTACCATAGGCCACTTACCCAATACTTGCATATTTATTAGGAGTATCTTGTTCATTAATGCAACTTTTCTATTATGCATACTATACATCCTAAATCTAGGAACATAAGCATGTACATGACTGGACAACATCATTTAAGTCATCAAATATATAATAAATGACAATTCAAATACTTATCTTTGTTTGGTTGTTGTGTGGACTCCCTATCAATCTTTGCTTCCTTGCAGGAACTACTGGAGTGTGCTCCTTGATCTTTGCTTCCTGGAGTGTGCTCCCTCTTGATCTTTGCTTCCTTTATGATATCATCATGATTATATGCCTTTGAACTTCTATCCATCTTGGACCACTATGCATGCTTAAGTGTGCACTAGTGTCATCATTGTGTCATCCTCAAGATCTCATACATAATCATACATACTATCAAGATATTATGATTCTAAATAATCTTAAACATCTATGGTCATGATCATTTCATACACAGGTAATTTGTCACAAGTGTTAGTATTCAAGGTTTCAGGGATTCTTTTACTCGTGCATATTCTTATTTGACCATAGGACTCTTCTAGTTTGTCATATTATCAATTAAAGTAAGAAGCATAATATGCATAAACCCATGATTACTCAAACTTATAATTTCGTGAATAATCATTATCAATCATACAAAAGTATACTTATCTAAGATCCTAAAACAAAGTAGGATTATAACTCGATATAGGAAAACATACCTGGATTATCATGCTTGTCTAACATACCCAAACAATGTCTTCTTTGTTCTCTTAGAGACCTTGTGCTAGCAACCTACATATCTCATAAGTTAATAATTGTAGAACCAAGTTATACATACCTCGTAAGTAGATCTTCTATGTGATCCATGACTATGGATGAGTCTTTGTCTTCATGTCAACATGGTCATATGTTCTTGATCTAGAACTTGATTTGTCTTTCTTGATGTACCCTTCATGTTAGTGGACAATATCATCCTCATACAACACCACGGTGTATTAGTACAATCATAAGTGTCATACCCCTAATCAATGAATGTCTTCTATCATTCACATGCATTCATACTTTTACTAGGGTGATAAGACAAGTCTAAAATTAATCAAGATTGTACTAACCTCAATAATATGAAGACAAACATATCATAAACTTAATCATGAACAGATTTCAAAACATACCTGTATCTCCTCAAGTCATACCTATCGGGATTGCTTGTAGTCTTCTTATGTAATCCCTTAGCCTCATTCTCCCTCTGAAACTGGAATCTCTTCACTTATGTAGGTGTCCAAATCATTCTCTTCTAGGATTAACCCAATCCACTTTGATTTGATGAAGCTGGATCTGGAGTTGGATAAGGGTTTGTCAGAGAAACCCTAAAGATTCAAACTTCTAATTGGATGAAAAGATGCACCTTTATGAGCTGATCAAGCTGGTATACTTCAATTTTTAAATCTCCAAAATTTGACCCCTCAAAATTGACTTTGAAAGTTTCGTATCTGCAGCTTCTGTCAAATTCTAGTTTTCTGGTTTTCTGGTCAAAATCCCGAACTAGGGTTTGATAGAGCTCGGGGTTCTACCCAACCAAAAACTTCGATCTTGGTCTCTAAATTTCGATTTTGATGAGGATATCCAGCCATGGTCTCAGATTTCAAAAATTCCAACTTTCTCTGAAACCCTAATTTCCCGCAGCAATGACAAACCAAAAATGAAAGTGCTCAGAATCTAATTCTGTTTGGACATAAATATATGCCATATTGTTTTTGATGTATCTCTGAAATTTCAAATCCTCGGGGTCTAAAACTTCAACTTGAGGTAGAATGACCTGTCATCTTTCCAATCCCATAGATCTGAGCTCAAATGGATTCTCTGAGAGAGAGATATTCCAAGTGTCGCAACGTGACTTGTTAATGGGATGAAACAGTATAGAAAACTTGTACGGAGGACCACGTGTCATTGTTTCCACTTCGGCATCTAAAACCCAAACCTATGAAACTACAATCTGTTCCCTAACTGTCACTTTTTACGGAATTCCATTTGGAGCTTCCTAGCCCGAGATATGACCTTTTCTCCTAGGTCACCTATTTAGGACTGCATTCTGGAAGAGGCAGAAATCCTATCCTGTACGGATCATATCTCACAAATTACAATGAATCTGAGGATTTCCTTTGGACACAAGCTACATGGACATTTAATATTCGACCTATAAAATTTCCAGATCCTGAAACTTCTCCAAAAATGAGTTATAGCGAAAGTGCCACGATGACTGGTTTTTACTATACCAAGCCCTAGCTTCCAATTTGTCGCAAGTGCAACAAGTGTCATAAATGCCATACCATTCCTTCCTTCATGCTAGCTATGATACCATGATAGTTTTTCATAATTTAATTCAATATGATACCATGCCTCTCTCTCACTAATGCGAAGTTAGTGAGTGAGTGAATGAAATGAGAGAGACACACTCTCTATTTATACAATGACTTGACTTGCCTTTTACTCTAACTGGGTCGACCTTCCTTAGGAGAGTCTAATAACCCATTACCACTTGTCACCGGGACAACCCCACTAGGGTGGTCTAATAACCCTTTCACCCACATGACTCATACAAGGCCGACCCCACCAAGGTGGTCTAATAACCCATCAAATATAAGTTACGACACTTACAATATAACTTGCGACACTACTCCGAGGTCTAATGCCCTGTCATACATGGGAGGATGGACCTCAATGACTTTACATGACTCAAGTACAATAATGAATTCTTCGATCTGGAGGAACAAACATCTCCGTCGGAGGTATAACAATAGAATACAAATGACGACACTTCTGATCGGAGAAATAAGACATCTCCGCCGGGGATACAATAAAGTACAAATGTAATACATACAATATACAAGTGAATATCTTCCGAAGTTACAAATACATCAATAGTTACTTGTTATCCGGTCATATATTTTATCCCATGACCCAATTGGTCATTCCTCTGGTCATTTTTAGTTAGCTCACTAAATTTTGGTCATTTATACCTTGAAAACCTATGGTGACCAATTTTTTTGGTCGCCTAGTCATTTATCTCTCATTTTCTACTAGTGATGGGATGTGGTGACAATTGATTTCATCACCAAATTTCCTAGGAAAACAAGACAACATGATTCAGTCATGGTAGTGGTGGACAAGTTGAAAAAGGCCACTCACTTCATTCCAATCAAATCAACTCATAAGGTAGCTAACATAGCATAAATTTATATGAAAGAAATTGTAAGATTACATGGAATACCCAAGGCAATTGTTTCAGACAGAGATTCAAAGTTTACTTCAAAATTTGGAAAATGGCTATTTAAAGGACTTGGAGCAAATATGAATATGAGTACATCAGATCGCCCATAGATAGATGGGAAAATCGAGAGAGTTAATCAGGTTATTGAAAATATGATCAGAATGAATGTGATGGATCAACCATCAAAGTGGGAGGATTACTTGCATTTGGTGGAGTTTGCTTATAATAATGTATACCATGCATGTTTAAAGATGAATCCATTTGAATCCTTGTATGGCATAAAATGCAAGACTCCAATCTATTGGGATAATCCAACAGACATAGTGGTAATTACGCCATAATTGCTTAAGGAAATGGAAGAGAAGATGGTTAATATCAGGCATAAATTGAAAACAACACATGATAGATAGAAAATTTATGCAGACCCGAGGGGCAGAGTAGCAAGAGAGTTCAGAGTTGTTGAACATGTGTATCTGCAAGTCAAACTAAAGAAGAGTTTCTTGAGGATTGGTATATGTCCTAAGCTAGCACCGAGATTTTGTGGTATGTTTGTAATATTAGCTAGGATAGGGTCTATTGCATATGAACTTGCATTGCATGCTTGCACAAAAGTGTATAATATGTTTCATGCGTCATTATTGAAAAAGTATGTGCCTAATCCTAACTATAGTGTTGATTGGGATTTGATTCAGATGGAACCGGAAGGAGATATCCCAGTACCAATGCACATAATGTATAGGAAAGTCACGTTGCTCCAGATAGAGCCATCGAGTAGGTAAGGGTCCAATGGACCCCTTACATCCCTGAAGAAGCAACATGGGATATTGAGGATGCTATGCGAGAGTATATCCGTAGTTTTTTTGAAATCTTGGATGGAATTTTATATATGTACATAGTGTTGATATGCATTGAGGACAATGCATAAATTAAGGGGGAGGGAATGTAACACCCCATTTTTTACCCCAACAAGTAATGATGTAAGTATGTATATAATGATGAAATGGCTAGAAGCCGAAAAAAAATGGTATAGTATGACCAAGATGATGTAATTATGTACATTTTATGTTTAATACAAAAACCATGACTACTGTAGACAAAGAAGGATGAAGAATATATGGGGTGATATGATTCCACAAGAGGGAGAAGTGAGAAGGGGGTTTAAGGGGGAGATGACCCTAGTGATTTATAAGTTTAATTTATTATTCTTATTGTCCCTTTTATCATAAGTTTTCTAAATCCCTCTTTATTAAAGTACATTAGACATAAATTTTAGTTAATTATCATAAGCTCGGGATTAGAAGGGGAAACAAAGTGACAAATTCCATGTATGCCACTTGTCTAGTTCTCATCACCCATGCATGCCACCTAGATAGTCCTCAACATGCATAAAATTATTGAGAAAGTAGTTCAATCGACCATTATCCTATCATTCATTAAACCATGAGGATTCTACCATTCATTAAGCCATCATTCCATACAATAGCTTCGATTTGTACCAAGGGACAATGGGAATTACATAGTTGTAAGCGCATTTTACCAGGGATATTGGTGTTAGTTGAGTTCCCTTATGAGAGAACATGCTTTGCAGTTGAGTTCCCTGAAGTCCCAACATGGAGAGTCCTTGATTGACCCATTCTGGAGCCCTGGAAGGGAATTGGAAAATCTCTCAAGGGACTGTTAACTTAGAATGGGGGACCCTGCAATGTCCCCATTTTGGCCCCCTTCGTATTAAATCGTAAATGATGTAAATATTGTAATTAATCATGGTGAGGATCTCAAGGCCAAGGCCCCACCATTGATTTAGCGTTTCATGTATCGGCAATTAAAAATAGATGCCCATGGTTCGTGTGCTAGATAGGCACAATGTAAATGAGACATCATGTAAATACGAATTTTAATGAAAAATACCCACAACTAGCTATGCAATGCAACAAAGAGATGGGGGCATGATCCTACAAGGAATAGGGAGGGAAATTATTTAAACCCTTTCCAATGGTGTTAATCCATGTGTCAATGAGAAAACCCATAAACCCTCAACTACCCATTTTGGGTTATGGACCCAATCATTTAATTCTTCCAAGAGTTGGTTGAGGCAGTTAATGCCTTGGGAATGAAGAGGTATGGCAGCCAATTTCGTGCATGGGCAAGCCATCAACCTGGAAAATCGTGTTTTGTCTCCTTGGGCAAGAAAACACCCACGAAATGGTGCCCAAATCCATTCTAAACAGTCAGTCTCTCCTCTCTCGCGCAGTCTGAACTACTGGGTCTTTCCTCATCACGTTTTTACCAATTTTTCCTGCATTTTCCATGCCTCGGAGCTCGTTTTTGCATTGGACGGCAGCTGGGAGAGAAGGGCCACGATTTGGGACTGATATGGAGGCCATTTTTGCCCCAGAATGTCCATGGACGTTTTTCTAAAAACGAGTTTGGCTTCCCAGAGTTGTTCCCCATATTCTAGATTCATTTTTGGGTTTCCCACGTTTTTCTGAAGCTAATGAAAACCCCATCTTTGGGAATCTCACTGTAAAAACGTTTCTCCATGCCCAGCACTTAGACTTCTACTGTTATGTGCATCCTTGTTTTGGTCTGAATTTGTGAGCAAGAAACTTGGAGTGGTAGTGGACAGAATTGGCTTGATAAACCTAGTGAAGGGAGTAACCTCTCAAGAAGATCAAGAGGACTTCGGCTACTTTTCTATGCACACCTTGAGAGCACTAGAAAGGAAGGTATGGCGTGAGGGACTGTGTTGCAGTGAAGAGAATTCTTCCTTGTGTTGGGTGTGTAGGTATTGTGGGTGCCAAGTTAGATAGATCTTATAGAGGTATCCCTGGCTCTGTGCTTGAGCTCACTAGTTTAGCAGTTCTTCCTTTCCATTTCCTAGCAGCCTGATAAACCCAATTGTAGATTGGCTTGGCTCATCTTGGTGTATGCTTGGCTATGTGTGAGTCTGTTGTTCCCTGATTCCTTGTAGAGATCATTCCCAGCTCGGGGGTGGCAGTTGCATCAAGAGGTTGATAAGCACAACTGGCCTATGGTTGGGTGGAACGTTGCAGTTGCATAACCAGTTGCTTGGGACTACCTTGTTATAATATAAGTATTCTCCTGTGTTAACTTGCAATTATTTATTTGATAAATATCTTGAATGTATGATGAATGTGTAATTGATATTACTTCCACTGTTTTTTTCATATATTATACATTTCCATATGTTCTTTCAATTATGTGAATGCTTAATTAAAAGTTTATGGGGCTAGATGCCCGGTTTTAGCATCACGTCCTCTCTATCATGCTGGTATGGTAGGAGGGGACGTTACATTTTGGTATCAGAGCTGTTGGTTGCAGCATTGGACCTCTATGGGCCAAATCCAATCACAGCCACATAGGAAGGTCCCTTCCTGATCACCACAGGTACTAGCATCAAGACTAGCTGGCTCAGTTAGATAGTTGCAGAGGTAAGGTTACCTTTTGCTGGGCAGCAGTCATCACTGAAAGAAGGGAAGATTTCAAAAATTTTCTTAGGAATTTTTGGAAATTTTTGTTTAAGTCTGTTTCGGGAAGATTTCGGGAAATCGTTCCAAAATTTGCGGAAGAGTTCCGCAAACCGCCCTGAAACTGCGGAAGGAATTCTCTTCCGAAATTGTGGAAGAGTTCGGCGAGTGAGCCCGAAACTGCAGAAGGATTCCGCGAGTTGTTCCGCAACGCAGAAAATTTTTCTAAGTGTTCGGCGTCGAAAGGAAATTTTCGGAAGGAATTCTCTTCCGAAACTGCGGAATACTTTGGCGAATCTTCCCGCAATTGCGGAAGAGTTCCGCGAATCTTCCCGCAATTGCGGAAGAGTTCGGTGAATCTTCCCACAACTGCGGAAGAGTTCCATGAATCTTCCCGCAATTGTGGAAGAGTTCGGCGAATCTTCCCGCAACTGCGGAAGAGTTCCGCGAATCTTCCCGCAATTGCGGAAGAGTTCCGCGAATCGCTCCGCAATTGCGGAAGAGTTCCGCGAATCTTCCCGCAACTGCGGAAGAGTTCGGTGAACCTTCCCGCAATTGCGGAAGAGTTCCGCGAATCTTCCCGCAATTGCGGAAGAGTTCCGCGAATCTTCCCGCAATTGAGGAAGAGTTCCGAGAATCGTTCCGCAACGCGGAAGAGTTCGGGAAATCGTTCTGAAATTTGTGGAAAAGTTCGGCAAACCATTCCGAAACAGCAGAAAGAATTTTTGAGTGTCTTCCGAAATTGCGGAAGCATTCCGCGAATGGCTCCGCAACTGCGGAAGCATTCGGCGAATCGCTCCGCAACTGCGGAAGCATTCACCGAATCGCTCCGCAACTGCGGAAGCGTTTGATGAACCGCCCCGCAACGGCAGCATGATAGGGAAGCCATAAGGGGGCAAGCCCCCTTGACCCCCTTTTTTCCCCCTCATATTTCGTTGATTGTGAGAAAATTAGAGGATTCGACAAATTGTCAACATAATATTTTCCCACGTGCATGAAGTAATTTATGAATTTTCGAGAATATAATGCAGCTGACAATTGTGTTGATGAACACATTTTACAGAATCACAGTTACATCAGGGAAGCACTCTAGATAGTATAGTTGGAAAGTTTTGAATCTTGGTTGGGCCAAGAAAATCAACATCATGGATGATGCACAGGATCCCTATGAGCCTGAAACAGATGCCATGGGGTAGAACATACATGTTGAAAATGCTGAAACAGAATCTAATGGGAGAAGAAATCAAGAGACTCCTCCAGGTATTGCAGCCACCATGAGAAGCCTAAGGGTGGAGTTGCAAAGCTGTAGAGAAGATAATGAAAGGATGATTAAGGCTCAGGAAAAAAAAATAGTTGAATGCAGCCATGCTACAGAGTTTGACAGACATCCAAAGGCAAATAAACTCTGGGCATCAAACATCAAATCCAGAAAGGGGTGGGAGTAGTTCTAGAAGGAATTCCCGTAAGAGGGCCAATAGCTCAAGAAGAATTTCTACAGACAGAACATATACTCCAGATATCTCTTCTAATGAATCATCTGACTCTGAAGAATCCATTGAGGGGTCAAGCTCTTCATCGCATAGGAGTAAGAGGAAGAAGCACTACAAGAACAATTCACATGGGGAATTTAAGAAGGCAAAACCTCCTACATTTGATGGAGAGGTAAAGTGTCACATACCCCAATTTTATTAAAATAATGTAATTATTTTTAATATTCCTGAGAACATTATGTTAAATTAAATGCTAAGTAGGAAGGGATGACTCAGCAGAGTCTCCAGAAATGGAATGTAAAATCTGAATAATTATTATTAATAAATAAATTATGGAGACAACAGCATGGGAGAGCTGTTAAAAGAGGTTACTGGTCTAACTGGTGGATGGAATTAGGTGGAAGGACAAAAGACAAGTGGCAGCATCCTCAAACACTTCCTGAGTTGCAGGTGGCAACTTCCCTATATTTTGGGGTCATGATTCCCCAAGAAAGTGGAATCTGAGCAGGTGGCTCATTAATGACAGTTAGCCCAACTAAGACCTAGGCAATCTTTTAAATACTACTCAATGAACTGAGCTGGGGGTTCAGCAATTGTTCTAGAGGGAGAATACATTCATGTGAATGCTATTCAGGAGTCCCATTGAGGAAGTGGGAAAACAGTAAGGAAGTGTTTTGAAGCGGGAAGTTGCAGTAACTTGGTTCCAATATAGCTGTTTGGGCTGAGGGAATTATGGGCCGTACTTAGATTCCAGCCAGTTAGACCAGAGCAAGCTCGGGGGTCCTGAGAAGTGCTGTCTGGGCACTCTCCAGGAATTGGTAGGGAGGAACAGCCTCCCATTGCTGTTATTGTCTACCATAGCTACAGGTTCTGCCACTCTTCCTGTTGTTGATTTAATTTATTTTCATATGAGATAGACTAGTACAACTATGTTTTTGACTGTATTCAACTTCAGTAAATCAGTCTCTGTACTCCCTTTTGTTATAAATTTCAGAAACGCAGATGTTATAGAGATTTCCTATTTTATTTAAATAGAGTATTTATCTTATACAGAACCTAATTGTTACTGTTATAGTTAACAATTACCATGTTTAGGCATATTCTAGAATTCCTGTTAATGGTTCAATAATAGACAGAAATATTAAATAATAGATATTCCAGTAATATACCTGCATATATATATGTATAGCATATTTCAGTCAACTTTAGTTTTAGGTCATTCTTATATTGAGTTAACAGATAAACAAAACTCATTTTAAATATATTGTTTATACTCAGAACATGTTTGACAGCTATCGATTATCTAAAGAGGTGACTGTAACAATATTTCATTGTTACAAGCTTCCACATAATCTTAATCATCTACACAGTAGTCAAACACAAACACTTAGCAACTGTATAGTATTATTCTCCTTCAACCTAGTAATTATAATACATTAGCCATGCTTATTATAATAGAATTAACAAAGTTGTTTTAAACAAAAACAAACATATTACACAACAGAGAAACTGTCGATGAACGCAACCATCTTTGGCTGTTACAAACCATCTTAAGTTTACACAGTAATCATTTTATTCAGTACAAATGTTCTTCCTTAGGTAGTCCACAAACCCTACACGGCCGTAGCCTTATATTATTCCTTCGACAGACTGAAAAACAATTGAAAAGAATGCTTTTTATGACAGACAGAACCTACAGCATCTTAACACATAGTTCTATGTATATATTATTCTATTCATAGTTTTATTTAATAATTATATAGATTCAAAATAAATTGTTACAACTCGTACCCAGTCACCACCGAGTTAACAATATCATACTTATGCATTGAACACAAAACAAAACCCCCAATTCGCCAGAATAACCCTATGCTATTAACTATTACAGACATAGTGGATAAACTTCCACAATCTTTTATTTAATACTCCAAAACGAAGAAAAACGCAGAGAGACAATCATAGGGTTTCATTTATAACAGAGTTAACATCCATTGCAGGTACCGAAGAATTCATCTATCCTTACAGTTCAAATACTTTTGAATAATTTAACGAAACCCAAAAATGAACACGGCCATGATAGGCCCAGTAATATATTAAGTATAAATTTTATGCAGCGAGGATGGAACCCTACGCTTAGCAATTACAAAGTACAGTAACAGAAACCCTGGCCTCATACAGTCTGAGCCGTGAAGGGCTCTCCAATAAACATAACAAGGTTTCAACCCTTTCATTCAAACAAAATAACTTATACAGATGATTGCAACCATGAACATCAAGTCGTCAAACGACCTCACTACACAGGAGTTTTCCTCCATGACACAACCCTAACCACAAAACCAGCAAAGGAAGAGACAGCCGTGGATAACCAGGCTTACCCGGTTGAGCCAGCGTTGGAGAAAGAACCCTGTACACCTTCAGAGCCGCGTGACCTGCACATTCAATGCTGAAAGATGTTAATACACTGTTTATGCCGAGAGTTTTAAATAATTGTATATCTACACTGCTTGCAAAACAGAAATTGCGAAAATAAGGTTATTTATTACCTGAGCAATGTAGCCGTGGATATTCTGGAAGCCACCGGTGGGAGCAGACACTGAAACCCCCATCACCCTCGTCGGTTGAAAGAGCAAGGAACACCCTCAAACTCTTCCAATGACGGCCACGACAGACAAACCTTGCAGACGGAGACCTCAAACTGGAACTGAATCAGTCGAGAAGCAAACCCAAAGCCCAATGGCATCAACTCTCTCATAACCTAAAGACATTACCGAGAACCCTATCTCTTACCCACACCAGCACAGTGACGAACTGTAAATAGCTGGGACTTAAACTTATAAAGAACAACGAGACCACGAAGCAATAAAACTATAGCAGACGCTATCCCCAGAGCCGAGGACATACCCTATTGCCGAATGGAACCTCAAGGCCATAACCACCACACTCTGCACATTGTTACAGTGCCTTCATTACAAAACTCAGACAGGGAGGGTTTCATCCTTAGGACCCGAGCCCGAAGGCAACTACAATAACCTGTAGGGTTTCAATAGCAGCTTATATATCGCCCATCGCATGGAGGAGATGCAACCACGTAGCACTCAAATAAATCAACGTAGCATGGGTCGAGAACCTATAGTTTCATTGCCAACCAAATAATTATACACCGATTCTTTTCCAAATCATGTCATATATAAGTCAAACGTATGAGATAACAAATGATATATAATCATTTGGCATATAGCCTTGCAATTGAATCGTCGAGAATCCCAAGCAATGGGAATGTATAATCACTACAATGATAGAAATAAGAGTTAGTCAACATCATATATGGATTATTCCATAACTTAATAGGGTGGATAATACTTTAACATAACTTAGTTATAAATCTTATCCATGGTAAGGGAAGAACATTAGGACTATGACAAAATCAAGTTAATGCACATTTACAATGAAACCAGGGCATAGGTTAATGTCTTTCGCATATCACTTTACACAAGATGTTGGTCAACTTCAACCCTAGAGTTTTCTCTATGGCCTAGTATGATAAATACAACCATAACACTATATAGAATATAAAGTTTGCCAATGTATGGAATATTATGATTATTGTACAATCATTATATATATAAATTAATACCAAGTCATAGATTAATGCCAGGTGCATATTACATTTCTATGTTCATATAAGTACCAAGGTAGTCAACCTTCAAATTAAAATGCCTCGTTATTTAATACTTGAATGTTACCAAGTCTTTAAGACAATAAATATATTGCCATTATATACTAGCATCAGAATTGCTATCAATACTATTGTTAACAGTAACAATATGAAAAATAAACCTCTATTATTAAGATGTTGAAATAGAGCTTCATCTACAGGTGTACATCGTAAAGATAGTTAAAATCAAGGCACCGTCAAGTAACATAAGTTAAAATCTAAGTGGACATTGGACTTCAACGCATAGGATCATATTGAAACAACGCTAGAGGCGTCACCTTCTCAACTCGCATTATCAATGCATGAACAAAACAGTAGTCACCGGTATTAAGTTGACAACAGGTCACATGATGCAAAGACACTGTTACAGCCAAAAATTCTGATATCACAAATGTTTCATTTTAGTTACAACAGTAACATAGCATAATAATCATAAAAACATAATTATAACTGAGACAATGTAAATCTTCGTAACACTTGACGATACTAGCTGAATAAGAAATATCATGACGATCATTAAGTTTTGAAGTATAGGGAGTATTGATGCTCACCAAGTTTAACATACAGTGATCCTTACTTCACTGACGCACCTGAGAAACAAAAGACGACGTATGCATTAGCTCGTAAGCTAAGTAAGCCAGTCAACTACGACTAGCTCTTCCCTTGCGGTTCAAAACAAAACAATCATTAATTACAATCACCGAAATCAAAGTTTTAATAAAACAGAGTCTTTAAACAGTTTATGTTAGTTGTTTAAATTAAAACAATATCAGAAATACTACCTAATTAACATTTATTGTTACGAATAAAAATTTTTAAATTTTTCAGAATTAACGGGTTCTGACATGTGGTATCAGAGCGAGGTTCAGACACTAGGCCTGGATGTGACTCCACTAAAATTCCGTAAACAGCGATCATAAAAGAAGATGTTGTTTTATTTATAAAATACTAACATATATTTCGGTTTAATGTACAGTACAGAAAAATTCTCTTTTCTGAATTTTTCAGACAGATATGGAAAAACTGGGAGAATATGCTGAGGAGGAATCTCCCAATGCTGGGACAAGACGGATGTCAAAAGAACTAGAGGCAGAAGAAGAAATTGCTCACACCACTGAGCTGATGCAGACTATAAGAGGATTAAAGACAGAAATGGAAACGGTTAAGAAGGATAATGAAAGAATTCTAAAGACTCAGGAACAGCTAAATCAGCTATTGATAGAAAAATTTCAAACTGACGGAAGGAGCAAACCAGCTGACTCAGAAGAAGTTAATCATCCAAGAGGGTCAAAAAGGACAAAACCAACTAAATCTGACAGCAGTTCCTCATCTGAAGAAAGAAAGGGACAACCCAGTTATCACACTAGCAGTGACAGCAGTGAAGCTGAGATGCACAACCGAAGGAAAAAGTACAGGCCTTATGAAGAGATTTCCGGGGAGTTTAAGAAGATAAAGCCCCCAACTTTCAATGGAGAAACTGAAACTGGAGAAGAGGCAGAATCTTGGTTATCCGGGATGAGAAAATATTTTCAGATCTATAACTACTCAAATCAGCTAAAGGCAAGAATGGCCATATACAACCTCTCGGGAAAGGCGGACATATGGTGGCAAGACCTGAAAAGGGTCAAAGGGATCAAAGAAAGAGAAGTTAATTGGAGTACCTTTAAAAGGTATTTCAAGAAGAAATTCCTGTCCGAGCAGTATTATGAAGAAAGGGCTAAAGAATTTTATGAACTAAAACTCGGATCTATGACGATGAAGGACTTAAACAGTAAATTTTTAAGTCTGTTGCGTTATGTACCATATTTTGTCGAAGAGAAACCAAAAATACAGCGGTTTCTTAGTTGCCTGCCTTATCATATCAAGGACAGAATTGAATATGACAACCCCAAAACACTGGAAGAAGCTATGCGCAAGGCAAACTTCTGTTACGAACAGAATAAAAAGAAAGAAGGGATAGCCAGTTGGAAAGCCAAAAAGAACAGCAATCTGATCGAGTACAAGAAAAAGGAATTTGTTCCCCATAAAAATTTCAAGAATGGCAAAAACGGGAACCACTTTAATAGTAAAAGTTTCCAAGGAAACAAAAATGGAGCTGTCAGCCATTCAAACAATTACAAAAACAGCAAAGAGACTCCTAATAACCATGGAAACTACATCAAAAATTTTGAGCGAAAAGAACCTGTCAAGTGCTGGGAATGTAATGGGCCACATTATGCTTCAGTCTGCCCAAACAGAAAGAAACAAGTCAGCAATATTCATACTGTTCAAGACGAAATGACAGTTGGAGATTTTGCAGGAACTATGCCCCGAATCAATGCAGCGTTGGAAAACCGCCAGGCTGACTACCAAACTTCCATGGTGGAAGTAGGAGGTATGATTAACAAAACCCCAGTTACTATATTAATAGATCCCGGTGCAAGTCTTAGTTATATTTCACCTCAGCTGGTAGAAAAATGTAATTTGACTGTTGAAAGGTTTGATAATTCTTGGTCTGTACAATTAGCTACTGGGGCTAAGAAGAAAGTAAACTGCTATGTAAAAGAATGCATCTTAAACATGACTGATTTTAGAACTACAGTTAAACTGAACGTTTTACCACTTGGCTCATATGACATACTTATCGGAATGGACTGGTTGGAACAACATAGGGTCGTTTTAAACTGTTTTGACAAAACTTTTAGGTGTATAAACAGTAGTGGACAGCCTGTAACTGTTAGGGGTATTCCTAGGAAAACAGTAGTGAGGCAAATTTCTGCATTACAACTTAAAAGAGCAGTCAGAAAAGGATGCAAGACCTATGCTGTAACTATTACAAACGAGACAGATAAATTTGAAAACAACCAGAAAACAGTAGAGAACATTCCTGTCGTCAATGAATTTATTGACGTTTTTCCTGAGGAAATTCCAGAATTGCCTCCCAAGAGAGAGCTTGACTTTACCATTGAGCTGGTACCAGGTGCTGTTCCCAGTTCAAAAGCCCCGTATCGTATGAATATCTTGGAGCTTAACGAGTTGAAAACTCAGTTGAAGGAGTTAATAGATAAGAACTATATCCGACCCAGTGTATCCCCTTGGGGAGCACCAGTGATTTTCGTTAAAAAGAAGGACGGAACTATGCGACTTTGCATAGATTATCGTCAACTAAACAAGATGACGATCAAAAACAGGTATCCGTTACCTCGTATTGATGATCTGTTTGATCAACTACGTGGCGCTACGGTATTCTCTAAGATCGATCTAAGATCGGGTTATCATCAGGTAAGAATTAAAGAAGAAGACATTTTCAAAACAGCCTTTAGAACCAGGTATGGACATTACGAATTTGTCGTAATGCCATTTGGACTTACTAATGCCCCAGCGGTTTTCATGTGCTTAATGAACAACATAATGCACAAGTACTTAGATAAATTTGTGGTTGTATTTATCGACGACATTTTAGTCTATTCTAAGAGCGAGGAGGAGCACAAGGAACACTTACGTATCGTTTTACAAGAACTAAGAGAACAACAACTTTTTGCGAAATTTAGCAAATGTGACTTCTTCAAAGATGAAATCCAGTACTTAGGACATGTAGTTACTAAGGAAGGGATTTCAGTGGATCCCGAAAAGATTCGGGCGATTGAAGAATGGCCAGTACCTAAAGATGTGACGGACGTTAGATCTTTCATGGGAATTACCGGTTACTACCGGAGGTTTATTGAAGGCTTTTCAAAAATAGCCAACCCAATCACTTCTTTGCAGAAGAAAGGCAAGAAGTTTGATTGGAATGCGAAATGTGAAGAAAGTTTCAAGAAGCTTAAGACTTTATTGACAACTGCACCTATTCTTAGAATAGCGGACCCAAATAAAGATTTCATAGTTTGTACCGACGCTTGTAATGATGGTTTAGGCGGAGTGCTGACTCAAGAAGGATATGTCATTGCTTACGAATCTAGGAAGCTGAAAATCCATGAAAAGAATTATGCCACTTATGACCTAGAATTAGCTGCTGTAATTCATGCTTTAAAGATGTGGCGACACCACCTAATAGGAAGAAAATTTACCTTACTAACAGATAATAAAGGTCTGAAATACCTTTTAGACCAGCCAAATCTAAATGCAAGACAAGCCAGGTGGCTGGCATTCCTAAGTGAATACGATTTTGAAATCCAACACATAAAAGGGAAGGAGAATAAGGTGGCTGATGCCTTGAGTAGGAATGCAAAACTGAATTTTATATCAGCTAGCAGCACTTACACCTCTGATTTAAATGAACAGCTGGCTGAAGGGATAAATTTAGACGAAAATTATCAACATTTACAAATTACAGCCCAAGAACAGCCCACAGAAAGTTTGCTAAAAGGGTATAGTTTAAATGAAAACGGATTTTTGCTGTTTAAAGACAGGCTGTATATCCCTAATGCACCTACAGTTAAGCTGTTAATTTTAGACGAAATACATAAAACCCCTTACTCCGGGCACCCTGGCTATCAAAAGACTATCACTATGTTGAGAAAAGAATATTTTTGGCCTAACATGAAATCTGAAACTGCTGAATATTTAGCGAAGTGTTTGGACTGCCAACAAGTAAAAACAGAACATCAAACATCCAGCTGGATTGCTGCAACCTTTACCTATTCCTAGCTGGAAATGGGAAATAATTAGCCTGGATTTCATTACGGGTTTACCCAAAAACCAACATCAGAATGATTCAATTATGGTAGTGGTAGACAAATTAAGTAAATCAGCACATTTTATTCCTGTTAAAACCACATACAAGGCTGCAAACATAGCAGATATCTTTCTAAAACAGATTTTTCGGTTACACGGTATTCCAAAGGTTATTATATCAGACAGGGATCCTAAATTTACAGGAAATTTTTGGAGATCCTTGTTCAAAGGATTAAACACCACTTTAAATTTCAGCACCTCTTTCCATCCTCAGACTGACGGACAAACGGAAAGAGTTAATCAAATATTAGAAGATCTGTTAAGGATGTATGTTAAAGATCAACCAGGTAAGTGGGAGGATTATTTACACTTAGCTGAATTTGCATACAATAACAGCTATCAATCATCAGCTAAGTTTAGTCCTTTTGAGGTTTTTGTATGGACGAAAATGCAACACTCCTATCTCTTGGAGTAATCCAGTAGATAGATTAGTGTTAGGACCTGATTTATTGAAAGAAATGGAACAGATTGTGAAACAAGTGCAGGAAAACTTGAAGATTGCCCAGGATCGGCAAAAGAGTCAAGCAGATTTGAAAAGAACTCCTAAAGAGTTCCAGGTAGGTGAACATGTGTTCATCAAGGTAAGACCAAAGAAAAGCTCCCTAAGATTAGGAAGTTGTGCAAAATTAGCACCACGTTACTGTGGTCCATTTGAAATTTTAGCCAGAATTGGTCAAGTTGCTTATCAGTTAGCATTACCGCCAAATTTAAAAGTACACAATGTTTTTCATATCTCTGTTTTGAAAAAGTATATTCATGATGCTACTCATGTTATTGATTGGAACATTGTACAGGTAGAACCAGAAGGGGAAGTTCTGGTAGAACCGGATTGTATCCCCGGGAGGAGGGAAATTACTCTACGGAACCGGATAATTGGACAAGTGAAGGTGCAATGGAAGCACCTTAGTCCTGAAGAATCTACCTGGGAGCTGGAAAGTAAGATGCGGGAAGCATATCCCCATCTATTCCAGCAGGTAGCTGAAGAAGAAGAATAAGTAACATCGAGGACGATGTTACATTTTAAGGGGGTGTGTATGTCACATACCCCAATTTTATTAAAATAATGTAATTATTTTTAATATTCCTGAGAACATTATGTTAAATTAAATGCTAAGTAGGAAGGGATGACTCAGCAGAGTCTCCAGAAATGGAATGTAAAATCTGAATAATTATTATTAATAAATAAATTATGGAGACAACAGCATGGGAGAGCTGTTAAAAGAGGTTACTGGTCTAACTGGTGGATGGAATTAGGTGGAAGGACAAAAGACAAGTGGCAGCATCCTCAAACACTTCCTGAGTTGCAGGTGGCAACTTCCCTATATTTTGGGGTCATGATTCCCCAAGAAAGTGGAATCTGAGCAGGTGGCTCATTAATGACAGTTAGCCCAACTAAGACCTAGGCAATCTTTTAAATACTACTCAATGAACTGAGCTGGGGGTTCAGCAATTGTTCTAGAGGGAGAATACATTCATGTGAATGCTATTCAGGAGTCCCATTGAGGAAGTGGGAAAACAGTAAGGAAGTGTTTTGAAGCGGGAAGTTGCAGTAACTTGGTTCCAATATAGCTGTTTGGGCTGAGGGAATTATGGGCCGTACTTAGATTCCAGCCAGTTAGACCAGAGCAAGCTCGGGGGTCCTGAGAAGTGCTGTCTGGGCACTCTCCAGGAATTGGTAGGGAGGAACAGCCTCCCATTGCTGTTATTGTCTACCATAGCTACAGGTTCTGCCACTCTTCCTGTTGTTGATTTAATTTATTTTCATATGAGATAGACTAGTACAACTATGTTTTTGACTGTATTCAACTTCAGTAAATCAGTCTCTGTACTCCCTTTTGTTATAAATTTCAGAAACGCAGATGTTATAGAGATTTCCTATTTTATTTAAATAGAGTATTTATCTTATACAGAACCTAATTGTTACTGTTATAGTTAACAATTACCATGTTTAGGCATATTCTAGAATTCCTGTTAATGGTTCAATAATAGACAGAAATATTAAATAATAGATATTCCAGTAATATACCTGCATATATATATGTATAGCATATTTCAGTCAACTTTAGTTTTAGGTCATTCTTATATTGAGTTAACAGATAAACAAAACTCATTTTAAATATATTGTTTATACTCAGAACATGTTTGACAGCTATCGATTATCTAAAGAGGTGACTGTAACAATATTTCATTGTTACAAGCTTCCACATAATCTTAATCATCTACACAGTAGTCAAACACAAACACTTAGCAACTGTATAGTATTATTCTCCTTCAACCTAGTAATTATAATACATTAGCCATGCTTATTATAATAGAATTAACAAAGTTGTTTTAAACAAAAACAAACATATTACACAACAGAGAAACTGTCGATGAACGCAACCATCTTTGGCTGTTACAAACCATCTTAAGTTTACACAGTAATCATTTTATTCAGTACAAATGTTCTTCCTTAGGTAGTCCACAAACCCTACACGGCCGTAGCCTTATATTATTCCTTCGACAGACTGAAAAACAATTGAAAAGAATGCTTTTTATGACAGACAGAACCTACAGCATCTTAACACATAGTTCTATGTATATATTATTCTATTCATAGTTTTATTTAATAATTATATAGATTCAAAATAAATTGTTACAACTCGTACCCAGTCACCACCGAGTTAACAATATCATACTTATGCATTGAACACAAAACAAAACCCCCAATTCGCCAGAATAACCCTATGCTATTAACTATTACAGACATAGTGGATAAACTTCCACAATCTTTTATTTAATACTCCAAAACGAAGAAAAACGCAGAGAGACAATCATAGGGTTTCATTTATAACAGAGTTAACATCCATTGCAGGTACCGAAGAATTCATCTATCCTTACAGTTCAAATACTTTTGAATAATTTAACGAAACCCAAAAATGAACACGGCCATGATAGGCCCAGTAATATATTAAGTATAAATTTTATGCAGCGAGGATGGAACCCTACGCTTAGCAATTACAAAGTACAGTAACAGAAACCCTGGCCTCATACAGTCTGAGCCGTGAAGGGCTCTCCAATAAACATAACAAGGTTTCAACCCTTTCATTCAAACAAAATAACTTATACAGATGATTGCAACCATGAACATCAAGTCGTCAAACGACCTCACTACACAGGAGTTTTCCTCCATGAC
Organism: Larix kaempferi; assembly: GCA_027924585.1. NCBI lineage: Eukaryota > Viridiplantae > Streptophyta > Pinopsida > Pinales > Pinaceae > Larix > Larix kaempferi. The sequence goes on from BSBM01000502.1 coordinate 20,909,511, forward strand.
ACAACCCTAACCACAAAACCAGCAAAGGAAGAGACAGCCGTGGATAACCAGGCTTACCCGGTTGAGCCAGCGTTGGAGAAAGAACCCTGTACACCTTCAGAGCCGCGTGACCTGCACATTCAATGCTGAAAGATGTTAATACACTGTTTATGCCGAGAGTTTTAAATAATTGTATATCTACACTGCTTGCAAAACAGAAATTGCGAAAATAAGGTTATTTATTACCTGAGCAATGTAGCCGTGGATATTCTGGAAGCCACCGGTGGGAGCAGACACTGAAACCCCCATCACCCTCGTCGGTTGAAAGAGCAAGGAACACCCTCAAACTCTTCCAATGACGGCCACGACAGACAAACCTTGCAGACGGAGACCTCAAACTGGAACTGAATCAGTCGAGAAGCAAACCCAAAGCCCAATGGCATCAACTCTCTCATAACCTAAAGACATTACCGAGAACCCTATCTCTTACCCACACCAGCACAGTGACGAACTGTAAATAGCTGGGACTTAAACTTATAAAGAACAACGAGACCACGAAGCAATAAAACTATAGCAGACGCTATCCCCAGAGCCGAGGACATACCCTATTGCCGAATGGAACCTCAAGGCCATAACCACCACACTCTGCACATTGTTACAGTGCCTTCATTACAAAACTCAGACAGGGAGGGTTTCATCCTTAGGACCCGAGCCCGAAGGCAACTACAATAACCTGTAGGGTTTCAATAGCAGCTTATATATCGCCCATCGCATGGAGGAGATGCAACCACGTAGCACTCAAATAAATCAACGTAGCATGGGTCGAGAACCTATAGTTTCATTGCCAACCAAATAATTATACACCGATTCTTTTCCAAATCATGTCATATATAAGTCAAACGTATGAGATAACAAATGATATATAATCATTTGGCATATAGCCTTGCAATTGAATCGTCGAGAATCCCAAGCAATGGGAATGTATAATCACTACAATGATAGAAATAAGAGTTAGTCAACATCATATATGGATTATTCCATAACTTAATAGGGTGGATAATACTTTAACATAACTTAGTTATAAATCTTATCCATGGTAAGGGAAGAACATTAGGACTATGACAAAATCAAGTTAATGCACATTTACAATGAAACCAGGGCATAGGTTAATGTCTTTCGCATATCACTTTACACAAGATGTTGGTCAACTTCAACCCTAGAGTTTTCTCTATGGCCTAGTATGATAAATACAACCATAACACTATATAGAATATAAAGTTTGCCAATGTATGGAATATTATGATTATTGTACAATCATTATATATATAAATTAATACCAAGTCATAGATTAATGCCAGGTGCATATTACATTTCTATGTTCATATAAGTACCAAGGTAGTCAACCTTCAAATTAAAATGCCTCGTTATTTAATACTTGAATGTTACCAAGTCTTTAAGACAATAAATATATTGCCATTATATACTAGCATCAGAATTGCTATCAATACTATTGTTAACAGTAACAATATGAAAAATAAACCTCTATTATTAAGATGTTGAAATAGAGCTTCATCTACAGGTGTACATCGTAAAGATAGTTAAAATCAAGGCACCGTCAAGTAACATAAGTTAAACTCTAAGTGGACATTGGACTTCAACGCATAGGATCATATTGAAACAACGCTAGAGGCGTCACCTTCTCAACTCGCATTATCAATGCATGAACAAAACAGTAGTCACCGGTATTAAGTTGACAACAGGTCACATGATGCAAAGACACTGTTACAGCCAAAAATTCTGATATCACAAATGTTTCATTTTAGTTACAACAGTAACATAGCATAATAATCATAAAAACATAATTATAACTGAGACAATGTAAATCTTCGTAACACTTGACGATACTAGCTGAATAAGAAATATCATGACGATCATTAAGTTTTGAAGTATAGGGAGTATTGATGCTCACCAAGTTTAACATACAGTGATCCTTACTTCACTGACGCACCTGAGAAACAAAAGACGACGTATGCATTAGCTCGTAAGCTAAGTAAGCCAGTCAACTACGACTAGCTCTTCCCTTGCGGTTCAAAACAAAACAATCATTAATTACAATCACCGAAATCAAAGTTTTAATAAAACAGAGTCTTTAAACAGTTTATGTTAGTTGTTTAAATTAAAACAATATCAGAAATACTACCTAATTAACATTTATTGTTACGAATAAAAATTTTTAAATTTTTCAGAATTAACGGGTTCTGACATAAAGTCCGGTCAAGAAGCTGAAGCTTGGCTTCTTGGGATGAGAAAGTATTTCCAAGTCCAAGACTACTCGGGAAATATGAAGGCAAGGGTATCCATCTTCAACTTGAATGGAAGAGCATCTATATGGTGGGAACACATCAGGCAAGTGAAGAAGATCAATGAAAGGAAGATTGTGTGGAAATAGTTCAAGAAATACTTCAAGCAAAAGTACCTCTCTGATAGGTACTATGATGATAAGATCAAAGAGTTCCATGAGTTGAGATTGGGACAATTGACCATGGAAGAATATACAAACAAGTTCTTGGATTTGCTGAGATATGTCAAGTACATTCGAGATGATAAGGTGAAAATTCAGCGTTTCCTATGTGGAATGCCCCAGTCATATAAAGATAGAATTGAGTTTGATGAACCTCGAACTCTAGAGGAGGCCATAAGAAAGGCCAAGTATTGATTTGATCAAAACAGAAGCAAACCAGAATTCCATAAGGCATGGAAGGATAGGAAAAATGAAAAGTTTGATCAAAGGAAGAAGGGGTTCAAGTCTCCTCAATTCCGGAATCAGCAAAGGCAACCATCGCAGGTTGTGACTAAGCCAACTAGGATGATGGGAGACAAGCCAAGAGATCCAAAGGAACCAAGAGAACCACTTCAATGTTGGGGTTGTGGAGGAGACCACATGCTTAGGAACTGTCCACATCAGAATGGGAATGCAAATCAAGTTCACAACATCCAGGGAGCTGAAACTGTGGGTCAAGTGGCGAGGACAATCCCTAGAATCTATGCAGCACTAGACAACCACTAGGCAGATCATCAGTCAACTGTGGTTGAAGTTGAAGGTAAGATTGCTAAGCAATCTGTTTCTATTTTGATTGATCCTGGATCTACTCACAGTTATGTCACTCTTAGAATTGTTGAGATTTGTGCTTTCAAGAAATTAAAGCATAGTAAATCATGGTTAGTTCAACTAGCCACTGGAACCAAGAGAAAAGCTAGTGAAATAGTAGAGAAATGTCCATTAGAGATGGATGGGCTATTCACCTATGCAGATCTGAATATTTTGCCACTTGGTTCCTATGATATTCTCATTGGAATGGATTGGTTAGAGGCACACAGGGTTAAACTTGACAGCTACAATAAGACAATTGAATGCATGGACGAAGAAGGAAACCCGAGGGTTGTAAAAGGGATTCCAAAGGTGACTTTTGTTAGACAGGTTTCAGCCATGCAGTTGAAGAAGTTCTATAGGAAGGGATTTCAATTGTATGCAGCCCACATTGTAAAGGCAGCAGAGAATGAAACTCTGGAATTGGAGGACTATCATGTATTGCAAGAATTCAGGGATGTTTTTCCTGATGAGATCCCAGGACTCCCTCCAAAGAGAGACATTGACTTTACAATTGAACTTGTGCCAGGAGCGACACCAGTGTCTAAGACACCCTACAGGATGAGTACACCGGAATTGCTAGAATTGAAAATGCAATTACAAGAGTTGCTGGAAAAGAAATATATTAGGCCAAGTGTGTCCCCGTGGGGAGCACCTGTTCTATTTGTGAAAAAGAAAGATGGAACACTCAGGTTATGTATTGACTATAGGCAGTTGAACAAAGTCACTGTGAAGAACAATTACCCATTGCCTCGAATTGATGACCTTTTTGACCAAATGAGAGGAGAAAAGGTATTTTCAAAGATTGACTTGAGGTCTGGTTACCATCAGGTAAGAATCAAAGAAGAAGATATTCATAAGACTACCTTTAGAACGAGGTATGGACACTATGAGTTTGTAGTGGTACCATTCGGTCTCACAAATGCACCAGCTACATTCATGTGTCTCATGAATAATTTTTTTAGCAAGTATTTGGACAAGTTTTCTCTTGTATTCCTAGACGACATTCTCATCTATTCTAAGAATAAAGAAGAGCATGAAGAACATTTGAGAATGACAATGCAATTACTAAGGGAGCATAAGCTGTATGCAAAGTTGAGAAAATGTGACTTTTATAAAGATAGAATTCATTATTTGGGTCACATCATCTCCGACGAAGGGATATCTGTAGACCTTGAGAAGATTGAAACCATTATGAATTGGCCAACTCCAAGGAATGTGACTGATGTGAGATCTTTTATGGGCCTTGCTGGTTACTATAGGAGGTTTATCGAAGGATTCTCCAAGGTTGCAAACCCGATCACTTCTTTGCAAAAGAAGGGGATAAAGTTCGAATGGTCACTAAGATGTGAGGAAATTTTTCAACAGTTGAAGAATCTTCTTACAAGTGCACCAATTTTGAAAATTGCAGACCTAGAAAAAGACTTTGTGGTATGTACCGATGCATGCAATCAAGGACTTGGAGGAGTTCTTATGCAAGACAACCACGTAATATGCTATGAGTCAAGAAAGTTGAAGGAGCATGAGAAGAACTATGCTACTCATGATATAGAACTTGCAGCCATAGTACACGCTTTAAAGATGTGGAGGCATTACTTAATGGGAAGAAAATTTGAGTTAAGGACAGACCATTGTGGTCTAAAATACTTGTTTGATCAGCCAACTTTAAATGCTAGGCAAGCTAGATGGTTGGAATTTTTGTGTGAATTTGATTTTGAAATCAAACACATAAAAGGGAAAGAAAACAAGGTGGCTGATGCACTCAGTAGGAAGGTACATGAAATGCATGTGGAAGCGCTTAGTACTTGCCAACCAGATTTGAGGCAGCAGATTGTGAACCATAGGGGTGAGGATGAAGTGTACGTGCAGATAAAGGACAAATTGCAGCAGCAAGACCTTGGCAAGAAGTATGAAGGCTATCATTTGGAAGAAGGCAGACTTCTTACTTATAAGAATAGAGTCTATATTCCAAATGCGGCATATTTGAGGAGAATTGTTATGGATGAAATCCATAAAGCTCCATACTCTGGTCACCCAGGATATCAGAAAACAATTACTACAACAAGAAAATATTATTTCTGGCCAGGCATGAAGAAGGACATCGCTGAATACATTTCTAAGTGCATGGAATGTCAGCAGGTGAAGAGTGAACACCAACATCCAACAGGTTTATTGCTTCCAGTGCCAATTCCATAATGGAAATGGGAAATAATTTCCATGGACTTTATTACAGGATTGCCATTGACTGTGAGACAACATGATTCCATCATGGTTGTGGTAGACAAGTTAACAAAGGCAGCACATTTTATACCGGTTAAGTCCACACATAAAGCCGATGCCATTGCAAATATTTTCATGAAGGAAATTTTCAAATTACATGGGTTGCCTAAGGCAATAATTTCTGACAGGGATACCAAGTTCACTTCCAATTTTTGGAAAGGTCTCTTTGCAGATTTGGGTACACAGCTAAGCTTTAGTACCGCATACCATCCTCAAACAGATGGGCAAACAGAAAGAGTAAATCGGGTGCTTGAAGACATGCTCTGCATGTATGTAATGGACAAACCATCCAAGTGGGAGGATTATCTACACTTGGTAGAATTTGCATATAACAATGGGCAACAAGCATTGTTGGGAATGAGTCCTTATGAGGCTTTGTACGGCAGAAGGTGTAGGACACCAGTGACTTGGGAAAATCCAGTGAACAGAATTGTACTTGGGCCATAATTGCTTAAGGAAATGGAACAAGAAGTTGCAAAGATCCGACAATATTTAAAAGTAGCCCAGGATAGACAGAAAAGCTATGCAGATAAACATAGAGTGCATAGGGAATTCAATGTTGGGGATCATGTGTATCTTAGAGTGAGATCAAGGAAGAGTTCCTTGAAGCTTGGGAGTTGTGCCAAGCTATCACCTAGATATTGTGGGCCATTTGAAGTGCTTGAAAGAATAGGGCCAGTTGCATATAGACTTGCATTTCCTGCTAGCACTAAAGCTCATAATTTTTTTCATGTCTCTTTGCTTAAGAAATATGTACATGATCTTAACCATGTGATTAATTGGGATGTGATCCAAGTGGAACCCGAGGGAGAATTCCAAACCGATCCATTGCGCATCCTAGACAAAAAGGTAACATTGCTCCGGAACCGAGCCATCGGACAGGTAAAGGTGCAATGGAAGCACTACGGTCCCGATGAGGCTACATGGGAGCTGGAGGATGCCATGAGGGTGGCATATCCATTTTTGTTCAATTTTGATGAGCACCGAGGACAGTGCTAATGTAAGGGGAGGGGAATGTAATGTCCCCATTTTGGCCCCCTTCGTATTAAATCATAAATGATGTAAATATTGTAATTTAATCATGGTGAGGAGCTCAAGGCCAAGGCCCCACCATTGATTTAGCGTTTCATGTATCAGCAATTAAAAATAGATGCCCATGGTTCTTGTGCTAGATAGGCACAATGTAAATGAGACATCATGTAAATACGAATGTTAATGAAAAATACCCACAACTAGCTATGCAATGCAACAAAGAGATGGGGGCATGATCCTACAAAGAATAGGGAGGGAAATTATTCAAACCCTTGCCAATGGTGTTAATCCATGTGTCAATGAGAAAACCCATAAACCCTCAACTACCCATTTTGGGTTATGGACCCAATCATTTAATTCTTCCAAGACTTGGTTGAGGCAGTTAATGCCTTGGGAATGAAGAGGTATGGCAGCCGATTTCGTGCATGGGCAAGCCATCAACCTGGAAAATCGTGTTTTGTCTCCTTGGGCAAGAAAACACCCACGAAATGGTGCCCAAAGCCATTCTGAACAGTCAGTCTCTCCTCTCTCACGCAATCTGAACTACTGGGTCTTTCCTCATCACGTTTTTACCAATTTTTCCTGCATTTTCCATGCCTGGGAGCTCGTTTTTGCATTGGACAGCAGCTAGGAGAGAAGGGCCACGATTTGGGACTGATATGGAGGTCGTTTTTGCCGCAGAATGTCCATGGACATTTTTCTAAAAATGGGTTTGGCTTCCCAGGGTCGTTCCCCATCTTTTAGATTCGTTTTTGGGTTTCCCACGTTTTTCTAAAGATAATGAAAACCCCTTTGGGCATCTCACTGTAAAAACGTTTCTCCATGCCCAGCACTTAGACTTCTACTGTTATGTGCATCCTTGTTTTGCTCTGAATCTGTGAGCAAGAAACTTGGAGTGGTAGTGGACAGAATTGGCTTGATAAACCTAGTGAAGGGAGTAACCTCTCAAGAAGATCAAGAGGACTTTGGCTACTTTTCTATGCACACCCTGAGAGCACTAGAAAGGAAGGTATGGCTTGAGGGACTGTGTAGCAGTGAAGAGAATTCTTCCTTGTGTTGGGTGTGTAGGTATTGTGGGTGCCAAGTTAGATAGATCTTATAGAGGTATCCCTGGATCTGTGCTTGAGCTCACTAGTTTAGCAGTTCTTCCTTTCCATTTCCTAGCAGCCTGATAAACCCAATTGTAGATTGGCTTGGCTCATCTTGGTGTATGCTTGGCTATGTGTGAGTCTGTTGTTCCCTGATTCCTTGTAGAGATCATGCCCAGCTCGGGGGTGGCAGTTGCATCAAGAGGTTGATAAGCACAATTGGCCTATGGTTGGGTGGAACGTTGCAGTTGCATAGCCAGTTGCTTGGGACTACCTTGTTATAAGATAAGTATTCTCCTGTGTTAACTTGCAATTATTTATTTGATAAATATCTTGAATGTATGATGAATGTGTAATTGATATTACTTCCGCTGTGTTTTTCATATATTATACATTTCCATATGTTCTTTCAATTATGTGAATGCTTAGTTAAAAGTTTATGGGGCTAGATGCCCGGTTTTAGCATCACGTCCTCTCTATCATGCTGGTATGGTAGGAGGGGACGTTACAGACCCATTCCTTGGGTTGTGCAACATGATGAGGAAGGAGTGCTAGTAGATTGGGAAAACTATAGAGGGGGTTCAATATTTGTGATATTCTTGAGGTATTGAGATAATTTTTTCCTTCTTGTGGATTGAAATCCCTAGCTCATGGGTGGTCTCTACTTTAGAGAGAATTGGTATAACAGAGTGCCTACAATTGGGAGGAATGTCCTTAGTTTGCTATTAGTTGGAGGATATTTCAAGATACGTTTCTAACAGTGAGAGATGCCATGTATTTATCTATGTTAAGCATTTTGATTAATTTATTGTTATGTGTTTATCTAATTGCATGGATTTCATGGCATGGTATGAGTTCATTCATGCTAGAATTTGTTTGTATGTTGTAGGATATGCATATGTTTAATTTGGGTGACCATAGATTCAATTTTCGTTGTAAATTTAATAATAAAATTATGAAAAATGAATTTGGGTATTAATGGTAAATTTTGTAAGTTATTCGTGTTCCCCTATGGCCCCAAAGGCATGGTGAGGTCACTTGGTATGTGACAAAAGTACTCATGCCTTAAGCCTTTTCATCTCTAGGTTACTCCATACTCTCCAAATTTGGTCCCGAGAAAGGGTCCAACATCCTAAAGAAAAGCAATACATGATGCAGATAATATCTTAAATACAATTTTATAGTAAAGCTATTATGAAGATCATTTTGGACAAACACAAAAGAATATTTTTTTTATGAACGACTCTATAGATTAATAACTCTTCTAAATTCTTAGTTTGGTATAAATCACTACATCATAGATTAATAAATACATCATAAAAAACATCAGGGAGGGGTTTACTCAAATATTTGTAGATGAAGTGATACGACATAGTGGGGTGTTGAATCCCTGATATTTTTAATCCTTTCACAATAATCACATGTGATCAAGCTATGTTATCAAGAATAATTAAATACATGTCAATACATCATGGATGGGTTTAGTCAAATATTTGTAGATGAAGTGATCCATCATAATGGGGTGTTGAATCCCCAATATTTTGTATCCTTCCACAATAATCACATGTTATCAAACTATGTTGTCAAGAACAATTAAATACATCTCAATAATGCATGATCATTCCTCCTTCTGTTGAATTTTTAACTTAGCAGTACAATTTAATTTTAAATTTTGCATTGGAAAACAAAAGGATCACTGAAAAATAACCATGCACAGTAGACACAAATTTTTACCCTGGGAAACACGAACTTGGGAGAAAACCCAACAACCTTTCTTAAGAAGAATATTTCCAATAATAAGAGTACAACAACAACAATACAAGAACCCTAGCTCACAAGGTTTGTCAAACCTCCAATCACAAACTAGTCATAGAGTAAGTGCACACTGCATGAGAGAATATCGAACCCATGAAAGAGATAAGAGAGAGAGAGATACGATCACTTCAATATGCTTCTTCTTCAGTCTTTACTTGCCCAGCTGAAATTGCGCACTTGTGTAGTAGAGAAGAGTGGAGGAGTTGTGTGTCCAAATGAGGAGTTGAAGATGCTTATTTATACTCATCAAATCACCTAAAATTCACTTGGGGCCGACTTGTCTTCTTTAGTTGGGGTCGACTTGCTATTTGACCACTTCAATTGTTATTCATTTGTTGACCATTTATTATTGGATTCTTCTATCTTCTTAGGAAAGGTTTTCCATTGTGATGATGCTATACTCATCCGTCACATGCACATCTATTCACCGCATAGACCCCTAATGTTGATTTGACCCACACTAAGAAGTCCTGATCACTTCTCAGTGCTCATGTCAAATTCAACATTAGGATAGACTTGTAGATTTCACAAGGGAATGAAATACCCTAACAAAATAAACAAGTCAAACACTCTAATATCGAACATATCACTCCATTACAAGAGCAAGCAATGTGAGAGAATCCCTAGGGTCCAACTCCACACCATATGTCTAGGAGAAGCACTACCCCTACCTGGTCCATTCACCTCTAGAATTTGAATGTATCATTCATTACTAGCTAAATCAACATGGCCTAACTAGCCAAATTAGCATGCCTATTCGTGAGTGAATGTCTACCCGATGCTGCACCTGGAGAAATAAAAACACTCCCTCTTAGCGAGGGAGATGTTCTTCATCAAGCCAAGTTTCACACTTGGTGAGAATGTCTACAATATGCATCTCAAGTCTGTTAAGACTATGCTCAGGCCATTCACCACTAGCCAAACTGGTTATTTCTATGAGTGAATGTATCATTCTCCACTACCATGGATGTTCTATGGAGAATTTATCCTTGTTGCAACTCATATGTACTACATCTGTACTACATCTGCATATGTATTGTATCTGTACTACATCTGCATCTGTATTGGATATGTACTGCAACTGTATTTGTATTGTATCTATACTGCATTTGTACTACCATCTCGGTATCTACGCCATTCAACTGAATTGTGAATTTTTGTCTCTCATCTGTCAAACCATCACGATGTCTAGGCCATTCATCTCTTATGAATTTTTTATGCTCGTCATCACGATGTATGGGACATTCACCTCTCGTGAATGTTCACCACTCATTTGTCGATATGTACTGCATCTTAACTACTCCCTTCTACACAAGGTCTCTGATGAAGTAATATTTCATCTCCTAACTAAATAGTTATGCAAGAAGCTTCTAAATCCATACTACTTCACAACTTGTGACACTGTCTGCGATATAGTTTACATATGTTGTACTGAGTGCGACATAAGTCTAAAACTTCCTGCTGAACCAAGTCATCATGGTTGATCACAAGCTGAAGCAACACCTCGAGGTGCTCTTTTCTATCTATTGCACTCCCTGCTTAGTTAGAATATGTATATCTCTGCAACCTCACTCCACCACCTAAAACATATCTCATACTATATCCAACCGTATCACACGGGTACCTCAACACATGCTCTACCACAACCCAATGTACATGCCTTGGCCCAACCATAAACAAGTTCATAGCAAATCCTGGATCCAATCAACTACCTAATCCACCAAATATGAATATGAAGCAGAATCACTCAGCTTCTTCAGATTTGTCTCTATAGGTGTAGCCATGGACTTGCAATCCATCATATGATTAAGATCACAATTGTGTACTTCCACTGATCGAGGAATATCTCATATGATCTCTACCACACCTCCAATACATTAGGAAAAGATCTGACATCTCAAACTTAGAGGCCAACTCCCTCTTGCACTCGACACTGAGCTTCTATGTTCCCATAATGGAACAGATCATCAATCATATAGCGCAAAGATAAAAGGATCACCATCAACAAACTTGTAGTAAAGTTTGGAATCCACATCATTCTTGGTGAATCCCAATCTCATCAAGTACACATCTATCCCGGTATTCCAAGTCTTGGGTTCCTGCTTGAGTTTGTAAAAAGTCATATTTATCATCAACAAATTGTGTTGCAGCTACTCCATCTGTGTGGGAGCGTCCTACTCCCTCTGCCCCAGAGTATCCTGCCCCCTCTTCATATGGAGACTCTGCTCCCTCTGCATTTGAGTATCCTACACTTGAAGCAACCTGCTAGCTTATGCATTGTTGATCTATATGTATCCATCTGTGTCATCTCCCACAAAGTGAGTCGACTGAGACGAGCCTCTTGCTCCCTCAAGAACATTGAATACAATCCAAGATTGTATATGAGTATGTAATTGTATGCTTATCTTGTATATCCTATTGGAAGTCACCATTAACCTCCATCTGATCTAGGAACTGACTCATGGAAGTACCACTGCATGTCGTATTCCCTTCTGCATCTTCGTAAAGTATCTTGAAGCTATACTGACCTCTTTCTACAATATATCTAGGTAGATACACCGACTCTGTTGGCTCTAATGTCTCCCAATATTTCGAAGGATGATCAACTGTACTAGAGGGATCTGTACCCTCATCCTTTGGAGCCTCCTGCTCCTCACTATCAAACTCCATGTGAAACCTTCTAGATCTCTTGAAGGCTACAGTATTCATCCTCTTCTTCCTTGACATATGTGTGCATGCTAGATAACCAAATATCCTTTTCTGGATTCACTCATGTGAGTGACTCTCATGATTCTTGTTCCCCAATATTTGGATGAGGATATTTAATATGAGCATAATTGTCATACTGGATGCATCTTCCCATAAGAACATGGGTATATCATAGATCATTGTCTCCGGAATCTTTACAATGGGCCTATTCATATGATAGAAATGTCCACAAGGGTTAACCAATACTAATTTAAACAGTTATGCTATTTATCAATAAAAATTTAATAAATAGCACTTATTGCACAAAACATTAAATACTTATCTTTGGTTATTTTGTTGACTCCCTCTTGATCTATGCCTCCTCGTAAAGATAACTAGAGTTTTTGGAAGAGTACTCTTCATTGCCTGATTTGGAATCTTCAATATTCTTCTTAATTAAGTCATGAACTTATGGAACTTGTCGAAGACTTTATCTTAGGTCGTTATGTCATTTCGAAGATAATCCTACATAGTACAAGAAAACATCCAAATATGCCATTATCATTGGTCTACATGTATCTAAATGCTTCTAAAATAAATACTCATTTTGGAGTCCTTCTGCAACTTCATCAAGCTTTGTCTTCTTTTCTAGATGCTCATTAACATCGACTGTTGATGCATTTTCCTTTCTTTTCTTCTTTTCTTCTTATGAAAATAATAGCATTTGATCTTTGAGAGATCCTTCTTTTTCTGTATTTGAGATGGAGTTGATCTTCCACCTGTATTTTTCCTCTCAAAGTTTCTTCTTCCTTTTCCTTTTCTTGCATGTGCTGCAAGATCTCGAGTTTCTTCATTCCAAGGTTTCTGCAAGTTGTTCTTAGACAGTACTATAGCCTCCTCTTGGACACAATCATCCCATAGCCTATCAAATTTGGGCAACTAATCTCGTCCACAAACACTTTGAACAAATGACTCCCGAGAAGAGGGAAGTCCATTAAGAGTTACCATAACAAGTTTTGAGTCATCAATGGTATCTCCAATGGCTTTAAGTTGATCTCTTAATTGGGAGACCTTTATGAAGTATGTAGAAACTGAATATGATTTGGTCATCATCATACAACAAAGTTGGGTTTTCAAGGATAATTTTATGTTGGTGTTCTTACTCTCGAACAATCCTAGTAAGGCATCAAACATTGCTTTAGCAGTATTCAACTCTACAACATATGGAATCAAATCATCTTTTACGGAATCTATCAAGGTCCTTTTAGCCTTTGCTTCATTTTCTTGTATTTGGATTTCTCTTCATCATTCTCAAGTTCTTTGAAACCTCCTTTTACATAATATTGGATCCCATTTTCATCTAGGATGAAGCATATCCTGGTTTTCCAGGATTTAAATTTAGAGGCACCATCCAACCTGTCTTCTACTCTGAGGCTGGACACCATTTTGTCAAAAGCTAAAATCTTGTCTTAGAAACCCTAGCAGGAATTAGGTCAAAACTAAAATTTGTCAAAAGTGAAAACTTACTCCATGGATAAATTATCCCTCCTGAGGAAACCCTCCAAACACTATTTTTTAGTCCAATCCATGGCTAGAAGAGTTCAAAACTGGAAGCCCTAGTTCCTTGATTCTGACATAAATTAGGTCAAAATTGAAACTTCACAAAATTGAGATCTGCTTTTACAGATAGGTGCACCCTCCTAGGGCGAGTTCCAAAAATATATTTTGAAGTCCAATCTATGGACTTAAATTTCCAAACTTGGAAGCCCTAATTTCATATTAGGGCCTAATTTCATATTAGGGCTGAAATAGTCACTGGAAATGGCTTCTATTCAGTACTACTATGATACCATGTTTATTTTTTAACTTAGCAGAAGAATTTTAATTTTAATTTTTTGCAGTGGAAAACAAAAGGATCACTAGAAGAGTACCATGCGCAATAGACACAAATTTTTACTCTGGGAAACCCGAATTTGGGAGAAACCCAACAACCTTTCTTAAGAAAAATATTTCCAATAATAATAGTACAACAACAACAATAGAAGAACCCTAGTTCACATGGGTTTTCCAAACCTCCAGTCATAGAGTAAGTGCACATTGCATGAGAGAGAAGAGCGAACCCATGAAAGAGATAAGATCACTTCAATATGCTTCTTCTTCAATCTTTACTTACCTATCTAAAATTGTGCACTTGTGTAGCATACAAGAGTGGACGAGTTTTGTGTCCAAATGAGGAGATGGAGTTGCTTATTTATACTCATCAAATCACTTGAAATTCTCTTGGGGAAAACTTGTCTTCTTTATTTGGGTCTGACTTGTTATTTTACCACTTCAAATGTTATTCATTTTTTGACCATTTATTATTGGATTCTCTCGTCTTCTTAGGAAAGGTTGTCCATTGTGATGATGTTATACTTCTCTGTCCCATTAACGTCTATTCACCACATAGATCCCTAATGTTGATTTGACCCACACTAAGAAGTCTCAGTCACTTCTTAGTGCTCATGTTAGATTCAACATTAGGCTATACTTGTATATTTCACAAGGGGATGAAATCCCCTAACAAAATAAACAAGTCAGACACCCTAATATAGAATAGATCACTCCATTATAGGAGCAGGAAATGTGAGAGCATCCCTGGGGTCCATTCGTCCACAACATATGAATAGGAGAAGCACTACCCCTGCCTAGGCCATTCACCTCTAGAATGTGAATGTATCATTCATTACTAGCCAAATCTGCATGGCCTCACTAGCCAAATCAACATGGATATCCATGAGTGAATGTCTGCCTGATGCTGCAACTAGATAAAATCAACATGTGATCAAACTATGTTGTCAAGAATAATTAAATACATCTCAATAGTGCATGATCATCCTCCTTCAAGTTTCATAGTGGTTTTAACATTTTCTAACCAGCCTAGATCCATCTTAACTCTAGATCTACCATGCGCCAAGAGGGATCAAATCCCTTTAGGTGCAAACATTTCTTGCTGTTTATTTCTAGTTAGGGAGGTTTGCACCTTGAGGGATTTGATCCCTCTAGATGCATGGTAGATCCATAGTTAAGATTAATCTAGGTTGGTTTCAGTTGTGGTAAATCACATGAAATTTGGAGATGAACATCATTATGTATGTAAAATTCACTATAACTTAAGCCTAATATCAGAGAGTGGAGACACTGAAATCAATGCAACATACAATAAAACCCTTTATAAAAAAAAACACATTGGAGGAAGATGTTGTCATGTTACATCACGTTACATCAATACAATCAAATTGCTTCAGATTATTAATGACACCACTCTCTGATATTAGGTTTAAGTTACACTGAATTTTATTATTTGTTACATTGATATCAATGATTCAAAGAGAGGAATCACTAATATCAATGCACATTGGAACGGTTTAAGCTATAGTTAATTTTACTCTTTGTTGCATTAATATTAGTGACTCAAAGTGAGGAATCACTGATATCAATGCAACAAACAATAAAATAATCCAAGTACCCTAAAAGTTAAAAGCAATTTGATTTCACTTGGATTATTAGTGATTCCACTCTCTAGTATTAGGTTTAGGTTACAATGAGTTTTACTGTTTGTTACATTGATATAAGTGATTCCTCTCTTTGAATCATTGATACCAATCCAACAAACAATAAAATTCACTATAACTTAAACCTAATATTAAAGAGTGGAGTCAATGAAATCAATGCAACCAAATTGCTTTGGATTTTCAACAATGTTATCACATTACGTCACGTTATGTCAATGCAATCAAATGCTTTGGATTATCAATGGCTCCACTCTCTAATATTAGGTTTAAGTTACAATGAATTTTATTATTTTTTGCATTGGTATCAATGATTCAAAGATAGGAATCACTCATATCAATGCAACAAACAATAAAATTTATTCTAACTTAAACCTAATATCATGGAGTGGAGTTACTGTAATCAATGCAATCCAAGTGAAATCAAATTCCTTTGGATTTTCACGATACTTGGATTATTTTGGATAATTAAACTAAAACACATATATTATATTTTTAAAACTAAATTTATTATATTAAAACACACATGAGTTGAAGGTGTGACCCTTTATTTTGCTTACATTATTAACTATTTTCATTTAGTCTTCTAAGTGTAGTGGTGACAAATTATGTTTTTTTTTCAAATGATTGATGACGTATTTTAACCTATTTAATTTTAATGATCTCTACACCTTTAACTATTTTGCATTATTTTATTTTTTAACTTTATCAATGTATATACCATTAACTCTTTAACATTGTTTTACTTTTTATTTTTCTACGTTGTTTTACTTTTTAATATTCCTCTTCTTTTGAGAAGTTAAAAACACATGTTTTAAACTCATCCAAATCTACCACCTTAAATAGATACTTTAATTATTTAATATTGTTTTACATTTTAATTTTTCTACATTATTTTTCTTTTAATTTTTTGACATTGTTTTACTTATTACTTTTTCCTATTATTTAAAAGTTCTTTTGAGGTTACAAATATACCACTTTAAATATATACATTTAGCTATTTAATCTATTAACGAGACATTAATAGGTAATCTTACAGTTAATAAATTTAAAAGACGCGCAAATTACTAAGTCCTACATTTCCAAGTCATGTGATTACATTTTAGTTAACTATTTATCATCGTTATGGTTTCTAAAGTTAAAAGTTTCAATATACCATTGCCATTACCTTTATGATTTTATGTCATCTTAATTATTACTATGTTGGAACATTACGTTACATACCATAGCGTGACAACATCTCCCTGTAGTGGTTGGGAACATTATGTTACGTAACGTAACAACATCTTCCCCATACTAGGCTATAGAAGCGCCTCTCGGTGCAATTATGTTAAACAATGTTATAATTTTTTCATCTCTCGAGTCTTTTCATTGGTAGTGCTTGTTTAATTGTGTCGATAGTGATTTTTCAACATAATGTTAGGTTGAGTTTAAAATGTGGGTAACAATGATGTGAATGGATGGCATCCATGTTACCTGTGCTTTTCCCCCCTTTTAATCTAAAAATAATATTACCACATTAGTTTTAGTTTTCTATTTATAAACATCATTCTATGCAATGAGCATATTGGTATGCAAAGGGAGGAAATGTAGACTACTTGTTTGCAATTAACATGTCTTGCATTTATTAAACATTGATAGGGCCACTCAATCATTAGGAAATTGAGATGATCAAGATACCATATAAATAAAAAAGGAGAGAAACAAAACTACCATATAAATAAAAAAATAGAGAAATAAAACTACCATATAAATAAAAAAGAGAGAAAAAAACCTTTTGATCCATTTGGACATTTAATAGATCTATAGTTGACATGTATCTACACCAATAGTAGCATATTTCAATCTTATTATCTCGATGTTTGTGTGCCATATATTTTAACCAAACATCATACTAGCATTGAAATTCTTACTTTATTATTACACCATAAGGCGTTTCTCTTTTATGAATCCCATGTTTTTCTTGGGCTTAGGAAGGATTCTAAATTGTTGGTTGGTGTTAGAAAACCATCTAGAACATTCCAACCATTCATTGTGCACCTACTTACATATGGGATCCTTCAATCAACCTCCTGCACATTGTCTTTTCTACCTAGAATTTTTGGGTTTGACGCTTGCTTGGAACAAGAAGCATGGTCTTCATTTGGTTATCATCTGTGAGTATTCAATTATTCAATCCCTTATGTATGGAGTAAGATAAACGTTCTACATTTTGGACTCTTTTTCGGTGTTTTTTTCTAGGCAAAATCCAGTTGAAATTGTTGTAATTGTAGATATATGTTGTTGAAATTGCATAATCAAGGTGCCCTAGGGTTATTGGAGGGAGCTAAATCCATTTTTGCAATAAAAAATGCAATTTGAATAATGAAAATTGTGAATTCGACAAAAATTTCATCCCCAGATTCTAACAGAAATAACCAAAAAAATTCAAAACGTAGAATGGTTAGTCAATTCAATTCTTGAATGCACAAGTAATAACGATAATTTTATAACAATGGACTTGAAATAGCCATGCAGGGAAATCGTATGGTTCGCGGTGAATATAAAAGTGATGATGAAGAGGATGTATTTGGCTTAAGTGATGACGAAGAGGATGTATTTGGCGTTATTGATACTGAAATTTCTCTCTCGAACCGCATTTTCCAAGAGGCTACAAATTCTTGATACTGAAAATGCTCTCTTAGAGCTCATATTGAAAAGGTTCGAGTGACCAAATCTCATATGGTTCAACTGGAAGAAGTATCCCCACTCTTCGATGCCTTTCCGAGTTCCAATGAATTATTTTTGGGTTCTACAAGTGTCCGAGAGTGTATTCAACACATTGTGGTACAAGGAAAACAAATCTCAAGTACATAGAAATTTGTTGTGTTCAAGTTTTTTATGTTTAGTAGCTATTCTACTGCACCACAATGCTCAAAGAAATTCGAAAGGTTATATGGCACAACAATGAATATCTTTTTCTTATAGTTGAAACGCATGAACATTTTATTTTTGCAAACATATGTGCCATTGTCAGTATCTTTGGAGGAGTTGTGGGTAGACAAATGTTTGCACCTAAAGAGCATATAGGGGTTGGCATAGATGATCAACTTATAGGGACAAGTGTTAATGGGTGCTCTGAGTTAGAAGAGTTGCAAAGTATGGAAACATTGGTATCTTTGGACAAGTTATGGGCAGAGAGACATATGAAGTTGAAGAGCATATGAGGGCTGGTGTAGTCGACAAAGCTTTGATGCTTATATGTTAGTGGGTTTTTTGAGTTAGATGAATTCCAAGTAAGGGAACATTGGTATCTTTAGAGGTGTTGGGTCCTGACAAGGTGCATATTGGTGGTTTCCCTGTGGTAGAATTGGTGGTTTCCTTGTGGTAGAACTAACTAGATAAAGGTTGTGTGTTCTCGAGAGAGTGCAAAAAGGTACATATTGGTGGTTTCCTTGTGGTAGAATTGGTGGTTTCCTTGTGGTAGAACTAACTAGATAAAGGTTGTGTGTTCTCAAGAGAGTGCAAAAAGGTACATATTGGTTGAGTTAGTGATGGGACTATCATGGTGAAGTTTGTGTTCTCTCAATAAGGTCTTCTTGCAAACACACTAAGCAACATAAATTCATTTCTACATCACATCAAATTCGGTGGTAGAAGGAATCCAATGCACACCTTTTTATAAAAATTATCATTGATTTATTTTTCTCCTGCGAGCCAAATTTCGATCACTAGGTTGATCTTCTTCCACCGCTTTTTCCTCACCATTCGTGTAGTCATGTCTACCCATAAATTTATTTGTTGTATCCACTAATAGTCATTCTCTTCTCTTCATTTTTCATGAGATTGGGTGAGCAAGTGGGAAGATGTTTATGTGTCCTCTAAATACATTATATCAAACTCAATGGTTGGCCTCTCCTGGTAAAATCATTTTCCTAGTAGTTTTGTCTACCTCCAAAAGTAAGTGATTGATCCATTGGCACTTCAACTTAGTGGTTTGCCTTTATTTTGAGTTGTTTGCTAAGTGTAAATTCCATTATTGGCTGGAAGATGAATAGTTGGAGCCATTAATGATGAACATTGCCTCTTTCTCCTCATTTTTAATCATTTTATTACAAAATTCCTCTTCTTCATCCTCTGGATACTCTTCTTCATTTTCAATGCATTTTGCAGGCTTGGCCTCATCTAGATCCATTGCAACAAGAAAATAATCATTTTATCCATCTTTAAAGTGTTGTGCAATTCCCAAAGGTTACGAGACAATGTACTCTCCTTCATAATTCGATTTGTAGTTTATGGGGTTGTCAAGGCAACATTTTGTATTTTAATGGTAGCCTACAACTCAATGTGTGAAAATGATATTTAAAAACCCTTTATCAATGTGTTATAAACTTTGGAGTGAAGGTGTTGAGCCTCTTGGTGTCCAAAGTTGCGCTTTGCTCATGAAATTTGTTTTCCCCTTGCTGTGGTTTTTAGAAGAGTTCCAATCATCAAAGAAATAAATTTGTACAGTAAAACACAATGTGTTGTGATTCCTTGAGCATTTCTAGAGAATAAAAAAAAGTGTTGGTATCCAAGAACCAGAGCAAAAAAGATTGAAGATTGATCTCGGTGTTTTAACATTTAGTAGAGAAATGAAGTGGAGTAAAAAACTTAATCACAAGATTCATTGTTGGCATTCTCATGTCCATTTCAAAATTTTAGCTTATGGTAATGTTGCCTGTATTCTCTTGTTGTTCAGTGGATTCAAGCGTTTACATTGACTAACTTTAACCAAATCCATCCATCCATTCCCTTGCAATTCATGTGAACCTTATAATGGATATGGCTCTTGTTTGAGAAAGTGTCAGTGGAGAAGCTTCATAAAAATACTCATTTTCTATCCTTTTCATTTGACTACTTCATCTTTCAGCTAAATTTATTATTACGGATTTAAATTAAGAGTTTAAATAAGATACATGGAATGTTGCTTCTCCGGTTCGAATCACTCTCACACCATGAAGTTACAAAGTGAAAGATTAAGCAAAGAACATAAAAAAGGAGTGGCATTCAAAGATTGGATTTGTGTGGAATGCTTCCACTGTTGGAGTTGAAAAACAAATGGAGCAACAAAAGTTGGAACAATAAAATAAACAACAAAAGTGAATAAGCTAGAATTCCAAGAGTAGTGGTGGTTTCAATATACACCATTCAACACTTAAGAACAAGGAGCATATATCCAAAGAGATGATGTAGACTTATCTATAATATCATCTATACATTGGTTTAGGTTCATAACTAAAAACGAGACCACACCCCCTAATTGTCCATATAATGTGGATCTATAAGATCAAAGTGGACAATGTAGACTACATGTGCCCAGTTGATAGTTAGTCGGGTCCACTCATCAGTCAATTCCCTCAACGGTCATCTCCCTCTTCATGGTTGACTACACATTCTGACAAGGTGAGTTTACAAAATAAACCATAGGTTCCAACATCCCCCTTTTAACTTAGATCAGAGGAAAAATAAAATTATAGCCAAAGCTCATTTTAATCTCCCTTTAATAGGGTATACATATAAAGAAATAGATCCATCCAGGTACATTCAATTCAAACATTTCCACCCCCAAATAAAAGCATGTTAATAGCTATTATATTGATTAATCCAAGGTATAATTACACTAGACTCCTAAAGGAAGTCGAAACAATTGTCACCTCAACAAGATTCTCCACCTGATCTACTATGAAATCAGTGAAACAATCTATGCATCATGCTTACAAGCAAGATCATATGAAAACACGACTAGAAAAACAACAAAGTTCTTAAATTATTGTCCATACAGTCCAAGTCGATTAGTCAACTAGACAACAAGACAATAATAAATCACAAGGAATCTTTATTTCTCTATCATATAAATAGTCTCCTTCAAAGAAGGATCTCAAAAAATATAGAAATCATCGAATAGGTGCATATTGTAGCACACACCATTTCTCAATCAATATCTATATTGGTATCCTATGTAACAAATGGTGCATGTAGGCAACACCTTCTAGTTGGGAATATGGCAAGGATGGCGTAGTGAAATAGGGCTACCTTGTTCATAAAGAAGACTGGAGTGACAATATACAATACAATCGCCATTGCAAACCATCAATATAGTGACATGTCATTAGCATTCAAGATGGCCATGTCACATTGGAGGAGTACGCGGTAGCTGACAAGGAGACTATTTTATAGGGAAAATAATAATAAAGAGTTGTTATTTTATAGGAAGGAAGACTCTTTTGATGGGCCCAACATAAAAGTGCCAAGAAATTTCCAAAAAGAGTATGAAAAGAGTAGAAATAGATTAGAAAGAGTACTCCACGACTTGATTGAAGAAAATAGCTGAATAACAAGCCTCTTCGAGGGGGCAACCTCCTTATACAATGTACTATGTACACAAGACAAGACAAGACACGATGCTCCAAATGGAAAGGTCTCATTCCTATATATATGAGACTAAGGGGTACAATCCCAACTAACTGACCCAAGCTGAAGTAACTAATATAACCATACTAATAACAATTACCACTAATGGACCAAAGCTGACATCAAAACTAATGTAATGAACCACAATATAGGGGGAAATGTGCTCCTATTGAGGGCTTAACATGCCCCTCCCCTTCAGACAAGTGTTGTCCTCAACGCTTGATTAGTTCTGGATTCCTCTGTATGAAGGACTCATCTTCCCATGTCGAATCTTCAACTAGTAAATTCTTCCACTTTATGAGGTACTCAGTAATAGCCCGATTCCGTAGTTGTTTGGTCCTTGTTTCAGTGATTTGTTCAGGTTCCAATATGAATTTTCCTTCTTCATCAAGCTCTGGCAATATTGTTTGAATGGGGATCTTGTCTCCTATTACCTTCTTTAAGCAAGAAACATGGAAAATTGGATGTAATCTTGAATATGAAGGGAGCCCTAATTTGTAAGCCAACTACCAATCTTCTGCAACACTTTATAAGGACCATAATACATGGGTGCTAATTTATTGTCCTTATTTAGTTGCTTGATAGACGTCTTCTTATAAGGTTGTAGCCTTAGAAATATCCAATCTCCTTCTTCAAAACTCCTTTCATTGCGATGTTGATAAGCTTTTTGTTTCATCTTCTTTTTTGACATAGTCAGGTTGTCCTTAAGTATCTGGAGAAATTCTTGTTGGTGCTCTATGTGATATTCCATGGCTTGAACTTTAGATTTTCCTCTTAAGGTATATGTGATAGATGGAGGCTGGTACCCATAAAGTTCCATAAATGGAGACATTTTTTATGATGTATGGAAGGAAGTATTGTACCACCATTCTACCAAAGAAAGCCATTTCACCCACTGCGTTTGTTTATCAGATGCAAAGCAATGAAGATAGCCTTCCAAACACTTGTTCACTATCTCAGTTTTCCCATCAGATTGAGAGTGGTAAGATGAACTGTGAGCCAATTGAGTACCCAAACAAGAAAATAATTCAGTCCAAAATTTTCTAGTGAAAATTGGATCTCTATCACTTACAATAATCTTCGAATTTCCATGTAACTTCTAAATAGTTTCCATAAGGGTTGTAGCTATTATACTTGCATTAAAAGGGTGAGAGAGTGCACAAAAGTGTGCATACTTCGTGAGTCTATCGACAACCACCATAATAAAATTCTTTTCTTCGGACTTGGGTAAACCTAAGATAAAATCCATGGAGAGTTCCTTCCAGCACTAGCAAGGTATGTCTAATAGTTGTAAAAGTCCTGGGGTCCTAACTGTTTCACCCTTATTCTATTGGCAAACCAAGAATTCAACCACAGATTTTGAACATTAGATTTAAGACCTTCCCAAAAAAAAATCCTTCTTGACCCTATGGTAAGTTCTACTTGAGTTGGGAGTTTTTTCATAAATATAAGCGCTCCTTATACCATAGTGAATCATTTTTCAACACAAAACTAACTGATACACTGGGATCGTTCTGTATCTTTTGAATGAGGGTCCACACCGATAGGTCATTTTTCCACTCCTCCCTTGCTACTACTACCCAATCTGGTTGTAGAATGGAAATGGAACAAAGTAATGCCTCAACATCTTCATCTTTTCTGGAAAGTGCATCTGCCACAACATTATGTTTCCCCTTTCTATAAATGATTTCAAAGTCATATCCCAACATCTTGGTTACCCAATTTTGTTTCACTTCCGAAGATAGTCTTTGTTCCAAGAAGTATTTAAGACTATCATGATCTGTTTTGACCTTGAAGTGCCTACCTATTAGGTAAGGACGTTTTTACACCTAAATATTCCCATCATAATACTCAGTGTAAACATCCCTGAAGTTCCATGACTAAGATACCAAATTGGAAGAGATACTAGCCCATTTCCATAGGTTTTAGTAAGGTCGTCGCAGGTCACCTTTGTGCAACTTGCGACGTCACAGGTCACCCTGATGCAGCCTGCAACGATGTCAGTTAAATGGATAAAAGACCATCTTCGAGCCCATTCTCGAAGGTGTGTGATGTGGATCTCTATCTCTAACCTATAGGGGAGATGGAATTCGGTTCCCTAGCCCTTTGGGAGGATCCCTTAACCCTCTCCCACTATATCTCAACATATCCTATCCTCTTAGTCTGATATATATGAAGCTCATTCCCATTCCAAAGGGAGGAAGTCTATAGCACTTGCATGCTGGTGAAATCAACTTAGGAGATCTCGACTCATCTCTTGGGAGACCTATACTTCCTTTGGAGGCTTTGACATTGGATTGTTGGAGGAGGATTGCGATGTTAAGCTTTGGTTGTAATCATCACTCTTTTGTACTTCCCTTTTTTAATACAGTAACATAAACTCTTTCCACCAAATATTGTTGTGTTAATGATGTTTTGTGTAGTTTACTTGCTTAACTGTTTACTTAGATCTGTTACTGTTTAAATGCATTTTACTTGCTTGTATTGTTCTGTATGTCTTGATAGGTCTTGCAGCTAAGATCTGACGACCGTGGAGCTTGGAACAACATCAAGGAGAAAGATCTACAAGCTAGAGGTAATACATCTAATCACTCGATCTTTAACTAGATCTAGGAAAGCAGTTTCGTATTCTGTCTCACTTATTCTAGACTTACGTTGAGCTAGGGAGATCACGCCTTAAGTCTGCTTTCGGTATATTGTCCGGTAACAAGTTTGGCGACCATACTGGGGAATTACAATGCATTTTTTTAAGTTTTCAGTTTGAAAGTCATTTTCTCTGATTTCTTTAGGAGCCATTTCTTTTGCCTCCTTAACCATTTCACCATCAGATCTTCTCATTGAAGAGTCTGTTGACTCCCTTTGAGTCTATATGTTTGATTGTCAATCAGTTTGGTTGATCATATTTGGATATCTTTTCATCCTTGCATAAGGATCTCGCCCGTCGCGCCCGGGTAATATATCCAGAGCGACGTTCCCACTGTTAGGTGCAGTCTGCTACTCTACAACCTGCGACGTTGTCGCACACCCCAGTTTGACATCCTGCGATGCTGTCGCAGTTCACATGTTTTCCACCTGCGACGGTCGCTCTGAGTTTGACCAGAGACTGCGACAAGCAGTTTAGTTTTTGTGCTTGGATTCTCTCCTCACCAACCTTTAGTTTTGTCTTGTATTGCATACTTCCTGTGCATTGTATCTTCTAGTCAGAGACCTTTTTGATGTTGCATTGCTAGTGTTTGGTTTTGTTTGGTTTGATTCGGAGTGGTTTTGGGTTCCATTTTGGACAAGTTTGAGTTTCAGCAGTGGTGGACATTTTGGTCTCCCCCACCTTCATCCACTTGACCTTGCTTTCCCTCCTCTCCTCATCTGATCTGATCTTTGTATTAGATCCGATCCCATACCTCTTTTGCACATGTTACTTAGCTTTGATTGCATTCGGTTGCTTGTTGAGTGTCTTAAGTGTTCTAGTTCATATGAGTGCTTGTCATTTTCTTGAGAATTTCTGAGTGTTTAGAGTGCTGCAAATAATCTTTATTTTCAGTTATTCTCGCTTAAAAACATTATTGTGATCAAGTTGTAATATTGGCATATCATTGGAAAAAATTCAAAGTGCATCATTTTTCCCATTTTCAGGTGCATTTGAAAATTGTCGTGGAAATTGGTTCATGCGTTGGAATTTATCATTCATTAGTCTTTTGGAAAGATTGAGAGGAAAGTTAATATTTTGTGCTTTTTGGGAATTACGAGCCATTCATTTTCTTGAAAAAATCAAGTGAGATCAAGTTTTTTTGCAAAAGTGATTCCATGCTTAAAAAATTATATGCATCTTTGGTTTTTTATGTTTTTAAGCGATCATAGTGAAATTGGAAAAGTTAGTGTGCTCTAGATAGAAGTTCTCTCTTTTCATCACTTAGTTTCATTTTTTATTCGAAAAGACAAGAAAATGCTTAGATTTTCTTTTTGATGCTTGTGAATTTTTGTGCTTTGCTTCGAAAAAACGAAAAGAGTACTTTTATTGTCAAATTTGGTAGATTTGGGATTGTGTTGCATTTTGTTGTTTTGGTAAAATCACTTGGAAAAAGATTTCTCCTTCCCGTAAATAGTTTTCATCAAAATAAAAGTACATTTTTTCATGTAGTTAGGGCTTGCATTTTGTTTACGTTTATGTACTCACCTCATGCATTCACCTAACCGTCCAGATAAAATTAATGGTAGAACTAGGGTAAAATTTTTAGTAAATTGTGTTAAGTTAGAGACGTGTTCTGGCGTCATAAAACGTGGCAGTTGTCATTACTTGCCAGCACTATATTCCTGGGGTATTGCAGTCTTCCACGTAGCAACCAGTATATCGAAGCTCTTTCACGTACCAACCAGGTACATCGAAGGATCTTTCACGTACCTTAGGGTATATCGAAAAAAACTTCACGTACTTGGCGCATATCGAAAGGTCTTTCACGTACTTGGTAGTATATAGGAAGGTCTCGTGCCATACGGTTGTGCATTAGACAACACCACTACAGATTTGAGATCCCACGTACCTTGAGTATATCAGGAGACACCATTAGGATTCCTGAAACCAACTGAGCTATCCATTTGGCCGTCTTGGCAGAGCAATACATCAAGAATAGCACTCGGGGAGATTACTACGCACGTGTCGTTTAGGTAGTCGGGTATTCAGGAAAGGGTACGGTCTCAATACTCCTTGTCGTGTTTTACTGTTGGACCCTGCGGTATATAGCGAGTTGCGAAGCCTTGACAATCCTGTGAGGTTCCAGAATTTTGAATCCACACCTATCACATAAGTTTGCTTGTGGCCTTAGTTTGTGTAGATTTTTCTAGATTGCTTTTCTTTTGTTTAGATTACCCTAAGTGAAACTATGTTTCAGTCACTCTGGTTGACTTTCCTTGGAGAAGGTCCCACAAAAATTTGAACTTACCACCCGAATATCCCCTTGACCAGGAGGTAATTTTGAAGGTAAGAATGGACCCCACACGTCACGGTCGTGTCACCTGAAGTAGAAAACCCTACTTTGAATATTGGAGCACACATGTTCCCTCCAGATTCACCCACTTCCCACCCCTCAAGGGGTGAAGAGGCAGAAAATTCAACTTCACAAGACCTACCTCTCGTTTTACCGGGAGAACCTGGATCGGTGGAATGGATAAATCCTCCCCACGACTACCCTGTATCAGCTATTGGTCCAGCTGTAGCCTTTTGGACATCATCTCTAGGCCACTAAGTTGCTCATTTTTCCATTGCATCCCCACCCAGTTGGGATACTCCTGATGACCCTCTAGCACCTTATCGTGATCGTATGACTTGATTACGAGCTATGGGTGAGGAGTTTCGAAGACTAAGTCTTTTACAAAGGGTTGAAGACCCGACGTTACCTCCATATCAACCACTCTCGAGTCGTTATTTATCTTTTGATTCACCGGAATCACCCACACACCACGTGACCACTTATGAATCTGGTCAACCTTCACTTCCTGCGAGTACACCCCTTAGATAGGAGACCAGTTCTATACCTCAAACGACTCAACCTGTTGAAGGACAATAGTCCAACACACCTATTACGAGCACAGTTACATTACCCACTCCTCCCCCACCCCAAAATTCGTGGGGAGGATACTCTTTACCCCCTACCTTCCTTACGGGTAATGTTCCTACCGCAGTAGGTAATCAACAACCTACGTTGGGTCAACCATTGATTAGTGGTCAGCACGTTGCTGCTGGGGAGAAACCTCCATCTCCTAATCCCAATACCAAAGGAGGAGTCCCCATCGATCCTTCCGTTGGAACTGCCCTCCCCAGCGGTGGACCCCCACCTTATGGTGGAGGACCACCCCCTACCGAAGGTGGTGGTGGAGAACCCCCTTATTATGGTGGAGGTGGTGATAGAGGACCTTACCCTTCTGGCGGCGACAGTGGCAAAGGCCCCTATCCCTCCGACGGAGGAGGCGGTGGAGGACCACCTTATTACGATGGTAGCGGTGGACCCCCACCCCCTCCTAGTGGTGGTGGCAGACCTCCACCCCCTCCCGACGGTGGCGATGGACCTCCACCTCCCCCCGGCGGTGACGGAGGACCCCCACCCTATGGCTATGGACCACCTTATTATGGTGGTGAACCAACATATGGTCTGGGAGGCATACCCCCTTATGGCTAGTTTCCCCAAGGAACACCTTACAACCAGTCGATTCAAGGTCCTACTGGTCCATACATGCCCTATCAGTACCCCCAACTGAACCAACAGCTACCATTTTTGGCTACTTTGGACCTACCCAACCTGCCTCGTCTGACGAATGATCCCATCTTCCACGGGCATAACTGGCCTCCCATTTCGGTTTAGTTACCATCAAATATCCCCAAATTTGATGGCAAGCCTGGTGAAGACCCAAAAAACCATGTGATGACATACCATTTATGGTGTTCATCCAACTCCTTGATGGACGACTGGATCCGTCTTAGGCTATTTCAACAGACTCTCACCGACCCAGCTTCCAAGTGGTATATTGAACTACCACCAAACTCCTTTCCAGATTTCGGTTCTCTTGCTATGTCATTTTTTAGCCACTTCCAATTTCCCATTCGCTATGAGACTGGTACCGACTTATTGACCTCTCTTCACCAGAATACCGCAACCCACATCTCGGATCATACCTATGAGTGGCGGCGAAGATGACGTCATATTAAGGCTCATATTCTAGATCAACTCTTAGTTGACTGGTTCACAAAGTCACTTTTACCTGTCATAGCTCAAGACGTGTCCATGGGAGGGGCCATCACTGAGGAACAGGCTATTTCCTGTGCCCATTACTTAGACTTGGTCTATGCTCAATCTGGCACTTTATACAAAATCGTTCCTGACGCACCCTACCCTACCTATGACCTTCCACAACCACCTAAGGAACCTCAAGCGGATGGCATCATTGGTTCCCTTACCACCCAGCCTCCTACTCAAATTGTTGGATAGTCAAACCCCGAGGGTTCTTCCCCATCCCTAACACAGGCTGGAAACAACATCACCAAGTTGCCCACTCCTGACTCCACCGAAGAGGTGAATTCTGTTCAATCCGCTTCATCTCATAAATCCGGTGGTAAGAAGAAAAACAAAGGGAAACCTAAGAAACCTTCTAATCAGCAGGAGCCCAAGCCCACCCCCGAAGACACCAAACAGAAGAGGAAGTTGAAGTATCCTTGTTTACTGTGCAGTGGAGTCCATTTCTCAAAGGAATGTCCCCACCGAGACGAAGTGCAAAAGTTTCTCAAAGGAAACTCTACCCCCGCAGTTCTCAACGATCCCTTCCCCGCTCAGAACCAGCAACTGATCACACCCACCTCTCCTTCCCAAGGAGAGGCATCCTCTACCGCGCATGTTCTCATGATGCGTAGTGAGACCGTCAACTTGAACACACATTCCCGTTCGTATGACTCAGTCCCTCAAAAGGAACCGGTTGGAAGTAATACCAAAAAAGCTTTCACTTCTATTCCCGACGTCACCGTACCACATGCTTCTCTCACCATTGAGAAGCCTTCTTTAGACTCAGTGTTGTGTCCGCCCAAAAGCACGATTCGAAGATCCGTTTTCAATCCTAATGCTCAGGCATCTCAAAACTACAATATTGTAGAGGACTTAGCACAATCTCCTGGTGCTATGTCAATGCTAGAGGTCTTGCAGAACTACCCTAACCAGTGCAAGACTCCCTCGCTGCTATTGGCGCGGTTGATCCAGATTTTTCTAATACCATCATGTTCCGACTTGAGTACTTTAAGATGAGGCTTTCCCATCGGTTGGAATTTCAAGTTTCCATAAACATTGCTGGGAAGACAGTCCATCGTACCATCTTGGATGAAGGTTCCTCTACCTCGGTCATGTCAATTTCGTTTTGGAGAGCCATTGGCTCTCCTGAGTTGAACCGTTCTCCCACCACCTTGAAAGCATTTGACAGACGTGGATTTCAACCTCATGGGCTGTTACAAGCCTTAGCAGTCGAGTTGGGGGGAAATACCGCAACCATTAATGTGGAAGTTGTCGCAGCCCCTTTAGATTATAATATCTTACTTGGTCGTAATTGGTTTTACGCCATGACGGCAGTCGTGTCATCTGTCTTCCGCATAGTACAATTCCCCCACCAAGGCTAAATTATCACTGTCAACCAACTGGATTTCTGTACACCTAACATCGCTACTCATCTGGGCGATAATGTCCCATTACTTGGACAATCTTCAGAGCTATATGAGAGCATGGGGGTCGTCCTCATAAAAGATTCATCTCTTATGGGCGTCTTTCCAACCTCGGATCCCCCCTAATCATGTTGCCACGGTGAACATGATCTCCTCTAGTATTTCATCTGTCCCCAACTCTACCGATCAATGACTTGTACCTGATGAAGCCACTATGCACCTGAATGGAGACACCATGCCTCTTTCACCCGCTGAACTCACTTATGAGGCTATCCAGTCAGCACCAGAGGACCACTTAGCTGTGGCCTCCACATCCTATTCTCTATAGCGGACATCCTCCTTACCCGACCCTCTGCTCCAAACTTTTCCATCTGACGAATCCATCATGGAGATCATGAGTTTGGATGACCCTCCGTGGGAAGACCTCTACCATCGATCATCTTTCCTTCCCCCATCAGATACTGTGGAGAATAGTATCACCACCATATTTACACTGGACATCTACCCTTGCCCTCAGTCCGTGATACTCACATGTCAAACAAACATTGAGGGCAACTTGACAAACATTGAACCTACCATTTTGGTAGACATATCGGTTACTCCTGGTGTAGTGGAACACACTTGTTTAGGCCAAAAGTGTTCCCCTGAAGAGATTACTACTTTCACGGCCTTATTCAAGCAATTTCGAGACGTGTTTTCTTTTGGACCTACGAGGAAATGCCCTGGATAGACCCAGCTATTGTTTCACATGAGATTCAAACCTATCCTGATGATAAACCAGTCCGACAAAAGCTCCGACCGGTACACCCGAGGAAAACTACGACAATTAAGGCAGAAATTGAAGTGTTCTTGAAGGCCGGTTTTATCTACTCTTTTCCATTAACATAATGGGTCTCAAATGTCTTCCTTGTAGCTAAGAAGCAGGGCACCATTCATGTCTGTGTTGATTATCGGGATCTGAACAAAGCTTGTCCCAAGGACAACTACCCCACTCCCTTTATCGACCATATCATAGACAATTGTGCCAGAAGTGTCATCTTCTTGTTCATGGATGGCTTTTCCGGTTACAACCAAATTGAGATCCACCCGACTGATCAACATAAGACAGCTTTCATCTTTCCTTGGGGCACGTTTGCTTATTGCAAGCTCCCTTCTATCCTTAAAAATGTTGGTGCCACATTCCAGCAGGCCATGTCATATTCTTTTCATGACGTGAAGGAATTTGTGGAACCTTATCTCGACGATCTCCCCGCTCATTCGTGGCAACGTGAGTACCACATTGATCATCTGATGGTCGTTTTCCTCAGATGTAGGCGTTATAACATCCGCCTGAACCCTCATAAGTGTATCTTCTGCGTCGAGTCTGGATGCCTCTTCGGTTTTATTGTCTCGAAAGATGGGATCCTCATTGATCCCTTAAAGGTGGAAGCCGTTGTCGCTCTCCCACCTCCCACGAACATTATAGAACTTCAAAATTTTCAAGGGAAGGAAACCTACTTACGGATTTTTGTTTGTAATTTCGCACAAAAGACACAGGGTTATATGAGACTACTCAAGAAGGACGTCCCGTTCATTTGGGACGATGAAGCGCAACAATCCTTTGACAGTCTCAAACATGCCATTACGCATGCCCCTGTGCTCCAACCGCCCAATTACTACAAGGATTATATCCTTTATCTCGTTGCTTCTCCCACCACGATCACCATGGTCTTGGTACAGGAGGACAACAACGCCCAGGAGCATGTGATCTACTACCTAAGTAAGGGCCTTATGGACTCTGAAACTCGTTATTCGCATGTCGAGAAGCTCGCTCTCGCGACAGTCATTGCCATCCAAAAGTTTCATCACTACATACTGCTCCGCACCACCACCATCATCGCCGACTCAAACCCCATGTACCATGTTTTAACACATCAAATGCTTGGGGGCAAGTATTCACGCTGGATCATGATACTTCAAGAGTTCGATCTCCTCTTCAAGAAGGCCAAGTCTAAGAAGTCGTTGGTGTTTGCCGAGCTCATTTGCGATCTTCCCCGTGTTGATGTTGAATCTGAGCCC
The DNA here is from genome assembly GCA_027924585.1 of Larix kaempferi. Classification (NCBI taxonomy): domain Eukaryota; kingdom Viridiplantae; phylum Streptophyta; class Pinopsida; order Pinales; family Pinaceae; genus Larix; species Larix kaempferi. Next base: position 20,941,767 of record BSBM01000502.1, read on the forward strand.
AATGATTCTCTTCAGGACAAATCATTGTTCCTCATCAGCACGTTTGACCTGTGGTATGGAGATATTACCTTATATCTTCAAACCCAACGTTTCAAACCCCAACTGTCTCGTGTCAATCGTCGTCGAATTCGCTACCATGCAAAGTATTATCTAATCATCAGTGATACCTTGTACCGACGGGGCATTGATTTTATTCTTTGACGATGTCTAATACATGAGGAGGCTGAACACGTCTAGAATGATTTCCACTCTAGGGCTTGTGGTGGTCATCTCTCTGGGATGGCTACAGCCCAGAAGATACCGCGCATGGGATATTATTGGCCATCTATCTTCAAAGATTGTATTGAGGGTGGTAAAAAATGTCCCCCGTGCCAACATTTTCAAACGAAAAAGCACACCCAGCCAACCCCGTTACACCCGGTTATTGTCATTGGCCCCTTCGCAAAATGGGGCATTGACTTCATGCACTGTAAGCCTACCTCGACCGGGGGGAATGGTTACGTCATAGTAGCTGTGGATTACTTCACAAAGTGGGCTAGGCTATGCCTATATACACTGACGACGGAAAAACTGCCGCACTCTTCATGTTCAATCATGTTATCTCACTATTCGAGGTGCCACAAGCCATAGACACTAACCATGCTTAGGTCACCTAACCTAGATACTGAAGCTCTCAGCTGCTGCCCATGAAAGTAGACCACAACCCCCGCCACTTTGGCCATCAGCGTGCCAAAACGATCAGACACCCCGACAGCGTACTTCTGGTAGCTCCGAGGTAGATCACAAACACCTGGCTCTGGGATATCCAGGGTCATCCTCTGGAGGTTCTCATAAACCTCCTCTACCTCCTCGATAACATCTCACGCTTTGGCACCCACAACCGGCACCTCTCCTCTCCTCTCAATGAGGGAGACTCCGACTGGTCGCGATGGACCCACATATGCACACAACACCAATTTATCATCACTACTCCAAAAAAATCATAAAATATATAAAATGAAAAACACAAAAGTTGTTGTTCTTACCGATGTCACCCCATTGTGCTCCCTCGGGGAGCACCAGGTCGGGATCACCTCTGAAGTCTGTCCCGCTGTAAGGGTAATCCTCAATCATGAGGAGCTATCCCTCCAGCCAAGTGAAGAACCCAGTGCCATAACCTATGATGGGATCCCCGCCACCATGACGGGCCCATCACCTCATCCCATCGAATCATATGTGGATCCATGGCATCCTGGTCATCCAATTCCACCTGTGGAAGAAGATGAGGTACCCACTCCAGTAGAAATGAGATCACCACAGACCCATATCCAAACTGTTTCAGTGCCCCACGCCGACATTTTGTAAGTTGACCCCGGAGGTTGGTAAGGAGTCCCTCGCACCAGTTGAATACCCAAGGAGACATGCACTCCTCCGCATACATCAACTGTTCTTGCTCGCAAGGTGAGCAAGCTGACTCCCTGCCACCCTCACTAGAGTGAAGAGCACGACACGCAAAGGACGGTCTCGAATCTCCTTAATGGGAATCTTCCCACTAGTAGCCACGGTGCCTCCTGTGCAGTACTGAGTAATCATATCATCTACGGTCCGGTCACCTCCTCGTGACCCAGTAAGAAATATAGGTTCTCCCCTTTGGGATAATCCTGTCATAAAATAGATGTCCTCGACATCTATACTCAATGTATGCACCCCGATCTCAAAGTGTTGCTGCGTTGGATCCCAACATCGGATCATATGTGTCAGTAGCTGAACTTGGGCCCTCATGCCTGGCACTCGAAAGTATTTGAGAAGTCCACAATTCCTCAATGCAGCAATGCATTGAGGGTCATTTTCAACTGAGCATCATCCAACTCATGTTCTTGTTCTCACCACTCTAAGACCATGATTATCACCGTGAACCTGTTAAGAAGCACAAATAAGCAACATTAGAACTCACCCCATGCATCAAAGTTTTTTCTTTTTAGTTGGGAAATGAGTTGAACTTGGACGTTTCCGTCATTGCAGACTGTCCTTGCAGACAGTGCGACATTGTCGCAAATGACCCTTACGGGATTTGCGACGACCCTGGGTCGTCACAATTCCTGTAAGGGTGGCCTGCGCTGACCCATAGGCGCATTTCCCCCAAGTAAAACAACTCAAAACCTTAAAAAATAAGCAAAAAACATGAAACCAATCCACTGAAAAGTTGCAAAGATGAGTTTAGGCCTACCTTCTCTTGATGGCTCCCGAAATCAGCAGTTGAAGTCTGGCTCCAAATGGCACTTCACACTCTCCAAACTTGGTAAAAAGCAATTGTAATTTCTTTTCACTATTTCACCCATTTTATAACAGAAAATGGAATATTCCTTTTATAATTTGATGCTTTAGTGGGTTTTTGCTATAGTTTGAATCATTTACTGCATTTGAATGCTTGGTTAACTATTTTTGACCTAGTCTTTGAGTTGCAGGACCAATTAAGTGACTAATTAATGCCATTTTTCACTGTGACGATCATCTCGTAAGTATCATCAGGTATGAACAACTTCTTCGAGCATCTTTTTGTCATTGTTCCGCTCATTAAATTCAATTATTAATGACAACCGAGCTTACTCTTTATTCTTTCTTGTGCTCGTTAAACGATGAGAATAAGTCACCGAGCTATAGTTTATCACTTTTTCGGGCTCGTTAAATTCCTACAAAAAAGGAATCCCCCCGGAGTCTCTCTTTAAGCTCTTTTCAGGCTCTCTAAATACGAAAAGATCGCCAAGCGAACTTGTCGCGTTCATGCTTATTAAAGTGTTTGAATGGTCGTCTTCCTGGTGATAGTTTACCCCCTTTTTCAGACCAGGGGGCACTACTTCCGAAAAAGGAATACTCCATCCAATCATGACTGGAAGAGTCCTCTCTCACGTTGTTTTACCTTTTCCGGGCGAAGAGGCTAACCTTACGAAAAAGGACCTTTGGAGTCTTCTTTAGTTCTTTTCAGACTCTCTAAACATGAAATGACGCCGAGTTTACCTTCTATGGACTCATTAAAATTCAACGTCGAAGGACCCATCATGGGACGAAACCCTCCTTTCCCATGTTCGAAAAATATTTTGGATTGGACTCATCTATGAGATGAGCTATACCGAGCATCTGGTTACCCTCATCAAGCTCGTCAAAAACACATGAGGCACTCATCAGTCATGATGGGGAAAAAGGAAATTTTTTGTGTTACACCTTTAGTAGTGGCAGTACTTAGTCCTTCTTGAACATGGCACTCATTTGCATTTGCATACAGTACTTGGGTCATCTGTTTGTCCTCGAGTTTTTCCTACTTCCCGAGTCTTGTTACTCCTTTGGGTCATCCACATAATACTTCCACCATCAGTTGCATTAGGAGTTGGCGTCATACTCATCATGTCAATACTGCCAAGTCATTCCATGCCCATGTTCAAGAATACATTCATCGCTCATCATTTGTAGTCAGTACACCCTCCACCATGTCGGTCTACTCTGAGTTTGTCTTGCATGTTACTGTACCATCCGATCTACTCCAAACATCTGTTATCGAGTTTCATGTCGATGATGGGGGATTCATCATGGCCCTCCTTCGATGGGTTCATCCTCATCGACTTCAAATCATCATTCAAGGATTGAACTTAGAAACCAATCGAGTACCTTGGGCCTGCATGCCTAAATGGCAGGTTACCTTGCTTTCAACATGAGTTTACATCATTGACTCTTGATTGAAATATTTCGTTAAGCGTTCGAATTCAACTCATTCATTCGCGCTTGATGATATGTACTGTGATACCTTGGGGATCATTAACATTAATGGTGATTTCCCTTGCGCTTGTTAACGGTATACATCAATGACCGGTAATCAAGTGGTTTCTACCATGTTCGACGTCAAGACATTTGTAATCACATGGATAGATTCGTATCATTGCAGGTTCAAATTGAAGACCTTGGGGAGTCATGTTTTACCCAGGTTGTGATGGAGATTGTTTTGAGTCATATTACACAGATCCACTTTTGTATTGGTCGTGGTTGTATTATCATCTCATCATGGATCTATGCTTGTGTCTAGTAGCCATGATTGTGTTCAGTCGGTCATTACTACCATGGATCTTCAATGTATTGGTCGACAACCATGTTGTGAGTCATACGAGACTGTGTTCTCAGAGTCAGTTGTATTGTAGTGGCATCCTCCGTCTGACAAGTCTTTTCCATTCCTTCTATCAAATCATTTCACCTGTCAAGTTCTACAACTTCATGCTTTGGGGGGCATTCTGTTACACCTAAATATTCCCATCATAATACTCAGTGTAAACATCCCTGAAGTTCCATGACTAAGATACCAAATTGGAAGAGATACTAGCCCATCTCTACAGGGTTTAGTAAGGTCATCGCAGGCCACCTTTGTGCAACCTGCGACGTTGCAGGTCACCCTCATGCAGCTTGCGACGATGTCAGTTAAATGGATAAAATAGCATCTTTGAGCCCATTCTCGAAGGTGTGTGATGTGGATCTCTATCCCTAACCTATAGGGGAGCTGGCATTCGATTTCCTATCCCTTTGGGAGGATCCCTTAACCCTCTCCCACTATATCTCAACCTACCATATCCTCTTAGTCCTATATATATGAAGCTCATTCCCATTCTAAAGGGAGGACGCCTATAGCACTTGCATGCTGGTGAAATTAGCTTAGGAGATCTCTACTCATCTCTTGGGAGACCTATACTTCCTTTGAAGGCTTTGGCATTGGCTTGTTGGAGAAGTATTGCGACGTTAAGCTTTGGTTGTAATCATCACTCTTTTGTACTTCCCTCTTTTAATACAGTAATATAAACTCTTTCCACCAAATATTGTTGTGTTAATGATGTTTTGTGTAGTTTACTTGCTTAACCGTTTACTTAGATCTGTTACTGTTTAAATGCATTTTACTTGCTTGTATTGTTCTGTATGTCTTGCAGCTAAGATCTGACGACCGTGGAGATTGGAACAACATCACGGAGAAAGATCTACAAGATAGAGGTAAGACATCTAATCAATCGATCTTTAACTAGATCTAGGAAAGCAGTTTCATATTCTGTCTCACTTGTTCTAGACTTATGTTGAGCTAGGGAGATAATGCATTAAGTCCGCTTTCAGTAGATTGTCCGGTAATAGACGCCATTTCTTAAGAGTGTATAGTATTTCCAACATTTCCTTCTCATAAATGGGATTTTGTAAGTTCTTTCCCTTGATTAGATGACTTGTGAAATCAAGTGGGTGTCCTTCTTGCATTAGAACAACACCAATGCCAGTTCCCGAAGCATCACATTCCACAATAAAGGTTTTTGTGAAGTCTGGTGTGGCCAAAGCAGGAGCTGTGCACATAGCCTGTTTAAGTTGTTCAAAAGCTTGTGCTGCCTCTGGAGTCCAAGAAAATGCATGTTTCTTCAATAATGTTGTTAGAGGCGCTGCTATTCTTCCATAATTCCGAACAAACTTGCGGTAGTATCCTGTCTTACCTAAAAATTCTCAAAGATTCTTTAGGGTTTTGGGAATCGGCCATTCTATCATGGCTTTAATTTTGTTAAGATCTATCTTGACACCTTCATGAGATACAATATGACCAAAATACTCTACCTCCTTCACCCCAAAGAAACATTTGGAAGGTTTTGCATATAGTTGTTGCTCTTGTAGTAGTTGTAGTACCCTGTCAACATGTTGAACATGTTCTTCCCAAGACTTGCTATAGATTAGTATATCATCAAAGAATACTAGCACACATTTTCTAAGAAAAGGCTTGAAAATGGAAGTCATCAAACCTTGAAAAGTGGAAGGCGTGTTCATGAGACCAAATGGCATGACTAGAAATTCATAATGTCCTTCATGAGTTCTGAATGTTGTTTTTGGGATGTCTTCATCCTTCATTCTAATTTGATGATACCCCGAACGAATATCCAACTTTGTGAAGAAAATTGCTCCATGTAATTCATCTATCAATTCATCAATGACAGGAATGTGAAACTTATATTTAATGGTGATCTTGTTTAGCTCTCTATAATCTGGACACATTCTCCATTATCCATCCGGCTTGTGTACCATTACCACTGGTGCAGAGTAAGAACTTTGGCTAGGCCTAATTATGCCAGCCTCTAACATTTCTTCAACCATACACTCAATTTCACTATGTTGTCCATAAGGGTATCTGTAAGGTTCGATGTTAGAATAAACACTTCCTGGAATTAAGTGAATAGCATGATCAAAATCTTGGACAAGTGGAATACCTTTCAAAATATGTTCAAATTCCTTGGAATGCTTATTGATGACCCTTTGGAGATCTACGGAAATAAGAGGCTTAGATGTTTGAACATACAATGAGCATAATTGTGCAATTACACCTTGATGTCCCCTTTTCATCAATTTTTTCATACCATTAGAGCTTATCACCTTGCTTGGTTTCTTCGTGATACCTTATAATTCATAATCCTTTCCTTCACATAAAAATTTCATGAAAAGCTTCTGAAAATTAAAAGCCACGGTTCCCAATGATTGTAACCATTGAAATCCTAAGACAACATCAGCACCACCCATTGGAATAACAATCATTGGACTATTCAATACATATCCCCCCATAGCAAGATTTATATTATGGCATTTCCCTGAGAAGTTGATAGTTCTTCCATTTGCAATCATTACTTGAAACTCTTGTGCTGGATATACAAAGCAATTGAGAGCTTTTTCTAATTTATAGTGAATGAAATTATGAGTACTACCAGAATCAATCAACACTGTTACTTTTTTCTTTTTGATATATCATTCGATCTTGAGAGTTTCAAGAGTGCCAATTCCAGTCAATGCATGATATGATATGGTGGGAGTGATCTCTTCTGAAGTAGTATCTTCTATTTCTTCATCTGGAGATGGTTCTTGTTATTTTGGTTCTTCCTTTTCACAATCTATGTAAAATAATTTCTTCTCACCACACTTATGTGCCTTACTATACTTGCTGTCACAATTAAAGCATAATCATTTTGCTCTTATTTCCTCTAGTTGTTGAGGTGTCAACCTTTGAGGTGGGTTAGAAGAAGTAATAGTATTCTCTCGGTATGTGTTGGAGGTGGTATTTCTAGTAGCCATCGTCATATTTTTACTTTCAACCTTCCTTTCCATCATGAAGGAATTCTCCAAGGATGGTGGTTCAGAGAGACACACCTCATGTTCAATGTTATCCTTCAAGGTTCCAATAAAGAGTTCCAACAGATTATATTCTAAAATGTTCTTCACTCTAAGACTTAGCTTCTGAAACTGTTTGATGTGTTCTGTAACTAGACCTTTTTGCTTAAGATTTATTAACTTGCTGAAGAAGATATTTCTATTAATATCCCCATAATGTGCAATCAATTCTTCGGTGAATATAGAACAAGATATAATAGAGTCCTTTTTATGGTCACAAAGCCATTGGTACCTAACAAATTGACTAGGCTCTAAATACAATGCTGCAATAGTTAGTTTTTGCAAAGTTGGAACCTGGTGTAGATCAAAGAATTTCTCCATTTGGAATATCCATGTAGTTTCCCTTTTAGGAAAATTGCACAAACTAGGAAAAATTGCAATTTTTAACCAATTCGACCCTTAGACTAGTATTGACACTACTGCTTCCAAATGACTCCAAATGCTTCCAAATTGGTTTTGAAAGTATTTCAAAGGTATTAAGACATATAAATGTGGTTTATGGATGCTTCAAAACCCTTAAAACACTTCTGCAACATTCATTTACAATATGGACAAAGTAGGGAAAGTTACTAGCAATTTCGAGCTTCAAAACCCCCAAGGGGAGTGGACAAAGATGAATTCCCAAATGTTGTTAAACCCTTACAAATTTCTGAACAAAGGTATGGTACTGATAAGTGGATTTAATTATCTCCCCAAGGTATACTTAATTAGTTCTTATGGCCTTCTGAAACTCAATTAATGTAAGATTTCACATAGGGGGGAAAGTTAGTAATTTTCACCATGTGTTGTGAAATTCGAATTTTAGGTGCCAAGGACTTGTGAAATGATAATGAAACTTCTTTGTAACTTTAATAACATTCCATACATCAATAAAATCACATAGAATAACTGATAGAACTTGAAATAATGTCTCTTCAAACTCCAATAACAAGATCTAGGGGAAATGGCATCATTTATGCATTGTTTGGTATTTTTACATAAATTCACTTGGTATTTCGACCTGAGAGTCTTATGAGCAGTAAATATAGAGTATATGTATCATAATACAAATAAATTCATATTCTTGGACTCTCACAAAGTGATCAGCATCTCACCAAGGGCGCAATTCCTTCAGGAGCCCAAATATGCAATAAAATGTGAAAGAGATGCAAAAATGAGTTGTAGTTGAATGAACCACGAGATATCCTATAGCTTCAACCTGTAACTAAAGACTTGTTGTTGCAGCAACACCCCTCCCCAAAATTTTGTACATATTGGGGCCCCTCCCTTTCTTTTGTAGAAGGTTTGCCTAAGAAGCCTTCCCAGCCGTTAACTGTGTTTTCAACATAAAATCTTGTTTCCCAAGTGAACGTCTTGCCATCAATCCTTCCTTGTTTTCACCAAAAGGCCAAAAGGAACTTAGAACTTTTCCCCAACGTTTTGGAATCCCTTAGGCTATCTCCCCGAAACTCCAAAAAGCCAAACGTCCAACCTTTCCGGAAGAGGGACTTAGATTTTCTTTGTCAAAATCGTAAACCGTGAGAAAAAAGTTACGGAAACCTTCTATTTTTCTTCCCGAAATGGCGGGAGAACTTGGGAAAGACGCCCGAAAGACTTAGAATTTTTTCGAAAGCTGCGGAAGCCTTTGGGCAATGCCTCCCGAAACGGCAGAACCCTTCGATCAAGCCTTCCGCAACCGCGGAAAGCTTCCCGTTTTCCTCCCGAAATGACGGGACTCATTCGCAGAAGCTTCCCGAAATACCATGGGAAACTCACGAGCTTCTTCCGAAACTGAGAAAATGACTTGGATTCTTGTTGATAAAAAGTTGCGGAGCACCCTAGGGAAACCACGCGGAATCATTCAGACTATGTCCCCGAAACCGTGGAAGCTTTCGGGCTATCCGTCCGAAATGGCGGAGCCATTCATCAAAAAAGCTTTCCGAAAAGACTTAGAAAAAATTCCGAAAGCCTGCGGAAACCTTCGGGTTTTCTCTCCAAAACGGGGGAAACTATCCATAAAAGCTTTCCGAAATACCACGAAGAAATTCGCGAACTTCTTCCGAAACTATGAAAAGAACTTAGAATTTTTTTTCAAGGAACTTTGCGAAACGAGACGTCGCGGAAGCTTCGCGGAAGTTTTCAGCCTTTGCTCCCGAAACCGCGGAAACTTTCAAGTTTCCCTTCCGAAACGGCGGAAGCCAATTGTTTAAAACTCGGAAAAGGGCTTCGAAATAATTCCGGGAAAAGGTGCGGAAGAGTATAAGATAACCTCCCGAAATGGCGGGAGATATTCGTCTAAGACGCCTGAAAAGGACCAAGAAAAGTCTTCGTTAAGTAATCGCGGAAGCAGCGGAACAATTCAAGTTTCCCTCCCGAAACGGTTCTGCTTCCGAAACGGCGGAGCAATTCATCGTTTCCTCCCGAAATAGCGGAAACTTTCGCCGTGTCGTCCCGCAGTGAGAGAGGCCGCTTGTTTAAAGCTCGGAACTTTTTCAAAAGATCGCGGAGGAACTCGAAGAAGCCGCCCGAAACGTCGCGGAAGACATTCACCAAAGCTTTCCGCAACTGTGGAAGCCTTGTGCGGAAACATCTCCCGAATCCTTCCGAAACGCCGAAACCGTTTTCTCTCTGCTACCACGGGAGCCCGTTTCCAAAGTTTTGCGCACGATCATTTGGTGCGGAAGAGGTCCACCTTTTCCTCCCGGCACAGCGAAAGCTTCCGCTGCATCCTCCCGCAATGACGGGAAGGATTCGCCAATTTGCCCCGCAAAAGGCGGTCGCACGCAAACCGAGGTGACCCGATTTAATCGACGGCGTACAACGCATTTAAAACCGGTTTAAAACCCCACCAGCCGAATTAACTCCCCACACGTGCCTGGCCCATATAAATAAGTCGACGGGGTACGAGCCAACCCATTGTCGTTTCGTTTTATAAACAAAGCCATTGGACGCCGCGCGACCGTTCCAGCTCATCCTACGCAGCCACGTTCGCGGCCACCTCAGTTAACGACCTCAGCCAAACGGTGCCAGGTAGGATTTTTAACTTTGATTGGGTTGTCTTTTGTTTGCAAAAATGAGTTTTAGTGGGATTTGGACGGGAAAAACACCCGTCAAGGGCTATGTTTTTCCCGTCAGACGCAGTTGAATGGAGTCCTCATCTCGTCATATGAAGCATTAACAATTTTATCTTTTATCGAGTCGAAACGGTTGGTTCGGGCGGTTAAACCTGTCCCATTTTTTATCCCCGGGCCGCATGCCTCGTTGTGGGGAGAACCTGTCGAAACCCCTTATGCTTTTCATATCCCCGATCGAAGAACTCAGGATGTGAAACTCCGGGCCTCTCCATAAAACCTCAGTCCCTCGACGCCTTCTACCCGAGGCAAAACCTTGTCTCCGGCGCCATTGCCCCGTTCGAGTCACGCGAGCCGAAATTCGAAGCCGTGGCCACCCTTGCATTTCCCGTCAATATGTCTCCGGCGCCGTCGCCCTCGCTCGGACTAGAGTTCCCCATAGAGCACCTCGGCGGGTGCCGTGCGTGACAATAGCATTCGAAGCCCCCACCGAGTCAAAAGTGCGAAAAGGGCTCCCTTGTCGTCACAAAGTCCTTCCAACCCGAGTTTCCCCGCCATTAGCCTTTCCAGCCGCAGTGATAACAAGAGACGCCGTCTTCCCCAAGGCTGACCCGAAAGCCCATTGCTTCCGTAATTTGCCTATCGAGCCGAGAACAAAATGTGTCCGCGACATAACCTATCCCCTCAGGAGCATCCCAAACCCATCCTGTTAAGAGATTCAAATGTTTCAATTTATGTTTCAAATTATGTTTTTGCTTCCTGAATATACAGCTTCATTGTACTTATCTTATTGATATATTAAAACAATGATGCTCTCTGTTAAAACCTCACAGTATGTTGCTCAAAATGACTTGTATATGGGTGTTGTCAGGGATAAGTCAAGATGCCGAAAACCGGTAAGAAGAAGGCGAAGATGACAGAAAAGAAACCTGCCCCTCTTAAAACTGAAACTTCACTCCAAGACACTAGGTGCACCACTGGTGTCCCTCCAGAAATCAGATGGGATGACATCTATAGAATGATCAGGGACCAAGAAATCCCAGATATGTTGCTGGAGGAAGCACCAATCTATCTCAATATCAGAGCCTCAGGCATAACTAGAGCCGCTACCCGCCCTGAGCTGTTCCCCTGTGCTGAAGTGATCGGATGGATACTCCAACATGCCGATGCTGAAGGAAGAGTGATAAATGATAGCGGGAAAGTGGCTATCGCCTCATTTCAACCCGCATATCTTGCGGCAGCCTACAGATTTCCCCGTGTCCAGCAAGATCTGACTGATGAATGGTTAAGCCAGATGAACAACATCGAGATGGCCAAGAAGCTGCTGATGGCATGGAAGCATTTGAGAAAGAAAGGAAGTGATGAATATGACGTGCAGAACCTGAGAGCTCCTTTTAGATTGATTGCCCCGATGCTGTGCAGAATCTTCGGCATGCCCGATGGTACAGTATACAAAATCTAGTGGATCCCTATCATCCATTACGTGGCATTCAATGGAACTGTGTTTGACTGGGCCACTATCCTGTCAGATAGTCTGGCCTCGATGATAGTTGCTGCTAAGCCAGGACTAGCCTTGAAGAAGGCTGAATTCTTCATGTCTTCATATCTGATAGATTGTATTTTGGCCAAGATAGAGTTCCCCAAATTGGGTTGTACATGGGATAGGGCCACCACCCCGGTTTATATCGCATTCAAGATGTTGTGGGCTCAAAATTACAAGCCCAGCTACAAACTAATCTGTGAGGGGTTCATCATGCCCCTATACGAGAAGATGTTCAAAGAAGAACCTAACTGCCTATCAGAGAATGCTTTGGAAGTCCTTGAGGATTATGGGGACTTTTACTTTTCAGAGCAAGGTACCTACCGGAGAATGTTTGGAGGTACTAAGCCCCCATACATATTGCCGCAGTATGCCACAGACTATGTGGTACTCAAAGAAGCAGTAAGATAACTCTTCTTGGATGGGATTGGATAATTGCTCCACAAGCAACACAAGGCTTCCTTTCCCCCTCTACCTTTCTGCATCGGCGCTTACAAGTTTTCAGGGGTTTCCTCGGCCAACGAATTTGTTCAAGAGCTGAAAGCCTTCCACTTCGGTGAAGTAATCTTCCACAGGAACGACAGAAAAGGTAAAGTAGCCGAGCATTGCAAAGATATCTACGCCCACTTCGAATACTCCCACTATCCTGATGCTGAGGAAGAGACATTCAGAGGCATTAGCAATATGTCTGAACTGCGAATCTGTCGCCAAGGAACTGGAGCAACCTCTAGTTCAGCCAAGATCCAGAAGACCAGTCAGCAGCAGGAGAAAGAAGCCGAAGATGCCCGAGCTCAGGAGGAGCTCAGATTAAGGGAAGAAGCCAGGTGGAAACAAGAAGCAGAAGCAGCAAGAGTACAGCAGGAAGCTGAAGTGGCAAGGATGCATGAAGAAGCAGAAAAGGAAAGCCGGCGGAAAGAAGCTGAGGAATCCCAGAAGCAGAAAGAGGCAGAAGCTGAACAAGCTGAAGCAGAAAAGGAGCAGGAAGCGGAGGAGGATGCCCAAGCAGGTGGGTCCGGTGTCCAAGACATGGAGATAGACACCTCTCAAGCAGGTGGCTCTGATACCCAAAAGGAAGGAGTAGACCCTGCTCAGGAAGTCCAGACCCCACCTACAGAGGAAGACATAGACATCATAAACCGACCAATTGTCCCGTACACTCCATCGGGAAAGTGTACGGTGTCCAAATGGAATGAGTTTGTCTATGACAAGAAAAGAAAAGCAATGGTCCTCAAATCAGAAGAGAGGATCAAAAGTCCCTTCCATGAAGACATCGTTACCCACCGAGAGGTCACTATAATGCAGAATACGGATCAAGATCCCTTTGCTATGGAAACCGCAGCTGTAGCAACAGCAAAAGCATCCCTGGCCAATGTAGGCGTGATGGTAAGAGATAGTGAACTGACAAGGAAGAAAGCTCGTACGCTACAACAAACTGTGGCTAATGAGCAATCCCAAAGAGACCTGGCAGTGAATAAGTATAATTGCTTGTACGCCGAACATAAGGAGCTATCAAACAAGTACCGCCAGCTGGAGGAGGAAAAGGAACAGCTAGCACTCCAAATGATGGTTGTGGAAGCGGAGAAGAATGGAGTGGCAGAAAAGGCTTCTCAGCTAGAAGCAGACAAGCAGACACTAGCTGAGCGGTTAGAGCAGGCTGAGAGCAAAACGATGGACATGTCTCCCTTCCATGAGCTGTCCTACAGCATCCTGAGGCAAATAAATGACACGCAGGAGCTAATCACTGACGAGGTTTGCAAGCTCAAGGCCATGATAGTCAGATTAAAAGAAATTAATGCGGAGGCCCACAGGCTCAAAGCTAAGAATACCCGGGTCAAGGAAAATGTCATAAGTCAGATGGCATGGAGAGAAGGGAAAGGGGGTTTCCCCCCGCATCTTCCTTTTAAGGCTGTGGACGATTTTAATGAAGATATAGCCTTGCTGGAGTTTGGCAGGAACTGTGCCAATAAGCTGATAACCAGTGTGCAAAGCACAACAGATAGAATTAACAGTCTTTATCAAAAGCTCAAAGGAGTCCATGACAAATGCACATTGAGTTTCCCTCAGACCCTAGAAGACTTCCCGGAAAAGGAGCAGCGGTTGTCTCAGCTAAAGGAAGAGCTAGGCGTCCAAGTAGAGTATGTGAGAAGGATTGATGTCCTGGCTGTGGATGACCTCCAGCATTATATTGGTTCATCATCACTTCACAACTATCTGCTGAAGGAAGTGCATCAAGATGCAGTAGCAGAAGTTCAAAGCATCAAAGTAGAGCTCGGGAAGAATGTGACTTCTCAGAAAATCTTATTTCCTGCTGCAGCAAACATAGTCATAAGGGACACAGGTGTGTGGTACAGCTACATAGCAGAGGAGGACAGGAAAGCTGCAGCAGCAGCAGGAGCATCAGCAGATCCATGATCTTCTCTCCCAGCAGCCACTTCAGCTACAGCAGTAGGTTCGAGTCCCTCTTTCCCGGCAGTCATTCCAGAGACTCCAGCTAGCTCAATCCCTCCTTCCCAGGCACAATCAGCAGCCTCAATCGACTTGGGCGACCCTTCCCCAGCTAAGGCTCACGCACAAGAGTAAAAGAGGCTGAATTCAGTTGAAGCAACTCTCTTCAGCCAAACACGTGCCCAACAGGGAAAACTCTGGTGTTAGCCAATTTTCTACTATGTATATTTTGAATATGTAAGGCGTAAGCCATGGGACAGCTGTCCCTATTTTGTTTTTTTTGTCAAAACAATTTTGTAAAGGAAATGGTCATTTTGGTGGTCGATTATAGGGGAAATTCCTGTAAATGACAGGTGGGGGATGCTAGGTGTCAGCCCAAAGGGCAGATTTGTAGCTATAAATAGAAGCTAGGAAAGATTAGAAAGGACTTTTGGCAGGGAAGGAAATTTGGAAACCCATACGAGCTATCTTGTATCGGGCCTGTAAAATTGAATTTTCTAATAGAAGCCACGGTAGATGGACGTTTTGCATGGGATGTTGGATTGCTCTATATTGGACTATTCTAATGACTTCGGTTCTGTAATGTGAGATCATTCTTGACATCTGAACTATTTCTTTGCATTAATGATTTTGCTCCCCCCTGTGCATGCGTTTTCTCTATTTTGTGAACAATGAAATGTATTGCTGTAGATTTCTTTGTCTAGATCGAATGGCTAACTATTCTTTCTTCAGGATAATTCATGTGGCTCATTGTTCATGCCTTTAAATTGCTCCTTGCAGGGATCTTTAAGTTTAATTCCAGTTTTGTTACATCTAGATCTGTTTCTTTATTCTTGTTACGTAGATTAAATAATTTTGCTTTCTTCTGTTTATGAGCAATAGATGCGTTCTTTAAGTTTCATTTCAGATCTGTTTCTTTATTCTTTTGCTTTCTTCTGTTTTATGAGCAATAGATGCGTTCTATGTTGAATTAGAAGCTATCTTCTAAAGATCTTTATCTTGCTGTAGCTTTGATTGTGAGAAATAATAGCTATCTGTTCTTTGTTTACGATATTTGCTACAGCTGATTACTCCTCCCTTAAGCGTGTTCCCTGTAGGGATAGATAGATTTATTCCAGTTTCTAGGCTTAGATCTGTTTTAATTGCATTTAGATTAAGTATAATTTAGGCACTTGCATCTCATATAAAAGACATAAAAAACCCAAAAGAAAGGTGGATCGGGCCATAACCGGTAGAATCGGATTTAAAGTCCAAAACCACGGTTGCCGGAACCGCTAACCGGACGGATTCCCTACACCAAACGGGAGATAGTCTAATTGGGACCACCTCTCAGGGAGAATCCCTTTCTGATTGATGCTACGATATCCAAGGCATCAACAAGACTCCATTTCAGATCCAAATGAAAGGTATGAGTGGCCTCTCCAATTTCCAATTAGGATGGGAATCTTTCACCCTCGAAATTGGTGCTAAGGAAAGTAGACTAGCTCTCTATTAGCTCTTCTCTCCAAATGCAAAATGTAAAATGATAAAAAGGCACCATCCTTCTTTGTTATTTTATTTTAAAAACTTCTAAGGTCCTCCATGGCTCGAATTCCTTCCAAAATCTTCATGCCAACTCAAGTTGGGAAGAGATTCCAATGTGTGCCACTTGTCCCTCCAATTCTAGCCTCCTCCTCCACCAAATTCGAATAGGTGTCTCTTTGGCTTCCCTAACTCCCTTGAGCGCCATCTTGGAGGCTAGTTTTAGCCCTGACATGTCATATATCTCAAATTTCAGCCATAAGGTCTGATTTTGTCATAAGTGTCATAGGCATCTTCATCATTGGTGTCATAGAAGCTAGGGAAACTAGGCCAAGTGTCCCACTAGATCCAAAATGCCTCTTCCTCTCCCATGCGAGTTACTCTTCCTCTACAATTTGACCTCATTGAGTCATGCCAAGTAATATGACCTTCCAACTACCCCAATAATAGTGGACTCCACCTTGGATTCGAATGGGTTAGAGTGGAATGCCATGTGGCATGGGGAAGCTAGCTTTTTTGGGGTCCCAAACCACCAATGTGTCTCCATGTCCAAGTGCCATCTTATTTTCTCATCATAAATATTTATTTATCCCCACATAAATATATTTATGTCAATTCTAAATTCCATTTGGGTTTATTAGTCTCCTTATTCCAAATTTAATGTCTCCACCCAACCTAGGAAACTATTAGATTGGTGGAATTTTCTCCTTTTGGAATTTATTTGAGTGGGGACATTACAGTCCTCCCCACCCAAGATTGCTTGCCCTCAAGCAATCCTAAATTATGATGCTACAAAATTTGTTCTTCTTTCCATGTGGCATCCTCACTTGGAAAATCTTTCCATTGCACCAAGTACTCCCTTATGGTTCTGCCCCTCAATTTTCTTTCTCTTGTCTTCACTTTTTTTTTTTTTTGGAAAAAGTGTAAGTTGTCTTTCATCATCCAATGGAGGGAGGGTTTCTGAAATAGATATTTTCTAACCAATGGCTTGCTTAAGGCATGAAACATGGAATACATTGTGAATTTTTCTCCCTTTCGGAAGCTCCAACGCATAAGCAACCTCCCCAACTTTTCGAACTATCTTGTAAGGACCATAGTATCTTGGTTTGAGATTTTCTAACCCTTTCATCTTCAAGGATGTTTGTTTATATGGTTGTAGCCTCAAATAGACCAAATCATTTACTTGAAAAGTTCTTTCCACTCTATGTTGATCTACATACTGTTTCTGTTGATTTTGGGCAACCTGTAAATTGTCTTTTAGGAGTTTCAAAATCTCTTGACTTTCTGCCACTCGATATTTAGCCTTTGGGGCTCTACTATCACCGAATATTTGCTCAACAAATGTAAGTGCTTCATAACCATATAGTGCTTTAAAAGGAGACATACCAATGGACATATGGAAAGTATTGTTGTAGCAAAAATCACCTAGATGTAGCCATTTCACGCATGTTTTCTGCTGCTCACCAACATAATTCCTCAAGTACCCTTCCAACCATTGATTCACTCTCTCTGTTTGGCCATCAATTTGCGGATGATAGCTTGTGCTTGGAGTCAATTGAGTGCCAACCAATATGAAAAGTTCTTGCCAAAAGGCACTCATAAATATGCTATCTCTATCACTCACAATGTTCTTGGGGAGTCCATGCAATCTGAAAATTTCTCTAGAGAATAGATCAACCACTTGTGCAGCAGTAAAAGATGATGTAACAACAAATAAATGAGCAAATTTAGTGAGTCTATCCACCACAACATAAATGAAATTACCCAAAGCCTTGGGAAAACCTATAATAAAATCCATGGAGACTGTACTTGAGCATTTGAAGCATTTTTACTCAGTTTAGTTGTATTGGGAGGTGAAATAGTGCCATTTCCCCAAAGGTCGAATTGGGGAATTTTGCAGTTGAATGGGAGAGGGTGAGAACAGTTGTAATAATCCATTAATAGTGCATATGAGACTTTAATAACATACTTAACACTTTACATACCTCTGTTCATAAATTTGAGTGGGTTTGGAGGCATTTGGAAAGCCATTTTCAGTACTTACCCCATGGGGATTTGAACCTCAAATTACTAGTAAAATTGCATAATTGGTCTAGAATATTAAGAGAGTTTGTAGAGGTATTTTGGTGGCAATATGTCATCCATAAAAATCATATTCAAGTTCTAATATCATTCATACACCTTCCTTGAAGATTTGAAGGCATTTGGAGTCAATTTGAGACCTAGAGACCAATACTAGTCAAAGGGAAATCACTAGTAAAGTTACCTACATTGATCAGAATTGAAAGAGGATTTGCAGAAATATTTTAAAGGTCCAAAGGCATCCATGAAACACATATTTATGTTCTAATATCATTCATATACCTTCTCAGAAGATTTGGGATCATTTGGGGCAAATTTGGGACCTAGAGATCCAAACTAGTCAAAGGTCAAACTAGGGAAAAAAAAAGTGAAAAATTGTCATTTTCATAATATTCCTAAGAAGGGACATTACAGTGGTATCAGAGCATGGTCCTTGCACCTGTGGATTAGGTACATACATTCAAGAATAATAGGCAGCCATGTCTTACTATTATGATGTATCCTATGAGTACAATTCTTATGAGGAATATGCAGATGCTTATGAGCAATATGAAGCAGAATGTGAATGGTACAAGGAAGAGATGCCATCATGCAACACTTCTTACAATTTCAAGAGAAATGAAGATTATTCTTATGACTTTAAATCTGATGAATATGAGTGTGTCACACCAACCAAGGATAATTCTATGAGTGAGTTCCAAAGATGGAGAGCAAAATATAAAACCTTGCCCCAACAATATCAAAAATATCAAGAATATCTTGCTTTTAGCAAAAATACACAAAATGCCATGTCTTTTGAGTACTTTGTTGAACATGTTTTTGAAAATACGCCCAAAAATGAAGATGT
Organism: Larix kaempferi; assembly: GCA_027924585.1. Taxonomy (NCBI): domain Eukaryota; kingdom Viridiplantae; phylum Streptophyta; class Pinopsida; order Pinales; family Pinaceae; genus Larix; species Larix kaempferi. The sequence goes on from BSBM01000502.1 coordinate 20,960,440, forward strand.
GGAGTTAGTAAAGAAAGGTTTATGCCCTTCTTGTGAAGAACCTTGGAGTGAGTATCATACACGTGTGCATGAGATTATGTCCCACTTGAGGAGAGCTTTTGGGAATCCTTCAAAAAGAGATTCCAAAGATATTGATCCTAAGGAAAACAAGGGGGAAAATGCATCAGCTTGCTTGAAGGAGAAAAATGAAGAGACATCACAAGAGCTTGAAGAAGATTTTATTGAAAATATGGAAGATCATTTCGAGACACCTTCTAGCTTAGACATGAACCAAAGAGCATCTATTGATGGATGCTTAAACTATGAAGGAGTACCTACTGATGGGTGCTCACACCTCTATGTTGGTGACATAGAGATCACTTTTGAAAGTGTTGCTGCAAGCCCAAGTTCCATTAAGCATAATAATGAAGACCTTGTAGCATTTGAAGAAGAACCAAGATCAACTTCCCCATCACCACTTGAGCTTCATGAAGTTGGTCTAAGAAAAAATGAAGAAGATGAGGAGGTTCATTTGCAAGAGCCTCATTTTCTTGAAGGGTCCTTAAAGATGAATGAAAAGAAGATCCAAGAGTCCCTCAACATTCTCCATGACACTCAAGCATTGGTGTCAAATTCTTGTTGGAGAGCTACTTCATTGGAGGAAACATCCTTCATTGAAGACATGGAGAAGATTCAAAGAGCAATGTGCAACATCAAAGGTAATTTCATGTCTTTGCTTTTTGATAGAAACCATTTGTTTGAGCTTAATGAATTGTTACATGATGCATACTTGAAGAATAATGAGGATATTCATAAGCTCACAATTCAAAATGAGCAACTTCTTGAAAAGTTGCAAGGTACTTGTTTTTCCTCCTATGTTTCAGATTGTCAAATGGTAGATTATTTGGAGGATTCTCATGACATGGTGGATCATGAGAAATGTGGTAATTTGAATGTGCTTAATGTGTTTGAAGATGAACTTGAAGAGATCCAAACACTTGATGTGGTGGAAGAGGAACTTGAATTGTCTCTTGATGAAGGTTATGCAATTTTTAAAGAAGAGCATGATTCCTCTACGTTGGAACCAATCTATGACAAAGGTTTCCCACTTTTGAAGGAGTTGCATGATACTACCCAAATGGATCCTTCCCATGATGAAAATTCTGCACTTTTTGATCATTTGGGTGAGTTAGTTCATTCTACTGCATCCTACAATTCCATGTTTTGCAGTATTAGTCTCAATGAAGTATGGGTGAAAGGGTTCTTTTTGATGGTGCCACATGAGGAGTATGGAACTCCTAGATTTACCTTTTATGATGACATGGTTGGAGCACATTCTTATTCACATTTGCAGCAACATTATTTGTCACTTTATGATGATGCAAATCTACATGGATGCACCTATGATATGCATTTGAGTCACTTGAAGACTCATGGTTTTTCTTGCTCAACACTTGATTCATTTGATGTTGGAGGAACTTCATCCAACACTTAGGAGAATAGATTTATGATTGGAGAACATTTTTTTTGGAAGCCACATACTTTGTTATATTTTTATGATTCTCACATTCATGGATGTATGGGTGAGACTTCTTTGAGTCATTTGAAGTCTCCTTGTTTTTTCTGCTCATTATTTGGTTCAGATTTTAGTGGAGATTCTTCATTCACTTCTTGGATGAAAGAATACATGGTTGAATATTTTAATGCATATCACATCCTTTTGGATCAACATTATAGGACATGGAATCCTCACCTATGTCATTGGAGCAGATTTGATTGGTCACTTGAAGCTTGTATGCACTTGGAAAATGGTGGTCTACTTGCTTGGAGGTATAAGCACTTTCATGACTCTTTGATGAAGCATATCCTTGATGTACATTTTCATTATGTTGTTATGTACTTTGATGATATATATTTGGTACTCATGATGTTTGGAAGGATGCATACAAGAAAATGGGATCCAGGAATCCTCTTAACTAATGGTGTGGGTTGGAGAGCACTCTTAATTATTGGGGTGCAATACAAGCAATGGGACCCTGGAATAATTTTATCTCATTGGTTTCAAATTTTTTGGGGAAACAAGCAGTATGGGAGATGGATTTCCCCACTTAATAAAGTGATTTTTATCAGAGTAGTGCAGTAGCAAGCATGGTGGTTCCTCTCTAAAATCTTCATGGAAACTCAAAGACTCAAGGTTGGGCAATTCAATGCCAACTTCAAAGAATTATACAGAAAGCAGGTTCTTCAACACCCATGTTTAAAATTGCTTGAGGACAAGCAATATTAGGAAGGGAGGATTTGTCATGTCCCAAATTTGGTGTTGGGTTACAATGGCCTAATCACATTGGCCCTATTCATTAGAGTTTGTCAAATTGATGCTAAAGGTCAAATAATTGCCAAGGAGGAAAATTACTAGTTTCCTAAGTTTGGGGTGGAAGCTTTGGGATTTGGAATAATGGGGATAATAAATGATGTTTGAACATTAGAATGGAATAAATATTTAATAAAGGAGCTAAATAAATATATACAAGCGAAAATCAAAGTGGCATTTCATCATGAATACACATGGAGGAAGTGGGACCCACATATGGCTAGATTTCCCCACTACACTTGGCATCATTCTCTCACCAATTCGAATTCAAGGTGAATGGTAACATACTTGGGGGAGTCCAAAAGGTATTATTCATTGCATGACTCATCCAAGGTCGAAATATAGAGGAAGAGTAACTCCCATGGAAGAGGAAGAGGCAAATTGGAGCTAGTGAGACACTTGGGCTAGATTCCCTAGCTCTATGACAACAATGATGAAGATGCTATGACACCTATGACACAAATTAGATCTGAAGGTTGACATATGACATGTCAGGGCTAAAACTAGACTCCAAGAGGGCGCTCAAGGGTGTTAGGGCAGCTAAGATGCTTCCACATGTGATTTGGTGGAAGTGGGAGACTAGGAATTGTTGTAGAAGTGGCGTTCTTTGGAATCTCTTCCCAACTTGAGTTGGCATGAGTCTCTTGGAAGGAATTCGACCCATGGAGGACATTAGAAGTTTATAAATGTCAATAACAAAGAATGAAACCAACTTTTGATCATTTGTAGAATTTGCAATTGCATTTGTGAAGAGGGAGAGCTAGTGGATGACTAGTTTCTTGCCTTGACCAATTTCGAGGGTGAAAGATTCCCATACAAGTTGGTAATTGGAAAGGCCATTCAGACCTTTCATTTGGAGATTTAATGGAGTCTTTATTTGCAAGTGTAATCTATAGGGAATCTCATGGTTTCTTCTATTGTAGCTCACTCCTTCAACCATTTCCAGTTTTGATGGCATATTCTTGATCCTTGAGGGAGGGCATTTTTGGTGAGCTATTGTACTCTTTGGGGGATATTTTAATGCCCCATTTATTTTTTAATATGAAGTAAATACTCTGTTCTTCATCTCCATAAAGTTTCAGGTCGAAATTCCAAGTAGAAATGTATAAATCGCAATTTTAATGAAAGAACAGTGCCATTTCCCCACTACCTTGTTGTGAATCAATGTAATGCTGATGATTTTGAATGAATGGATTATTCTCTGATATATTTATGATCAATATACTGCCATGGATGTTTTCTACAAGTTTCATGTACTGTTCTTGAGCATTTGAAGCATTTTTACTCAGTTTAGTTGTATTGGGAGGTGAAATAGTGCCATTTCCCCATGGGTCGAATTGGGGAATTTTGAAGTTGAATGGGAGAGGGTGAGAACAGTTTTAATAATCCATTAATGGTGCATATGAGACTTTAATAACATACTTAACACTTTACATACCTCTGTTCATAAATTTGAGTGGGTTTGGAGGCATTTGGGAAGCCATTTTCAGTACTTACCCCATGGGGATTTGAACCCCAAATTACTAGTAAAATTGCATAATTGGTCCAGAATATTAAGAGAGTTTGCAGAGGTCTTTTGGTGGCCATATGTCATCCATAAACATCATATTCAAGTTCTAATATCATTCATACACCTTCTTTGAAGATTTGAGGGCATTTGGAGTCAACTTGAGACCTAGAGACCAATACTAGTCAAAGGTAAATCACTAGTAAAGTTACCTACATTGATCAGAATTGAAAGAGGATTTGCAGAAGTATTTTAAAGGTCCAAAGGCATCCTTGAAACACATATTTATGTTCTAATATCATTCATATACCTTCTCAGAAGATTTGGGATCATCTGGGGCAAATTTGGGACTTAGAGATCCAAACTAGTCAAAGGTCAAACTAGGGAAAAAAGTGAAAAATTGCCATTTTCATAAAATTCCTAAGAAGGGACATTACATAGAGCTTGGTCTAATGAGTCCCAACTACAAGAGATCTTAGATAGCCTTTTCAATCTCCTCTCTAAACTTTTTAGGATGCCTATATGGTGGAATTTATATAGGAGAGGTTCCCTCCTCCAAAACAATGTTGTGCTCAACCCCTCTATCTGGTGGCCTTCCAGGGGGATGGTCTCCAAAAAACTTTGCATATTTGTGTAGGAGCTGCCTTATCTCCTTTGGATGTTTTGAAATATTTATTTTTGGTTTGGGTAAAGTAATGCAACATTCAACATCCCATTCAATATCTCCATGCCTCAATATAGACCTCATACTGTGGGAAGTCACTACTTGATTCGGATAGGTGTGCTGCCCTCTCACAACCCTTTGTTTTCCTTCCGAATCTTTGAATTTCATTTCAGGAATTTTATAGTTCACTGTATAATCCCCTAGAGATTACATACATTGCACTCCCAAGACCACATTAGTATCAGCAACATCAACCACATAAAAACTATAAAAAAAGTGTAATTACCTATGGTGATTTCTAGCTTTGGAATCCATGTTTTGCACTCCACAGTGTGGTGACCTTGAATGACGACTCTGAAGCCATTAAATGGTTCAGTAGGTAGCTTCCTACTCTCCACCATGTCTACATCAATGAAGTTATGTGTGGCTCCTCCATTTACCAAAACTGAAACCCTTGTCCTTGTAACACTCCTTCGCACCGAATAGTGTGGTAACGAGGCACTACTGAAAGTACTGCCAACCTCATTTATCAGGTGAAGGATGATTTTCTTCTTGTTTCCCTTCTTCTATTGTATCATATCCCTCATCTTGGTCTGATATATGTCCTTCTTCCTCCATACCCCCTTCATACTCATCATTATCATAAAACACTTCAATGTATTGTGCTTTCCCCTTAGCACATTTGTGCCTTGGTACCCATGGTTGGAAGCATGTGTAACACAATTTATTTCTTCTGAGTTCTTACCTATTTGGTCCCTCTTTCTTATCCTTCAAATGCATCTCTTTTCTAATGCTTCTTTTCAAATCTGAATTTGGAAGGGAAGTTAGGCTTAGGAGGAAACCTTGTCCTAGGTAGCACATTTTGTAGATATCTTGTCAACTTCATGGCATCCTTTAATGAATTAGGTTTGTGGGCCTTAACTAAACCTTTTAAGGGTTCATCCAATCCTTTAGTAAATAGTAACACAATCTTACCATAGATATATCAGCCACCTTAACTGATAATTTTTGGAAGTCCATCATATACTCAGCAGGGGTTCCAACTTGCTTCAATTGTGCTAGTTCTTTGAAAGGCAATTCTGGGTCCTCATGCTCAAATATCTCTAATACCCTATCAACAAATAATCCATATATTGTAACCTGATCATGTCCCAAGGTTTTCAGACCATGGAACCACCAATCATTGGCTTCTCCTTCCAGATGCAAAATAGCCATTTTTAAAGCATCCTCTTCCACCATTGGATTCAACTGAAAATACACATCTAATTTTTGTACCCAATTGCTTGCAAAACTTTGAGAGGAGCCATCAAAAGTGGGAAGGGGCATTTTTCCAATGGCATAATTCAATTCTTTGTTCTGATATGGAGGCCTGTTACCATCCCTCATTTTGATTTTGCTTGCAACATTAAAGTATTGCTCAAAGGGTAGAGTCCTTCTACAATCTTCACTCAATTTTTCCCATTCTTTAACAACTTCCTGCATATCAAATTGGAGGTTAGGTTCTTCTTTGGCTTCAAGAAATTTAGGTGTAGTAGGCCTTAATAAACTTTGAAATTCATTAGGTCTATTATGAGGTCCTGCCCTTGAGAAGATGTTTTCACCCATTTCTTTCTTTTCCTCGAAAGGAGAACTACTGCTGCCTCCTATTACTCCTTTGCTTCCAAACTGACTAGCCAACAATTCAAACCCTTTCATGATCTGTTTTGTCATGTCATCAAATAATGGTTTCATGAATTTAATAAATTTATCTTTATCCTCTGAGGTTCCCTTTTCATCCTTAGCCATAGTTTCAATAGAATACACCTCTTCTTCTTTTTCTTCCTCTTCAACAAAAACACTTTCAGTTTCAGATTGTAAGGGTGGGAGATGATTTATTTGGCTTCTTGTCTTCATAAATGGTCATCCACATCAGGTGCAAGGACCATGCTCTGATACCACTTGTAGTGTCCATTTTAGAAAAATTGCACAAACTAGGAAAAATTGCGATTTTTAACGAATTCGACCCTTTGACTAGTATTGACACTACTGCTACCAAATGACTCCAAATGCTTCCAAATTGGTTCTGAGAGTATTTGAAAGGTATTAAGACATATAACTGAGGCTGATGGATTCTTAACAATCCTTAAAACACTTCTGCAACATTCATTTACAATCTGGACAAAGTAGGGAAAGTTACTAGCAATTTCGAGCTTTAAAACCCCCAAGGGTAGTGGACAAAGATGAATTCCCAAATGCTGTTAAACCTTCCAAATTTCTGAACATAGGTATGGTACTGATAAGTGGCTTTAATGAGATCCCCAAGGTATCATTAATTAGTTATTATGGCCTTCTGAAACTCAATTAAATCATATGTTTATATGCAAGATTTCACATAGGGGGAAAAGCTAGTAATTTTCACCATGTGTTGTGAAATTCGAATTTTAGGTGTTAAGGACTTGAGCACTGATAATGAAACTTCTTCAGAACTTTAATAACACTCGATACATCAACAAAATCACAGAGAATAATTAATACAACTCGAAATAATGTCTCTTCAAACTCCAATAACAAGATCTAGGGGAAATTGCATCATTTATGCATTGTTTGGTATTTTTACATAACTTCACTTGGTTTTTAGACCTGAGAGTCTTATGAGCAGTAAATACAGAGTATATATATCAGAATACAAAGAAATGGAGATTCTTGGACTCTCACAAAGTGATCAGCATCTCACCAAGGGAACAATTCCTCCAAGAGCCCAAATATGCAATAAAATGTGAAAGAGATGCAAGAATGAGTTGTAGCTGAATGAACCACGAGCTCTCTTGTATCTTCAACCTGTAACTAAAGACTCCATTGCAGCTCCAAATGAAAGGTCTGAGTGGCCTCTCCAATTTCCAATTAGGATGGGAATCTTTCACCCTTGAAATTGGTGCTAAGGCAAGTAGACTAGCTATTTACTAACTCTTCTCTCCAAATGCAAAATGTAAAATGATCAAAAGACACCATCCTTCTTTGTTATTGTCTTTTATAAACTTCTAAGGTCCTCCATGGCTCGAATTCCTCCCAAGAGCTTCATGCCAACTCAAGTTGGGAAGAGATTCCAATGTGTGCCACTTGTCCCTCCAATTCTAGCCTCCTCCTCCACCAAATTCGAATAGGTGTCTCTTTGGCTTCCCTAACTCCCTTGAGCGCTCTCTTGGAGGCTATTTTTAGCCCTGACATGTCATATATGTCAGATGTCGGACATCATGTCTGATTTTGTCATAAGTGTCATAGGCATCTTCATCATTGGTGTCATAGAAGCTAGGGAATTTAGCCCAAGTGTCCCACTAGCTCCAAAATGCCTCTTCCTCTCCCATGGGAATTACTCTTCCTCTACAATTCGACCTCATTGAGTCATGCCAAGTAATATGACCTTCTAACTACCCCAATAATTGTGGACTCCACCTTGGATTCGAATGGGTGAGAGTGGAATGCCACGTGGCATGGGGAATCTAGCTTTTTAGGGGTCCCACACCACCAATGTGTCTCCATGACCAAGTGCCATCTTATTTTCTCATTACAAATATTTATTTATCCCCACATAAATATATTTATGTCAATGCTAGAGTCCATTTGGGTTTATTAGTCTCCTTATTCCAAATTTAATGTCTCCACCCAACCTAGGAAACTAGTAGATTGGTGGAATTTTCTCCTTTTGGAATTTATTTGAGTGGGGACATTACAATCCATGTTATTGGATCATTGCCATCAAACTTTCTCATGTCTATCTTGGGAAGTTGGGTACCCCTTGGTGACCATCCCTGATGACTTCCATTACTAAAATCATTTCCTCTTGGAATGTTCTTATTCATGGAAGGTTTCTCAACATGAGAATTATCTTTATCCTCTTGAGTATCCTGGAACACATCATCACCTGTAGGGAGAGTATCCCTTGAATTTTGTATGAGATTAGCAATATTTGTCATATTTCCCATCAACATTTCCTCTAAATGGAGTAAATCAACTATTCTCATTGAACCTTTCATATTTTCCTCTATTTTATTCAACTTCTCCTCCAAATTATCCAAATCTTTTTCCACGGACCCTTTAATCATATCTTCCAACTGGGACACTCGAAAAGAAAGGCCTTCCCTTTCATCATATGTCGATGATGGATCCTCTGGTGCTTTGGATGGAGTGTGAGTCTTTACACTTCCCTTTGGTGGAATTTTGAACAATATAAATGGATATCACACCCTAGGTTTCACCACAATTAGATCCTCTACTCAAAGTTATTCAAAATTAAAAATGACATACCTTTTTAAACCCTGATTGGAAGACTATTTTATGGCCGACTTGAAACTGATGTAAATTTTAAATTTTTGCTCCTCTGGGTCTGAAACTTTGTACTGTTGTATCTTGATGTGTCCTATTTCCAATGCCATTGGTCTGACCTAATTTGAATGTGTCAATAAGAAGTTATTGTGAATCTCTCAACATTTTTTGTTTTTGATCTTCTCAGAATATCGAACATTGTACAATCTACCACGTGTCCAACTTGGAATATAAATACATTTATATCTCTGATACACTACTTTCTTCCATACATAATACTTTTTTCACAATTTTTTATATTCCAATAAATTCAGGTCTTAAGCTTCTCAAGTTATCTCATAAATACATCACTTCTTTTTTCTCAATGATCTCCACAATCATTTAGGTTTAGGTGAGTAATAACTTGCTGGACCATGAGATGTGAGGTCAACTTAAACCCATAACCTCGTAAAGATCTAAGTTCCGCCGTGGACACACAATGGTCACAATTGCCGATGAGAAATGGAAGTCCTAGCGGTTGGCACCACAACGTGGAGACAAGTACGTGAAGTACACGCAACTAATCCCACTTTCCTACGCAACAAAATTGAGAATCCAGTCGATTTATAAAGTCGCAGGGAAGCATCTCACATCAGAAAGGAAGCAATTACAAACATCCTGTACAGGCTCGCTTCTCCTGACCAAATTGGAAAATGGTACCCTCATCTGACTTTGTAACTTTGAAATCCAAATACATCTCTTCTCCCAAACTAACTGAAGAGTTCATGACCATGCCCTCTGTTTGGAAATGCAGGAAATCAGTGAACCATCGAACGCAAGTGGAAGTTCAGACAAAGAAATTCACGATCAGGAATCACATGGCGCAGATGATGGAATCAATGAAAACACCCCACTCGAAGATGTCAAAGGCCCAAGTATTTTTCAGAGAATCAAGGAAGAGCTCCAAGCTTTGTTTAAAACTTTAACATCAAAGGGGTAGAAGTAAGTTCTCATAAATTTTGGCCTAGGGCTCTGGGGAGTCTTTGTTGGGCATTAGCGGTACAATATGCAGAATTTTAGACTTAGTTGGGTTGAAATTACTTGAATGTTTCGCTTGTTTGCCGTCCTGATGAGTTGATTGGTGTCCAGTTACAAGCGATTCCTGTTTATTATTGTGCAAACATATTTCTCTTTACGCTTAGCTTTGAAAGCCGAAGTATATGATTATTTTTTAAGCCTTTTTCGCTTCTTGGGGAGGGGAGGGGGTTCTGCTAATATCCTTTTTTTGTGACAACTATTTTTAAATTCTGGATATTTTGGAAACATCACTGTTTCAGTTACCCAAGGGTTTCTATATGTGTGATAGATTGTCTTTGTTTTAGCATTCTTAGTTACATTATCAATAAATGTTATTAACCTTATGCCTTGTCAGTGGTTTAGTGATTAATCTTGTCTTGGTGCTCCATTAGCCCTAGGACTATCACCCATTCTAGACAGTGCATCAACCTCATTTTTGCGCATCAAGCATGATCATCTGATGTACAGTATATCTTAACGTTGGTTATGAGCATCAAGCATGATCATCTTATGTAATGAATTGGGTTATGCAATATAGTGAATATAGGGTAAAATCGTACGTGTACAGTATATGTTCTTGTTGGTTATGATGTGAAGCATGAGGTTTAAACCCTAACTCGAGCATGCCTTTTACTTCTGCCCTTCTAAGATTTGCTCAAATTTTATTCACATGCCATGGTTGTATTCCATGCATGTTGAAGTATCAGGGCAACGTTTTTGAAAAAATTCAGAGAAATATTTTGATTCGCATTTAAATTCTAAGGTAGGATAAGTGTTGTAGTTTCAGGAAAAAAGGAGAAAATAATTGTACTATGCAGTATGTCCACTCTCTGATTGAGTGATGCAGTTTTATATTTTCATTTTTCCAAAGCCCAAAATGGGGTTTTCCGGCTTACTTAGGCTGGCAATCAAGTTATTTCACAAGCAAGAACTCTTTTTGATGAACAATGGACCTTGTCTTCCTACTATTCCCCTTATTGGGTAAAATGAATTTAGATGTGCCCTACTTTTTAAAGGACCTTGTTTACACTGTTTTCTTTTCTTGAAAGTTTCAACTTTGATGTGTCCTTAGTACTTTTTAAAGGAAAAAATATTTCAGATATATACATGGGATTTTATCATTTTTCTATCTTGCTTTCTTTTTAAATTAATCTTTGATGCCTGATTTGGACATTTTATACTGTTAGCTAGTAAGTTAAACAATGGCAAACTGAGATGAGCAGTAAACTACTATATTTTTGGGTGCCAACAAATATTGGTATAGTTAATATTTCATGCTGGCATGTTCTCTAACATGGAATGTGGATGCACTCAGAAAATATGAGAGCAACCATTACACAAAACAATATATCTATTACTTGCAAATCAAATTACATTTATAGTGAATGAATGGTTTCAACAGACTCCGATAGAAGCGGATCTGGAACCATTTATTTTCTAAATAAATCTACATGATAACAATATTCTAAATATCATGGCATTTCGCCATTATTCTCTAACACTTCCCCTTAATGGAGAAATGCGATTCTTACAATACAGACATTATGGAACTCTGATCTTTGTCTGTCTGGTCTTCATCAGCATTTACACCCTCTTTGAAGTCTCACAGTTTGCGCTCTTTCTTCACTTCATCTTCGAGCTTCCTATTTGACTCATTTGAACTGCAACGCTTCTGACCATCAATAAAATAATTGCAGTGACTAACACTATTGAGTACTTAACTATGCCAAAGTACATAGCTCGCTGAGTTTGGCAAAGAAGTAATCAAGTAACTCGACTGTTCTATGGAGATACTTCCATCTGTTGAACACATAGCTCGCTGAATCCAACAGTTATCTAGGAATGCACTCTAAATACTGAACATATCCAGAAGTTAGTCATACAAGTGACCTTTAGAAACTTACAAACTCACATATACTCTTTCTTCTCCAAGAGGCAGCATAGTGTTCTTACTTACATACATAGCTCGCTGTATTCTTTAAGAAGCACAAGCTCTTCACGGATTGAAGAGAGATGCTCACCCAATAAATAAAAAGTAATGCTAATATATAGATAAGAAGCTGTAAAACATCATAATGCACAGGCAGCAGAAATAAAATTAAATTGCAGCGAATTGACTTCAGATCTGATAAGGAAACTATGACTGAGGGTTAGCTTTCTTCCTCAATGGCAGTGGATCTTCTACTGTAAATTGATATTTTCAGGCTGACTCTAAGTTGGATGGGCGACTCCTTCCTTGTGGGAAAGAAATTCATCGGATCTCTCTTTAAATCCCAAGGAGCGCTAACGTGGGCAGCTTCTTTTTACAGGTAACGAATTGCTCTCCTGCTCTGCTCTCTGTGATTGGAAACCTTCTTACAACACTGCTCTGGTCGCCCAGGTCTTTGGGAGTTGATCTCATTCAGCTCTGCAATGAAGGCGTTGTTGTTCCACTGAAAATTGAACAAGGCGGCTTCAGCAAAATCCGATGGGGAAGGCGAGTAAATTATTGGGCAAAATTCTCATTCACAGCTGCGGCTTCTTTTTGTTCCCTTGCGTTCTCCTCTCTTCGGATCTCTCTCAGTTATGCGCTGTCTACCGGATTGTTTACAGATCTGCACAGCATCTTTATTTGCACATAAATAAAATAACATGAATAAAATAACAAGCACACAGAAAACTCACACGCCTATTTACAGCAAATCAGCTACGACAGCTCACATTTTCCTGGGCATTCCCGTGAGGGAATTAAGCCCAGCCGGGCTCTGATACCAACTCAGAAAATATGAGAGCAACCATTACACAAAACAATATATCTATTACTTGCAAATCAAATTACATTTATAGTGAATGAATGGTTTCAACAGACTCCGATAGAAGTGGATCTGGAACCATTTATTTTCTAAATAAATCTACATGATAACAATATTCTAAATATCATGGCATTTCGCCATTATTCTCTAATAGATGCCTTGCTTGCCAGTTGTTTCATGAGTGTTATTAGCTGGAAATTAAAGTTCTCCGCACCTCAGTTTACCTCTGTCTAGCTTTGATAAAACTCTATTGCTTAAATGTGGAGTTTTCCAAATAAGGCTTAGTAGTTCAGTCCCTGTAAAGTAACATCATTTCTACAATTAATTCTTTAAATGCCATAATGCCTTGGACCGTTGAAATAGGTTTTCGAACAGGGTGCTTGGAGTGAAAGAAGCTCAGTTTGTAGTTCTCTTATTTTTGGTAAATCTCTGTTTTATATCTACTTGCACAGCTCCTGACTGTGTTCTTGAGTTTGATTTTCTTCTTTTCCCTATATGTGATCTTTCTGATCCCAAAAGGCCAAGATATTGTTAAACAAAGCCATTTTGTACTGGTAGAATAATTAGACTAAAATTAGCAACGAATATGTACATTTGGCTTTTTGGAATGCGATGTCTTTCTGATATCAAAAGGCCAAGATATTGTTAAAGGAGACCATTCTGTACTGGTAGAATAATTGGGCTAAAAGTAGTAACGAATATGTAAATTTGGTTTTTTGTAATGCAATGTATTAGGGAATTCTGTTAAGTTAAAAATGACTGACAATTTTATTTGAACCACAAAAGTATGTCCCAATCTACTTTAAGCAAATTTATTTGTAGAAAAAAAAATCTAATTAAAGGTACTTGAGAAAATAATAATTTGATTAGAAAGTATTTTCCAGTTCAAATTGGTTTTGGCAATTTATTGTTTTGTAGCATTAGACGTTTGTTGGTATTGACTTAATTGTCGAGGAAAATTCAATTATTGAATTCTTCTCAGATTCTAGAATACCATGGGAGTTATGATATCTCATTATCATGGAGTCACAGACACATTGCTTGGGAATACTTTGTTTTACTGTTGATTTGATTTTGAGATGGAAAAGTTTAAGGTTCGACTCATCCTTGTTAGGTAGCCACAATGTCACATACTCACCATGGCTTGGGAGGCTTGCACCTGTTGGTACCTTAAAATGCTTTAAGGTTGATCAGTTTTAACTTTTATCCATATATATGTTTCTCTCTGTCTCCTAAATATCACATATTCTATTTTGATGAAGAGAAAAATAATCTCTTTCCTGAAAGGCTTCTGGCTATCCTAGGATAAACTGTGGGCAAATAAAAACATCAGACAATATGTGATAAATAGTCCATTACAGTGCTACCATGTTTCCATTTGATGATCAATTTCTTTCTTACATCAATATTCTATTCACTGGGGGGCTTTTCTTTTTGATTATTAGCTTTTGCTACTGGTTTATACAGGATGGATGGAGGACAAAGAGGAGAGGGAGTGCATATTTAGGGTTTGCAGAATTTGGAGATGGAAGAGGAAATGGTTGATTATTCTGATGTTCCATTTGAAGGCAGGTCCAACTTCACCTAGGGGTTATTTACGGATGGAGCATTAGAGGAAGGACAAGGGAATATGCCTCTAAGGGATAAAGGGATGAATTTTGAGGAGTTTACAAAGTTTAGCCAAGTTCCAACCCAAATACACATGAAGGCAAGGACAAGCAGAAGGTGGTGAAGTGGTGTTTACAGACAGAACCACTATGCTGATGGATTTTCTTTTCTTAAACCCTCAAAACCAGAGTTATGGGGAGAAGGATAGAAGCCCTATGGAAGACCTAGCCTGGTTTGGAGAACTTGAGGGGGTTTGTAGGTCGTGGAACTGACATTTTAGGAACCCTAGGAAATAGAGATGTGGCTGATATAGCGAAGGGGAGTGTTCCTCCTAAGGTTAATCCGAGAAAGAAAGGCCAGAAATATGTTAAGCTATGAAAACAAGCTAAATTCGTCCTAGGTCGGGACATTAAGATGAATTAGGTAGTGGGATTGGCAAACTAAGTCCTGATAGAGTGTTTTTTGGGGAAGGCAAATATCTGAAAATAACCTAGGTGAATGATTAGAAATGGAGTGGAGACCTTTCCTTGGTTATATTCCGGAATTCCATCTCTTAGCAAGAGGATGGCTTGCTTTCATTTTTAAATCAGAAGAGGATGGCTTGCTTTCATTTTTAAACCAGAAGAGGATGGGTAGTTAAATAAGGCTATGTCAATAAGGAGAACTTTGAGGGGCTAGTGGTTTCTAACCCTCCAAACACTGGGGAAATTCCTACAATTTGTGATGAACCCAGATACCCATTGAGATCCAAGCAACCTGCTATGGAATTGAACTAAATGGGCATTGAAGGAGCTTTCAGCCTAGATGTGGCAAAGGAGGGATCGATTATGGGAAGGGGTAGGAAATCACATTTAGTCGTAGCCGAAAAATAAAGTTCATAGAGAAATCCAACAAGGAAAGCAACGAAACTTCAAAAAGGCCCTTCGAGCAGGGCAAGCCTCAGAAATAGATTCCCTGTGATCATTATGTCTTTCAATGTAAGGGGGTTGGGCAACCTCTCAAAGAAACTTGCCGTGGGTAGGTTAGTATGTCTTCAAAAGCCTGATGTAGTTATCATTCAAGAGAGCATGGGGAAGGGAAAAAGATTATAGGAGAATTGTCCAACATTATGAAGGAACGAGATTTCTTATTAGCAGATTCTATAGGGAAATTTGGGGTACTGGTTCGGTTGAAGGAAAAGATCCATGAGGTTAATTAACTCTGAATTTTTCCTTAGGTATAGGAGCTAACCTCTATTCGATGGACTTGGTGAAGCTTTCTCTATAACCAACATTTACAGATCGTATGATGACAGGGTGTCATATTGGGAGGAACTTTTAGCACTTGATTTCTTGAAAAACATGAAAATTATAATGGGAGGAGACTTCAATTTCACTATCAAAAGAGCTGAGATATGGGGGAAAACAGCTAGAACAGGTCCTTTGGCAGATTTCTTTTTGAAAAAGTTTGAAGAGGCCGGGTTGATGGAAGTGTGGAACCAATCAAATTAGTCCCCACATGGAGGAACATGAGAATAGGGAATCCAAGAGCAGCAAAAAGACGAGATAGATTCCTATTGTTAGATTACACTAGAATACATTATGAATGATCCAGAAAGGGAGAATATAAAGCTTGCAGAACAAAAACTTATTGCAAGAAAATTGAATGGGAGCATAGTTATGTTTCATAAGTCCAGACCTTTTTAAAGTTTTCTCAATATAACAAAAACTTAATACAAGAAAATTGATTGGGAGCATAGTTATGTTTCATAAGTCCAGACCTTTTTAAAGTTTTCTCAATATACGTTTCTTGTGGCAAACATAAATGGACATCTTTGTTTGCCACAAGAGACGTATATTGAGAAAACTTTAAAAACATCTTTGTTTTTGTTTTATTAGATTGGTTGCTTGATACCATTCAGGATCTCTCAATTAATTAATCTCAATTAACACTAAGGTCCAATGTTTTGGAATTTATAGGAGTTGGAAGATAAAATTTATGTAAATAGCTTAGCTTTTTGCAAGCTATTATAAGTTCTAAATAAATTGTTCTTTTCTCTATGATAAAATAAATAATGTTGTGCTAAAAAATTTACTAATAGGATCTCTCAATTAATTAATCTCAATTAACACTAAGGTCCAATGTTTTGGAATTTATAGGAGTTGGAAGATAAAATTGATGTAAATAGCTTAGCTTTTTGCAAGCTATTATAAGTTCTAAATAAATTGTTCTTTTCTCTATGATAAAATAAATAATGTTGTGCTAAAAAATTTACTAATATACTGTAATGACCAAATATATAAGTAAACATTAATAAATATTAATAATAATATAATAATAAAATAACATTACATTGATTATACTTAATTAAGGGACACATCTTTTTGGTGAATAGTCACCATGTGAACCTATTTATATGGGCTACACCATTCATTGTAAACATCATCTTTTATATATTTTTATCAATTATTCAACAATTATATTTTTACTATGGAATTATTTTCAATTGGGTGAATTATCCATTTGGATAGTTTTGAGTACAACCAGATAGGTTGTAAATTTGGTATCAAAGCTACGTTCATGATCCTAGGGTTTCTCTAAAATTTGCCATATTGTGGTTTTTAACCATTATCCTAGGGTTTCCCTAAAATTGTGGTCTTTTTTTTAACAGAAATAGGGTATGTATATATATATATATATATATATATATATATATATATATATATATATATATATATATATTCGAAAAAGGCTGTGCACAGCCGTTCATTACGTAAAATAGAGTTTTTCCTCAAAAAAGGAGAGCATAATAGAGCATACAGGCATGCCTAAATTAGCTATGAATTTCTTGTTTTGTTGTTGCCTATTTCTTTCTGTAGTAGAGGTGGGACAAATCCTTACAAACTTAGAATTTAACAGTATACAAAAAAACATTCAAAACTGAAGCTATATGAAGAACCCTGCTGAGAAGAGTACTATCCATAGTTTTGTTGCTGCACAAAGGCTGCATCTGCCATTTATTTGTTCACAGTGGGGGATTCCTGGCAATGGCTGCATTGGGTCATTCTAACCATGCTTGTAACATCTTCCTTGATTATGTCAACTTTGCCTATTAGTTCGAAGAGATTTCTCTTTAAGTCATCAATTTTGGAGTCTTGATAGGTAAGTTGTTGAGAATTGTACCTGACTTCGAAGGCAATTTCGCTGTTCTGTTTGACGCTGGTGCAGATCGCCTCATAGAGTCTGCGGAGGTGCTCCTTGATGTCGGCAATGGCAACTCTCAGAGCCGCAACTCCTTCCATCATGTCGGCCATGAAGCTGCAAGAGGGGACAGGACAGGGGAAGGGCTCGGGGAAGCTAACGCCGGAGGGAACAAGGCCAAAATCCAAAGGGTTGGAAAGGAGGAGGTTGTCGAAATCGGCCGAGAGCTGGAGAGCAATGGAGCGAGGTGGGAGATCCATGGTGCCGAATAAACCCCGCGGAAGGGAGGGAGGAGTTAAGGTCGGCTCGCGTGAGCTGACAGGAGTGGAGCGGACCATGTGAAGGCCCACGTGCCTTCAACAAAATCGCGGGGAGGGGCATAACCATATTAAGTTCGAAAAAACCAAAGTGGCTCAAACAAAATTTAGGGAAAGGGTTATGGTATAAAAATGAAATCCTCTTTGTCATTGTTGTAAATGATTTGACCTATAGCTAGGGTGGCTCCCTTATTGGCGGCTTCATCTGCTTCAATATTATTCCCCTCGAGAATGTGGTAGTAATGTATATCCCGAGGTAGAGAGAGGAGGCCGATTCTTCTTTGAATTTTGTGACTTTTTGAGCCTCTTGTTCTTATCCTAGATCTCATTCTTTGGATGACATGCCTCGAATCACCGAAGACCTTCTGTTTGTCCACGTTGAGGGTAGCAACTAATTCCAAGGAGTGGAGTAGGGCAAGCCATTCTGCTTCGTTGTTTGTTTTCTTTCCAAGTCCCCATGAGAAGGAGATGACTTTGTTTCCTCCGGGATCAAAGATGATCCCACTTGCACCTGCCTCCCCTCTAAATTTGTGGTCTTTCACCAAGAAGGAAAAATTGAAAAAATGAAGAAGTAGAAAAAAAAAGAAGGAGAAGAAAGAAAAAAGAAAAAGAAAAGAAAAGAAGAAAAGTAAAAACAAAGAAGTAAAAAGAAAAGAAAATATAAGAAAAAAAATAAAAGAAGAAAAGTAAAAACAAAGAAGTAAAAGAAGTAAAAAGAAAAGAAAAAAAGAAAAAAAAAAGTAAAAGGAAAAGTAAAACAAAAAAGTAAAAGAAGTAAAAAGTCTTAATGGTGATTTCTTAAAAATAAACAACACATTGTTTATTGGAAGCTTTTGTGAAAGCATAAGAAGTCTCAAGGCTACCAAGAAGCAAACGAGATTTGAACTTGGGTGGGGAATGTAACAATCATTCCTCCCAACCACCCAATCTACACACTATCCACAAATAAGTTAATCTAAAGAAAAAGGTTAACCTACGTGGAGATCTAAGTGCATTTTGAACACAACTTTCTCTATGTGAGTCTGCATTGTGTGCAGAGAGAGGAAAATACTATTGTGGTTGGTTAGAGACGAAGGTGGTAGTGTGTATAGTCATTCTTCACTGTTTTTGTGAGCCAAAGTCATTGATGTAGTCAGAATTTGGATCCGAGCAACGGATTTTCTCCATCATCAACATTGAATCATCGAATAAAAGATCACATAAACAAAATTTTTTAAGCATTAAAGTATTATAGAAGTTTTAAAAAGAAGAGAAGTCGAAGACCCTTTATCGCTGAAGAAGTGTTAAGAAAAAAAATCAAAATGGAAGAGACAAATATTACTCCCGAGAAGAAAAGATTCGTCTATGTTCCATCGAAAAACCTGATGACGATGTTATAAGTTATTGGCACATTTTATGAAAGTTTTATTAACATTGCCATAAGTCCAAATAATAGAGAAATTTTTATTAATGTTGATCTTGCTAATCAACTACACGTTCTAGAAGCAGATATAGAGAAGAATGAGAGGAACAAAGAGAAAATAAAACAACTAGACTTATAGATTGGTAGTTATAATCTTACATCAGAATTCACCATTGCATATATAAACGACGGTACTACTAACATAATGTTAGGTTCTAGCTGGTTGGTAGCACTGGATACACTCACCTTCAATGCAGAAACGAAAGTCATGAACTTCTTTCATGAGAAAAAGAAAATAACAATACATGGCACAAATCCGAAAAAAAATTAGAAGATCAAGAATCAGAAAATCGCCGTCGTCAACAACAAATAGAAAAAATCCAGTAGAAATATGACGACACTAAGAAGACGCACAAGTTGGAAATTTCAAAAATCAATAACATGTTATCAAGTAATATAGAAGAGATATTTCGACTAAAAAATCATAACAAGACATTAGTTACAAAGATCAAGAAATTGAAAAGTAATAGGAAGACGGAACATTCTAATGAAGGCTTCGAAGGAAAAATACTACAAAAACAAGAAGAAAATAATCTCTTGAGAAATCTTAATCAAGAACTAGAAGAGCAAATCAAGAAGTTAAAAGATGACAAAAAGTTGCAAGAAGAAAGGTTCGAAAAGATTCGGAGTAATAACACTCTATTACAGAACAAATTAGAGCAAATCCATAAGGAAGCTTCATGACTCTCAGGAAAACAAATTCAAGTTGAAAAACAAGCAACAAAAACATGCTCAGTTGAATTATTATTAGACAATAAATCGCTAGAAACAAAAAAAGTTGAAGTCTTTGCAAACACTCCAAGTAATTCAAGTACCTTATCGCCATCCTAATCATAAGAGTCATTATGCCCGACAACAAAATCGAGAGGGAAATAAAAAAAACTATTCCTACAGACAAACTAACTATCTTGAGGGAGAGAAAAGACAAAATCGCCAAATTGTTTGGGAATGGAAAACAAGAAGTTCTTTTCCAATGATCAACCAGAAAACAACTTCGATGTAGGTAAATCTCAGATGGATCACTTCCCAGGGAATGTAACATCTCAGTTCAGGCATTCGGAAATTATATTGTCTTGTTTCGTCAAGTATCAAAGTTACAAGTTCAGAAAATCACAAAAAAAAACGTTACGAGCAAGAACATTGGAAAAAGTTGTCCATAATTATGCTTTGATGACAAAGCATCTTTAAGGGAGAGGCAATGTAATGAACAAATATATAAGTAAACATTAATAAATATTAATAATAATATAATAATAAAATAACATAACATAATAAAATAACATTACATTGATTATAATTAATTAAGGGACACATCCCTTTGGTGAATAGTCACCATGTAAGTCTATTTATACGGGCTACACCATTCATTGTAAACATCATATTTTATATATTTTATTAATTATTCAGCAATTATATTTTTACTATGGAATTGTTATCAATTGGGTGACTTATCCATTTGGATAGTTTTGAGTACAACCAGATAGGTTGTAACATATACAAGTCCCAACTGAAGGAAATCTCGACATTTTTTTTAAAACGGTCAATATGCAATAGGAGTCAATTACAATGTAACATGTTTCCATTTGATCTCTAATTTATTTATTGCATCAATCTTCCATTCATTGGGGATTTTTTTTCTTTTCTTTTTATAAGCTTTCGCTAATGGTTATCGAAAAGGACCATGTAAAGCTAGGGGGAACAAAGACTAAGATCCGGGAAAATTGAATGGGAGCATAGTTATATTTGATAAGCCCATTTTGTAATGTTTTATTCTCAATATCCTTCTGTTACAATCTCGTGTAAGCAACATACATAGATGGTCCTTTGTTTCAGTGGCTCAGATTGGCTGCTTGATGCCATTCTTAGTTGGATCCAGTGCTTGGTTCTCTTGATTAATGTAATAATGAGGAGAAGCCAATCTAAGTAACAAAAATAGAGGTCCATCTATGTTTGTTGCACGGGATGGTAATAGAAGGACATTGAGAATAAAACATTGAAAAAATATGGGCTTAATAAAAAATAACTATGCTTCTTGGATCTTAATCTTTGTTCCCTCTGGGGGATTTATATTCTTCCTCTACATGATCATTAGTGAAAGCTGATAAGAAAAAAAGAAAGACCTAGTGAATTGGAGATTGATGCAACAAAGAAATTGGTGGTCAAAATTGCATATTGTCCGTCTTAGAAAATCGCAGAGACTTCCTTCAGTCGGGACTTGTATATCAAGATTTTTTGGCACAACATTATTTATTTTTGTAGTGGGGAAAATAACAGTAAAATTTATAGTAACTTGCAAAGAACTAAATCCATTTACATAAATTTAATCTTCCAACTTCTATAAAATCAAAAACATTGAACCTTACAGAAATAGTGTGAACAGCCGAATAGGTCTATATAACTTTTGTGCTTCCCTAGTTGTGATTCTATCCATTGAGAGATCCAAGGACTTGGATCCAACTTAGAATGGTATTGCACAACCAATCTAAGAAACAAAAACATAGATCTCTATCTATGTTTGTTGTAGGATATGGTAATAAAAGGATATTGAAAAAACTTTAAAAAGATGGACTAATCAAACATAACTATGCAACCATTACTTTTTCCTGCATTTTAGTGTATGCCCCAAGCTTTATATTCTCCCTCTTGATAAATGAATGACTTAACCTTACATGATAGCAAGATTTGTTAACCATTTTTAAAGCTCTTTTTTGTTTTGATCATGTCAAACAATTTATGTTAACAAAGTGAAGCCGATGATATATGCTCATGCTTCCCTTCGAAGCGCTAGTAGTGTGACATTAAAATTACTTCCCTTCGAAGCACTAGTAAAGTGTGACATTAAAATTGATAAATAATTTAAAAAGTCATAGATGGTTAAATCATATATGCTCATACTTCCCTTTGTGCTGGTTGAAGAGCTAGCTAAGTGACATTAAAATTAATAAATAATAAAATAGGTTGTGGATCAAATTATATGTGCTAATATTTTGCTTTGTTGTGGTTGAAGAGCTAGTTAAGTGTGCTATTAAAATTGATAAATAATCAAAACAAGGGAGATAGATGCTGAGCTTCAAGTCCTTGCCAAGTCATAAAATTCACCAGTAGTGACAGTTTAGAAGTGGCTAGCCATGGGCGAGCGATTTTCTTTGTATATATAAACAATTTGATTGTTGGATAAGAGAGAAATTGTTGCCCTATAAGGCACCTCTATATTAGTGTACAGGAAATGACTAGCTCTCTCGACCTGGAAATTAGTGAGGATCTGTCAAACAAAGTTCTTGAACAATTAATTTTTCAAACGGTTAGTATCCAAAGTGAGTTATAACTAAAGCCAAACCAAAACCAAATAAGAAGTCCAAGTATGCATGCCATTGCAAGTTGGAGCATCATGCTTATGCTAATCCATTTAGATACTATGTGATCCATTGCAATAATTCATTTCCACTATTTCATAAACATTTCGATTGCTGGAGAAGAGAAATCGATGCCTAACCAAGGGCATTTGATTTACTCTCAGTGTAAAAATGATTGGGTTGTTTAAGAAATGAAGTCATTGCCCAACTGAAGACATTCAATTTGCTACATGTTAGTCCATGGATTGGTTGTTTAATAAGTGAAATGTGATTAGCACTTTGGACTTTGAATCTAGCCCCATATAATGTTTGATATGTTCGTAGGCTAAAATCATATTCGTAATGTGTGAAACTGTCTCTATAAAGCACAACCATTGGCCATAAGAATCTCTCCTTAGAAACCTCCGATACTTGGTGATCATAATACTGTGGGTTATTTAGTATTCCGACATTGGGGAAGCAATAACCTATTACATGAATAAGAAACCATTGGAGTAAGATCAAACAATGGAATGCGAATCATGGATTACTTCACTGGGGTAGTTGAAATGAAACTTAAAAAATTTACACTTGGAAAAGCGAGAAAGCTAAAAAGCTAACACCTTATCAATCACCTTTTTCATGTTGCATACACATGCCATTTGTCCAAGTGCTTCCTAGAAATAGATGCAAATATCTAGAGGACCTTTGTGCAAAAGTTTTGGCTTCTCAACAAGTTCAATCTACACGAGCTGCAAATTATACACCCCCTCTTGCAAAGAAATTGATCTAGATTTTTTTGCAGCACTTCCTCTAGATATCCAAGCTGAAGTTTTGGCTCAACATCATTTTCAAAGGGCTGTGCTAATCCACCTAATCCAACGAGACGAAGGACAACCTGTGCATATGGATAGAAATGGTTCCTCAAAAATAGTTCTAGCTGCTTTGTCTCCAACATTGCTAGTAGAAGCACAAATGCTGAGAAACAGAGCAATGAATGATTATCAAGCTCATAACCTATTTGGATGAGGCCATAGGTTAGCTCGTAGACACCACAATATTTCAAGTGGAGGTCAAACTACAATGGAACAAGGTGTAGGTAGTAGTGTTGGTCTTCCTCTTAGCGGGTGAAACTGTCTGTCTCACTTGGATTAATTCCTTCTTAGGCGGATAACTTTTTTTCTCTTCTTCCGGTTCCCTTTCCGCACTCATACAAGGCACCTAGCCCCCAGAAGGTACCAAAGAAGAGAATACGAGGTATAGAAGGTAATATCTCAGTGTTATTGTGACCCAAAACTGAAAATAAATGAATATATTTTTATTCTCTGCATACAAATTCATTGATGTTTTGTTCTAAGTTGTGACCGTAAACTGAGGATATCCATACAATTTATTCTTGTTTTGTGTGCACTTCATACAAATTGTTATTTTGTTCTATGCATAAAATTGATTTTTTAATCAAAGGAAGTAAATATGAAGTAACAAACTTTTCAGATGTTATAGACATCTAGCTCATATAGATCTTAGCATTTGTCATGTGATGCCAAACTCTTCTTTTAGGAAATAAGCACAAACATGTAATTCATAAATAAAAAATCATCATTGAGTATAGTTCTCTCATCAATCAAATTTTCTAATGCACGCAATTAAATAAATTGAGATTTGTGAATATGGGATAGAGAGCTCTGAAATAAAACAAAAGACGATTCTTGAGGCGCTGGATATTTTTAGAGTTGATCGAGGGCAAAGATACGAAGGAAAAAGATACTTCACAAGAGCATGAACATTTAGCTACACCAGTGCAGATCATAGTCAGCATGTTGCAATCTAATTTGGAGGTACAATATATTCTTCATAGAGACACGTCACAATAGTTGGACAAGCTATGTCTTGCACTTTGCATTAGGAGGTCATCAGAAGAACCAAAGACGCTTGTGCATGCAATTACAAGTACACAAGGATTCAAGTTTCCATCGCAGAGTATGAGGTGCCACACACTTTAGAGCACAAGTTCAGAGATATTGGTGCTTCAATTGAACCCCTTAGCACTCATAACATTCGAGGTGTCTACCAGTTCCAGCGCACAGTCTTTAGCGTGTGCCCAACTAGACTTGTCGTAGGTAATGTCGCACAACCTACAAAACTACATGGCAAAAATCATGGATGAACTAGGTGATAGGCATCATGCCCTTGGGAGGTCCTACTTAGAGCTGCAACATCGCCACGCATAGGAGGTTGCAGAACATACATCATTGCTTAGAGTAGTAGAGAAAGTGCACACACCCCAGTCGAGTCTATAGAGAAGCCTGAGATAGTTTCGAACAAGGAAAAGCTGAGAAAAGTATAAGAGAGCGTTCATAAATTGCAGGCGCAGAACATAGAGCTTCAAGAGAAATTAAAAATTGTTCCTACCCCAGAGTCTCTCTATTCTCTAGCTAGTAATTGTCACAAAATGATTTACAAAGCGAGCATCTAATTTCAAAGAAATTTGTTCTCACCGTTAAAGTTTTGTTTGTAGGTTTTAATCGTTCAACGACCCTATTATCTTCACATCTTGCCAAACAACGTCTGAATGTAAAACTTTCAAGAATTGATCAGTCTAAACTTGTGGGTGCCCTCCTATCCTCTATAGTCGCTAAATTAGCTCACGCCATCCTATCCTCTGATGTCAATGGAAAGCACCAGGTCTTTTTGCTAAATTAGCTCACGCCTTTTTATCCTCTACTGTCAATGGAAAGCACCAGGTCTTTTCTTAGTTACTTGAGCTGTAGTCCCATACATACGCCATTGGATATTGTGTATTTCTACCAGTTATAGGTCCATTTCTAGTCGCAGTTCAATATCCATAGCCTATTGTGGCTTTATATCCTTCCGTTTCAATTCCAGATTCGTATTCCAGATGGATACCCGATTTAAGTTCCAATGTGAGAGGCACAACATGCGACCTGCCACGTAACACAACCATGCAACATGTCACTGGGAAATGTATCGAGGTGTGAGTACCTATATGCTAAGACCCTCATCAAAGAATATTGCATAGCTGCAAAGGTGCATGTCCCCCATGTGTCTCCTGCGTGGTTGAATCGTAATCAAGGGAATGTCTCCTTCGTGTCTCCATCCCGGTTTCAATGCATTCATTTCGTAATCAAGGGTTTATGCCTAAGTTATTACATTACATACCCAACTGTGGAGAGCCTGCCTCGATATGAGGTCAAATAAGGATTCCGATTATGTGATTGGTGGAAAGACATAGAGAGCCTGCCTCGATATGAGGTCAAATAAGGATTCCAATTATGTGATTGGTGGAAAGACATGGGAGGGACTAAAACTTAGGCTAAAATGCCTAAAAAAATGTGCAAGATTAATACTAATTCAACAAATCGATCTCTATAGTCCCTACTGCCTGCCGCAGGTAGGGACTAATAAAGTGAAAGATCAAGTGGTATTTAATTAGCTATAGCTCAACAAATTTCTATCCTAACATGAGTGCATGTGGTAATAATATACCTTCTTTGAAACAAATTTCTAATAAAGTGAAAGATCAAGTGGTATTTAATTAGCTATAGCTCAACAAATTTCTATCCTAACATGAGTGCATGTGGTAATAATATACCTTCTTTGAAACAAATTTCTATCCTAACATGAGTGCATGTGGTAATAATATACCTTCTTTGAAGACTCGGCAAGTTTTCAACAAATTTCTATCTTAACATAAATGCATGTAGTAATAATATACCTTCTTGGAAGACTAGACAAGTTTTCAATATTGCTAGGAAAAATGTAAATAGTGTTAATGAATTTTATAGTTATTATTTTAATATTGATGTTTACATGTAACCAAACTTGATTAATGGGATTTGAGAAAGAAGATAGAGAAAGAGAGAGCATAGAATATATAAAGCAATTCTAGAAAAATGAAGAAGTGCATAAATTCTTATATTAAAAAACAAAACTAAAAATGGACGAGGAAGGAAGAGATATACGATTAAACTTGATTAAAGTTTAATATGTAAAGAGTAGTCTCTTAAAATATTAGGTTGAGAATGAGTGAGTAATATGTTGTAGTGAATTTGTACTCGAAGCAAACCCAATGTTATAGATTATAGATAAGATCAAATGTTGAGTGTTGCTTTGAAAGTTGATAGGATCCATGTGTCTTTTATGGGGTAGTAAGATGAGGACTTAGCTGGAGTTGGATATGGGGTTATGTAATTTGTATCAATTAATATATATTTTGTTTCTATTAGATTTTTATATTAATTAATAACTTTTAATTCATTTTTATTGAAAAAAAATATAAAAAAAACAAAAAATGATGATGTTGATTTAACATTCTCATTTGTCAATTAGCATTATTTATTGCAGCCTTCGAGATTTCACTAAATAATAGAGGGCATGTGTCAAATATGTTAAAATGAAAGCAATTTCACAATCTAGCGCTTACGTTTGGCATCCTTTAACAAGGAAAACCTAACTTTCATAGTAACACATAAATGAATAAATAAACATAAAACTTTAAAATACATTGAAGCGTTAACCATCTAACTTTCATTCCCATTTTCCGCCCATGTATCATTGTATGTGTCTCCCTATGTTGTCGTTATCACTTAATAAACCATTATGCATCAACATATACAACATTGAGCATCTATTGTTTGTGTAGATACTCATTAAGGGATTAGGCTATATTTATTTACTACATCACTTTGTTTCTTTAATTATAATGTTATGTGCTTCACTAATATACTTAATCTACTTAAGTAGTACTACGTAGTTTTTTTAGTTATTATACCAATTTAGATTCATCTTAACCCTATATTTATTAAGTGTTGAGAGAGATCAATTTCTTAAGGTGTAATTTTTTTATCTTAATTTTTTTACATATCGAGAAAATAAATTACACCTCAATAATTTTTTTAATTACTCTTTATTTTTGATAAGTTATGAGTCGACATGAATTTTTTAGTTACTTTTTATTTTTTGGAATGTTACGTTACAAAATGTGACAAAATCTCCTCCATATTGGGTTGTAAGCATTTCACTACTCGGTGAAATTAAAGCAACATAGATCCATCTTAAACCCAGATCTATCAAGCATCGAGAGGGATCCAATTGCTTGAGGTGTAATTTTTTTATTTTATTTTTAATCTTAAATTGTTTACGCATCCAAAAAAAATTTACACCTCGAGAAATTTGATCTTTCTCGCTACTCCATAGATCTAGGTTTAAGATGGATCTATGTTGGTTTAATTTTTTATTTTTATTTTGAGTCAATATGGATGTTTTTAATTAGTTTATTTTTTTTATTTTTTGAGCTGATATGATTTTTTAAAATTATTTTTATTTTTGGTAATGTAATGTTACATTACTTTATGTTACCTTATGTGACAACATCCCACATCTCCCCATACTGGGCTGTAGAGCACCTCGCTCCTCTTAGTGCAATAAATCAAACTTAATTTACCACCATTAGCACTTTAATTAAAAAGAGATAAAAATGTTTAATATAATTTTTTTATAACATGAAATTAATTATTAATAGAAAAAACGTCTACATGGGGTTTTGCTCGGCTGACGATCGCTTGAAAATGAGATGATATGTTGTAATATAGGTCATGAGTTGAAAACACTTTGACTTGTAGACTATGTGGGTGCACCTAGGGGTATAGTGGTAGCGGACGGGATTGGACCCTTGGACCCCGTGTCGCGCGAGTACCAGCTTCGCATATATATATATATATATATAATTTTATTTTATTGCATATAAATGTAAATAAATTTAAAAAAAATAATCAAAGGGAGCCAACTACCAAGATAAATCATCTACATGAAAAAAGAGTATCCATTGATATCAGATAACGATGTTTTCATTAAAGTTAACATTAACGAACACATAAGATAATGAGTTATAAAAGAACCATGATACCATAAAATATAACTATGGTTGGATAATAGTTAACATTAATAAAAAAATAATGTTGTCCATGACTCTTCGAGACAATCTCAAATATTGCTTGAGGACCATTTACAACAATAAAATAACCTACTTTCCATTCTCCACGACCTTGGAGTAAGTGCTAGAGTCTTCATTGTGTTTTTGTATAGTTGAATTCTCAAAGATATTGTAATCTGAATCTCGATTCTATTATTTATATTTCCAAAATTGTCACCACTGCTATTAAAAACTCCTTCATTGACCAATACACAATGAAATGTTTAATCCCTATCAACCCTCAAACTTTAATGATATGGTATTCCCAAATTCTAGAAAGTAGTGTTCTGCTTAGAACCATTGTGAGCTCTATTGGCTCTCGTACCTATCTTCTCACTTGCTTCCTTTTCAACAAACTCAAACCCTTTCCTGGTCTAATATCCTCCTACATCCAAAACTTGTTCCAAAAAATCATGAGTTTCCATATTGAGGAACACGATATTTTTGCCCGTTTCAACATGGTTTCCCTTTTGACAAAAAAAAATTGATTACGAAAGCTCTTGATGTTGTTTCTAACCTCATTGATCATGTTTTGTCCAACATTGTTATGCTTTATCTAGATCCTACCTTTTTATAGTTCCAAGTTTGCTTTTATGAACAAACTAATGGATGACCATGTGATCCTCTATGTCTACAACTATTACTAACCTTTTCTTGTATCAACTTGAAAAACAAGCACTTGAACTCTTTCATTTAGAACCTAAATGCTAGAAACATTATGTTCATGTTACCTTTATCATTTGGCCCCACTATTGTGAGATTTTTAAATATTTTATAGATGTTTTTTATAGTTGAATTCTCAAAGATATTGTAATCTGAATCTCAATTCTATTATTTATATTTCCAAAATTGTCACCACTGCCATTAAAAAATCCTTCATTGACCAATACACAAAGAAATGTTTAATCCCTATCAACCCTCAAACATTAATGATCTATGGTATTCCCAAAATCCAAAAAGTAGTGTTCTGCTTAGAACCATTGCGAGCTCTATTGGATCTCCTACCTATGTTCTCACTAGCTTCCTTTTCAACAAACTCAAACCCTTTCCTGGTCTAATATCCTCCTACATCCAAAACTTGTTCCAAAAAATCACGAGTTTCCATATTGAGGAACACGATATTTTTGCCCGTTTCAACATGGTTTCCCTTTTGACAAAAAAAAATTGATTACGAAAGCTCTTGATGTTGTTTCTAACCTCATTGATCATGTTTTGTCCAACATTGTTATGATTTCTAGATCCTACCTTTTCATAGTTCCAAGTTTGCTTTTATGAACAAACTAATGGATGACCATGCGATCCTCTATGTCTACAACTATTACTAACCTTTTCATGTATCAACTTGAAAAACAAGCACTTGAACTCTTTCATTTAGAACCTAAATGTTAGAAACATTATGTTGATGTTACCTTTATCATTTGCCCCCACTATTATGAGATTTTAAATCTTTTTGTTTAAAATGTAAGTAACCTTTCCAAAGATTTTCAATTCAATATGGAAGTTTAACAAAATCATTCTATCCCTTTTATAGATGTCCTTGTGACTATTAAAGTTAATAGTGCCATTTCCAACCATGTTTATAGAAAGAAAACCCCCACCCATAAGTTCTTTCACATCAACTCGCATTACCATCCAATGCAAAAAATTGTTCTTAAAACCCTAGTTATTAGGGCCAATCACATATCCAACCAAAATCAACGTGCTCAAGAAGAATCCCATCTTATAATAGTTCTTCAAAATAGTGGTTGTTCATCTCTTCAAATTAGAAAGTATTTTCATAAAACCTATATTTCTAGACCTCCCCCCAAAACTCCCTATCAATTATCTCCCTATTTTACATTCCTTACAAAATGGACAGCTGAAAAGGTTTCCAAAATCCTCAAAAAGAAAAATTAGTTGCACAATTTTCAAACCCCATAAAACCTTCCATAATGTTTAAAATTGTGAGGGATAACATTTGACCCCCTTAGGTTGTAAGGAGTTTATGAGATCTCTTGTTCTTGTGGTAAGTTATACATTAGCTAGACTTGGTGGTCAATCGAAACTTGTCTCAAAGAACACAACTGACATGAACACAACCATGTTTTTCAAATATGTTGTTAGTGAACATACTACATCAATCACCTCATTTGTTTTGATAAAAACAAAATCCTAGTAAAAACACAACATTATTAACCTTGCCTCATCAAGGAAGCTTTTGAAATATAAAATAAACTTAACAATTTAAAAAAATATGATAACTTAATGTTAACTTGTTTAGGATTTTGAATCCCCATCATCATTTAACATTAAGACATGGATCCTTTGTTGACAAAAGAAGTTATTAAGTACTTGGGAAACAATGTATATTTTGAGAGCCAAAAGCATGTAGCATGGGAGTATGCATAGGCTTGTAAGTGGATCTTGGGTGAAGACCATAGAGTGGCACAAGATGAATTATAGGTAGTGTTTACAAACAACGACCCTTAGGAATCATGTAGAGTATGGAGGACTTGATGAACAAATCATTGGAAGGTGCGATGATAGTAGTTCACATTGCTTGCCACCCTCTTCTTAAATGAGATCACTTCAGTGACCCATTTGTAATGGGGATAGAATTACTATCTTGCTTGAGGATCACATTCTATTGAAGAATTCTAGTCATTGCTTGGCACCATCGTGACCTTGCTCGTTAGGCATGACCAATAATGGTTTGTATCATGTAGGCTGCACCTCACCAACTCGTCCTAATAGAACCCAATTCAAGCACACCTTATACTTGCAAAATATGAGTGTGCTCATTTCACCATACGAACCTCGTTACGCCTCCCCCAAGCCAACACAATATAAAAATCGATTGCTCAACATACAATGTTGTTTCCATCCATTTAGACCAATACTTGATAGTGCTAGAAGGTCATGTCCCCCATGCAGTGGACATTCACATGCCTTCATTCCACAATTGTTAATGCTATTGTCCTAGCCAAGGCCGTTGGAAGCGGGAGCGAAAAGCGAAATTTTCAAAAGCTTATGTTTTGGGAGCGTTTTTTTATATAATACATATTTTAATATATTTTGATGCATATATTTAAAAAAAATGTAGAATTCCAAATTAGCTATAGAAAACATGAAAGCATATATACAATCATTTAGTACACATATAACATCAATCATCTAGGAACTATAACTTATAACATTGTCATGAAATGATCAATCATCAACAACATCAACTTTCAAGTTTCAACATATAATATTTGCAATCAGCAAAATCTAACAGATAACATCAACCATAAATGAAACAGAGCATCATATTCATTACCAAAGAGTTGTAAGATAAAGGAAAAGCTCCTACATATTAAAAACTATTGGTGGTTGGGGGTGTGGCATCTCTATTGCATGAATTGATCACCTTCCTGATCACCCAATAGTTCAACCTCCAAGCGCTCGAATGCTATGGCTCCATCCTCCAAATTACCCTCCTTTGGATTCTCGTCCCAAGTCAAATATGTTCTATCATTCTTGGTCGCTTCACAATAATGGGACAACAACGTCAAGTTGTATTGCATATAAACCAAGATTTCTGCTCCATCTACATTCAAACTACTTCTCTTCACATTGTGGATGAAGTTGTAGGTGCTCCAACACCTCTTTGTAGAAGAAGTGTTAACAACCTATGAAAGCACCCTCACCGCCAATTTATGTAGATAAGTGGTAGATGAGCAATACATGTTCCACCATTTAATAGGACTCAACCTATCTTGATATTTGGTTTCATGTAGGTTAGCAAAGACTCCATGTTCACTGATGTATTTGCTCAATTCACTTCGTACTTGAGCACACTCCTCCTCTGCTCAATCTACATTCAAACCATTTTTCTTCATGTTGTGGATGAAGTTGTAGGTGATCCAACACTGTTCTACATAAGAAATGTTAACCTATGAAAGCACCCTCACCACCAATTTATGGAGATATGTGTTAGAGGAGCAATGCATGTTCCACCATTTGATAGGACTAAACCTATCTCGATCTTTAGTAGTATGTAGGTTACCAAAGGCTCTATGTTCATTGATGTATTGCTGAAAAACTCACTTCGTACTTGAGCATACTTCTCCTCATTAGGGACCAACTTTTCTAATGAAAACATATAGCCATTCTACACCATTGGATGTGTGTGTGGTTTTTTCCTAACATCACCCCCAGGTGCTAGTTGGGCCAACCAATATGGAGAATAATATTTTGGTGTAAGGACATTAATCCCTTACCCTCATACATGTTAGAATCCAATGGATATGTTGCAATATTGAAATCCTTAGAACTATTAAGTCCGCCTAAATTTGGATTGGATCTAAAATTCTACTTTTTGCATATGAAGTTCGATGAGGTTGGAACCACTCTCAAACATCCTAAAACAATTAATGGTAATGTTAAAAATTTAAGTAAAATGATATAAAATGAAAGATAAGGAGAATACCACTTTTACTTTAAGAATTTAACATTACCATTCAACAAATCCCCTAAAATGAACCCTAATCATGCCCAAAAATCCAAGTGGAACCATGTCTTGGTTCCAAAAAAACAAAAACAAATTGCCTCAATTTATGGGAGTGATTAGGGAGTGTTTTTTTGCTCCAGGGAGTGACTAGGGAGCGATGAGGGGGTGCACGAGGAGCAGTTCTCCCTCATCACTCCCTAAAAAACCAAGGAGCGTTTTTTTATTATTAGGGTGCTCCCCTAAAATCGATCCCAGAAGGGAGCGCGCTTCAGGAGCGAAGCGATAGGGGGGATGGCGCTTCCCCGCAACATAGGTCCTAGCATGGTCGACACACCATTCACACATTGCAAATCACATTGTCCTCTATGGAAGCTTGAACCACAAGGCCTTGTCAGTTATTTACCCTCTTACTAGGAAATACATCCTTGGTCCTCTTGGCCCATACCCTAGTACATGATCCTAACCATTTTTTCCCTGCCACACATGAGTTGGTAATCGAGGCTACCAAAATATAAGTTTGTAGTGGAGACTTTCTAAGTTTGCTTGTCACACCCTCTACTATAGGAAATGATTCATGCATCCAATTCTTCCTTGAAGTCCAGGGTCTTGACATATTCCCACAGTCAAAGATGTTATCTTTGTCAACATGCCTCCATCAACATGTCTAATGAAAGGCGTGTTGGTAGTGAAGAGACAAATATATAAGTCCCACATCTAAACATGGCTATGATACCATCTGTAGCAGGGCTAGAATTACCTTTCCCTTGAACTTAACTTGTTGTTGGATCTTCGACCACTGAATTGGATGCCTTGCTCATAAGTCTCCAACAATCACTTGCATGCATATCTTAGCTTGTTTCTCTCTTCTTTGCATCTTCCTCTTGGTTTCATCCTCTTTTTATAGATACATGCCAAATTGACTCCTCGAAAATGGATATCATGCAAACTCTCCATTGCAAGTGGAAATCAATTTGCAACTCCCTTATTTGACAATTACAATAGTTCTCTAATGTAATGTTACCAACTTGGTATTGATAACACTAGGCTCAATAGACACGATTCAAAGTATAGAAACTTGGAGCTAGGAGAAATTTTGGTATTTGGCAAGGGTAGATGGACAATTCTCAACTCAATTTGATTGACAATGGAGGGTTACTATTTTCAGATATATAGGTTATGAATGTTTCTATCACACTTCATAAATATCCCATGACCCCGAGGAAAACACCTACTTCGATAGAGGCACATTCTATGGGTACTTCACACCTCGGAAGACTCCTTTGGCTAGGCCAAAGGATTCAAGGCAATATCCCAAGGATTTATGTGGAACCCAATGTATTCTGGTGCACTTTGGATGTAGCTGGTATGAAACTAAGTACCCACCTACTATAGAAGCACTGGTTCATAGTTCAGGAGGTTCTTCTGCAAATTTAGGATCACTATGGAAAATTACAAAAATTAGGACAACCCAGTTAGGTAATTTCCATCCCATCCCAAATGCCATCTAAGCCTCACGAATTCCATATTTGAAGGTAGGGTGGGGTCCTATTTTGTCTTACCTACATGTATAAACTTATAGAATGATATTTGGTTGAACATAAGTGTGGTTTTTACATCGAAAGTCAAAATTGGTCAGATTTAACAATGTATTGAGCATAGGAGAAATAAAGTGCTGAAGATAGACAAGGAATTTGTATAGAAGGTACACAAATTCTGATTTTATTAATATGCAGGTCTTCAATTACATAATTAGGCTGTATAGAATAGCATCTATGGTGCATAGAGCACAACCCCCACAACTACAACACTACTACAATACCACACTACTAACAACACCTACAAATAACACATTGGAACTGCTGGAAAATTCAACTGGATTGAAACACACATTGTAAATATTGTTTGCTACTGCAATAGGATCAATGAATGGATAGTGTGTCCACTCCTCACTCACCAATCGAAATGGATATGACACTACAGTTGGATACAATCAACATAGGGGAACATCTCTCTATTGGTTTGCAAGGGGCACATCTCCCAAGCATGAGAAGCATAATCAACTCTATAAGAATTCGAATAATAAAAAATCTAACCCCACTGATGCGCCATGTCTCCCTTTTTAAACTTGGACCCTTAAATTATTCCCAACACTAGGTCCCAATACCATGGAATGATGAAAACCACGACAAAACTAGTTTTTCCACTTGGTCAATACTAGTGGAAAATACCATGGAACACCAAAAACCATTTATTGGGTATTTGAGTGATCCTTATCCTTATTCAAAGCACCCTCTAAATTCTTTGACCAAATATTCCCCCTTTTTTAGGGTGCCTTAGCTAACCAACTTGGAGTATGTCTGCTTTCTTAATGTTGTCCACTAGCTTTCCTTGTTTTATGGAAATGCCTTTTTTCATGGAAAGACACCTCCACTACTCTCCTTGGAACCTCTTTGACTTAGTTAACTCATTCAATGCATGGATAAGCTCTCCTTGGAACCCCAATAAACCTATTCATACATTGGATCAAATTTTCTTGTGACTTGCGGACAAATTTTTCCTTTGACTTATTTGCTCAATCTTATGCATGACAAACCTTAGGAATAGAATAATTCCCAGATTAATGTTGAAATCCACTTGAAACCATGGGAATCTAATGGGTGGTGGATTAATCCATATGTCACTAAGGTGGGGACATTACAGTCCTCCCCTCCAAAGATTGCTTTTCCTCAAGAAATTGCAACCTTGGGTGCTACAGAATTTGTTCACCCTCCCATGTTGCATCTTCACTGGGAAAACCTTCCCATTGCACAAGATACTCCTTGATGATTTGAATTCTCAATCTCCTCTCTTGAACTTGAAAAATATTCTCTGGAACAAGGACCAAGTGTCCTTCATCATCAAGTGGAGGAATCTCCTTTGAAATTACCACTTGTTTCCCAATTTCCTTTTTGAGACAAGATACATGGAACACATTATGTATATTTCTTTTTGCAGGTAACTCTAGCTCATAAGCAACTTCACCAATCCTCCTCACAATTCTATATGGGCCATAGAACCTTGGATGCCACTTTTCAACCCCTTTTTCTTTCAAGTAAGATTTCCTATATGGATGCAATCTCAAGTATACCGAGTCACCCTCTTGGAAAGTTCGCTCTGTCCTATGCTTGTCTGCATATAACTTCTGTTGGTTCTGTGCAACTAGAAAATTGTCCTTGAGTGCTTTGAGAATGTCTTGACTCTCTTGGAGCCAATCCTTGGCCTTCTATGCCCTACAATCTCCAAAAATCATATCTGTAGATGTAGGAGCATCATACCCATACAAAGCCTTGAAAGGTGTCATGCTAATGAATATGTGGAAAGTTGTGCTGTAGCAGAATTCACCCAAGTGCAACCATATAATCCATGCTTTCTTCTACCCCGTGACATAGTTCCCGAGGTAGCCTTCAAGCCATTGATTCACCCTTTCATTTTTTCCATCAGTTTGAGGGTGATAACTTGTGCTAAGATCCAAGCTTGTTCCAACCAACTTGAATAGCTCTTGCCAAAATGCACTTGTGAATTTGTTGTCCCTGTCACTTATTATGGTTTTGGGAAAAAAATGCAACTTGAATACTTCTTGAAATAAGAGACCAACAACTTGGCTTGCTGCAATAGTGGATGCAACAGCAAAAAAACGTGCAAATTTTGTTATCCTATCAACCACAACAAAAATGCAATCTTTACCTTGAACCTTTGGCAAGCCGGTGATGAAGTCCATGGAGATACTCTCCCATTTTTTATTTGGAATGGGTAGAGGTTTGTTGGAGGAGCCTAGTGAACTAGCTGGCTAGGTCCTCCACCGACTATATTCAAATCAGTGCAGTCGGTCGGTTAGTCGACTGACCAGGCAGTTGTAACTGAATAACTGTTTGTAATCATTATATATAGGCTGGAGAGCCGATAACATATAAAATCTCTGCATCGATATTGTACTCTATTTTGGTCCTATTAATACAAAATCATGTTGCTGTTGTCCCACTTACTCTCTTATGTATGATTATATAATGTGTGTGTGTATGTGACTCTTCCTTCATGCTGATATATTGTACTAGTACTATTGATGCAATTCCCTAGATTACAACAATGCTTCTATTGCCGGTAATACACAATTGTGAAGAAACGAGGAAGATGCATAAATGATAACAAACAAAGAAATTCGAGAGTGGTGGGACAAGAAAGTTACAACTATATTCAAAATGATGCAAGATGGAATAAGCTAACATTAGTGCAGGAAAGGGATAAATTCTTCACTTAATCCCACGCAAAATTCATAGAGACTGCTCCCTGTGAGATAAAGAAGTTCTTGATCGTTGTTCATGACCAACTTAGATGTCTAGAATGAAAAAAGATCTATAATGGCAGAAGAACAAACTTGTATGAATGGTTCAAAAAAATAGGTGAATACTTTTGTGAAGAACAAGCCATTGATGATAGATCAGTATCTGTCGACAAAATCCGACGTAATTTTTTACACTAATCTACATGAAGGATTTTTATGCTCCGTGCCAAGTTTGCTATACAATTTTTTAATTCAAAACAGCGCCGGACACATAGTTGAACCTTGACCGCCATTAGAAGAGCACGAGGCGACACAGTGAGAAAAGAAACAAAAAGAGTGGGAGCAGTTTGTCAACGAACGACAGTGGGATTACTTCCTAAACAAATGATGACCATTGATGACATCACATCCATTTCCCAATAAGAGTCATGTAGGAAATGGGGGGGGTCGCTGAAGATGTGTTCTGAATAAAGAAGCATAAGTTGAGTTGATGAAAAAATGAAGGCCTGTAAAAAGTCAAGTCCGCTATGACGAAACAAATGTCCATTCGTCTATAAAGAAACAACAGATATACAGATAATAGAAAGAGAAAAAAGATACAGACAACGAGAGAAGTTGAGGGAGATTTCCAGTCCATTACACAATAATAGAAGTATGAATAAGTCAGGATAAATGGTCAAGCAACCAAAAGTCTTACCTGAGTCGAGGGAAAGTCGACCAGTTGAAAAAGAAGGTGAGGCACCGACATTGGAAGAGCGGTCAAAAGTAATGGTGTTGACCCCCTAGACTTTGTGTATCACAATCCCGGATTCTTCAACTCCTGTCGGTTTTGTACCTATGATAATGACGACTGTGCCGACCATTAGACAAATAGTCGAGCGCGTCATGGGTTACAACTAGGCGATACTAGTATATGGAATCGGCTAGACCAATGTGGATGAATTGCATATAGATTGATGATCCAACAACCAGAATGGGGTAACTGGATTACATTCACACCTAATTTCGAAAGACACTCTTTTAATTTATTTGATTCATAACACATCGAAGTACCCCCTGCCAACAACATTATTAATAGAACCAACCAACTCGTCAGAGATTTGAGTTGACAAAGAGGAGTTTGTAGAAGAAATACATTTGTTGTGGCAGCAGTCCCATCCATCAGAAGTCACCAATAATCAGCTAATAGTATTTCCTTTGATCAATCAGTCAGTAAGTCCTAAAACTCATAATAGTAGCAATATGGTTGTGCATCTTCCAGTAAATACCCCTATCCTTGAAGGGTATGGTGATCCTAAAAAGCATTGGTCTATGTGTGAAGCCTTGTGGTAAGATGACCTTATTGATGATGAGAATCAATGTATTGCATAGTTTGTAGGAGGCCTTAGAAACATAGCGCTTACGTGGTATATGCAATTTTTGAAAGAAGGTAAAAAAACGAAGCAACAAATAAGAGACACTTTCCTAGATTTATTCAAAGCCAACGATACAACGCATTTGGCAGGACACAAGCTGAAGCAAATTAAACAAAGGATGGG
This sequence comes from Larix kaempferi, assembly GCA_027924585.1. Lineage (NCBI taxonomy): Eukaryota > Viridiplantae > Streptophyta > Pinopsida > Pinales > Pinaceae > Larix > Larix kaempferi. Next base: position 20,999,326 of record BSBM01000502.1, read on the forward strand.
AGAATCTGTCCATGAATATGATAGAATATTTAAAGATCCTCTAAGCCAAATTCTAGCCAAGATGGACCCTGTTGTAGTAATTCAATTTTTTGTCGAATGACTGCTCAAAAGAATCAGAACTCCATTGCTAATGCATGACTACTCATCTTACGAATATGTCTTGAAGAAATCCCTAAGAATTGAATCAAACTCAAACCATTCGGGTTGCACCATCGATAAAAAATTGGAATATAGAATTGAGACAATGGAGAAATCATTGCAACAACTAACTCTATGAAATAATTCCCTGTGGTGCGCCAAATTTTCCAGTGAAGGACGCACTAAATACAACTGCCCATACGAAAATAGGAGAAGTTACCGCAATGAAGATAATGATCCTAAGAGAGAAGTGAGCGTACTTGAAGGAAGATTGCATATATTCCCAGAAGAAAGAAAGCCAACAAAGTTTCAGACGGTACATACTACTTACTTCTGCGACATATGTGAAATATTTGAGCCCCATACGACTGCATATTGTCCATATAACATTGACAATGTCAAGCCAAAGTGGTGTGGAATCTGTCGAACAACACAACATACGATGACATAATTTATAAAGAATTTAAAGGCCAAAGCAAACCACCACACAGTCTACCAAACATAGACAATTGATTAAAGAGGTCGGGACAATCGCAACAACGACTACCGCAACAATGGTAACAACCGACGGGGAGGATACAATGGTCGAGGAAGAAACAATAATAATCTTGGATACCAATTGCCAATTCAAAGTCAACCGCGATGCTATGTATGTTCTAGTGAATATCACTTGAGTCTTGATTGTTCGTGGAAGGACAAGACATACTTAAAATTCCGTACAAAGTTTGAGTGGGGGAGCACAATCATGAAGAGTGCTCCATAATGTTGGATGCTCTCAATAAAAGAAAAACTGTAAGAATTTTATCTTGTGTATCTAAGAATGAAGCTTGCAATACTAAAAATTTGCATATAATCACTAGACAAGGTACAAAAATTGGAGGGGATAACCCTCAGGTCACACGACTACAAAATAATCAAGAAGATTATCCTAATCTGCAAAAGCAGAAAGAAATATTCAAAAATGCATCGGACATATTTTCACAAATTGCATCTGAAGAAAATAAGGAAGAACATAAGACTAAAACAATTAATGATTTGCTCCACCTCCTAATGAAAGAAGAAGTTGTGGCACAGTTGATTGATTTAATGCATCTCATAAAAAATAATGTTCAAAATGAAAATTTCACTAAAATGCGGTGCAGTCTGAACCATAAAGAAAAAACCGATATGGACCCCATTGTTGATCTTGAAGTCAGTGGATTTCACATTACACAAATCGTCCTCGACTTTGGGTTGCAAGCAAATATAATGACCAGATCTACATGGGAAAGTATTGGTCGATCACGACTAGAAGGATCAGGGATCTATATCAAATTAGCAAACCAAGGACTAATTGAACCTATTGGCATGTGGTGGAATGTAAAAAATTCAATCATGGGTATTAGCACACATATCGACTTTGAAACTATTGACCCACGAGAAGGGGCTAAATATTTTTCAGCACCAGTCGGACGACCTTGGGGAGGAAAAATGAAAGCATTCATCTCACTAGAAAAAGAAAGGATTAAACTCAAAGGAGATGTAAAGAAAGTAATTGTACCTATCAATCCATCCCAGGGAAAACCATGTTTTGAACCTAATGATCATGATGAAGACATTTGACGCTTGTATCAGATAGTCCACAAAAATGAATATTTTTTTGAACCTAATAACCATGGAGACTTACACTTGGGGACACCTTTGTCTATCGATTAAAATTCTGACTCAGAGATGTATGATTGGAAAACTAAAAATGATGAAGCACAAGCTTGTGACTGTTGGTTTGTTGAATTTATTACTAGAAATAGAACGCAACAATGTTTAACTATATATGTCATCCCAAAGATATTCGAGAAGAAAATAAGAGAATATCCGACTATTATACCAACGAAGAAGGAACCGATGACTATTCCACCCCCCCGATACAAAGAACGAGAATCTTCGACTGCCCACATCGAGGAAGTATCTAAAAATGTTGGTGATCAAGGTCGATTGTAGACTCTAGCCGAAACATTTATTGGACAAGTAACAAGATGGTGGGACACACATAAATCTCACCTTAATACTTGGACTACTGTGTCCACAAACTTTATTGAATGATTTGGAGGAAATAAGCTGACAACACATGTCATAATACATAAATTTATGCAATGTCAAGATCCAGTCCGCCATATCAGTATATGTGAAAGTGAGTGGAAACGAGTCAGATATCGAGATGAAATATTATATCCCCATATTTTTCCAAATACACTGGAAGATCTACCAAGTAAGTGGTACAAGATGGAAGAAGCCAGAGGAGAAATGTTTAATTGGACATAACTCAAACAAAATTTCATCAAATATTTTTCTTTCATCCCAGAAGAAGAAAACATCAAGAAGCAGTCGAGAAAATCATTTTTTTTTCAATCGACGAACGAGAATACTATGTTGATGTCGACAAAACGACCTCAACTGACTTGCAACAATATCACAATAAGACCAAGATACCAATCAACACGAATAGAGATTGAAAATGATAAAACAATGGACAAGAGTTTCCAATGGAAAATACATCACCCTAATGTTAAAAAACCTATAAAAACTTTGATGAAAATCAACAAAAAAGAAAAAGTAGAACCAGAAAGATTGACTGAAAGTGACTTTCCCCAGGCATTTACAGAATTCAAGCAAGGAGAGCGAAAGATCAACGAACAAAGAGCACCAGAATGGATGGACATGGAAAACAAAATAAAAGAAGTCGACATCTCAAATGACGACCAACCAAAACTGGCAAAGATTGGAGACTGTTGGTCCGACTAGCAAGTAGTCGACATTACTAACTTATTGAATGAATATCAAGATGTTTTTGCATGAGATTACAAAGATTTAAAATTACTAGTCCAAGAAATGGGAAAAATGAAGATCAACATAAAACTAGATGCCAAGCATGTCAAGAAATGACCTTATAAGTTGGCACACAAATATAAGGACATAGTAAAAAAGGAAATAGAGAATATTATTTCCATAGGAATCATCTACCCAGTTGATTAGTATGAATGGGCTAGCACTATGGTCGTCCAACCAAAGAAACACGATCCAAAAAAATTAAGAATCTGTGTCGACTTCAGAGGACTGAATAAAGTGACATTAACCAACCCATTCCCTACACCTTTCACTGACAAAATTATCAACGAAGTTGCATGACATGAATGTTACTCTTTCACCGAAGGATTCTCAGGCTACAATCAAGTCCCTATTGCAAAGGAAGATCAATACAAAATGACATTCATATGTGAATTTGGATCATTTACCTATAAAGTTATGCCCTTTGGACTAAAGAATGCACCAACAGTATTCTCCAAAATAGTTGTCAAAGCTTTCCAATATTACATATATAAAACCATGGCCGTCTACTTTGACGATTGGAGAATATACTCACTATTAAGGGATCAAATCCAATATCTTCAACTAATGTTAGAATGATGCCGAAAAATACAACTATCATTGAATATTAAAAAGTGAATCTTTGCAACCCCAATAGGTATCTTACTTGGACATATTGTGTGTAGAGAAGGGATCAAAGTCCACTATGCAAAGATTAAATTTATCCTCGACTTGAAACCACTAGTAAATCCAAAGCAAGTCAAAATACTTCTCGGTCACATAGGCTATTATCGAATTATAAGGTACTATTCTGACATGACATATCCGTTGGAGGAATTACTAAAAGAAAACCAAGATTTCAGATGGTCTTATGAATGCGCATAATCATTTTAGCTTCTTAAATGAAAACTCGTTGAAGCCCCAATTCTGAGATTCCCAAATCGGTAGATCCAGTTTCATGTTCATATCGACGCCTCAGGCATTGCAGTCGGTGCAATTCTGACCCAGCCAGGAGAAGATGGAATGGATTATCCAAATGCATATGCTAGTTGGAAGGTGAATAAGGAAAAAAGAAATTACTCTACCACAGAACAAGAAGCCATAGGCATGCTTTTTTCCCTGTAGAAGTATCGACATTATCTCTTGTCCAATCCATTTATATTTTACACAGATCATCAAGCGCTGAAATACTTAGTCAATAAACCTATGCATCATGGTTAGTTATGCATATGGCTACTCTTGTTCCAGGAATTTGAATTCGAAATAGTTGTCCAAATTGGAAAGAATAATGTCGGGCCCGACCATATGTCATGAGTTGAAATAGGATAAGATCCCGACATAATTGACAATGAGTTTCCCCACTTATTTCGAGTCGAAGTTGTACCGACAGAACAACAGGATATAGCAGAGTTTCTTGAGCAAGGTCAAGATACTGAAGGATTGCCAGAAAAGAAAAGAAAGATACCTGCAATGAAGGTTGCACAATATACTTTAATGAATGGATTTTTGTATAAGCTTGGACCCGATGAAATAATGAGATGATGTGTGTTAGAACATGAACGCCAAAATATCATTGATGAAGCTCATAGTGGACCTGCTGGAGGACACTATCATGCCGACATGACTGTGAGAATTTTTTTACAGTCTTGTCTATGGTGGCCAACATTACACAAAGATTGTAGAAATCAGGTAAATGAATGTGAAAAGTGTCAAATATTAGGCCGAGTGCTACCAAAGAATCAAATTCCTTTAATTCCCGTCAATCCCAGTTTAACATTTGAAATATGGGCTTTCGACTTCATTGTACCATTTCCAGTACCGGGCCGACGAACTTGAGCTAGATACATTATCACAACAGTCGAATATGTTACTAAATGGGCGGAAGATGAAGCTGTAGAAGCATAGTGAAGTAGCTACAAAGTTCATATATGAGAATATTGTCACAAGGTTTGGTTTCCTACTCACTCTTATCAGTGACAGAGGGACACATTTTCTCAACAAGACGATATCAATACTAAAGGAATTTATGATCGACCACTGGAAGAGTTCTTCATATCATCCATAGTCAAATGGTGCAATTGAAGCATTTAACAAAACATTAACTAAAGGTCTAACAAATATTTGTAGTACTGAGAAAGATGACTGGGATGACCTGATATCATCTATTTCATGGGAATATAGGACAACTTATAAATGGTTGTCCGAACAGACACCTTTCAAACTCGTCTATGGACAAGAAGTAGTTGTTCCGCTACATTTTAAATAGTGGGTTCCTATTATTGCCAAAATACTACACCTGGATATTGTTAAAGCTTCAGAAGATAGAAAATTCAATTTATCAAAGCTGGAAGAAAAATGACAAACAACCATCATTCACCAGGAAGTCCAAAAACAACAACAAAAAGCATGGCATGACCGCAATATTAAGAGAAAAAATATATCAGTCGGTGACTTAGCACTACTTTATGATAGTCACATAAAAGGAAAACCTAAGAAACTGCATACAACATGGCTCAGTCTGTATGTAATCAAAGAAATAAATCAGAACGGGTTAGTTCGACTAAGAACACTATAAGGAAATTTTTTTGCCAAAGTTGTCAATGGTGTAAGATTAAAATGCTATAAATCTTAGCACGAGCATGATGCCGATCGAATGGCCGTATCACCATTCGTTCAACTGTCATGCCCCAGTTTTGTAAATTAGCTAACTCTTCTAACCAAGCTTAATTACATTAGTTAAGAAGAAGTTAGTTATCAAAAACTAACTTGCACCCAAGAAAAAACTGTATAAAAAGGATCTAAATCATCGATGATTGGCAGAAATTAAGTGCATCACCATGACGGTAGACTGGAATAAGGAGCATGAGACAAGTCACAGCCGGAGAATGGACCACACACATGCACCTACAATCGACCAAAAAATGGAAGGCTCCCTTTACTGACCAAAAGAACATTCAAGAATGAGTCGAACAACTCATAATAGACATTGGCATGACCGATCCTGATGAATAAGTCATTAGACCACTGACTAAAGCATGAATTAAAAATATTCTTCACATGAGTCACACAAGATATCACGCATTACTAGTGCATCCAATTTTTTTACACCAGAGGTGTCATCATTAAACTCACCGCCATATTAGCATACATTTCAGCTCCAAGGCATCGCTCTGTGAAACGTGTACGATTATTTGATAAAATCTACAGCAACTACACAAAATATTCACGACAAACCTCACACCATACTTAGAAATTTATTGTTTTCTCATCAGTCCCATCCCAATCATTTCAAAAATTTGCTGCCCATTCACAACTTCAACTATAAAAGGTCGACCATACCCCATATAGCACCACTGTGAAATTTGGTGGAAACCATGTCATTTTCTTTCCCCACTCCTGTGCATTTCCCCTTGTTACTCTATCAGAAATGCTCAATCATTATGAATATCATCTAATACACTTCATTGATCGTTCCCCATCACTTCTCGTGATATATGATAATTTAGAAGCCCCACCAGTGGTAGGTGCCCTACAGTCCATGATATATGAGCATTTCGAGAAATATCGACGTGCCAAGACCAGGATTTGTTACTCGGTTCCTTGCCACCAATCATGTTCCCGAGCCCCCAATTGCCATTACCGATCGATTTTCAAGCTTGAGAGAGCATGGAACGTATAGTGGACCAAGTAACTTTTTTCTTGGATGCTTTTCTTCTCTGAAACAATAACCGATTGTCTTGTTGGTCTCTTACAAAATTAAAGGTTCGTCCGATGTTGTTCAATACCAGAATTAGTGCATAGATGTTGTTCCATACCATACCATGTCGTCAAATAGTTTTCCACGAGTGAGAATATTTTCAGCGTTTGGATCGATTCATCATCCCCAGCCATTGTGGAATCCTGCACCAGTCCAGAGCTGTAAAATGGATCCATTAGTTCACAACCATAAGCAACATCGACTACCAATTTTGATCCAGTTCTTCAATTAATTTCTTGATCTCTCCAGAACGAAGAATCATTTTGTTGGTGGAGGATATGTTGGAGGAGCCTATTTAACTGGCCATCTAGGTCCTCCACTAACTATAGTCGAGTCATTGTTGTCGGTCAGTTAGTCGACTGAACAAGTATTTGTAACTGAATAATTGTTTGTATTCATTATATATAGGTGTTGTAGGTGCAACAGATCCTATGTTTAAAGAAAACATGGAAGCCCCAAATTTTTTGTATGCAAAGGTAATGATTAAATTCCATAGTCATTTTGGGGTTTTCATCATGCTTTCATTGCTTTGCTTTCATTTGATTAAGTTAGTAATTTTCCCTTTGGAAAATTCCCTTGATTTTGTGTGTTTTGTGAGTTGCGGAAAGTTTTGATTTTACCAAAAGTCAAGTCTTTCCGCAACCCGCAATGCGGATTTGCAGAATCTCGGTTTTTCAGTTTTGAAAATTTGCGTTGCGCAACCCGCAACCCGCAATGCGATTGCCGATGCAGAATCATTTTTAATAATCACGATGGTTTGCATTCGCAACCCGCAGTTGCAGATTGCGGGAAGACCTTTAATTTCGGTTTTGCGCTTTGAATTTCCTCAACCCGCAACCCACAATTGCGGATTGCAGAATGCGGAAAGAGTTTGAATAATGAGTTCGCGTTTTGCGATTCCGTAACCTGCAATTGCGGATTGCGCAAAGGTCATTTTTATTATATTGTGAGGTTTGTATTTCCGCAACCCGCAACTCGCAATTGCGGATTGTGGAAAGAATGTATAAAATTGCAAAATAAACGTCGGCAATTCCTTTTCCGCACCTCGCTCAATTAGATCTTAGCGGCGTTGATCTGTTTTCATATTACGGCCCAGATTTTACCCGGTGAAACTAATAAATATGTCCATTTTTCATGTTTTCTTTTATCATTTTTCTAACTTCGAAAATTACCTGCCGTTTTACCAGGGGTCGTTTTCGCTATTTTGCAGTTTGCACAGGTTAGTTTCGCGTTGCTCTCTTATTCAATTGCTTACGGTTTTTGTTAGTTTGAATTGTTGTTGATTTGTGTTTATTCATTTATCAGAATTTATTGGTTTCCCAAACATGTCTCGCAACACTCGCTCCAAAACTGCACAGAAAGGCTCTTTGAATAAGGACCCAAATTTCGACATCTTTTCCGACACCAGTGACAAGGTTACAGAAACTTACCAGCTCGATTGGTCCAATATTTACTCTATTTTTGATAATGATGACTTATCCAATATTCAGAACGACCGGCTCGCCTATGAAAAAATTAGGAATTCCCAACTCCATGCTATAGCAGCCAGACTTGCCATACTTCCCTATACTGACGCGGTCAAATGGATTATAAACCATGCTAACCCTAAGGACATGTCTTTTAATGATAGCGCAGGGTCTCAACTGACTACATTTCACCCTGAGGTTTTTATAAGAGCAAACGCCCTAAAAACAACTGTTCAACCCCTTACTCCTGCATTCCTAAATTTGGTAGCAACTAGGTATAATTTCAATGAAATGATGAAGTATTGGATGCACAAACTGACTATTTTCATGCCTAGGGATGATAATTCATATCTTGTTTCATGGTTTAAGGAACCTTACTCCCTGCTGGAAGCTATGCTTAGCAGGATTTATGGTCTTCCAAATTGCTTAGTGTTTAAGGCTGAATGGGCACCAGTGGCCCATCATATCTTGACAACCGGGGATCCATTTCCCTGGGCTTCAATTTTGTCATCCGAACTGAAGACGGCCATTGAAAAATACCATAAATCACGAGCTTCAAGGAAGCCACACTTCTTTTTCTCGGCTTATGTGATCGATGCATTTTGCACAGAATTCCAATATCCCAACATGGGATGGAATTGGACTCTATCAGCCCCTCCTGTTCATATTTATTGTTCAACACTCTGGGAAAATAATTATGTGCCCTTGTTATATGATATTTGTGACCACTTCTTTGGAGCTGTCTACTTCCAGATATTCAGAGAAGAAGCACCTTCTTTCTCAGCTGATGCCAGAAATTTTATTGCTACAATTGGTGATTGGTATGTGGGAGAGTCTTTCTCATATGTCAGAGTGTGGGGAAGCAACATTGTTCACGTACTACCCAGAATAGTTCCAGATAGGTTGGTGATTGAGGAAGTTTCTTATCAAACTGTCACTGATTGGGTTTACCTCAAGCTCACTAGTCCCAAAAGGAGGGGATGGCCTAAGTTTAATTTAAATTTAGGACCTTTGGTTATCCCAACTTCAACTTGGGCTATAGTTCTGGGAGATAAGATTGCTTCTTTGAAATTGGGGTATGCTCCCAAAAGGATGCATGACCCTAAAGGATTTCTTGATGGTCACTTCAAGCAGAATCATACAAAGATTGGTTATGTTCATCAAGATCTTCCTAATGACTCTGTTTACCAGGGGTAAATACTTTCTCTGAAGTCCCGGCGAGGGCCAAAAGCAAAGATGAACAAAATATCATAATTCAGTACCAACAAGAGCTAAAAACCAAGGTTTTGAGATACAGAAGAATGGAACTCAAGTTGGATGAGCAAACAAGAAAAGACAGGGAATAAAAAGAAGCTCAGAAAGAAAATACTCCACTGATGCTTACTTATCCGGATGGAGACAAAGGAAAAGGCCTTATGGAATAATCTCCGAAGTTAAAGACTGCTGTAGAACTAAAAGTATTAATGCAAACATCTCAGCAATTAAAGCAGAAATTAGCACAGATTACTTCGGTGCTGAACACCCAAGTAGTTGTAGTAGCCAAACCCACTACTAATGTTCATGTGGTTGCTGCAGCCAACTTGATTGTTGATGTTCAGGTGATGGCTATGAGCAAACCAGCTAAAAGACAAAAGATTCAAACTCCTGGCTCTCAAATTCCTAAACTAAACATTGAAGAGAGTGATGTGGAAGATGAGATACTTCCTCCTATGCCTGTGATAGAAGAAGTAGCTGAAAGTTCTCAGTCAATGGAAAATTTGTTAGATTCCATAACAATGGATGATCCTTTTCCAGATCAACAGTTTCTTGAAACCACCACTGCTGTTGATACCACAACTTCAACACTCTTACTCTCATCCATTCAAGCTCTTTCAACTTTATCACCTGGGGTAACACCACCAACTGCCATATCCCAGCTATTTCATGCACTAACCACCATCACTGCTCCACTTCCTACCCTATCAGTCCCACTTCCCATTCCACCATCTATAGTGGCAAAGATCTAGTCTTTGACTATCCCTCTGCCATCACCATCATTTCCTTCATCACCACCAGCCAATGACGTCCAAGTCCCAGTTGTTCCTTCCTTACCATCTGTTGCTGATACACCCATTCCACCTTCTAAAGTTGTTACTTCAATTCATACTACAACCTCTATACCATCAGTCCTAGAAGGTATCCCTTCTTTGCCAACCACTTCTCAAATCACTATGCCAATTCCTAGCTCCATTGTCACCCAGACCAATCCATTGGTTTCAACACCAAATGTGACCACATCATTTATTGAGCTGGTAGCTGATTTTGAAGAGGACATTGTAGTCCCCCTTGGAGACTACTTTTATAGTAAGGCAACAAAGGCAGTGGTGAAAAAAGGTAAAAAGAGAGCCAAAGATCAAGGTATCTTGTAGGCACCTGTTCCTAATCAAATCATTTGGGCTAAGCAATCAGATGACATACAACAAGAAGCACTGGAGTCTGTTGCTGCCTTGGGTGCTTTTGCAGGGGAAAAATTTGATTTAGTGACAACACTAAACAAATAAATTGATCTGAAGGAGGAGGTGAAGAAACTTGAAGAGCAGTTGGCCAAAGCCAATAAGGACCATGAAGCTGATATTCGTGAACTCAGAAGAGCATTTGGGGATAAGGTTGAAGACCTTCAAGCACATAATGCTTCTCTACAGATCCAATTGCAGGATGCTGAAGCCTTGAACACTACCCATGAAGAAAAGATAGTTGTCCTAGAAAGACGTTGGAGGATGCAACTGCAAGTTCAACCTCTTCTTCCTTTTCTAAATTCTCTCAGCAGGATTTTAAAGACTTGGCTATTCAGGTCAATGAGGAACATCACGAGCTGATTTCTGAACTGTTTAGTACTCTCAATGAAATTTAGGAGACTAACATTTCCTTTGGAAAGATGTCTGTCATTCTTAATGGGAATATGGATAAAAGACAACAAGCCTTTAAGGCTTATGATGACATTGTTGAATGTCAGAGGTATATTAAAGATATACGAGAAGACATCCCTGTTCTAAGCAGTTTTTAGTTCAGGAAAGTCAAAACTTCTCTCAATGCCCGACAGAATGTTCTTGACGTGGTGGAAGAAACCATTCAAAAGGCACATGCTATTTGTGGGAGGAGATGGTATGTTGTGGACAACATTATGGAAAAATTGCAGTTCCCTACCATGGGCCTTATTGAATATGCTTGTCCACCAAAATTGATGATCGAACAGGTTCAAAGATGATGTGAGGAGGTCAAAGAAAAGATCCATCAGCTTGAGCATATCTAAATTGCACATGTGGATCAGTGCATCAGGAAACCTGTCGCTATGGAAGGGAAGATCCACATTTTCATACGGATCTGGCATAAGCTGACAAAGAATGAAATGGAAGGTTTCACGTGTGATTCCCAGCTGGGGCTCGAATCAGAAAGCTATCCAGATTTGGACGAAGTGTTAGAGATATGTGCCAAATGGCACGATTTTCTTGGTCATTCTTAGTTCAATCCGATTTTGTAATCCCTTTTTATGGGGATTTCACCCTTTGTAACAAGGTGGTAATTATTATTTAAAGGGGTAGATGTCTCGTAGGTGTGGATGATGTAATTTGGGGGGATATACTCTCTAGAGAAGGACTAGAGGAACGTTGTTTCACTTGTGATCATGTAATTTTTTGCAGACCAATGAATCAAAGTTAGTTTCTTTTGGTATCTTCTTTGTTTATGTTATCGAATTTCTTTGATGATGTCTAATTTCTTCACCTTAATTATCAATCAATACGGTTGATTTTGCAGTCAATCATTAATGCATTGATCTTTGAGTTGGATTTCTCTTAATTCATGATCTATGTGTAGTTATGTTTCAATTGAATTTATTTGATTAAAATATTTATCTATTTCTGCAAATGATTCACATAAACTATTAAATCAATAATTCATGTTAATTTTTCAATTAGCATAAGAGCTACAGGGTAATCTTGGATATGCTTGACCTTTAAACTATTGTCAGTAATTTTCATTGCTTGATCACATTTTGAAGTAGTAAGTTAATGATCTAGTTTTACATTTCTGTTAAATTGGTGAAATAACTTATTGGAACTCAAACCAAGTTACCTTGCACACAGTCAATACACTCTCTTTAGATTAGATCTGACTTAGCTTAAATTTCCTTTAAGGTAGAGTTGTCTTAGGTTTAGATCCACTCTAGAATAAAGACACTTTGATCTTCCTTATTAGGAAGACATATCCTCCTAGGATCAAACCCCATAAGTTTCAGCGGAGGCCTTTGTATCCGTGGGAGTTAACTACACCAAACAGGCTGGGGATAGAACTGTCCTTGCGTAGGACCTTTTGAAGCCTTTCAGTCTGGGTTTTCGCCCTCTGTTGTTAGCCTTAGAACCCATTCCAACACCTATGCATCAGAGGCTTCAACAAATGGCGCTAGAAGGAGGGCATGAACCGGCACATTGCCCATAATCAGAGCTAACTTTTGTTTTTCATGTTTTCATGGCTCTTTCCCAAATGCCTGCATGGGAGTCTGACACTGCGTTGAGCCTACAAGGGCCTTTACATGAACTCCCTAAAAAGGAAGTTAGGATCTTGCCGAAGTTCGATGGTGAAGGTAATGTTTCTGTCACTGAGCATATTAGAAGGTATGAATCTACTTTGCGTTTATTTAATGTCATACATGAATATGTTGCTTGCAGATTATTCCCCTTTACCTTCGAAGGTAAGGCTTCTCTTTGGTTTTATTTTTTACCTTTGAATTCAATTTCTAGCTGGTTAGAATTTAAGAATGTTTTTAGAGATTCTTTTGAAGATTATGATGTAACTGAAATTCATCAAAATCTGAGTCAAATGTAAGTACGTGATGGAGAGTCAATCGGATATTTTAATACAAGTTTTCGACAAGTGTATTATAGCTTACACGAAGAACATAGGCCTTCAGCACAACTTACTTTTTGCTGGTATGTTAGATCTCTTCCCAAGACTATGGATTTGTTCCTATTACGTGAAGGAATAACCGATTTCAATGAAGCATGTAAAGAGGCTCAAAATCTTGAGAAAGACTTGAAGAGGTATCATTTAGATCTTTTTCATCCTTCTTTGGCATATGATGTTGAATCTATTGAAGAAGAATCAAAGGTTTCACAAATGGTTTAATTAAGTAAACAAATTAATGATTCTTACAATAAAGCTATTCCCATTAAAGAGGAAAAAAAGATTCAAAATGCTTTACATGATTTGGAACAAATGGTTTATGCATCTAAAATTCCAACTTCCTTAGATACAAAAGCAAAATCAGTTGCAAATTCCGATCCTGTTTTTTCTCTTTCAAATGGCTATAAGTATGATGAGTGTTTCACTTCTTCCCTTCATTGCTTGGAATCTCAATTTGAAACTGTTGAAGAAAATCTTAATTCTGATACTTCCAATCTATGTAATGAACAATGTGTTCAATCAAATTTTGAACATTTGCCTTTTTCTCAATTTGATCATAATGATCCAACCCTCAATGAAAAAGAAAATTTTGAGATTTATGAAGAGGATTTTTCTTCTATTTCTAACGATTTTAAAGGTCCTCCTCCTATAAGAAATATTCATTCTTCATCATTTAATCAAACGATGGATCTTAGGATATAAAGTTTTGAAGATGTTAATTACACTTCGGATTTTGAAGAACATGTTGATCCTACTCATTCTGTGAAATCTGAAAATTCTTTTTCCTCATCCTTCAACTCTGATTGTTATGAACAAAAAGAGAATGATAAGTCTTTAGAGGATGAGTTAGCTGAAATTGAAATTGAATTTCAAAGTATTTGTTCCAAATATACTTTTTCTATAAATAAAAGTTTAAATGAAAAGTCATTTCGTTCAAATAATCTGAAATCAAATAAATCTGATGCACTGGACAAGAATGAACATCTAAATACAAATCAAGAAGACAAAGTTAATATTTCACAAGATTCAAATTTCGATGTTTTCTTTCAATGCAGTTACCATGATATTTTGAAAAAGGAAATGTTCTCCACTTTCAATTTTGATGAAATTATTTTGAATCATGATTCTAATAATTTCCAACCCACTTTTTATGATCCAATTTATTTAAGGTTGGAACAATCATTTTTGAGCCATTTTCCATATCATTTTTATGTCTTTGTAAATAAGGAGCTTAGTTTAGTTTTTCCAATTTTTGGATCTCCATTTTTGAGATTTTTATTGCTGATGCATCATTTGTTTTTTCTTAAAGGTTTAAAGTTACTAGATTGGCTCCATTGGAAGTTTGATTACACTTAGTTCTTGTTACTTTTGGAGTAGTGTAGGATTAGGTGTATAATGGATTAGTTTTGATCGTTTTACTTATGGTTTTCTTCAATAAAAAAATTGCGATGACATAACTAAGTTCAAGTTCAAAAGCTTGGTCCTAGTTCTATCTAGTTGCAGACACTGGAAGGTATCACACATACCCACGCAGTAAATGTGCGATTGCTAAAAAAGTACTTTGTTTGATTGAGCAGATTCACTTATTGTACATAAAGTGTGGTTTGTTTGCTTTTCCTGCTTTATTTTCATTTTGATTTTTCTTTTGCACATTGGTTCTATTTTGAACAAATCCCACACCTTTTGGCAAAGGCTATTGATCAATGTGTCTCAGGATAACTTGAGTCTGAATTTTTAAGGTAAACAGTGTCAGCTGTTATCCCTCTTAGCTTGTAGTTGAAAATGTTTTCCACGAAATTAAAACAGTTAGTATTTGCAAAGCCTTGATTGATACCTTCCCACCTTAATCAAATATCTTTATGGATGTGTTATTTGGTTAATTGAAGTTGATGAAGCAATTATTTTTTCTTGCCTTATGTTTCATTAGTGAATGGAAGCATATATTCATAGCCTTGCGATCCTTACCTATTTTGGATCCCATTCTGATCAACTTGAACATAATTCATCTTAATAATTATAGATTACAATATGGGGGGTCTTATTACAAGCCATCCCATTATGTTCATAGATGTTCAAGTGGAATGACATCTCTACATCAAGCCACCAAACTTAGGGGATGTATTTCAGCTATTAATGGAAGTTGGAAGATCCTATCACAGGTCGGTCCATTCATGATCTGCAAAACATTGGTGAGTAACACTACTATCATATGGTCACCAAGGCATGGTAGTGTCTTGTAAGATATACACTAATAAATTTTGTTTTCTTTTGTAAGACATTTTGTTGTATATAGGGATAAGGGGGGTCTTATTACAATCCATCCCTACCATGATCATGGGTCCGATTTTGGATTGAAATGACCACTTATGGTCACCAAGCCATGGTAATTTCTTTTAGTGTCAAAGCTAAAAGACAGGAAGTCTCTTTACCGAGCTAGCTTGTTCAGTTTCTAGATCAGGTCTGTGGATGGCGTTGCCAATATCTGATCACCAAGTCAGGGTAATGGCCTTGTATCAAAAAATGTCTTGTTTGTGTATTATTATGAGTACTATGTTTGTACATTAGTAAATAATTAATAAAGTTAAGGTGATTCAAGATTTGGTAACCCAGAATGGGTCTAGGTTTGTTCTAAGGCTCATCATAAAATGCCTTCCTGTGACTACATAATGGTAAAGGATTTCTGTTTACTTCTAGGACTGCTTTGTGATATGAACATCATCATTAATTGGTTTTGGGAGGGGATATATCTATCATATGACAAACTTTGCTATTTTGATTGTGTTTTATGAGAACATCTTGTAAATTACAGGTTAAAATATCAAGCTTACTGACATGTTTTCCTTGTAGTTACCGATTTTGTTTTCATAGATAACTGGTTCTTCCCAGTCAGTCGCCATTTGTTGTAGGTGAAACAGATCCCATGTTTAAAGAAAACATAGGAGCCCAAAATTTTTTGTATGCAAAGGTAATGATTAAATTCCATAATCATTTTGGGGTTTTCATCATGCTTTCATTGCTTTGTTTTCATTTGATTAATTTAGTAATTTTACCTTTGGAAAATTCCCTTGATTTTGTGTGTTTTGTGAGTTGCGGAAAGTTTTGATTTTCCCAAAAGTTAAGTCTTTCCACAACCCGCAATCCGCAATCTGCAATGCGGATTGCAGAAGCTCGGTTTTCAGTTTTGAATTTTTTTGTTCTGCAACCCGCAATGCAGATTGCGGATGCAGAATCATTTTTAATAATCATGGTGGTTTGAACTTGCAACCCGCAATTGCGGATTGCGGGAATACCTTTAATTTCGGTTTTGCGATTTGCATTTCCGCAACCCGCAATTGCGGATTGCGGAATGCAGAAAGAGTTTGAATAATGAGTTTGCGTTTTGCGTTTCTGCAACCCGTAATTGCGGAAAGGTCATTTTTGTTATATTGTGTGGTTTGTATTTCCGCAACTCGCAACCCTCAATTACAGATTGCGGATTGCGGAAAGAATGTATACAATTGAAAAATAAATGCTCGCAATTCCTTTTCTGCACCTTTCTTAATTGGATCTCAGCCGTCGATCTGTTTTGATCTTATAGCCCAGATTTTACCCGGTGAAATTAATAAATATGTCCATTTTTCATGTTTTCTTTTATCATTTTTCTAAATTCAAAAATTACATGTTGCTTGGATTTTACTGTTAGTTCTTACCAGGTGTCATTTTCTTTATTTTGCAGTTTGCACAGGTTAGTTTCGTGTCGCTCTATTATTCAATTGCTTACGGTTTTTGTTAGTTTGAATTGTTGTTGATTTGTGTTTATTCGTTTATCAGAATTTATCGGTTTCCCAAACATGTCTCGCAACACTCGCTCCAAAATTGCACAGAAAGACTCTTTGAATAAGGACCCAAATTTCGACATCTTTGTCGACACCAGTGACAAGGTTACAGAATCTTACCAGCTTGATTGGTCCAAGATTTATTCTAATTTTGATAATGCTGACCTATCCGATATTTAGAACGAACAGCTCGCCTATGAAAAAATTAGGGATTTCCAACTCCATGCTATAGCATTCAGACCTGCCATACTTCCCTATACTGACGCGGTCAAATGGATTATCAACCATGCTAACCCTAAGGACAGGTATTTTAATGATAACGCAGGGTCTCAACTGACTACATTTCACCCTGAGGTTTTTATAAGAGCACATGCCCTAAAACCAGTTGTTCAACCCCTTACTCCCGCATTCCTAAATTCAGCAGCAACTAGGTATAATTTCAATGAAATGTTGAACTCTTGGATGCACAAACCGACTATTTTCATGCCTAGGGCTGATAATTCATATCTTGTTTCATGGTTTAAGGAACCTTACTCCCTGTTGGCAACTATGCTTAGCAGGCTTTATGGTCTTCCAAATTGCTCAGTGTTTAAGGCTGAATGGGCACCAGTGGCCCATCATATCTTGACAACCAGGGAGCCATTTCCCTGGGCTTCAATTTTGTTAGCCGAACTGAAGACGACCATTGAAAAATACCAGAAATCACCAGCTTCAAGGAAGCCACATTTCTTTTTCTCAACTTATGTGATTGATGTATCTTGCACAGAATTCCAATATCCCAACATGGGATGGAATTGGACTCTATCAACGCCTCGTGTTCATATTTACTGTTCAACACTCTGGGAAAATAATTATGTGCCCTTGTTATATGATGTTTGTGAGCACTTCTTTGGAGCTGGCTACTTCCATATATTCAGAGAAGAAGCACCTTCTTTCTCAGCTGATGCCGAAAATTTTATTGCTACAATTGGTGATTGGTATGTGGGAGAGTCTTTCTCATATGTCAGAGTGTGGGGAAGCAACATTGTTCACCTACTACCCAAGATAGTTCCAGATAGGTTGGTGATTGAGGAAGTTTCTTATCAAATTGTCACTGATGGGGTTTACCTCAAGCTCACTAGTCCCAAAAGGAGGGGATGGCCTAAGTTTCCTTTAAATTTAGGACCTTTGGTTATCCTAACTTCAACCTGGGATATAGTTCTGGGAGATAAGATTGCTTCTTTGAAATTGGGGTATGCTCCTAAAAGGATGCATGACCCTAAAGTATTTCTTGATGTTCACTTCAAGCAGAATCATATGAAGATTGGTTATGTTCATCAAGATCTTCTTGGTGACTCTGTTTACCAGGGGGTAAATACTTTCTCTGAAGTCTTGGCGAGGGCCAAAAGTAGATATGAACATAATCTCATAATTCAGTACCAACAAGAGCTAAAAACCAAGTTTTTGAGATACAGAAGAATGGAACTCAAGTTGGATGAGCAAACAAGAAAAGACAGGGAATAAAAAGTAGCTCAGAAAGAAAATACTCCACTGATGCTCACTTATCCGGATGGAGACAAAGGAAAAGGCCTTATGGAAGAATCATCGAAGTTAAAGACTGTTGCAGAACTAATAGTATTAATGAAAACATCTTAGCAATTAAAGCAGAAATTAGCACAGATTACTTCGGTGATGGACACCTAAGTAGTTGAAGTAGCCAAACCCACTACTAATGTTCAAGTGGTTGCTGTAGCCAACTTGATTGTTGATGTTCAGGTGATGGCTGTGAGCAAACCAGCTAAAAGACAAAAGATTCAAACTCTTGCCTCTCAAATTCCTACACTAAACATTGAAGATAGTGATGTTGAAGAAGAGATACTTCCTCCTGTTCCTGTGATAGAAGAAGTAACTGAAATTTATCAGTCAATGGAAGATTTGTTAGATGCCATAAAAATGGATGATCCTTTTCCAGATCAACAGTTTCTTGAAACCAACAATGCTATTGATACCACAACTTCAACACTCTTACTCTCATCCATTCAAGCTCTTTCAAATTTATCACCTGGGGTAACACCACCAACTTCCATATTCCATCTATTTCATGCACTAACCACCATCACTGCTCCATTTCCTACCCTGTCAGTCCCACTTCCCATTCCACCATCAATAGTGGAAGAGATCCAGTCTTTGACTATCCCTCTGCCATCACCATCATTTCCTTCATCATCACCAGCCAATGACGTCCAAGTCCCAGTTGTTCCTTCCTTACCATCGGCTGCTAATACACCCATTCCACCTTCTGAAGTTGTTACATGAATTCATACTACAACCTCTGTACCATCAGTCCTAAAAGGTATCCTTTCTTCACCAAGCACTTCTCAAATCACTATGCCAATTCCTAACTCCACGGTTACCCAAACCGCTCCATTGGTTTCAACACCAAATGTGACGACATCATTTACTGAGCCGGTAGCTGATTTTGAAGAGGACATTGTAGTCCCCCTTGGAGACTACTTTTATAATAAGGCATCAAAGGCAGTGGTGAAGAAAGGTAAAAAGAGAGACAGAGATCAAAGTGTCTTGCAGGCACCTGTTCCTAATCAACTCATTTGGGATAAGCAATCAGATGACATACAACAAGAAGCACTGGAGTCTGCTGCTGCCTTGGGTGCTTTTGCAGGGGCAAACTTTGATTTAGTGACAACACTGAATAAAGAAATTGATCTGAAGAAGGAGGAGGTGATGAAACTTGAAGAGTAGCTGGCCAAATCCAATGAGGAACATGAAGTTGATATTCGTGAACTGAGAAGAGCATTTGGGGATAAGGTTGAAGACCTTCAAGCACATAATGCTTCTCTGCAGATCCAATTGCAGGATGCTGAAGCCTTGAACACTACCCATGAAGAAAATATAGCTGTCCTAGAAAAGAAGTTGGAGGATGCAACTGCAAGTGCATCCTCTTCTTCCTTTTCTAAATTCTCTCAGCAGGAGTTTAAAGACTTGGCTATTCAGGTCAATGAGGAACATCACGAGCTGATTTCTGAATTGTTTAGTACTTTGAAATAAATTCAGGAGACTAACATTTCCTTTGGAAAGATGTCTGTCATTCTTAATGGGAAGATGGATAAAATTCAACAAGCCTCTAAGGCTTATCATGACATTGTTAAATGGAAGAGGTATATTAAAGATAAACCAGAGGACATCCCTGTTCTAAGCAGTTTTCAGTTCAGGAAAGTCAGAACTTCTCTTAATGCTTGGCAAAATGTTCTTGTCGTGGTGGAAGAAACCATTCAAAAGGCACAGGCTATTTGTGGGAGGAGATGGTATGCTGTGGACAACATTATGGAAAAATTGAAGTTACCTACCATGGGCCTTATTGAAGATACTTGTCCACCGAAATTGATGATCGAACAGGTTGAAAGCCGATGTGAGGAGGTCAAAGAAAAGATCTATCAACTTGAGCATATCCAAATTGTACATTAGGATTAGTTCGTCAGGCAAACTATCGATATGGAAGGGAAGATCCACATTTTCATACGGATCTGGCATAAGCTAGCAAAGAATGAAATTGAAGGTTTCACGTGTGATGCCCAGCTGGGGCTCGACTCAACAAGCTATCCAAATTTAGATGAAGTATTAGAGATATGTGCCAAATGGCACGATTTTCTTGGTCATTCTTAGTTCAATCTGATTTTGTAATCCCTTTTTATGGGGAATTTACCCTTTGTAACGAGGTGGTAATTATTATTTAAAGGGGTAGATGTCTCGGAGGTGGGGATGATGTATTTTTGGGGGAGATAATCGCCAGAGAAGGAATGGAGGAATGCTGTTTCACTTGTGATCATGTAATTTTTTGCAGACCAATGAATCAAAGTTAGTTTCTTTTGGTATCTTCTTTGTTTATGTTATCAAATTTATTTGATGATGTCTGATTTCTTCACCTTAATTATCAATCAATACTGTTGATTTTGCAGTCAATCATTAATGCATTGATCTTTGAGTTGGATTTCTCTTAATTCATGATCTATGTGTAGTTATGTTTTAATTGAATTTATTTGATTAAAATCTTTATTTATTTCTGCAAATGATTCACGGAAACTATTAAATCAATAATTCATGTTAATTTTTCAATTAACATAAGAGCCACAGGGTAATCTTGGATATGCTTGACCTTTAAACTATTGTTAGTAATTTTCATTGCTTGATCATATTTTGAAGTAGTAAGTTAATGATCTAGTTTTACATTTCTGTTAAATTGGTGAAATAACTTATTGGAACTCAAACCAAGTTACCTTGCACATAGTCAATACACTCTCTTTAGATTAGATCTGACTTAGTTTAAATTTCCTTTAAGATAGAGTTGTCTTAGGTTTAGATCCACTCTAGAATCAGGACACTTTGATCTTCCTTCTTAGGAAGACAGATCCTCCTAGGATCAAACCCCATAAGTGCCAGGGGAGGCCTTTGTATCCGTGGGAGTTATCTACACCAAACAGGTTGGGGATAGAACTATCCTTGCGTAGGACCTTTTGAAGCCTTTCAGTCTGGGTTTTCACCCTCTATTGTTAGCCTTAGAACCATTCCAACACATACACATCCGAGGATTCAACAATAGGATGGTGAGCCGATAATATATATCATATTTGCACTGATATTGTACTCTATTTTGGTCTTGTTGATACAAAGTCCTGTTGGTTTTGTCCCACTTACTTTCTTATGTATGATTATATAATGTGTGTGTGTATGTGACTTTTCCTTAATGTTGATATATTGTACTACTATTGATGCAATTCCCTAGATTACAACAAGGTTGTAATAGACTAGTAGGACGTATATGCTCCACTTTATTTTTGTTGGCTTGCAATGCAATCCCTCACATGCCTCAACACATCATTATTGATGCCCTTCCATGAGAAAATATCTCTCACCTTTATGTATGTCTTCAAGAACCTAGGGTGTCCAGCTAAATTCCATCCTTGTAGTATATGACATCATTGAGAACCTTATATGCATCATCATGTACCAAACCATATAACAACTCACTTGCAAACTTATTCTTAGAGTACTCAATAGCTAGTTGTACTTTCCAATCATTTGGTACTTGCATCAAAGAAAGAGTAGGCTTCCTAGAAAGTGCATCAACTACCACATTCATTTTCTCCTTTTTGTACTCTATATCAAAATCATAAGATTAAACTTTGCTTACCCATTTTTGCTTCTTGTCATTGAGCTCCTTTTGTGATTCGCATGCACCCAAGTGCACAAGGGGGACAACAGTTCGACTGAATGGGTCGATTCTGTTATGGCATAAGCTTAAGAAATAGAATGAGCAAAGTAGGAATTCACTACACAGATAAACACAAATACAAACATACAATATGCAGGAATGCGAACTGTTCTTCTCTATTAGTGTCGATTCAAAGATAAGATCTATGATCTCCTGATGTATGTTACAATATTATACATGCTTATATAGAATGCTGATACGCTTGGGTGCCTTCCCATTACGTTCAGTGACAAGAGAAGTTAAAGCGGTTTCGGAATTTCAACCATTACAGTCGACTGGAAGACAGAGAGAAATTCTGTCGTAGTGTGACAGTGGTAAGCCGTAAGTTGACGCTGCATATCGACGTCGCAAAACTATGTGGTCGCTGAACTTGTCAAAGTTGTGTCGAATTCATAACTTGTTGAAGTTGTGTCAAAGTTGATGACTTGTCGTAGTTGATGTTAGCATTCAACAACAATGCCAAATGCTGAGTGGATCAGACCTCCTCCTTAAGAAACAATGATCCCCATTGTTTGCTTTGTCAAGTGAGGAAACTTGTCGGTCAGTTCAGTAGCAGAGTACCACTTTCCTTTGGATGGGAGTTGTCTGATTTTAGCAACCTGAAACAAGGGAATTGTGTTCGTCCTTATATGGCGTACTCATTGTCCCATGATGGTGTCACAAGCAAGAGTCTCCTAAACATCTGGATGGATATCTTCGGGTTTTGCTATTAGTAAATCATTATGTTCCAACAATGGTGCATGGTATGGTCGAAGTGGATCCACATTGAATACTGGATGCAGACCCAGGCATGTAGGAATGTCAATATGGAAAGCATTTTCTCCAACCTTTCGAAGAATACTGTACAGATCATATCGCAGAGGTTTGAGATTCTTGTATGGATCGGTGAAGCGCTCCTTCTTGAGATGTAACCAGACCTTATACCCAATTTGGAATGAATGAGGGATATGATGCTTATCGTGCCAGGCCTTAGCTTTCGCGGTTACTCGTTGCAACATTTCTTGTGCTTGATTCTGGATGTCGCAAATCTGATCTCAAAACTTCAAGGCTTTATCAACTTCCCGCTGGCTGTAGTCAGTGTCGGGGTTCGGCTGTGTCAAGGAGATGATCAAGTCGATAGGCACTGAGGGTTGAAATATGCAATAGATCTCAAATGGAATCTTTCCTATAGAGCTGTGTTGAGCAGGATTGTAACTGTGCTATATGTATGAAATATTTTCATCGCATGTTTGTCGATGCCTGTTGTTGTACATGCGAAGCAGTTGTACTACCAAGCGATTCACAACTTCCATTTGTCCGTCGGTATGAGGATGGAAAGATGTCGACAATGAGAGTCGTGTTTCCAACAGTTGCCAGAGAGTCTTCCAGAAGATGCTGATGAATCTGGAATCTCGGTTGGAAGTAATGGTTGTTGGTAAACCAAAGTGTTTCCAAACATGCATGAAGAAGAGCTGAGCGGTCTACTGCACTGTCATCGTCTTCTTGCATGGAATGAGAATGGCCATCTTGGAAAATATATCAACTACTACTAAGATCGCGTCATGCTGATGTTTGGTAGTAGGATATCCCGTCAATTAGTCCATAGAAATAGATTTCCATGGTTGACTAGGAACTGGAAAAAGGTGTGTACAATCCCTGTCGTCGATTAGGCGGTTTAGCAATGGCACAAACCATGAATGATCGAATGTACTTGTTGATGTTAGTCTTAAGTGTAGGCCAAAATAAATACTTCTGGATAATAGCAAGTGTCTTTGCTACTCAAAAGTGTCCTGTAGTCTTGCTGTAGTGCGTGACCCAAATGATTTGCTGTCGATGCTCACCAGTCGGTACACAAAGTTGTCCAAGCTTGTATAGCAAGGTGTCTTTCAGGAAATAGTCGAAGGTCGAAGAATTGTTAGTCTGTAGCTATCGATAGAATGTTGAAAATTCATTGTCATCTTGATACATTTGAGGCCAAGTGGTCGTGTTTTATCCTTGCATACTCATCATTGTGAAAAGGAGAGTAATGGGTGGTCGACTTAGACAATCGAAACCGATGTTAGCTTTACCTTTCTGATACTTAATCACCAACTGGAATTTTTTTAGGTAATTAATCCACTTGATTTGTATGGTTGTTTGTAGTTTTGACTGGGTCAGAGTGAATTGTAGAGGCTTATGGTCGGTGAGGATGACCGTTTCCTTATCAAGGATGTGTTGATGCCCCGAGAATCGCATCATCAAGCAGAAAGGGATTCTCCCCGATGGGAAATCCCAATTAGATCACTCACCGTTTGGTGTAGGGAATCCGTCCGATTAATGGTTTTGACTACCGTAAGATTTAATGTTTCTTATTCATTATACCGGTTCCGACCCGGTCCACCGTTTATCTATTTAATGTTAAAGATGAAATGCACGTTCCCTAAGCTAATTTAATCTAAATGCAAAGCTGAAACAAATCTTTATCTAAAAATGAAATCAATCTAATCTATCCTTGCAAGGAGCAAACTGTAAATTTGAGTAATGTGTTGAAAGAAAACATCTAAAGATCAACAGGTAGCTATTAAATCATACAGATGCATATACAACAGGAGGTAAAATATATTAAAAGATAGCTTCTAATTTAAATGCAATACATTCCGTTACTCATTTGAGAGGGACATCAATGTACAGGAAAATAGAGAAAATCATTCATTGCACAGAAGTAATTCATAGCAGCAAAGAAAGATCTCATTGTAATACGTGAATGATACAAGAGTAGTCCAGTAAGCATTGGACACACAATTCCAGGAAAAATTCCCTCTCCAGGCTTTCATTAGGCAAAACGAGTTCCTTATACATGCAGAGAAGTAGTTCACGTACAAGGCAGGAAATGTCTTTTCACCTGCCAAAAAGTCCCTTACACTATTCACTATTAATCTATTTATAAGTTTACAAAATGCCTCTAGGGCTGCCACCTGGCCTTTTACAATTGTCTTTAAAGACTTTTCAAAAATAAAACAATTCGTGGCCTCTTTTACATAACAGAAAAAGGACAGCTGTCCTTGTGACTCCACGCTCTAACCATAGGGACAAAGAGAAATAAACAAAAACAAAACAACGCATCATGGTTGGTGCACCTATCCTTGGGGTGGCGCCTCTGTTGGTGATGATGTGCCTGTGCTGGCTGCTACTTCTGTTGCTTCCTTCTTCTCTTCCTTTTATTTATAAATAAACCATACACCAGTGTCTCTTATAACCACATTTGCTGGTGAGGGGAGCAGGATCTTCTGTGAAGTCACATGCTTACCAAGCTCTGCTTCAATACTCTGAATTTATGCTTTTGCTGTTTGGTGGATCTCCTCGAGCATATGATTGTGTACTAATGATATCCCAATGTAGTGATGAAGATCATCGGTGGCCAACACATCAATTTTCTTTACATACTCCATTTGAATGCCCAGCTCGTTCTTTAAATATGACAAACGTTTCTCTTTGCTTGGAAATTCATCCAGGGTATGAGGAAAAACAATCTTGCACTTTTCATGTACTTCATGAATCTTTTGATACAGGCTATTACCTTTCTCCATCGTTCCTTGGATCTTAGCCATTAGCTTGGCGCCGCAATTCTTGCAAAACTCCATGAGGGCTACATCTTCCTTAAAACCGTCAAAAAATTTGAATGGGAGATGTTTAGGGAAATCTTCCTTCCATTCTCTCCACTCCATCTGGTTTAAAATATTTGCTTTTACCCAAGTGTACTTGCCTTTAATCCTAACGGCTTCGGCATTAACTTCTTTCATCCTATACAGCATGGTCTTGAGTTTGCAAACCTCCTCAGTAATCAGTTCTTGTGTGGCATGCATTTGTCTCAAGATGTCACAGGACTGCTCATGAAAAGGAGACATATCCATCGCTCTGCTTTCTGCTTGGTCTAGCTGCTCAACCATTGACTGTTTATCTACTTCCAACTGAACAACTCTAGCTTCAGAATCATTCTTTTCTGCCTCTAGTACCATCATATGGATTGCCAGGTGCTCATTTTCTTCTTCCAGGTGTCTATACTTATCTGACAACTCTTTGTGGTCAGCAGACAGGCGATTATATTTGTTCACCACAAGGTCCCTGTAGGCCTGCTCGTTAGCCACAGTATGTTGCAGCATACGAGCTCTTCTCTTTGTTGACTCGAACTCTTTAACCATGTCGATCACATTGTCCTCGGTTTCTTTTGCTACTGCCACGGTGGCCGATGCCATGGCCACGGGAGCCTTATTTGTATTTTGCATAACCGTGGTTTCTCGTTGGGTGACAATATCTGAATAGAAAGGTCTCTTTAACCTCATTTTTGACTTCAGGACCACATACTTTCTCTTCTTATAATATAAAAATCTATCCCATCAGGACACCGTATGATCTTTGGATGGGGTGAAAGGGATGATTGGGAGATCTCTTATATGGATGTCTGCCTCTGCGGGTGGGGTCTGTACCACCTGAGATGAGTCTATTTCCATATCTTGGGTGTTAGAACCACCCGCTTGTGCATCTTGGTTGGCCTTAACCTCTTCTTCGGCTTTAAGCCTTCTTTCTTCTTCAACATTTTTCTCTTCTTCAACTTTAAGCCTTCTTTCTTCTTCAACATTTTTCTCTTCTTCAGCTTTAAGCCTTCTTTCTTCTTCAACACTTTGCTTTTTCTCAATCCTCTCTCTCTCTTCTTGATCCCTGGTAGCTTGCTGCAACCTAGATTCTTCAAGCTTAAGAGCCTCTTCCTGATCCCTTTGCAACTTATCGGCAACAATTTTCTGGAATCTCTCTGCCTCCTCTTTCAACCTTTTCTCTTCATGGGTTAGGACCTCAGCCGCTTCCCTTTCTTTCTGCAGGTTGGCTTCTCAGGCTGTGGCAGAGCTAGAGCTAGCTCCACCGCTGTGACGACAAATCTGTAATTCAGTCATATTACTGATTCCTCTGAACACTTATTCTTCGGCATCATAGTAATGGGCATACTCAAAATGAGCATACAACTCCTTGCAATGCTGTGCAACTTTGTTCCGTCGGTCATTTCTATGAAAGAGTGCCTCTCCAAAGTGGAAACCTCTTAACTCTTGAATGAACTCTTCGGCTGCTGCAACCCCCGAGAACTTATAGGATTTTATACAGAAAGGAAAAGGAGGGAAGGAAGCCTTATGTTGCTTATTAAGAACTCCTCCCACTCCATCAAGGAAAAATTGTCTGACTGCTTCTTTCAGGACTATGTAATCAGTGGCATATCTTGGTAAGACGTATGGTGGCTTAGTACCTCCAAACATTCTGATATAGGTACCCTTTTCCGAGAAGTAGAAATATCCATAATTTTCCATGACTTCCATGGCATTCTCTGACAAGCAATTGGGTTCTTCATTGAACATCTGCTCATACAGGGGCATAATGAATTCCTCACATATGAGCTTATAGTGCATTTTGTAATTTTGAGCCCATAGTATTTTATAAGCAGTGTATACCGGGGTGTTGGAATGATCCCATGAGAAACTTAACCTAGGGAAAGGGAGCTTTGCCAAGATGCAATCAATGAGGTATGAAGACATGTAAAACTTTGACTTTTTTAGGGCCAAACCTTCTTTAGCTGCGGCCACAGTGGATGCCAAACTATCTGAGAGGATAGTAGCCCAATAAAAAACAGTTCTCTTAAATGCTATGTAGTGGATTATGGGGGCCCATTGTATCCTATATACAGTTCCATCAGGCATGCCGAAAATTATGCTTAACATAAGGGCAATCAACCTAAAAGGAGGTCTCAGGCTCTGAACGTCATACTCATCATTGTCCCTATTCCTTAGTTGTTTTCCCGTGATTAACAAATTTTTATCCATTTCTAAATTATTCATCTATCCCATCCATGCATCGTTCAGCACCTGCTGGGGATGTGAGAACTTGTAGGCTGCTGCAATATAAGCTGGATGGAACGAAGCGAATGCCTCTCCCTTGCTGTCCTGCAACACTCTTATTTCTGGGTTGGCATGTTCCAATATTCACCCGATTACTTCTGAGCAAGGGAACAACTCAAGGCGAGTAGAAGCCTTGGATATGCCAGAGGTCCTGATGTTTAGGTATATTTGTTCTTCTTCTAAGAGCACCTCTGGGATATCTTGGTCTTTGATCATCTGGTAAATATCTCCCCATCGGACCTCGGGAGGGACGCCTGTGGTGCACTTAGTGTCTTGAAAGAGAGTTTCAGTCCTTGGATCTACTGGCTCTGGTTCCATCATTTTAGCTTTCTTTCTGTTACCTTTTGGAATTGTAGCTTATCTTTGTCAAGCAACCATATGTGAATGAACATAAGATTGCAAACCATTATGCATAACAGAGCAAGGCCAAAAAGAAACAAGACTTAGCATGATAACGTATAATCATAATAAACTACAATGCTACATGCTGGGGAAAGAAACAAAAAACTGCAAGTCACTCAAGAAACACACATTAAGGCCACCTAACTTGAACGTTCTAGGGAGGAGATGTTGGGATCGGATAATTTTGAGCGGGCACATGAGCGTGGTTATAGGTTTGCATTGCCAAATAAGAACCTTTTGCTGGCTAACCGGATTGGGAAACCTATGGGGCTGAAGTGGCTGCTAAAATATACAAATACGGGAAACTTGAAAACAAAAGACGGTATACGACAAATGCCTGCAGGCCATGCAATCGACACGGTGAAAACTATCCGAGAAGATCTCGACGTAAATTTAGGACAAAACTAATGGTAGAATCACTTACCTCGCAACGAGACAATGGCCTAACAGGGTTTGACGCAGCGACCAAGATGAGCTGGAGCAAACTTGAATAATCTCCAATCGGCATCTTCCAGCAACTCGATTCAACCAATGGGTTCACAAAAAACCTCTACCACCTTTATAATGAGGTCCACGTGTGTGACAATTAATGGGTAGGTGGTGGTAATTTAAAACGGTGCATACGACGGGTCAAATCGTCATAAATGAAATTTAAGCCTAACCGTCAAAACCAGAGGGAAAGGGCGAGTTTCGTCCGCCGTTGTGGCATGAAATGCTGAGTTCTCCCGAAGTTGCAGCGGGCACTCGCGAGTTCCTATCGCTATGCGGGGACTTGGCATTTGAGCGAGGTATTCGCCTGTTGCAGCAAAGAAAAGAGAGTTGATCCGCCGTTGCGGAAAAACTTGACAAGTTCTTCCAAAATTGACAATTCAATAGTCCGTCACGGTGAAAGTTCTTGAGTTGATCCGCCATTGCGGGAAGTCTTGACGAGTTCTTCCGCAATATCGGATGAAGTTGGTAATTTTTTTCCAAAAAGTGAAAGGTCGAGGGACTTGGTGAGGAGACGCCCGTTGTGGAAAAACTTCATGAGTGCTTCTGCTGTTGCGGGTGAACATCTCGAGTTCTTCCGAAATTTCGGATAAACGTAAGTGCTTCCGTTGTTTCGGGAGAAAATCACAAGTGCTTCCACTGTTTCGAGAGAAAAACTTGAGTTTTGACTTAGAAGAAAAATGCAACTTAAAAAGGGCTTCTCATTGAAACAAAACTAAGTACAAAAAACTTTCCAAAGAAGACTTAACCCCTAAACAAACTTTCTAGGAAAACAAAAGGAGGGGCCCCAATGTCTACACAAAAGGTTGGGGGGGATGTTGCCGCAACAACAGGATGTAATGCCTCCATTGGTTGAGAGCTTGCACAATGGAGTACAGTTCTTTTTCGTATGTCAAATATCTTCTAACTGTGTCGTTAAAAGTTTCGGAATGAAAAGCGACTGGGTGACTAGACTGAGTGATCACTGCGCCCAAATCATAGTCCGATGCGTCCGTCTCAATCTCAAAGGGCTGCTGTAAATCAGGTAACACAAGTAATTGTGTAGTGCAGAGCTTGTGCTTGAGATGTTCAAAAGCTTCTTGTTGTGTTGACGTCCATTTGAATACAAATTTCCCATTTCCCTTCATCAACTGATTCAAGGGCCAAGCCATGTGACTAAAGCCGAGTATGAATCGTCTATGGAAATTCTCCAAACCAAGAAAAATTCTTAGTTCTTGAATGCTTTGAGGAATGGGCCAATTTTTGAGGATTGTACTTTCTCTGGATCGACGTGAATTCCTGCAGAGTTAATTACATACCCCAAATATTTGATGCTGGTTATCGCAAAGGTTCACTTTTCCATGTTCAATTGGAGTCGATGTTGCTGGAGAGTGTCGAGGACTTGTCGAAGCTGTCCGAAATATTATTCCCACGATCAACTGAAAA
Source organism: Larix kaempferi (assembly GCA_027924585.1). NCBI lineage: Eukaryota > Viridiplantae > Streptophyta > Pinopsida > Pinales > Pinaceae > Larix > Larix kaempferi. The sequence goes on from BSBM01000502.1 coordinate 21,029,757, forward strand.
TCAATATGTTGTCGAGATAGACAATGACCCATTTGTCGATGAAAGGTCGAAGAATGTTATCCATGTATCGCATGAAGGTCACAGGTGCATTGGTTAAGCCGAAAGGCATGACCAACCATTCAAATAGTCCTTCCTTGGTCTTGAAAGCAGTTTTCCACACATATGCGGGCTCGATTGGAATCCGATGACATACCAATTTGAGGTCGAGCTTAGTAAAGAATTTGGCACCTTTCAGGCAGTCGATGAGCTCGTCTATCTGTGGTAGAGGGTAGCGATTCTTTACCGAAATTTTGTTGAGGGTCCGGTAGTCGATGGACATGCGCCAAGTCCCATATTTCTTTGGAATGAGGATGAATGGACTTCCGCAAGGAGAGGAGCTGGGTTGGATATGATCTTTTTCGATCAATTCTTGGATTTGTCTGCGAATCTCTTCATTTTTGAGAATGGATCTTCTGTAAAAATATGCGTTAGGAAAAGAAGAACTAGGAGCAGGTTCAATGGAGTGTTTTACCTGGAAATGTCGAGGTACTCCGTCGGATCTTGGAATAAAGTCCGATACTTGTTGAGAACGTTGTCGATCAATTGCTTCTGTCGGGATATGTATGGGTCGGTGAGTCAACTTGTTGTTGTAGTCTTCCTAGAATGTTGCATTTTGATCATGATTAATGCGAACTTATGAGCATGATTGATGAGCTTGTTTGTCTGTTTAGCAGATATCATTGAGACCTTTGGTGTAGGTTGTCGCTCTGGTATGCCGTACCATTGATTTCAGATTTTGACAATCACCTTCTGAGGCCGTGACTGATAAATTCCATGGAGATCCCACAAGTAATGTTTCCCAAACAAGGCATCGTCTACAAAGAGTGGTGCCACGTTGCAGATTACTTCATCTTCAAAAAGTTTTATGAAGTAGGAGAGTTTGCATTTTCGAGTGATCTGTAGTTCCTGTCCATCCTTCATCCAACCGATGTTGTAAGGTTGAGGATGCGGAGTGGTGACAAGACCTATTTTCTTCATGAGATATTCATAAATGAAGTTCTTTTGGCTACCGTTATCCACAATCAGATGTAATGGATTACTCTAAACCCATATCCGTGTATGGAACAGGAGATCTCATTCCTCCTTGTTGACGATAGTCAAGGGTGCCGGAGTGGTCGATGTCGATGTCAAAAGGGTCGTTGCGTCTTGATCAGATTCTTCCACTGTCTTGTTGAACACGTCGGATGTCGACACTTTTGCCAAAAATGTCTTCCAAGCTTTGCATTCAGACGTATCATGCCAAGATGAGCGGTGGTAATCACACCATTTCCCGGTAGGCATTTGTTTGCTACGTTCCCTTTCCTGAAAATGATTTTTGCCATGATCTGGATTTGGCGATGTCGGCTGAAAATATTTCGACTTGTCGAAGTTGGTTGGTTCCTTCTTGTCGGGTGGTTGTTCTGATGTCGACTTTGTCATGAAGCGTGCTTTCCCTTTCTGCTTAGTTTCAAGTCTGCTGGCATAGTGGAATGCATCTGCAGGTGTATTGACAGTTATAAATTCCATCTCCTTCTGAATGTACTAGGAAAATTCGTTGATGTACCTCAGAACAAGTAATTTCTCTTCTTCTTGAACGCAAGTCTAGCCATGAGTCGATAAAAATCGTTGGTGTAACTCTGTACTGATTGGTCTTTCCATTGCCTTAGCTGCTGTGACTTCTTATACTGTTGTTCAAGGTATTTGGGTGGGTAAAATTCCTTTCGGACATATTCAACAAATTTATCCCATGTGTCGATGGGGTTTCTGCTTTTCTCCATTTTTGTCGAGAGGTTCTCCCACCAGCAGTGCATAGATGTTGAAGTCTTTAAGGATGCAATGGTGATATTTTCGACTTCTGAGAGTTGATTTACAGAGTAATAAGATTCCAATTGTTGTACCCAATTGTCGACAGATTCCGCGTCAATCTTTCCTTCTAGATTTGGTATGTCCAAATTCATTTGGACTTTGAAGGGGATGATTTTTTCGAAGCTAGTTCTTGTCGAAAATCCTCTGGATGTCGAAGCAAATCGCATGAGAATTTCATTGAATTGGGAGAACATTTTAGTCCGTTTTCGAGCCAGTGCTTGCTCAATAAGTTGTGTTGTCTCGTCAACTGCATGTCTATCGTCTGTTTCTTCTACCATTTCTAGAGGTAGGGTCTGCTTGGATTGTTACGATTGCGAGCGTGTTTGAACCGTCATAAGTTAGGTAACTTCGCTGGAAGTGTCTACGGAAAACATAAGCACGAACAAAACTGTAAGCTCTGATACCAATGATCCACATGCGCCTAGGTGCACGAGGGGGGAAACAGTTCGACTGAATGAGTCGGTTCTGTTATGGTCGAAGCTTAAGAAATATAATGAGCAAAGCAGGAATACACTACACAGATAAACACAAATACACACAGACAATATGCAGGAATGCGAACTGTTCTTCTCTATTACTGTCGATTCAAAGATAAGAGATTTGATCTCCTGATGTATGTTACAATATTATACATGCTTATATAGAATGTTGATACGTTTGGGTGCATTCCCGTTACGTTCAATTACAAGAGAAGTTAAAGCGGTTTCAGAAGTTCAACTGTTACAGTCGACTAGAAGACAGAGAGACATTTTGTCGTAGTGCGACAGTCGCAAGCCACAGGTCGACGCTGCATGTCGACGTCACGAAATTGTGTGGTCGTTGAACTTGTCGAAGTTACTGAGTTTGTCGAAGTCGTGTCGAATTCAAAACTTGTCGAAGTTGTGTCAAAGTCGATGACTTGTCGCAGTTGATGTTAGCATTCGACAACAATGCCAACTTCTGAGTGGATCATTTTGTGTCAAAAGGTGCCTCAAGCTATTGTGATTAGTCTTCACAATGAAATTGCTTCCAACCAAGTTCTATCTAAAATTATCCAAGGTATGCATGATGGATAACATCTCTTTGTCATATATGGAATAATGCCTCATGTGGCTACAATTTTCTACTCTCATAGGCAAAGGGTTTCCTATTCTGCATCGAGATTGCTCCAATGCCTTCTCCTAAGGCATAACAATAGTACAAATGGTTGTGTGAAATCAGGAAGTACTAGCACTAGGAAGCTACTCATCACCTCCTTCATTCGCTTGAAAGCTTGTTTAGCTTTCTCTGTCCAACAAAATGCTCCCTTCTTGGTGAGATTAGTCAAAGGTGCAGTAAACTTTGAGAAGCCTTTTACAAATTTCCTATAGTAGGTGCATATGCCAATGAATCCTCTCAACTTTGTAATGTTCTTTGGGATATGACAATCAAGTATGGCCTTGATCTTCTCCATGTGGAATTTCACTCCTTCTTTCCCAATCAGATGACCTAGATAGAGTATCTTAGTCATCCCAAATTTTCATTTGTACAACTTGGCATATAAAGACTGATATTCCAAAATCGTTAACACAATGTCCAAGTGGTCCAAATGCTCCTCCCATGTCCTACTATAAATCAGGATGTCATAAAAAATACAAGACATACTTTTGAAGTTGCTTAACAAAGACCATGTTCATGTATAATTGTAATGTGGCTCGTGCATTAGTCCAAAATGACACCTGAAGGTTGTCTTTTGAATGTTCTCCTCCTGCATCCTAATTTGATGATATCCAGAGTGAAGATCTATCTTGGAGAATTACTTTTCTCCATGAAGCTCGTCCATAAATTCATCAATCCTTTGAATAGGATATTTTTTCTTGATGGTATTCTTGTTAAGGGCCCTGTAGTCAATGCACATGCACAATGTTCCATCCTTATTCTTGACTAGGACCACTGAAGATGCAAATGGACTTGAACTTGGTATGATGTACCCCATGTCATTGAGTAACTACTCAATGGATCACTCGATCTCATCCTTGAACCTCTTTGGATGCTTGTAAGGATGGATCTTAATGTGTAGCGTTCCCATCTTCAACTAAATGCTATGATCAACACCTCTATCTAGTGTCTTTCCATGTGGAAGGTCTCCAAATACTTTCTCATGCTTGCGCAACAACCTCTTAATGTCCTTAGGGTGTTGTGAAATTTCTATGGTGGTTCCTTGAGTGGTGATGAGGCCTTCACCAACCCACTCAATGTCTACATTCCTCAAGGCTGATCTCATACTATTTGAAGACACCACTTGATTAGGATAGGTGTTGATTGCCTTCAACACAAATTTCCTCCCATAATGATCTTGGAACTTAATTTATGGAACCTTGTAATTCATTGAATGCTCACCAATGGAAAACAACCATTGGAATCTCAACACCATGTTAGCATCGACCACATTAACAACATAGAAGATATATTTAAAACTATAATCTCCTATGGTTACTTGCAACTTTGGAATTCATATGGTACAATCCATGTAGTTATTACCTGGGATGATAACAGTGAAACCATCAAATATTTATGTTGGTATCTTCCTCCTTTCCTCCAACTTCGAATCAATGAAGTTGTGATTAGCACCCCCATCAACCAAAACTGTGACTCTCTGTACCTACACCACTCCTTTGAACATGATAGTGTGGTAGCGTGGGACTCCTCTTGTGAGGAATGCACTTCTAGGCAGTGGATTCTCTTCATCTGCTATCTCGTAGCCACCATCTGCATCGACTTTCTCCTCCTTAGGTTCTCTCTCTGAGAAAACCTCAATGTAAGGTCCCTTTCCCTTGGCACACTTGTGTCCTGGAACCCATGGTTCTTGGAAGTGAAGCATAGCTTCGTTCTCCTCAACTCATCTCTATCTCTAAAGGTGTTGTGCTTCTTTAAAGTGATAATCAAAATATGTCCTTGACTCTTGAATTTGGTGGAAACAACAACTTTGGGAGGATATCTTGTCCTTGGCATGGAATATTGCAAGTCTCTTGTCCTGCTCATTGCATCTTGAAAGGTAGTTGGTCTATAGTTCTTGACCAACCCTTTAGATGGATCAAATAATCCCTATGTAAAGAGAAGAATCAAGTGAGCTTCAGATATGTCAGTGACCATCACAGCTAGCTTCTCGAACTCTGAAGTATATGTATCTGGAGCACCAGTCTGCTTTTGGAGCACTAGGTCCCTGAAATGCATTTATGGATCCACTCGGTCAAATCTATCCACCAACCTCTTGGAAAATATTCATAGGTGGTCACTCATTCATGACCCATGTTTTGCATGTCATGGAACTACTAGTTATTGGATTCACCATCTAGATGAAAGGAAACCATTTTGATCGCATCCCTCTCAAGCATAGGATTCATTTGAAAATAAGTGTCTGATTTTTGGATCTATGAATTGACATAACACTTAGATGAACCATCAAAATAAGGGAGAGTGATATTTCCAATGGAATTCTTTAACTCGTGATTTTGAGTAGGCAATGTTATCACCAAACTTGTAGTTGCCCCTAGAGATGAATCCAAGATGGATGGCAGAAGGGATGGGAAACCAAAGAAGTGCAACCAAGATAGCCTCGATTCCCAATGGATGGTTGTTATGCCAATCGAGGAAATCTTCACTTTATGTTATCTAGCCCAAGACAACAAAGGGGGAGATACAGATCTACTCCCAACAGGAGAGATCAAACCAAAACACCAGATCAAATCAGGTATGGGTGAAGTATGTAAGGTGTATGGTGAACCCTAGATCTATGGATGAAGTCACAAGATGAGTAATAAGTTGGATCAAGGGGTTTAAACAGTGTAGATTTGGTCCAATATGTATGTGTGAGTGACTTATGATATTTGAAACAAGATCCGAGATTAGGGTACTAGTCAATTATGAGAAAATCCACTGCCTTGGGAATCGTGTCCAATGTAGGGTAGTTAATGACCAAATTGGGGCTAACCAGTACTAAAGGTGGGATTGATGGATGGATATGACAGTGTTGAGGTAATCAAGCAACCAAAACAAAGATCAAACCACAAGCAAACTCAATAGTCCAAGAAAGTTGAATTGGCTTGGAGAAGATCAGTGCCCTGGGAAATGGGCCAAACGGAGTCGAATGTCCACCAAACTGTAGATCAAGAATGTTGAGGTGTAAATCTAGGTGGGTCCTGAGATTAGGATCATCCAATGGCTAGATCTCAGTAGATATGAGATTGAAATGTATCACAAAGTGACCCAAGTGGGGCTCAACCCTCAAAATGAGGAATGGGGCCCACAAGGTGAAAATAACTGAAGTGACACACTAGGGGTAGGTTATCAAATATGTAGATTACCGATCAAGTGGGATCTCACCTACCCAGGTTCTAGATCCTAGAAAACTCACCTCTCCTAGGAAGGGCGACCTCCCTTGGAGAGACTGTTTTGCCTTGGGAAATGGGTCAAATGAAGGCCAATCCTCACCAAACTATAGATCCGGATCGCCGTGGATGCTATAGAGGTGGGTTTTAAATTTTATACCCAAAAGCCAAGTGGATCTTGCTAGATCTGAGAAAATGTAAAATGAGGGTTTTGAAATTATGAGGGTTTGAAGCATTTAAACAAATGGATAGATCATGGAAAGAGAAATTACCTTGAGAGCATACCTAAGTGATGGAATGAGATGCCTTGTTGTTGAGGAAGACTCCCGCAAAGATCAAATGAGAAATTGTTGAATTTTCTTTCTGCCTTTTTATAGGATGGCTACTATATATGTGATAACATCTGACTCCTCGATCCAACACTCTACCTTTTTGCTTTCTGCCTTTTTATTTTATTTTGCACCTATTTCTGCGTTCACAAACATCAAAATACCTATTGCAACATGTATGGGGAAAAATATAAAATCAAACTGAAATGAAATCTATTCTATAACAGAAATTTAAAATGCGTAAAAGAAAACTAATCTTACTAACATAACTTGTAAAGTTTGAAATTTATTGTGCAGGAAAAGAAAAACGACAAGTACTCAATTTAAACTAAGAGCTTCAAAAGGAGCTTAGGAAAAGACAGACAAAAAGCGCTAGAATCAATGGCTGAAAAGACTAACTACTGCCTAGGTGGGCTTATTCATTTCCTACCTACCCTAAACTAACCAGTTAGCACAAATGCTAGGTAAAATCATAGATCCAGTGCAACCATTCATCAAATGAGCTAATGACCTTTCTTTGATTTTTAATTATAAAACAAGCCAGGATTGGGTTAAAGATTAAAGAATTTGATAGGACAATTTTCTTGGTTTGTTCAAAAATTGCAAAAGGGCTTGGATGGTGCAACAAGAAACTATGCCAAGAAGAAGAATGATGGATGGAAAAATCCTCCATCAAAGAGATGATGGGATCATAAAAATTATGCGAGTTATTATTTAGAATTGATGGAGGGAAAGCACATGGCAGTTGATTCAATTTCTCCTTGCACAAATTACTGTCCTTATTCACTTCTCTCACAGATTCAATTTGCTTCTCCCTAGGACTAATGATCAAATAAAAACCAAGTGGGGACAAATTAAGGTAAAAAATCAAAGTCAGACCCACATGATGCTAAAAAATGGAGAAAATATGGAATTGATCTTTAAACACCTTTTGTAGCCACAAAAAATGATTGATAACTTGACAACAAGCATTATGATTCCAAAGTGACTGAAAAGGGAAATGAAGTGTTTTTTCTCGAAACATGTAATCATGCTTATACTTCCAATTCAAAATTTCAAAAACAAAAGATTTACTAGACCTCCAACTCCAAAAAGATTGAAAAGGATGTGCAAGGAGGGTAGATGCATTTTCTCCCAGGTGGATAGAAAAATTTGGCCTTGGAATTTGACAAAAGGAAAGGACTTTTAAGGTAATATTATTTATTCTAGGAATGATAAACTTTAAATCAAGTCTAATATTTACAAATTGAGGACAAGATTTTAATTCTAAGAAATGGATGAAGCTATCTTGACTAAGGATGGAAAAATTTAAAGACTCATTATAAAAAGTGGAACAAAGAGTAGAGCATCCAGTGTGATTCACTATTTCATCCTCATCTTGAAATTGACTTTCTATTGATTCATCATTAAATTCATATGAAGATAAGTGATCATTTTTATTTAATTTGTCAGGGAGAAAATTAACAAGTTCATTTAAAACATCCTGATTATTTGCACAATGATCATGTGAAATCACCACTAAAGGATCTTGGTCAATGTCCCCACTTTCTTCTTCTTCTAAAAGCTCATCCTCAAAAATTTCCTTAGGATCGGGACTAGGGCTACCTAAAAAGAAATTTGAAAACATACGATTTAGATTAGTGATTTGACTTTCGATTGACTCAAAAGTGGAAAAATTATCCACAAAGGAAATTGGGCAAGAGGGGTCATCTCCGGATATTGACAGTTCACTGAAAGCTTGTATATCAATTGATTCAACAATAGGAATTGAAAGGGGAAGGTTTCGATCTTGGATTTGATTTAAAGAATATAAATCATCGGATTCACTTCCCCACTCTTCTAAGAAGTTATTTTCAAACATGTCAAATCCGGAAATGCTATTGGGTTTCAAATTCGAAAGCCAAACCCTAGCTCTTTGTTTGAAAGACGAAGCCAATAGTTTCATACACACGTCCTCATGGGTTATGGATAACTCGTTAAGAACTTCCCTAAAGCTTTCAAGGTGCCTTTTTTGCAGAGATTTCATAACTTCCATTGAAACTAGGCAACCTTTCACAGGCTTGATGAGGAATATAATGAGGATACCCAACAATTATTGAGAAGTCAAAAAATTTTAAACGATCGAAAGTTCTAGGTCGCTCATAAGTAGCCATGGATGGCAATTTTTTTATTTTTTATTCTTTATGTATTTTATTTTTTATTTTTTTTAAAATTCAATAACCTAAATACAAAATGATGCACCCCATGGGTTTTAGATAATGATAGGATCGATCACCAGTGGAGTCGCTTATGTGGAGTTTCCAGGTGAACCACACAGGTAATTCACCAAAATGAAAGTATTGTAAGGATGTAAATGAGCTCACTCCTCAGCGGAGTCACCAGTTAGACTTTAAAAATATTCTACCAAGATGTATGTCGTTTAAAATGCAGGGAGAGAATATGTCGAACCTAGGTAGGCTTCTGCCCTCCTCGGCAATGACGCAAAATGTTATCACCAAACTTGTAGTTGCCCCTAGAGATGAATCCAAGATGGATGGTAGAAGGGATGGGCAGCCAAAGAGGTGCAACCAAGATAGCCTCGATTTCGAATGGATGGTTGTCACGTCAATCGAGGAAATATTCACTTTTTGTTATCTATCCCAAGACAACAAAGGGGGAGACCCAGATCTACTCCCGACAGGAGAGATTAGACCAAAACACCAGATCAAATCAGGTATGGGTGAAGTACGTAAGGTGTATAGTGAACCCTAGATCTATTGATGAAGTCACAAGATGAGTAATAAGTTGGATCAAGGGGTTTAAATAGTGTAGATTTGGTCCAATATGTATGTGTGAGTGACTTATGATATTTGAAACAAGATCCAGGATTAGGGTACTAGTCAATGATGAGAAAATCCACTGCCTTGGGAACCGTGTCCAATGTAGGGTAGTTAATGACAAAATTGGGGCTAACCAGTACCAAAGGTGGTTTGGATGGATGGATATGATAGTGTTGAGATAATAAAGCAACCAAAACAAGGATCAAAGCACAAGCAAACTCAACAGTCCAAGAAAGTCGCATTGGCTTGGAGAAGATCAGTGCCTTGGGAAATGTGCCAAATGGAGTCGGATGTCCATTAAACTGTAGATCAGGAATGTTGAGGTGTAAAGCTAGGTGTGTCTTGAAAATTAGGATCATCCAATGACTAAATCTTAGTAGATCTGAGATTGAAATGTATCACAAAGTGACCCAAGTGGGGCTCAACCCTCAAAATGACGAATGGGGCACACAAGGTGAAAATCACTGAAGTGACACACTAGGGGTAGGTTATCAAATATGTAGATTATAGATCAAGTGGAATGTCACCTACCCAGGTGCTAGATCCTACCAAAATCACCTCTCCTAGGAAGTGCGACCTCGCTTGGAGAGATTGGTTTGCCTTGCAAAATGGGTCAAATGAAGGCCAATTCTCACCAAACTATAGATCCGGATCGCCGTGGATGCTATAGAGGTGGGTTTTAAATTTTATACCCAAAATCCAAGTGGATCTTGCTAGATCTGAGAAAATGTAAAATGAAGGTTTTGAAATTATGAGGGTTTGAAGCATTTAAACAAATGGATAGATCATGGAAAGAGAAATTACCTTGAGATCATACCTGAGTGATGGAATGAGATGCCTTGTTGTTGAGGAAGACTCCTGCAGAGATCAAATGAGAAATTGTTGAATTTGCATGCCAAAATGATGCCTTAGCCCACAAGTGTGACCTCCTCTACCTGTCAAACCAAGGAAAGTCGATTCAATCAGTCAGATCAAGTATGGAGGAAATACAAGCGAAATGAAATGCTAACATGAAATAGAAGGTCCTGGGACAGTAATACTCCATGTTACCAACAAAAAAACCCAAGGAAGAAGTAGGGAGGGTCCTCCCCTACCAATACGTCCTCCTCAAATGAATTCGACCTCCACCTGTAGATGCAAAAACGTGGTACAAAAATATAGCAAGACAAAATTTCCAAGAATCTAGTGCAAAGGAAGAATCAACGAACGAACTCCAAAAGCATTCACCACAACACAACAGATAGATGCAATAATAATTCTCTATTCTAATAATCTAGAGCCAAAATTCCCCTTTATAATGAGAAACTCTCTCCTTTAAATAGGATGGAGAGAGGCCATAATCCTAACCACTTTTTGAATGAGTGGCTAAGATTAAAAGATCAAAAGATCTAATCAATGGTTGAGATGAACTCAACAATACAATACATGGATCAATAATAAAATATAACAATATGTGGACAAACTCACCCTCGGAGAGGGGATCCCACCAAATCATAATGATAAAATATAAGAAAAAGCTCATGGTGGGTACAAGGGGTAATTTCTAACACCCTTGGTCAATCCCCATGGCACAATATCCAAAAATAAATAATCTAGACACCAAATCATGCATCTCTGGGAAAGTTGTGAGCCTTAGGAGGTTCCAGAAAATCATATAAAATGCCATAAGTGATGGATGTGGGTCCCGATGAAGCTGAAACTGCTGGAGAAGGTGTGGAGGACATCCCACTCATCATCGCCAATCATCCCATGCCATAGCCTTGCCTCAATATCCCAAATAGAATTCCTTTGTAGCCATTTTTACCATACTTTGTATTCATGGCAGCACTAAAAGTTTCAGGTTTAGCCAATAGAATCTTTAGTGACTAGGGGGACTAAGCCAACTCACCAAAGGTAAGTTTTGTCACCAAATCAAAGCCGAGACACAATAAACATGGAAGCTATAATGTCCCCACCCTTGGACCCAATGCAAGGAAGGGAACCTGATGCTATTCTATGGGAGTTCTCATAAAAACTCAGCCACTTCATTAGATTTTAAAGCAAAGAAATACATATGTGTAGATGTAAATCAATTAAACATGCACAACGAAATGAAAATCTCATCCACACACATATTACATGAATGTTATTCAATTTAACACAGTCAACAAATTGACACATTTGCAGAAGTAAATACCCAATAAAATACTCATCTTGATGCAATGCTATCCCGAACAACTAGCTATGTTGCTGCAACGTTCCTCCCAGCCATAGGTCTCTACCCAGCCTGTATTCTTTCAACACTCAGAGACCACCCCCGAGCTGTGCATGATATCTACAAGGAAAAGGGGACTCTCAAGCCCAGTTCAACCCAAAGCAATGGTTACCCAACTCAAACCCCAACATTTTTTAACACACAGCAACTCAAAACTGAGCATGGATAAACATAACAGCAAAAACACAATTGTTGGGCATGAAGAGAAACGTTTTTACAGTGGGATGCACAAAACGGGGTTTCCCTGAGCTTCAGAAAAATGTGGGTAACTAAAAACAAGCTAGTAGATGGGGATTCAACCCTGGGGAAGCAAATCCGATTTCAGAAAAAACGTCCATGGAAGCTCTGGGGCAAAAACGACCTCCATAACAGTCCCAAAACATGGCCCTCCTCTCCCAACTACTGTGCTAACCAAAAACGAGTTCCCAGCCATGGCAAAAAAAGGAAAACATAGAAAATTAGTGGGGAAAAAATGCAAAGCAGCTGCCAACTCATGAGAGAGACAAACTCATGGGTGAATAATGGCTTAGGGTCAATTTCGTGGCTCTCCTCTTGCCCAAGAAGCCAAGCATGATTTTCTAGGAAGGATGGCCTGCACATACTCGAATTTGGACAGCCATACCTCTCCAATCCCTAAGGCATTAACTGCCTCAACCAACTCTTGAATGATTGGGTACAAAGGTCAACATGGGTAGTTGAGGGTTGATTGGGTTCTCCCATTGACACTTGGCTTAGCTTGATTAGCTCAAGGGTTTGAATATTTTCCTCCCAATTCCTTGTAAAAATCATGCCCTCATCTCTTGTTGCATTGCATAGCTAGTTGTGGGAATTTATATTAAGATGCATATTTACAATTCCCATGGTTCACTAGCACATGGGTAGCATAATTTCAAATACTTGCCTCTTCTAGATCGAGCATTCACTAGCGGGGCCTTGGCCTTGAGCTCCACGCTAGGAATCATACAAAAATATGCATACAATATTTACATTATAGCCCAAATATTACAAGTGTCAAAATAGGGGACATTACATTCCCCTCCCCTTGGAATAACAGCGTCCTCGATGTTCCAATACCTAGGAATACATACACGCTATATACATGTCCAAAATTCTCAAAATATAGCAGGTCTGTTTTGCATTTCACCCTTTAATTGGGTTTTTAGGACCAAGTCCTTTGGTCTTCACAAACGGCTCTTGCTGGCTGGGACCTTTTAGCTCTGCATGAGGGAATTGTTCCAAAACAATCCCTTCCCTTTCTTTACCTTCCCGCTGATCTACAAGTCTAGAAACTTTATGGCGGCTACCCTCTTGATGTTCCATTGTTGAGTAGTTATGGAGGCAATGATTTCCTCCACATCCCCAACATTTTATTGGTTGCTTTACCTTTTCCTGCTCAAATTCCCTTGAGTCTTCCCACCTGGAATGTTTCTTAATCGACCGATTGGATGAATGCTTCTTCATGGATCCACTTTCCTTTCCTTTACTGATTGCTCCCAGAATGATTTTTATCTCTTTTTGCAGACGAATAGAGTCCTGCAAAACCTTGTGGTTCATCTCATTCTGTTGCCTCTGTAGCTTGAGCATCTTTCCAAGATTTTCTTGGGTTCTGGAAATTGTTTGAAGAAGACTTTCAACCAACTCTAACAGCCCTCGGTCTGCTGCCATGGTAAATGGGAACAACTGACCACACTTTGCTTACTAGCAACACTTGCTTGTGCCGTCTGCAACCAATTGTTTCAATTTCTTACCTGTGAAATTCATCATGGAAATTCTTTGTTAGGACAAGCATAACATAAACATTAATATTAGTCAATTATTTTCCTAATTGACATGGAATGTCCATGCTTTATTCATGGGACTTCCACACTTTCATGCTTTCCAACATACACATGAACTCATTCATGTTCATTCTTTCACAGGAAATTTACTATTTCAGCATTCACAATTCATCTCAAGCAATTAAACAAATCTGTTTTTAGCCATGACATTTACTCAACAATATTTTGTTTTATAAATGCATCAATCGAAAGGAAAGAGAAGAGTAGGAGTTTCTCCCTCTTAGTCTTATTCTATTATAGAGATACACCATTGCTGTGGTTTCATGCTCCTTAGTCTCTTTCACTTCAACATGAATGCTTTGACTTTCCTTTCTTGGCTATAACACTTAGTGTCTAAGGATTTTCAACTAGGAACTCTCCTCCATAGTTGCCTACAGAACCTTTGGCTGCTATGACCCACTCATGTTCACTAGCACCATCTTTCATTACTGCTCATACTAAGCTCTTTAGGATGGTGAAATGTCCATCTTTCATAGTCCTTGCTTCCAACAATACCTACACTCAAACATTGAATCAATTCACATGTTTAGTTTATTTCCATAGGGTTTATCTCTAAACAAGAGTTTAGAAAATCATAACCAAATCATATACACATGTATATTCATAAGCAAGAAGCTGCAAGGTAACCGAATACTTATCTGTATTGGATGTCTTCACTTTATTCCACGGGATCCTTCTTTGCTTTGCAAGCCTTGGATTTCCCATGGACACAATTATGAATGTTGGGCCAGTACGTAGGCTACTCCACAATCATTCGAATAGGCAATGCCAGGCCAGTACATCGACTGGGTTTATCAACTGTTTAAGGGGTGTTGGGCCAGCGTACATGCTGCTTTACCATATCAAGTAGTTAATGCCCAACTAGTCACTCTCTGGACTTATCAAGAACTTTATAGTGTTCAACCAACTACTCCTTGGATTTCTCAATAATTTATATCACCCACTCATTTACTCTTTGGATTTACCAACAATTTATAGTCTTTTAGGGTCTTGCCTTCCTGCAATGACCAAGGTTTCCAACAATGAAACAATAGTGTATCAACTTAGCTGTTAGAAGACTTATACCTAAAATCTTCATTATTCCAAACAAGACATAAATGAAAACGAATACTTATCTGTATTGTGCATTTCCTCTTTGGTCCATAGGGTCCTGCTTTGCTTTGCAAGCCTTGGAATCGCCTATGGACTTGGATATAGTTAATGCTTAACCAATACACCTCCCCATTGGCTGGATTTACCAAGCATTTGGTGGTGCCCAACCAGTCCCATACTTGGTTGGTCCTCTCTAGTGCCGAGCTGGCACATTCATCTGGGTCATCGACCAATGGAAGGAAATTGCGCCACCTGACCATTATAGGTCAAGGCTTTACTATGGAGCCATAGGAATTTCAGGGTTTTCAGTTAGTCTTTGGCGCTCGCCCTCCTACCGTTGACCCAATAGAGATTTTATGCCTTCACCAATGTCACCACACCTTCTTGCACCATAACCCTTCACACACACATCAACTCTTCATTCATACAAGGATGCCACTCCTTCTATTGTGCAAATCGGTGGTTCATTTTTGGAACTTTATAGGTGACTTTCTTGACTGCAGGTTAACATGGCCCCATTCACATAAGGATGATACCCCTTTTTACTACAAAACTTCCTGTGTTTGTCCATCCCTTCCAGTATTATTTAGTGTGAGCATAGAAAGGTTGCCAATTCCTATATAGTCCTTTTGCGTACCCTTCTTCACTTTGCCTCTTAATGTGTAGTACCAATTGGCATATGTGTAAGATGCCTTCTAGGCATAGCTTTACCATCTCACTGTCATGGTTTACCGACATGCGGTTTGGCTAAGATATTATCAATGGTTTCCAAAGCATGGGGTCTTTCCCATCTAGTTTGGATTTTGCAGGCCATCACTCCTGGTCTTCCTGCAATGTGCCTTCCTGGCACATTTATCAAATAGCCAAACGGTTAGCAGCATTTAACAATAGAATTCAAATCTGATTTCTCTAATTAGTCAATGGCATTAATAATTAAATTCATGTATGAATTTGTAATTTTGTCCTCTGCAAAATCGATTTGCTTAGCCATAAGTCTGTTCTCATATCGTTTGGCTCTTTCTCATGGTAGATTCCAATCTTCATCATGGACTTACCCATATTTTCCATGCCCAAAACAATTTACCTGAAATCTGAAACTTCAATTAGCCAAACACGTTGTGCGTATCTATGCATTTAATCCTTTTATTACTACAACAATCACTGAAGTGATCTCGGAATTATAACACTCAATAATTCAAACACCTTCAGCTGTTAACATTTGAGATGCAATGAAATATATATATATATATATATATATATATATATATATATATATATCGTTATCATAAATAAAATTGCAAGACATGGGTACACTATCCGTGCAATTTAAATAAACTGTAAATACTCATTACTTCACATTCCATGCAATCTCTATCCTTCCACAGAGCACTCGGGTAGCCCATCATCATGTCTACCTTATTCATGCAATCCTTCTCCTGCATTCATAGCAGCTCATGAAATGCTCTCAGTATTAACAATGGTTCACCATTCCATCTATTATCTAAATGCATTGAAACCTATACATATCACAACCGTGCATTATCGTAATGCATCTCAACATGTGCATTTACACATATGCATGCTCATTCACAACATTCACATAATATTTTAATGTGCATTCACTTAATGCATAATCTCTCAATACAATTTTGCATCAACCCGCGGATACTATGCATTCCAGCATATTAGGGCCTAACCATGCCTATTTCATATGGCATATACTACCACAACATGACTATAGGTATTTGCTTTCTTTGGTTATTTAAACTTATAATCCAGCATACACAATGGCATTTTATAATTCCATATGAATGCATTGAGGTTTCTAAGCAATTATAGGGTGTAAGGATCCTTTCCCTCACTTACCCACACCTCGTCATGCTCGGTAGATTAACATTCACATTCAGGCACTCAGTACCACATGCCAACCAATCTACATAATTTAAGCATATTTGAAGGGGTCTTACCAAATACTCATTCCACATTCATGCAGTTAAGCACAAATCACCATTACCTGCATGGCTGTCATTAACATCGCTTGATGTTACCTGATCAGTTGGCCTCTTACCAATGCTACACAGTCCTTTTTCCAACCCCGTGATCATAGATTTGTTGCACCATCCTTTCTTCATAAGGTTGTTGGTCATATGCAACAACATCATCTACATCCTTAGTCATGCTTCGGTTGTCTTTGGTCCTATAACCAATGCAAACACGACTAATTATTAGCAACCACCATAATCATATTAAGTGGCTCATTGCATATGCAAAACCTCACTATTTTACCAATATGCAATATCATATACATGCACGGATATTTTCAAAGGCACCATGCAATGTTTCTTAATATGCCATTTAGTGCATATTCATGTCATCTATCTAATGTATTGAATTTTCAATCATGCTTTTATGGCCTAATTCCCACAACCATTATCAACAACATTAATTGTCATCAACCATAGGAAATATCATTAATGGGCTATTGCATACGTAACTTCACTATCTTTACCCATATGCAACTCCATGCTCATGCATAAGCAATTCACATGCATTATGCAATGACTCTTTAATCATGCCCATTAATTCATATGTATTTAATTCGCTACTCTCTTACATTTTTATCATCCCTATGCCATAATTTTCAACTTATGAAACTTAGGAAATATAAATACAATAGCAAGAGAGCGGTTAAGGAATTCTTCCTAATTCCTCATTCTGACATGGAGTTCCTCATCCACATCATAGCTAATCCGTTCCTTGGCTTCCCTACCAAGCATACAAGCAATCATTAGCTATGATATTCTCATGAATTAGCAATTTAACATATACATATGTGTAATAATTCATTCTTGCTATTTTCCAAATATGCAATTCTTATGTTCCAAACAGAATTAGTTTTAAGGTGAGGAATTTCCCTTTCATCCTCTATAAGGGATATTACAACCCATTACTCTTGCTGAGAATTCCACAACCCTTTATGCAATCCCTGCTTCTCATCCCAAGCATAGAGAATGCACTTCACACTTTCAGCGACTGTCTCCGGGAGACGACAGGGGTCAAGGGCAGTGCCCTCATTTTTTTTTTTTTTGTAAATCGTTTGATTTCACGCAATCTAACGCATAAGTTCCATGGCATTTTTCTCTTTCGGGCACCTGAAAATTTCACTGAAAAACGACTGAAATTCCCTATTTTGGAGCAACTCACCGAGTTCTTCCGACTTGTTTCGGGCCAAATCGCTAAGTTCTTCCACCGTTGCGGACCAACTTGCTGAGTTCTTCCAGTCGAAAACTCAGCTTTTCCTTCCGCCATTGCGGAGCAACTCGCCCATCTCTTCCGCCATTTCGGAAAAACTTCACGAGTTCTTTCCACTGTAAACACTTAGAAAAATTTTGAAAATTTTCAGACCAACTCGCCGAGTCCTTCCGTCGTTGCGGACAAACTTGTTGAGTTTCAGCGCCGTTGCGGACGAACTCGCCAAGTTCTTCCGGTTTGGCGAACTTAAAAATTTCCGGTCACCATTTCGGCAAAAAATCATCAGTTCCTTCCGCCGTTGCGGACGAAAACTCGTAAGTTCTTTCCGATACAGACTTAGAAATTTTTTCAAAAACACTTAAAAAAAATTTCGAAAATTTGAAAGTTTGAAATTTTTCTTAATGGTCTATAATGAGCAGGAAGCATACTTACCCCTGCAAGATGTGATAGGTAGCCCATGAAGGCCCAATGCTGCAACCAGCAGCTCTGATACCAAAATGTAATGTCCCCACCGTTGGACCCAATGCAAGGAAGGGAACCTGATGTTATTCTATGGGATTTTTCATAAAAACTCAGCCAATTCATTAGATTTTAAAGCAAAGAAATACATATGTGTAGATGTAAATCAATTAAACATGCACATCAGAATGAAAACCTCATCCACACACATATTACATGAATGTTATTCAATTTAACACAGTCAACAAATTAACACATTTTCAAAAGTAAATACCCAATAAAATACTCATCTTGATGCAATGCTATCCCTAACAACTAGCTATGTCGCCGCAACGTTCCTCCCAGCCATAGGTCTCTGCCCAGCCTGTATTCTTTCAGCACTCAGAGACCACCCCCGAGCTGGGCATGATATCTACAAGGAAAAGGGGACTCTCAATCCCAATTCAGCCCAAAGCAATGGTTACCCAACTCAAACCCCAGCATTTCTTAACACACAGCAACTCAAAACTGAGCATGGATACACATAACAACAAAAACACAATTGTTGGGCATGAAGAGAAACGTTTTTACAGTGGGATGCACAAAACGGGGTTTCCCTGAGCTTCAGAAAAATGTGGGCAATTAATAACAAGCTGGTAGATGGGGATTCAACCCTGGGAAGCAAATTCGATTTCATAAAAACGTCCATGGAAGCTCTGGGGCAAAAACGACCTCCATAACAGTCCCAAAACGTGGCCCTCCTCTCCCAGCTACTGTGCTAACCAAAAACGAGTTCCCAGCCATGGAAAAAGGAGGAAAACACAGAAAATCAGTGGGGAAAAAATGCCTAGCAGCTCCCAACTCGTGAGAGAGACAAACTCATGGGTGAATAATGGCTTAGAGTCAATTTCCTGGCTCTCCCCTTGCCCACGAAGCCAAGCATGATTTTCTAGGAAGAATGGCTTGCCCATACTCGAATTTGGACAGCCATACCTCTCCAATCCCTAAGGCATTAACTGCCTCAACCAACTCTTGAATGATTGGGTACAAAGGTCAACATGGGTAGTTGAGGGTTGATTGGGTTCTCCCATTGACACTTGGCTTAGCTTGATTGGCTCAAGGGTTTGAATATTTCCCTCCCAATTCCTTGTAAAAATCATGCCCTCATCTCTTGTTGCATTGCATAGCTAGTTGTGTGCATTTAAATTAAGATGCATATTTACAATTCCCATGGTTCACTAGCACATGGGTAGCATAATTTCAAATACTTGCCTCTTCTAGATCGAGCATTCACTAGAGGGGCCTTGGCCTTGAGCTCCACGCTAGGAATCATACAAAAATATGCATACAATATTTACATTATAGCCCAAATATTACAAGGGTCAAAATGGGGGACATTACAGAAGCTCATCCAATATAGAGGCTATAATGGGGGAAGGTCCTCCATGCCACTAGTCAAGTAGTAAGTCAAGGTAATGAACAAACTGGGTAAGTCATGGATGGTTGAAGACAGTGAATAATGAAACTGACACTAGCAAGCGAAAGTATGGTGGGAATGATCACCTATACTCTCCCTAGGGAGGGTAAAACCAATGAGTATAGGCCAAGAACTTATAATCTGAGTAGGGACAAATATGATATATATATAAGTACAACCAGGTCCACATATCTATATGATTGCCATATCATGATACTGAATGCTAAGACATGCTAAGAAAATGGAAATAAAAGCAATATAACCACAACACCATAATATACCTACTGAGTCATATACCTGAAAGGTCATCATTTGAACCATCATCTGTCCTCTGAAACTACTGCTGTAACTCCGGGCACTACTGTCTGCTGTAACTCCGGGCACTACTGTCTGCTCTGTACAAATGGCTAAATAACTACGTCGGTCATCTCTATGAGTGTCCTGAGACTCAGTCATGGCATGGGGAATAAAACTACTGTCCAAAATATGATAGTGACCCATAATAGATGCTCATCTCAACATCTCAATGCAAGGGAACTGGCTGAATAGTGTACCGGAATAAGAAAATTAATGTATGGTAGCCCGACTCCTATATATGTGATAACATCAGGCTCAGGTTGGGAAAAGTGCTATGCTGAAAAAAGCGCTTGAGAACCTCAGAATCTTTGGGCCTTGAACTTTGCTACTCAAATCCTCGATCCAGCACTTTACCTTTTTGTTTTCTGCCTTTTTATTTTATTTTGCACCTGTATCTGTGTTCACAAACATCAAAATACCTCATGCAACATGTATGGGGAAAAATATAAAATCAAACTGAAATGAAATCTATTCTATAACAGAAATTTAAAATGCATAAAAGAAAACTAGTGTTACTAACATAACTTGTTGTTGGCTGTAAATAACCTTCCGGAGGTTTTCAACATAGACACAGAAACTTCACGGTTCAAGGAACCAACAAAACCCTTATTCACCGGCCATTTCGGCAACAGACTACGCACAACTTGAGGTTTCACCCGAGGTGAAGCTTAGGGGGTGGTTGCGGAATCAAGTTTACACAACTGGGTGATGCGATGGGGGAAAGGCAGATAAGCAACGCACTGTCTCGCGGACTCCTGCGGACAACCGACTGCGTGAACCTGCTATTTTGCGTCAGGTACTTCGACGCGCGATTGTGCTTGCACATTAGCACCACTAATGTCTACGCGATACAGGCTACCTTTGCGTTACGACAACAAGCTATCAACAACTTACCTCGCAGCAAATCTCAATGACTCAACGCGTCATCTAGACCGCACGTCCCTACTAGGATGATTAATTCTAAACAATCCTACTTAGCATTCTTTATCCCTTCAACCCGTTCAAGTTCTTATCATTAAGTTACAGGTGGTTGAATAAGCATATATTTACTGCGTGCTCCAACACTGCGCTTAACTTCAATGTTCAACTCTATGACCAATCAGCAGATTCATACATTCATAGAATTGTAGCTGCCAAATACTTAACATTCCTCCAAGCATGTGTTCGTTTATCAATCAATACATTCAAAATCTGGGGTACCTTGCATCCACAGCCACTCATTCATGTAATACTTAACATATTATTCCCATCTTTCTCCTACGACGAATACGTATAAAAGCATTAATCGTATAACTGATAACTGGAATTCAAGCATATATATAGCAAACAGATAATTGCAAACAACACATTTAATCACACTACACAAAATTTAACGTGGTTCATCCCCCGGATGGAGGCTACGTCCACAAGAACGGTTGTTAATATTGCTCTTAATGGAAAGGGTACAACCATTCTTAGTCTGCGCACTCAGTTGCATACTCTCTTCTCTCTCAGATAGGTCTTTGCGCACTCAGCTGCATACTCTCTTCTCTCTTAGATAGGTCTCTGCGCACTCAGCTGCAGAGCCTTTACAATGGTTTTTCAAGCTTAAGATTTTACAATACTCAAGTACTTCACCAAAACTGAAGAGTAACCATTCCCTTACAATATTGTGCCTTATTTATAGATCATGCCCATAGGTAATGTCTTTACAATCATTAGGCCGAAACCCTAAGGTTCCTAAAAATTGGCATGGATAACTGCCACCCTAGTTGTCCCCGTCGACAGACTGCTCAGCCTGCTCCAGCTGGGCCACTCGTGGCTCACACGCTCTTCTGACAACCGCAGTCCTCAAAACGGTTACAACTACATCATGGCCTATCCCTTTCCACTCCTTCATCTGCTTGTCACCATCGGTGTCGTGGCCTAGCTTCTCAATTGCTTTTTGCTACACGCTCAAACAAGTCACTTTCATCTACCTTCCACCTGTTCCTTACCAAAAATAGGTCATATACTCATTTGACCTTTACCCATGTTCTGCCCCAAAATAGGTAATGCGCTATCATGCCTTAGCCATTGCCATCGCGTGACAAGCACAATTTCTCGAAATTGTCTGTCGCCTATCGCCGCTTGCAATGCGCACTTAAAAAAACTGCTTCCTCTTCCTGCCATAGCACGCTGTGTGCAATTATCAAAATTGCCTTTTCTTTCTGCCGTAGCGCGCAACGCGCGATTTTCCACACTTGTCTATTTTTCCAACCCGATTGGGCCCCACCCAACAGGCCCCTAACACGGTTCAAGGAACCAACAAAACCCTTATTCACCGGCCCTTTCAGCAACAGACTGCACGCATCCTGATTTCTCACCTGAGGCGAAGCTTAGGGGGTGGTTGTGGAATCAAGTTTCCACAACCGGGTGATGCGATTGGGGAAAGGTGGACAAGCATCACACTGTCTCATGGACGGATGTGGACAACCGACTGCGCAAACCTGCTGTTCCGCGTCAGGTACTTCGACGCACGATTGTGTTTTTGCACTAGCATCGCTAATGTTTGCGCGATACAGGATACCTTTGCATTACGACAACAAGCTATCAACAACTTACCTCGAAGCAAATCTCAATGACTCGGCGCGTCGTCTAGACCGCACGTCCCTGCTAGGATGATTAATTCTAAACAATCCTACTTAGCATTCTTTATCCCTTCAACCCGTTCAAGTTCTTATCATTAAGTTATATGTGGTTGAATAATCATATATTTACTGCGCGCTCCAACGTTGCGCTTAACTTCAACGTTCAACTCTATGACCAATCAACAGATTCATACATTCACAGACTTGTAGCTGCCAAATACTTAACATTCCTCCATGCATGTGTTCGTTTATCAATCAATACATTCACAATCTGAGATACCTTGCATCCATCAACAACTCATTCATGTAATACTTAACATTTTATTCCCATCTTTCTCCTATGGCAAATACATATAAAAGCATTAATCGTATAACTGATAACTGGAATTCAAACATACATATAGCAAACAGATAATTGCTAACAACACATTTAATCACACTACATAGGATTTAACGTGGTTCACCCCCCGGATGGAGGCTACGTCCACAAGAACGGTTGTTAATATTGCTCTTAATGGGAAGAGTACAACCATTCTTAGTCTGCGCACTCAGCTGCAGACTCTCTTCTCTCTCAGATAGGTCTCTGCGCACTCAGTTGCAGAGCCTTTACAATGGCTTTTGAAGCTTAAGATTTTACAATACTCAAATTCTTCACCAAAACTAAAGAGTAACCCTTCCCTTAAAATATTGTGCCTTATTTATAGATCATGCCCGTAGGTCATGTCTTTACAATCATTAGGCCGAAACCCTAAGGTTTCCAAAAACTGGCGTGGCTAACTGCCACCCTAGCTGTCGCTTTCAACAGCCTTCTCTGCCTGCTCCAACTGGGCCACTCGTGGCTCACATGTCGTTCTGACAACCGCAGTCTTCAAAACGGTTACAACTACATCATGGCCTTTCCCTTTCCACTCCTTCGTCTGCTTGTCACCATCGACGTCGTGTCCTAGCTTCTCAACTGCTTGCCGCCACACGCTCGAACAGGTCGCTTTCATCTGCTTTCCACCTGTTCCTTACCCAAAATAGGTCATATCCTCGTCTGACCTTTACCCATGTTCTACCCCAAAATAGCTAATGTGCTATCATGCCTTAGCCATTGCCATTGCGCGACATGCGGAAGTTCTCGAAATTGTCTGTCGCTGCGCGCAATGCGCACTTAACAAAACTACTTCCTCTTCCTGCCGTAGCACTCTGTGCGCAATTATCAAAATTGCTTTTTCTTTCTGCCGCAGTGCGCGATTTTCCACACTTGTCTATTTTTCCAACCTAATTGGGCCCCGCCCAACAGGCCCCTTACACTCACCTGTGGCTTGTCCCGAGCCACTTCCACTTGTGAAAACTGGTGCCGCATCTTCCATTGTCCCAAGCTTTGATTTTCAATAGCTCTTCATCATCTCGCAGAGCGAGTTTTAGCAGAAACTCCGGATACGTTGCGCTAAATGTCACAACAGTATCCCTCTCAAAGAGTGGTATCACGATCATGTATTTCTTGCAACCAACTAACGGGTCGCGACTCGCTATCATATACTTCTTGTCAGCGACCGTCATTCTCGCGGAACCTCGATCATATAGCTCTTGTGTGTTGTTCTAAGTGGTCCATCGGTTTCCTTACTGGCACACAAGTTCATCCACATCACCAAGTTGTGAAGCTGACCAGCTGTTCTGGCACATCTATTTCGCGACTCGGGTTGTCTCCTGAAGAGCTCTATCCTCCTTTTCTCCTAGTGATTCTATATGCAGGGAGACCATGGTTATTTTAATGATCACTAATCGCGTAGACATATCAAATGAAACTCCACAGTTAAGCTTATTGAGTGCCATGTTTTTCTGAATGATTAGGAATTGTGTAGACATCTCGGGTGAAACCCTAGGGGGAAGTCTCCCATGCTATAGCAGATGCTTCCGCGGATTGCTCATGGACGCTCGTCATCCTAGATCTTACGGCACCTGTGGTGCTTCCTATTTTGGTCTACGTAGCTATTTAGCGAGGTTGGTAACCACGCGTCGTTCCTTTCTTTTCCAACGGTGCTGAACTTTGAACCAGGTATGCTTGGGAACCTGGATCTCAAACTCCTCTTTTTTGTACGGGCTGTGGTGCAGCTTCAATATTCTGGTTCCTGCAGAGTTGAGAAATTCATCAAATTTTGAGTAAACATATAGAACTATAATGTTAAAGAGAGAAGAAAGGTCCTGTCGATGGTGCGGATTGAGATCTTTGATTGTTGTCATGGCGTTAGGGTCTTTAGTGTAAATGTAGTCAATATTATCGCTCGAGGTTACGTTGAGTACAACCAGCACTGTCATTCATTTGCTTGATCTTCAAACTCGAGCAAGTTAATACTACTAGTGAGGAACCGATTTATTGATATGATTTTCCTCCTTAGCAAAAGCGGTTCCTCTGCATTTAAGGTCTCTTCATCGTACATTGCCTCTGTGCAACCTATATGTGTGGAACTCATCCCTCTCTTGAATATCCCTCCACAAGTATCTGTTCAACCACTGTACGGGGGTGATGCGTGGGTGTCTGTTCTCTTTCTTCACAAAATCTCTTTCAATCGTGTCACACCAATCCCAGATCTTTTTCTTTTCAGGATGCCAATTGTCTAAACCAAATGGGAACTCGAATTCTTCTTCACACATTACTTTCCAATCACATTATCACATCACAGGTCTTGTCCCGGCAACAGAACCATTTGTTGGGTGTAAATAACCTTCCGGAGGTTTTCAACATAGACCTAGGTACTTCACGGTTCAAGGAACCAAGTAAACCCTTCTTCACCGGCCCTTTCAGCAACAGACTGCACACAGCTTGAGGTCTCACCCGAGGCGAAGCTTAGGAGGTGGTTGCGGAATCAAGTTTCCACAACCGGGTGATGCGATGGGGGAAAGGCGGACAAGCAACACACTGTCTTGCGGAATGATGCGGACAACCGACTGCACGAACTTGCTGTTCCGTGTCAGGTACTTCGACGCGCGATTGTGCTTGCGCACAAGCACCGCTAATGTTTGCGCGATACAGGATACCTTTGCGTTACGACAACAAGCTATAACCAGCTTATCTCGCATCAAATCTCAATGACTCAGCACGTCGTCTAGACTGCGCGTCCCTGCCAGGATGATTAATTCTAAACAATCCTACTTAGCATTCTTTATCCCTTCAACCCATTCAAGTTCTTATCATTAAGTTACAGGTTGTTGAATAAACATATATTTACTACGCTGCGCTTAACTTCAACGTTCAACTCTATGACCAATCAATAGATTCATACATTCACAGACTTGTACCTCCCAAATACTTAACATTCCTCCATGCATGTGTTCGTTTATCAATCAATACATTCACAATCTGAGATACCTTGCATCCATTAACCACTCATTCATATAATACTTAACATATTATTCCCATCTTTCTCCTATGGAGAATACATATAAAAGCATTAATCGTATAACTGATAACTGGAATTCAAGCATACATATAGCAAACAGATAATTGCAAACAACACAACACTACACAGGATTTAATGTGGTTCACCCCACAGATGGAGGATACGTCCATTAGAACGGTTGTTAATATTTCTCTTAATGGGAAGGGTACAACCATTCTTAGTCTGCGCACTCAGCTGTAGACTCTCTTCTCTTTCAGATAGGTCTCTGCGCACTCAGCTGCAGAGCCTTTACAATGGCTTTTCAAGATTAATATTTTACAATACTCAAATACTTCACAAAAACTGAAGAGTAACCCTTCCCTCACAATATTGTGCCTTATTTATAGATCATGCCCGTAGGTCATGTCTTTACAATCATTAGACCGAAACTCTAAGGTTTCCAAAAACTGGCGTGGCTAACTGGCACCCTAGCTGTCGTCGTCGATAGCCTGCTCCAGCTGGGCTACTCGTGGCTCAAACGCTCTTCTGACAGCCATAGTCCTCAAAACGGTTACAACTGCATCATGGCCTGTCCTTTTCCACTCCTTCGTCTGCCTATCGCCATCGGCGTCATGGCCTAGCTTCTCAACTGCTTTCCGCCACACGCTCGAACAGGTCGCTTTCATCTTCCTTCCACCTGT
The DNA here is from genome assembly GCA_027924585.1 of Larix kaempferi. Classification (NCBI taxonomy): domain Eukaryota; kingdom Viridiplantae; phylum Streptophyta; class Pinopsida; order Pinales; family Pinaceae; genus Larix; species Larix kaempferi. The sequence goes on from BSBM01000502.1 coordinate 21,056,515, forward strand.
TCCTTACCCAAAATAGGTCATATCCTCGTCTGACCTTTACCCATGTTCTACCCCAAAATAGCTAATGCGCTATCATGCCTTAGCCATTGCCATCATGCGACATGCGCAATTTCTCGAAATTGTCTGTCGCCTGTCTCTGCGCGCAATGCGCAGTTAACAAAACTGCTTCCTCTTCCTGCCGTAGTGCACTTTATGAAATTATCAAAATTGCCTTTTCTTTCTGCCGCAGCGCGCAACGTGCAATTTTCCACACTTGTCCATTTTTCCAACCCAATTGGGCCCCGCCCAACAGGCTCCTAACACTCACCTGTGGCTCGTCCCGAGCCACTTCCACTTGCGGAAACTGGTGCCGCATCTTCCATCGTCCCAAGCTTTGATTTTCAACATCTCTTCGTTGTCTCGCGGAGTGAGTTTTAACCAAAACTCCAGATACATTGTGCTAAATGTCCCAACAATATCCCTCTCAAAGAGTGGTATCACGATCATGTATTTCTTGCGACCCACTGACGGGTTGCGGCTCGCTGTCATGTACTTATTTCCAGCGATCGTCATTCTCGCGGAACCTGCATGATCTAGCTCTTGTGCGTCATTCTGAGTGGTCCATCGGTTTCCTTACTGGCACACAAGTTTGTCCACATCACCAAGTTGTGAAGCAGGCCAGATGTTCTGGCACATCTATTTCGCAACTCGGGTTGTCTCCTGTAGAGCTCTATCCGCCTTTTCTCCTAGTGATTCTATATGCAGGGAGACCATGGTTCTTTTAATGATCACTAATCGCGTAGACATCTCAGATGAACCTCCACAGTTAAGCTTACCGAGTGCCATTTTTTTTTTTTTTTGAATGATTAGGAATTGCGTAGACATCTCGGATGAAAACCCAGGGGGATGTCTCCCGAGTGCTACAGCAGATGCTTCCACAGATTGCTCATGGACGCTCGTCATCCTAGATCTTAGGGCACCTGTGGTGCTTCCTATTCTGGTCTACGTAGCTATTTAGCGAGGTTGGTAACCACGTGTCGTTCCTTTCCTTTTCCAACGGTGCTGAACTTCGAACCAAGTATGCTTGGGAACCTGGATCTCAGACTCCTCTTTGTTGTACGGGCTGTGGCGCAGCTTCAATATTCTGGTTCCTGCAATGTTGAGAAAGTCATCAAATTCTACGTAAATATATAGAACTATAATGTTAAAGAGAGTAGAAAGGTCCTGTTGATGGTGCGGATTGAGATCTTCGATTGTTGTCATGGCGTTGAGGTCTTCAATGTAAATGTAGTCAATATTATTGCTCGAGGTTACGTTGAGTACATCCAGCACTGTCATTCATTTGCTTGATCTTCAAACTCGAGCAAGTTAATACTACTAGTGAGGAACCGATTTATTGATATGATTTCCCTCCTTAGCAAAAGTAGTTCCTCTGGGTTGAAGGTATCTTCATCGTACATTGCCTCCCTGCAACCTATATGTGTGGAACTCATCCCTCTCTTGAATCTCCCTCCACAAGTATCTGTTCAACCACTATACGGCGGTGAGATGCGGGTGTCTGTTCTCTTTCTTCGCAAAATCTCTTTCAATCTTGTCACACCAATCCCAGATCTCTTTCTTTTCAGGATGCCAATTGTCTGAACCCAATGGAAACTGGTACTCTTCTTCACACATTACTTTCCAATCACACTCTTGCATCACAGGTCTTGTCCCAGCAACATAATCATTTGTTGGGTGTAAATAACCTTCCACAGGTTTTCACCATAGACCCAGGTACTTCATGGTTCAAGGAACCAACAAAACTCTTATTCACCGGCCCTTTCGGCAATAGACTGCGCACAGCCTGAGTTCTCATCGGAGGCGAAGCTTAGGGGGTGGTTGTGGAATCAAGTTTCCACAATCGGGTGATGCGATGGGGGAAAGGAGGACAAGCAGTGCACTGTCTCGCGTACTGCTATGGACAACCGACTGGGCGAAACTACTGTTCCACGTCGGGTACTTCAGCGTGCGATTGTGCTTGCAAACTAGCATCTCTAATGTCTGCGCAATATAGGCTACCTCTGCATTATGACAACAAGCTATCAACAGCTTACCTCGCATCAAATCTCAATGACTCGGTGCATCATCTAGACTGCGTGTCCCTGCCGGGATGATTAATTCTAAACAATCCTACTTAGCATTCTTTATCCCTTCAACCCGTTCAAGTTCTTATCATTAAGTTACAGGTGGTTGAATAAACATATATTTACTGCGCGCTCCAACGCTGCGCTTAACTTCAACGTTCAACTCTATGACCAATCAACAGATTCATACATTCACAGACTTGTAGCTGCCAAATACTTAACATTCCTCCATGCATGTGTTCATTTATCAATCAATACATTCAAAATATGAGATACCTTGCATCCATCAACCACTCATTCATGTAATACTTAACATATTATTCCCATCTTTCTCCTATGGCGAATACATATAAAGCATTAATCGTATAACTGATAACTGAAATTCAAGCATACATATAGCAAACAGATAATTGCAAACAACACATTTAATCACACTACATAGGATTTAACGTGGTTCACCCCCCGGATAGAGGCTACGTCCACAAGAACGGTTGTTAATATTGCTCTTAATGGGAAGAGTACAACCATTCTTAGTCTGCGCACTCAGCTGCAGACTCTATTCTCTCTCAGATAGGTCTCTGTGCACTCAGCTGCAGAGCCTTTACAATGGCTTTTCAAGCTTAAGATTTTACAATACTCAAATACTTCACCAAAACTGAAGAGTAACCCTTCCCTTACAATATTGTGCCTTATTTATAGATCATGCCCGTAGGTCATGTCTTTACAATCATTAGGACAAAACCCTAAGGTTTCCAAAAATTACCGTGGCTAACTACCACCCTCGCTTTCGCTATTGACAGCCTGCTCCGCCTGCTCTAGCTGGGCCACTTGTGGCTCACGCTGTCTTCTGATAGCCGTAGTCCTCAAAACGGTTACAACTGCATCATGGCTTGTCCCTTTCCACTCCTTCGTTTTCCTGTCACCATCGGCGTCGTGGCCTAGCTTCTCAACTGCTTTCCGCTACACGCTCGAATAGGTCGCTTTCATCTACCTTCCACTTGTTGCTTACCCAAAATAGGTCATATCCTCATCTTACCTTTACCCATGTTCTGCCCCAAAATAGTTGATGCGGTATCATGCCTTAGCCATTGCCATCGCTCGACATGCGCAATTTCTCGAAATTGTCTGTCGCCGCGCGCAATGCACACTTAACAAAACTGCTTCCTCTTCCTGCCGTAGCGCGCTGTGCGCAATTATCAAAATTGCCTTTTCTTTCTGCCGCAGCGCGCAACGCGTGATTTTCCTCACTTGTCTATTTTTCCAACCCAATTGGGCCCCTCCCAACAGGGCCCTAACACAGTTCAAGGAACTAACAAAAACCTTATTCACCGGCCCTTTCAGCAACTGACTGCGTGCAGCCTGAGGTCTCAACCGAGGCGAAGCTTAGTGGTGGTTGCGGAATCAAGTTTCCACAACCGGGTGATGCGATGGGGGAAAGGCGGACAAGTAGCGCACTGTCTCGCGGACTGCTGTGGACAACCGATTACGCGAACTTGCTGTTTCGTGTCAGGTACTTCGATGCGTGATTGTGCTTGCACACTAGCACCGCTAATGTCTGCGTGATACAGGCTACCTTTGCGTTACGACAACAAGCTATCAACAACTTACCTTGCAGAAAATCTCAATGAATCGGCGCGTCGTCTACACCACGCGTCCCTGCCAGGATGATTAATTCTAAACAATCCTACTTAGCATTCTTTATCCCTTCAACCCATTCAAGTTCTTATCATTAAGTTACAGGTGGTTGAATAAACATATATTTACTACGCGCTCCAACGCTGCGCTTAACTTCAATGTTCAACTCTATGACCAATCAACAGATTCATACATTCACAGACTAGTAGCTGCCAAATACTTAACATTCCTCCATGCATGTGTTCGTTTATCAATCAATACATTCACAATTTGAGATACCTTGCATCCATCAACCACTCATTCATGTAATACTTAACATATTATTCCCATCTTTCTCCTATAGCGAATACATACAAAAGCATTAATCGTATAACTTATAATTGGAATTCAAGCATACATATAGCAAACAGATAATTGCAAACAACACATTTAATCACACTAAACATGATTTAACGTGTTTCACCCCTCGGATGGAGGCTGCGTCCACAAGAACGGTTGTTAATATTTCTCTTAATGGGAAGGGTACAACAATTCTTAGTCTGAACACTCAGCTACAGACTCTCTTCTCTCTCAGATAGGTCTCTGCGCACTCAGCTGCAGAGCCTTTACAATGGCTTTTCAAGCTTAATATTTTACAATACTCAAATACTTCACCAAAACTGAAGAGTAAACTTTCCCTTACAATATTGTGCCTTATTTATAGATCATGCCCGTAGGTCATGTATTTACAATCATTAAGTCGAAACCCTAAGGTTTCCAAAACCTGGCATGGCTAACTGCCACCCTAGCTGTCACCGTCGATAGCCTACTCCCCTGCTCCAGCTGGGCCACTCGTTGCTCACACACTCTTCTGACAACTGCAGTACTCAAAATGGTTACAACTGCATCATGGCCTGTCCCTTTCCACTCCTTCATCTTCCTGTCGCCATCGACGTCGTGGCCTAGCTTCTCAACTGCTTGTCGCCAAACGCTCGAACAGGTCGCTTTCATCTGCCTTCCACCTGTTCCTTACCCAAAATAGGTCATATCCTCCTCTGACCTTTACCCATGTTCTTCCCCAAAATAGCTAATGCACTATCATGCCTTAGCCATTGGCATCGCGCGACATGCGCAATTTCTCGAAATTGTCTGTCGCCTGTCGCCGCGCGCAATGCTCACTTAACAAATCTGCTTCCTCTTCTTACCGTAGCGCGCTGTGCGCAATTATCAAAATTGCCTTTTCTTTCTGCCACAGCGCGCGATTTTCCACACTTGTCTATTTTTCCAACCTAATTGGGCCCTGTTATCACCTAAGATGGAGTTACCCCTATGGATGGATCCAGTCATGGATGGAAATAGGGAAGGGCAACTCAAAAGGTGCAACCACGATCACCTCGACCTCCAATATATATGGTTGTCACGCCAGTCGAGGCAACCTTCGCTTTATGTTATCTAGCCCAGACAACAAAGGGGGAGACCCGATCTACTCCCGACAGGAGAGATCAAAACCAGGACACCAAATCAGGGTATTTCTAAGTGAAGTTAGGTGTATGGTTTATCCTAGACCTAAAGATGAAGTCACAAACCAAGTGAGGGGTTCAATAGGTATAGCTTTGGTTCATGGTTGATGTAAGAGTGACTTATAATATTTGTAGTAAGATCTAGGGCTAGTGTACTAGTTCAATGTCAGAAGATCCACTGCCTTGGGAACTGTGTCCAATGCAGGGTAGTTAAGGGTTGTATTGGGGCTAACTAGTACAAGTGACAAGCTTGACCATGACAGCTTCAAGGGTTTGGTTCACCATGCATAGGTCAAACCACAAGTCAATCCAACAATCTAAGAAAGTTGAATTAACTTGGAGAGAAACCAGTGCCTTGGGAATTGGGAAGTGGAGTCAAAGTAGGGTTGACTTGTGGTTTAGGACTCCTAGTACTTGGGACAGGTGGGAAATAGAGGTCTTGATGGATGAATGTATCTAGATCTAGGTTTGACCCAAGTGGACCACAATCCCTTAAAACAAGGAATGCAATCCCCAAGGCAAGATTTGACAAAGTGATAGTCTAGACCTAGGTTTTGAATTATTCCGGTTCTAAATTTCCAAAAATCTCAAGTACCCAGTTCCTGGAAGTGAGTCAACTCACTTCTCCAAGGTGGTGCGACTTTGCCCAAGGAAGCCTAAAAGTGGGGTTAGGTGGGTCAAAACAAGTCGGATGGCATCCAAACTTTAGATCCGGGTAGATCGGTCGGGTAGGAGTATGGATCTGTATTTTCGTGGTAATCCAACGGTTAGTTCTTAGTAGATCTGAGTTTAAGGGTTCCAAGTGGTCCAAAATGGGGATTAAATCCCTTAAAATGTGGAATGGGGCCCACAAGGTGAATTTCAGAAAAGTAACAACCTGGGTGTATGTTATTGGATGTGTAGATGACGAATCAAGTGGAATCTCAAACACCCATCACCTAGATCTAGGTCAACTTGCTCAATTAGTGAAGTGCGCCTTGCTTGGGAGAAGCTAAGTTGGCATGGGAGAGGGGTCAAACGGAAACCAATCCTCACCAAACTATAGATCCGGGATGCCGTGGATGCTATAGAGGTGGGTTTTCAATATTATGCCCAATAACCCACTAGATCTAAGTAGATCTGAGAAAATGTAAAAAAAGGGGTTTTGATTAATTAGGGTTTTAAGTGTTTTTTGACAATTGGATAGATCATGGAGATAGAACTTACCTTGAGATCATACCTGAGTGATGTGGATGAGATGCCTTGATGTTGAGGAAGATTCCCGCAGAGATCAAATGAGAGATTGTTGATTTGCTTGCCGATTTGATGCCCTAGCCCACAAGTGCGCCTTCCTCTACCTGTCAAACCAAGGAATGAAGATTCAATCAGTAAGATCAAGTATGGAAGAAATACAAGAGAAATGCAAATAGTAACATGAAATAGAAGGTCCTGGGACAGTAATACTCCCTGTTACCAATGAAGAGCTCCAAAGAAGAAGTAGGGAGAGTCTTCCCCTACCAATACCTCCTCCTCCAAGCAAATCGGCCTCCACCTGTAGATGCAAAAATCGTGGTACAAAGATATGGCAAACAAGATCTTCAATAACTCAGTGCAAAGGAAGAACCAACAAACGAACACCAAAAACATTCACCACAACACTGGAGATAGATGCAATAATAATTTTCTATTCCAATAATCCAGAGCCAAAAGTCCCTTTACAATGAGAGGCTCTCTCCTTTAAATAGGAAGGAGAGGCACCAAAACCCTAACCACTTTTTGAATGAGTGGCTAAGATTAAAAGATACAAATGTCTAATCAATGGTTGAGATGAGCTCAACAATAAAATACATAGATCACTAATAAAATATAATGTAAGTGGACAAAATCGCCCTACAAGAGGGGAATCCCACCAAATCATGATGAAAAAATATCATAAGAGGCTTATGGTGGGTCCAAGGGGTAATTTTATCCCTCCTTGGTCAATCCCCGTAGCACAATAACCAAAAAATAATCATGAATGTACCAAATCGTGCCTCCATAGTGAAGTCGTGGTCCTCAAAAGACCTCAAAAATCCACAGAAAGTGCCATAAGTGATGGATGCGGGCCCCGATGAAGCTGAAACTGCTGGAGAAGGTGTGGAAGGTCCTGATCTATCATCATTGATCATCCCATGCCATAAATTTGCCTCAGTAGCCCAAATTGATTTCCTCAATAGCCATTTCTACCAATCCTGAAATGCCTCGGGAAGCGTGAAACTCCCCCAAACAGCCTCCTGGAGTGCTGGCGCTGTCAAGGTGAGGGCACCAGTGTGTCCGGAAGGGGGGTAATATGGTAAAAAAAAGTGGCTGGACCACCCCCTCCATCATCAACGCCCTAGGTCAACCGGATAAAATTCATCTCTGCTCCGACAGGGTCTCCAACAGACCAAAACTGCACTAGGACAGCCTACTGAGGCTAAATCATCACTGTAAGTGCCCGGAACTGAAAACAAACTGTCCCATTGGACTCAGAAGGTCCAAATCCATCCAAGATGTGTACTCATACACCATATGAATCTCTGCATGATCAAAATAAATATCCAATATACCGGATCAAGGCCAATAATGATGCGCTGTACATATACAAACACTGCTGCAACCCCAGAATCATCATCATAACCCTGTAGCTGCTGCATAGAGTCATTATGTATGTATACATAGACCATATATCATCTATCCATATCATCATAAGGTCCAACATCTCATGTCCCATGGTCCTCCATGGTCAAACTAGGTCTAACCAAGACCAAATATAACTCAGATCATCATTAATAGCTGCTGCAAAGTGTCAAGGTTAATATATGCTCTACAACTTATTCAAATAACAATTATAACACAGAGTAATCATGACTGGCGATCTAAATCCAAATATATAGTGTCGTTATCTATTATTATTACTCAGACTAGACTTTCAGGATCATACTCACTTCATAGTTGTGATCAATTTGCTAGTGAAGGGTGAAGGCTTAAATTAACTGGCTAGGCTAAGGGATGACTTAACTGTCTTGACTTTGTGACACTTTGGCAAGGGAGAGGGAGTACACTATAGTATATACTGAATGAGCAAAAACACAGGGAATGGCGGTGTCTCACAAATGGATGAGTTGTTTAAAGAGGGTTTATTTACCTTCACAAATGCGCACAATCCATAATACAAATAAGGCCAGCAATTGTTTAGATGTAGCTTTTAAGTTCCATTGCTTTTTGGGCCTGAAGTTTCCATAGCCTTGATCTATGTGTGTTTACAAACACATTGCATAGATTTACATTTTTCTTTTAGGCTTTCTGCTGCAGGTGTGTTTTTAAGGCACTTGTTTACCTGAGCACTTCTAGGTGTGTCATGGACAGCTTGTTTACCTAGTTATTTATTTTCCACAAGATATAACATTTCATTTTCATTGCCATGTTCATTTGGCATGCCTCTCATTCATGTGTGTTTAGAAACACATTGCATGAATGGGCTTTTCATACAAGATATAACATTTCATTTTTCCAGATTTTGTATACATGGCAGCACTAAAAGTTTCAGGTTTAGCCAACACAACTTTAGTGACTAGGGGGAATTCACAAGGAACTCCAACTCACCATAGGTAAGTTTTGTCACCAACTCAGAGCCGAGACACAATAAACAGGGAAGCTCATCCAATACAGAGGCTACAGTGGGGAAAAGTCCTCCATGCCACTAGTCAAGTAGTAAGTCAGGGTGATAATCTAAAAGGTAGGCCATGGATGGATGAAGACAATGAAATGATGGAGCCAACACTAGCAAGCCAAAGTATGGTGTAATGATCACCTCTATTCTCCCTAAGGAGGGTTTGTACCAATGATTATGAATAGTGAACTTCTAAGTCTGAGTAGGGACAATATAATATATATAATAGATCAACCAGGTCCATATATCTATATGATCGCCAGATCATGACACTAAGTGCTAAGACATGCTATGAGGATAAGTATAAAAGCAATCTAACCATAACACTATGATATACCTGTTGAGTCATATACCTGAATGCACATCAACCTGTACCATCCTCTGTCCTCTGAGACTGCTGCTGTAACTCTGGGCACTACTGTCTGCTCTGTATCAATGATATAATGGCTACATCGGTCATTTCTCTGAGTTTCCTGAGACTCAGTCATGGCATGGGGAATACAGTTGCTGTCCACAATCTGATAGTGATCCAATATAGATGCTCATCTCGGCATCTCAAATGTAAGGGAACTGGCTGAATAGTGTACTGGAATGAGAAAAATAATGTATGGTAGCCTGGCTACTATATATGTGATAACAGGCCCCACCCAATAGGCCCCTAACACTCACCTATGGCTCATCCCGAGCCACTTCCACTTGCGGAAACTGGTGCCGCATCTTCCATCGTCCCAAGCATTGATTTTCAATAGCTCTTCGTTGGCTCACGCAGTGAGTTTTAGCGAAAAATACGGATACTTTGCGCTAAATGTCGCAACAGTATCCCTCTCAAAGAGTGGTATCACGATCATGTATTTCTTGCAAGCGACTGACGGGTCGCGGCTCGCTATCATGTACTTCTTGCCAGCGACTGTCATTCTCGGAGAACCTCGATCATCTAGCTCTTGTGCATCGTTCTGAGTGGTCCATCGGTTTCCTTACTGGCACACAAGTTCGTCCACATCAACAAGTTGTGAAGCAGACCAGCTGTTCTAGCACATCTATTTCGCGACTTGGGTTGTCTCTTGCAGAGCTGTATCCTCCTTTTCTCCTGGTGATTCTATATGTAGGGAGACCATGGTTCTTTTAATGATCACTAATCGCGTAGACATCTCAGATGAAACTCCACAGTTAAGATTACCGAGTGCCATGTTTTCTTAAACGATTAGGAATTGTGTAGACATCTCTGGTGAAACTCCAGGGGGATGTCTCCCAAGTGCTACAGCAGATGCTTCCACGGATTGCTCATGGACGCTCGTCATCCTAGATCTTAGGGAACCTATGGGGCTTCCTATTCTGGTCTACGTAGCTACTTAGCGAGGTTGGTAACTGTTATCACACAACTTGTAGTTGCCCCTAGAGGTATCCCATCCGGGATGGTAGAGGAGACAGGCAACTAAAGAGGTGACCCAAGAGATGCCACGGTTCCCAATGAAAGGTGGGAGTCACGTCAATCGAGGCACTCTTCGCTTTAGGTCAAAGTGTAGCAAGACCTAGGGGGAGACCCTATAACCAATCACAGTTGATTGGATCCAAACAAAGGTTTCTAAGGGTAGGTAAATGATGAGTTACGGAAACCAATGCAAGGCTAAGTGGACCTAAGAGTTAAGGAATGGTTGAAGGTGGTATAAGAGATTGTTAGTGTTTCAACCTATGTATGTTTTAGGCCACATGATGGGGTATGATGACTAGGTATAGTACCATATGTTTACACAAGTGGGTCTAGTTTTCTTGGGAAGTGTGAAATGGTTCTAGGTAGGCCCACAAGGTGAAGTTAAGTGTGAGGTTGGTATTATAGGTTGGATAAAGGCTAGATCTATGATTTTAGGTTGATTCTAGGAGTACCCATGTACTAGATCTAGGGTTTGACACAATTCCCAAGGAGTGCGACTTGCTTAGAGAAGGACTAGTGCCTTGTTGGATGGGCTTGTGGGGTCAAAAAGTATGTCAAAGTGTAGATCGGGACACCTAGAAGCCAAGTCAAGTGGGTTAAATGAGATCCAATGGTTAGATTTTGCTAGATCTAGGTTTTCAAGTAATAACCCTAAGTGGACCACAATCCCTTGAAACAAGGAATGCTACCCCCAAGGCGGATCGTGACAGAAAGACAGTCTAGACCTAGGTTTCAAGGTATGGGCATTCCAAATCCACGAAAATCTCACACACCCACCTCCTGGAAGTGGACAAACTCAATTTTTCAAGGGAGTGCGACTTTGCTCAAGGAGGGCTAAAACAAGGGTTAAGTGGACCAAATCAAGGTCAATGGCCACCAAATTGTAGATCCGAATAGCTAGTACCCCGATCTATGCATGTTCAAAAATTCAAGTCAATCCAAGGGCTAGATCTTAGTAGATCTGAGTTTTGAGGTGCCAAAAGATTCAAAAGGGGGTTTTAACCCCTTAAAACATGGAGAGATGTCCACAAGGTAGATTTCACCAAAGTAAGGATCTGGGGGTAGGTTATCAAGTGTCTAGATTGCAAATCAAGTGGGATCTCACCTACCCATGTGCTAGATCTAACCAAACAAGCCTCTCACTAGGAAGTGCGATTTGGGTCAAGGAGGGATTTTTGCCTTGAAAAGTGGGTCAATTTTTAGCCAATCACCACCAAACTGTAGATCCAACTAGGGGTGGATGCTATAGAGGTGGGTTTTCAATATCTCTTCAAAAGCAAGGCTAGATCTAAGTAGATCTAAGAAAATACCAAAACAAGGGTTTTAATTGATTAGGGTTTTTATGATCTAGAAATTATGGAAGATTCAAGGAAGTAGAAGATCATACCTCTTGGAACATACCTGGATGAAGAGATGAATGCTAGTTGAGACGAGGATTACTTTGCCAAAGATCAAATGGAGAATTGTTGAAGCCTTCTTGCCAAATCGATTTTCCCAAGCCACATGTGATTCCTTCTAACCTGTCAAAACCAAGGAGCAAAGCATCAATTAGTTTAACAAATTGAAGGTAGATACAAGCAAGAGAGAGAGAGAAACATAGAATAGTTGACACAAAGGAAAAACCACTCCCTGTTACACCAAAACGATTTCTTCCAAGATTGAAGGGCAAGCCTCCCCACCAATTCGCCCTTGTCCAAAATCGCCCTCTTAACCTGTAAATGAAATATGGCAAATATGCAAGATAACTACAATAGATCCTCCAGTGCAATGGACAATAGTATTTACAATCGAAACAACCAACATCCACTCCAATCCAAGCATGTACTCCAAAAGATAGAAATTTTATTCCAAGAGCCAAGAGCCAAAAATCTCTAGATCAATTTTACAATGAGAGGCTCCCTCCTTAAATAGGATGGGGAGAGAGTACAATCCTAACCACTTTTTACATGAGTGGCTAAGATTAAAAGATCTCAAGATCTAATCAATGGCTAACAATAAATCATAACAATATATCACATGGATCACCCACATAATGATAGCGCCCCCACTAAAAGGTACAATAAGAGGGTGATGTCATCCACTAGAGAAACATAAGCACCAAAATCCACCTCATGGTGACTAGGACATGACAATATAAGCTCATGGTGGGGCTAGGAGGTATTAATCCTTACTAGCTCATCCCCAAGGCACAATAAAATAATAAAATATGTCCAATATAATATAAATGATCAAAACTGTCCTCAGAATCCATGACAGTCAAGCAGTAAATGTCCTCCTGTGATCAATCTGGGCATACCCACATGGTGAAAACTGACTGGAAGGTAGTGATGCCACCCTGGAAGACCTCTGTGAAGACCAAATGCCAAAACATTGCCTCAATTGCCCAAATCGATTTCCTCAATGACCACTTTATCCCATTTTTTAACTGCCTCGGGAACTGTGAAAGTGCCAAAACTGCCTCCTAGGGTGCTAGCGCTGTCCATATGAGCCCACCAGGCTCTCCAGAAGGGGGGGTAAATGGTAAAAACAAGTGGCTGGACCACCCCCTCCATCATCAGCACCCTAGGTGAACTGGCCTCTCGGGGCCCCTGCTGCTCAGGCTGGGAAATCAGCCCCAAATCTGGTCAACAAGTGTAAAACTGCATCAATCACTGTCAGAAGTGCCCGAAACTGAAAGATAAGTGTCTCAATGGATCCGGAAGACCCAAATCCACTAGGAATGTGTACTCATACACCCTGGGTTGCCCTAATGGGCCAGCTGTAGGGTCCACCATATATGGACAATGTATAATCTGCTGATCTGAAGTAGTAATAAACCTGCTGAACTGGATCAAACATCATCTGCATCATATGTCCATCATATGATATCATCATCAAACATGTGGGCCCATCAATCATCATCAATAATCATCCATACATGGTCCACATCATCACGGATCCCAAGAATATATAATCAAGGATAAATCACATCAGTAGACTAAGACAATGCTTCTCTAATCACTCTCACAGTTAAGCTCAAAGTATAAATTCCATTCAGTGGCATTAATCAAGTTAACATATTCCGTTGTTATATAAAATTACTTGCACAATAGTTCAAATGACAAACTCACCCATTGGACATGGTCAAACTGCTAGTGAAGGATGAAGGCTAGGAGCAAGGTTGGGCCAAGGGGTTGACTTGTCTAACTTAACTCAAAAATACTTTGGAATGGGAGAAGGGGGAAGATACAAACTCTATGTTGGACAAAAGAACACGGGGGATGGCTGTGCCTCACAAATGGATAAGTTGTTTAGAGAGTGCTTATTCAACTTAGGCATCATGTCTACATCAAGTTGATCCAGGTTCATTAGGATCATTCAATTTTATTCCATGGCCTTTTTGGCCTACATAACCCTTCGGATTTCAGATGTGCTGAGAAGCACAACTAGTTGCAGCTTGCATCCAGGGCATGTTTTTCAAATATTTATAAGGTCAACAATTGTTTAGATATAGCTTTTAAGAACCATTGCTTTTTGGACCTTTCTTATACTCTTCGAGGAGTATTTTTAGTTGTTCATCGCTCTTGCCCTTTTTTTTGTTTCCATGGGCGAATTTATAAGTTTCCATAGGTAGAACATGAGCTTTCAGTTTTATCCAACAACATTTCAAGTGACTAGGGGGAGTTCGAGCCAATGCCAAACATCGGGACAACCGACCAGAATGATTTAGGCCTACAATCCAACTCACCAAAGGCAAGTTTTGTCACCAACTCAGAGCCGAGACACCGAATAAACAGGGATGCGGTCCAAACACAGAGGTAGAAAAATGGGGAAGTCCTCCATATCAGAAAGTCAAATGAGACAAGTCAGGGTTTAAAGTCAAACAGGAAGGTCATGTATGGATGGAGACAAGTGAATATGGAGCCTACACTAGCAGACAACTGGTGTCGGGAAAGACCATATCTATGTAAGGTGAAAAACCAGTGAGTTTTGTTAAATGACCTAAATGTGCAAGCAATTGTCCATTTTATGATTTACAGTTCATTTTAAATAGTTTGCCACATCAGGAATAATATACCAAGCGCATGCTATGATCATGACTAAATCAACAAGATAATAATCCACAGTCAGTGAGAACATATCCATAGATCATACAACATCATCATAATAATAATCATCATGCATCATCTGAAACACTGCTGAAATACATCTCTAGGCACTGAACTGAAACTGTATGGGATAAGTGGTCACATCAGTCATCAAATCTGAACTCTCAAGGCTCAGCCTTGACACAAGGTCATACATAAATCTGAATAATATACTGCTCTGATCATGAGTGATCCAAAATATATAGCCATGCTCTGGAATAATGTAAGCTCTGGAATGTGCAGATATCTGCTGTACAAGAATAGTAGCCCTGCTACTATGGTGTGATAACAGTAACCACACGTCGTGATCTCTTTGTTTCAGGATGCCAATTGTCTGAACCCAATGGGAACTGGTATTCTTCTTCACACATTACGTTCCAATCACACTATCACATCACAGGTCTTGTCCCGACAATGGAACCATTTGTTGTGTGTAAATAACCTTCCGGAGGTTTTCAACGTAGACCTAGGTACTTCACAGTTCAAGGAACCAACAAAACCCTTATTCACTGGCCCTTTCGGCAACAGACTGCGCCCAGCCTGAGGTTTCACCCGAGGCGAAGCTTAGGGGGTGGTTGTGGAATCAAGTTTCCACAACCGGGTGATGCGATAGGCGGAAGGCGGACAAGCGGTTCACTGTCTCGCGGACTGCTGCGGACAACCAACTGCACGAACCTGCTATTCCGCGTCGGTTACTTTGGCGTGCGATTGTGCTTGCACTCTAGCACCACTAATGTCTGCGCGATACAGGCTACCTTTGCATTACGACAACAAGCTATCAATAGCTTACCTCGCAGCAAATCTCAATGACTTGGCACGTCGTCTAGACCACACGTCCCTTCCAGGATTATTAATTCTAAAAAATCCTACTTAACATTCTTTATCCCTTCAACCTGCTCAAGTTCTTATCATTAAGTTACAGGTGGTTGAATAAACATATATTTACTGCGCGCTCCAACGCTGCGCTTAACTTCAACGTTCAACTCTATGACCAATCAACAGATTCATACATTCACAGACTTGTAGCTGCCAAATACTTAACATTCCAGGAACCCAGTGCAAAGGAAGAATCAACGAACAAACTCCAAAAGCATTCACCACAACACAACAGATAGATGCAATAATAATTATCTATTCCAATAATCCAGAGCCAAAAGTTCCCTTTACAATGAGAAGCTCTCTTCTTTAAATAGGATGGAGAGAGGCCACAATCCTAACCAATTTTTGAATGAGTGGCTAATATTAAAAAATCAAAAGATCTAATCAATGGTTAAGATGAACTCAACAATACAATACATGGATAACTAATAAAATATAACAATATGTCGACAAACTCACCCTAGGAGAGGGGATCCCACCAAATCATAATGATAAAATATAAGAAATATCTCATGGTGGGTCCAAGGGGTAATTTCTAACACCCTTGGTCAATCCCCATGGCACAATATCCAAGAATAAATAATCAAGACACCAAATCGTGCCTCTCTGGGAAAGTCATGAGCCTTAGGAGGCTCCAGAAAATCATATAAATTGCCATAAGTGATGGATGTGGGTCCCGATGAAGCTAAAACTGCTGGAGAAGGTGTGGAATACATCCTACTCATCATCACCAATCATCCCATGCCATAACCTTTCCTCAATATCCCAAATTGAATTCCTTTGTAGCCATTTTTCCCATTTATGGACTGCCTCGGGAAGCGTGAAACTGCCCAAACTGCCTCCTGGAGTGCCTGGATCCAAAACATAAAATCACCAAACTGTCTGGGAGGGGGGTAATATGGTAATAAAAAGTGGCTAGACAACCTCGTCCATCAATAGCGCTCTAGGTGAACCACTGATATCTCTGCTATGCTCTAACAGGGTCTCCGACAGACCAAAACTACACAAGGATAGCCAACTGAGGCTGAAACATCACTGTAACTTCCAGGAACTAAAAAAAAACTATCTCATTGGACTCAGAGAGCCCGAATCCACCTAAGATGTGTACTCATACACCATATAGACCTGTACATGGTAAAAAATAAATGCTCATCATATCCAATAGGCCAAATAATAATTATCTGTAAAAGTGTTGAAAAGCACAAATCATCATCATAAGCTTGAAACCACTGCATAACTCCACCATGGTGACCTGTACCAGACCATATATCATCTATCTGTAACATCTGAGGTCTGCCACCTCATGTCATGTGGTTGACTTTTGGTCAAACTGGGTTTGACCAAGTCAACATGACCAAAATATAACTCAAACTGTTATCAAGCTGCTGCAGGGTGTCAAAGGTTAAAACATGCTTTACAGTCCATTCCAATAGCAATTATAACAAGAAGTAATCATTACTGGCGATCTAAATCCAAATATAATAGGTAATTAATTATTATTATTACTCAGACAAGACTTTAAAGGTCATACTCACTTCATAGTTGTGATCAATTTGCTAGTGAAGGGTGAAGGCTTTGTATTGCAAAGGGTAGGCTATAGGGAATGACTTACTGACTTAACACTGTGACACTTTGGAAATGGAAAGGGGATACACACCATAGCATATACTGAATGAGCAACAACACAGGGAATGGCGATGTCTCACAAATGGGTAAGTTATTCAAAGAGTGTTTATTCACCTTGACTAATGCGCACAATCCATAATAGAAATGAGGCCAGCAATATTTTTGATATAGAGTTTAAGTTCCATTGCTTTTTAGGCCTATAGTTTCCATAACCTTTGAACTATGTGTGTTTACAAACACTTTGCATAGATTTACATTTATTTAGGCTTCTTGTTGCAGGTGTGTTTCTAAGGCACTTGTTTACCTGAGCACTTCTAAGTGTGTCACAGACATCTTGTTTACCTAGGTATTTACATTTCACAAAAGATATAACATTTGATATTTCATAACCATTTTCATTTGGCTTGCATTTCATTCATGTGTGTTAAGAAACACATTGCATGAATGGGATTTTCATACAAGATACAACATTTCATTTCCATACTTTGTATTCATGGAAGCACTAAAAGTTTCAGGTTTAGCCAATAACAACTTTAGTGACTAGGGGGACTAATCCAACTCACCAAAGGTAAGTTTTGTCACCAAATCAGAGCTGAGACACAATAAACAAGGAAGCTCATCCAATATAGAGGCTACAGTGGGGGAAGGTCCTCCATGCCACTAGTCAAGTAGTAAGTCAAGGTAATGAACAAACTGGGTAAGTCATGGATGGATGAAGACAGTGAATAATGAAACCGACACTAGCAAGTCAAAGTATGGTGGGAATGATCACCTCTATTCTCCCTAGGGAGGGTAAAACCAATGATATAGGACAAGAACTTCTAAGTCTGAGTAGGGACAAATATGATATATATATAAGTATAGACAGGTCCACATATCTATATGATCACTAGATCATGATACTAAATGCGAAGACATGCTAAGAAAATGGAAATAAAAGCAATATGACCACAACACCATAATATACCTGCTGAGTCATATACCTGAAAGATCATCATCTGAACCATCATCTGTCCTCTGAAACTACTGTTGTAACTCCGGGAACTACTGACTTCTCTGTACAAATGGCTAAATAACTACATCGGTCATCTCTCTGAGTGTCCTGAGACTCAGTCATGGCATGGGGAATAAAACTGTTGTCCAAAATCTGATAGTGACCCATAATAGATGCTCATCTCAGCATCTCAATGCAAGGGAACTGGCTGAATAGTTTACTGGAATCAATCTTATTCCATAGGTCACAATACTCAGGTAAGTTCCCAATCTCTCTTCTGCATGCTTCACTTAGGGACTGATACTCAACGAGGTGAGTCTCCACTAAAGCAACTGGATCATTTTGTGCTTAGAAATCCCCCTTGTTCTGATCAGTGAATGTGGGCATGATGGACCATGACTAAATCTTGAAGTTATGAGGGAGATTATGAGGCCCCGTTCTTGAGAAGATAGTCTCACCATAGGCTCACCTCTCCTCAGGGCGAGGACCATTGTTGCTCCCTTCACCATCTCTAGGACCAAGCTACCTGGATATGGATTCAAAACCTTGCCCCATTCTCATTGAGAGTTCTTGGAACCTTTGCATCATACCATTGCAAAATGACCTGAATTCATCACTACCATCATCCATGCTTGATACTTTTTTGTCACCTCGGATCTCTATTTCGTTTGAATCTTCTCCTCACTCTTCTACAATTGGTTGTTTTGGACCTTTATTCTTAGGAGGTGGACCTCTCTTGGGACTCATCAATGATTACCATGAGCAGGTGTAGACGACCATGCTCTGATACCACTATAATGTTCCCAACTTGGTATTGAGAACACTAGGCCCAAAAGATAGGATTCAAACTACAAAAACTTGGAGCCAGGATAAATTTTGGTGTTTTGCAAGGGTAGGTGGATAGTTCTCAACTCAATTTGATTGACATTGGAGGGTTACTATTTTCATATTTGTAGGTTATGGAGGCTTCTATCACACTTCAAAAATCTCCCATGAACCCTAGGAAACACCTAATTTGACAAAGGCACATTCTCTGGGTACTTCATGTAAATTTTAAACATGTGCAGAGAAGCAAAGCATACATATTTTTTGAGCAAAACAAAGATTACACCATAGCATTCACACATAATACACATATATTTACCCTGGAAACCCTTGACCGATAAAAACCATCAAATCTTGGAGACACAACTCCTATTTTTCTTACATTCATTATGAATCACTCACAATACAATATAGGTATTTCTGCAGCATCCAATACCCTAATTCGTTAACCTGGATTAAAAAATAGACCCTTATCCCTTAACTAGGATTAAATTACATATTTTTAGAAAATTCCCCAAAATAGTTGAAAACAACCCAATCCCTTAACCGGGATTTACCACTGTGCGGTCAAATGCGCACACCCCCCCACACACATGCAAATAATATAACATATACTCAACACTTCACACCTGGGAAGACTCCTTTGGCTAGGCCAAAGGCTTCAAGGCAATAGTTCTAGGATTTATGTGGAACCCAATGGCTTTTGGTGCACTATGGATGTATATGGTCTGAAAATAAGTACCCACCTATTGTAGGAAGCACTGGTTCAGAGTTCAGGAGGTCCTTATGCAAATTTAGTATCACTAGGGAATATTACAAAATCCAGGACAACTCAGTTAGGTGATTTCCAACCCATCCCAAATGCCATCTAAGCCTCACGAATTCCATATTTCAATGTAGGATGGGGTCCTATTTTTTCTTACCTACATGTAGCAACTTACATAATGAGATTTGGTTGAACAAAGGTCTATTTTTTACATTGAAATTCAAAATTGGTCAGATTTAACAATGTATTGAGCATAAGAGAAATAGAGTGTTGAAGATAGACAAGGAATTTGCAGAGAAACAACAAAACTTCTTCTTTTATTAATATTCAGGTCTGCAAATACATCATTAGTATATATATAACAAAATATACAGCGCATAGAGAACAACCCCCACAACTACAACATTACTACAATACCACATTGCTAACAATACTTGCAAACAACACACTAGAACTACTGGAAAATTCAGCTGGAATGAAACACACACTGGAACTATTGTTTGCTGCTGCAATAGGCTCAATGAATGGATAGGGTGTCCACTCCTCACTCACCAATCGAAAGGGCTAAGACACTCCAACGGGATACAATAAACATAGGGGCACATATCCCTACTAGTTTACAAGGGGCACATATCCCAAGCATGAGAAGCATGAAAAAATCTATAAGAATTCGAATAATCAACAAGCTAACCCCATTGATGCACCATGCCTCCCTTTTTAAACTTGTACACTTAACTTATTCCCAATACTAGGTCCCAATACCAAGGAACGATGAAAACCATGAGCAAGACTAGTTTGTCCGCTTAGTCAATACTAGTGGCAAATACCATGGAACACCAAAAACCATTTGTTGGGTAGTTGAGTGATCCTTATCCTCATTCAATGCGCCCTCTAACTTCTTTTACCAAATCTTCCCCCTTTTTTAGGGTGCCTTTGCTAACCAACTTGGAGTATGTCCACTTTCTTAAATGTTGTCCACTAGCTTTCATTGTTTTATGGAAATTTCTTTTTTAATGGAAATACACCTCCGCTACCCTCCTTGGCACCTATTTAACTCATTCAATGCATGGATAAGCTCTCCTTGGAACCCCAATAACCCTATTCATACATTGGATCAACTTTTCTTGTGACTTGTGGACAAATTTTTCCTTTGACTTATTTGATCAATCTTATGCATGGAAAACCTTAGGAATAGAATAATTCCCATATTAATGTTGAACTCCACTTGAACCCATGGGAATCTAATGGGTTGGTGGATGAATCCATATGTCACTAAGTTGGGGATATTACATCTAAGGTTCCTGATGGAGTCCACTTAAGTCTACGATGTACATCTATTTTTGTTAGTTTTTTATCATTTAATTCAATAGATCTAGGATCTTAACTAAAAGAACAACATGTACAACATATCAAGCAAAAGAGACAAGAGACACCAAACATTTCACCAGGAAAAACCAAGTAGGTGAAAAATCCCACAACTTCCTCAGAGATAGAATAAGCATCAATACAAGGATCACCATGATCAAACCCAAGAGATAGATATCTTCAGCAGCATGCTCCTCCTCCACTTGTGCGCACTCCTCCTCTCTCTCACTAATGTGAAGTGAGTGAAATGAGAGAATGTGTAAAATGAGAGAGACACACTCTCTATTTATACACCACTTCACTTGTCTTTTATTTTTAACTAGGTCAACCCCAACTTAACCACTTAACATAATGTTGACTGGGCTGACCCCCACTAGGGTGGTGTTGTTACAGCAACATCCCTCCCCAAAATTTTGTAGACATTGGGGCCCCTCCTTTTAGTTTCCTAGAAAGATTGCTTAAAGAGTTAAAGTTTCCTTAGAAAGCTTTTCGAACTTAGTTTTTCTTTTAGGGATGATTCTTTTTCAAAAGTTAATTTTTTCTTCTAAGTCAAAACTCAAAATTCTTCCCTGAAACGGCGGAAGAACATGGGATGTTCACCTGGGACTTTGAAAAAAACTTGGGATGTCCACTCGCATTTTCGGAATAACTCTAAGTTCTCTCCCGAAACGGCGGAAACACTCGCAAAGTCTTACCTCAATGGGTGTTTTCTTATCAAGTCCCTCGGCCATTCATTTTTCAAAAAAACAAAACTTAACCAACTCATCCGTCATTTTCGAAAAAACTCGTTGAGTCTTTCCGCAATGGCGGAGAAACTCAAGAACTTCCGCCGCGACTAACTTTCGACTCATCAATTTCGGAAGAACCCGGCAAGTCATCCCGAAACGTCGAGACAACTCAAGAACTTGCACTGCAAACTTTTAGCTCGTTGACTCTGGGAGAACTCGTCAATCCCTTCCGCAAAAGAAGAGCGTCTTCTTATTCTTTCCCACAACAAGTAAAATGTCGCGCTCGAATTCCAAGTTTCCTACGCTTCAGAAGAAACTCACAAAGTCCTCTCTCAACGGCGGACGAGACTCATCAATTCCTTCCGGTGATTGACGGTTGCGCACAAATTCCAAAGGTGGAAGTGACCCCACCATACGGATAATTAACCCATTTTAATTTCACCACCTACCCAATTTATTGCCTGCACGTATCAGTTTTAATATAAGGGTGGCGGGGTTTCAATTGTGCCATTGGTAAATTTTCGTTCAGAAGACGCCGTTGGAACCTGCGCAAGTTATTTGCTCCAGCTCAGTTTATTCGCCTCCACATCAGCCCATAACACCCTTGTTTCATTGCCAGGTAGGTGTTCCTACCGTTAACTTTGTCTTATCTATGCATTGAGACTTTCTCGGGGTTTTTTCATTTCATTACGTGGTCGGTGGGCACTCGTAGAAGACTATCCTTTAAAGTTTACGACCACTGCAGCCCCATAGAGTTCTCATTTCAGCTAGCTAGGAGTCATAGATAGTGCTAATCATCCCCAGTTAATCCATTGAAAGAATTAGTCAATCCCTGTCAGTTCCACCGGCCGCAGTCCTATCATAAACCTGCCTAAGCCGAGTCGATGCGCTCAATCCAAGTTCCTTGCTGGCTATATGCTGCTACTCAATACCATCGAGCAAGGGACAGTACCAGTCATAGCTAGCTGGGCTACTCAACTGCTAAGTTACTTGGCTTGGATACAGGTTATTGAAAGCAATTTCGTTATATGTTTTTTTGGCTTCCTCATAGAGTTTCCCAATCCATGCCGGCATACCATTCGCGCTTTAGCCATTAGAAGTGCTTATAATGAAGGACTTCCTATCTTCCGAGGGAAACGAGTTTTTTACGTCGTATGCCTATATTTTCAGAAGCTTTTAAGTTTTTCCAAACCGGACGTTGCTTCCCTAGAATGATCAAGTCTGATGGCTATATTGTGTTTTCTTGAATAGCCTGTGTTTTGTTTGCCTCCCTGGCAGACAACCTTATAATTTTATATATAGATTTCATTAGCATGCTAAGTCTGTCTTGCTATATGATTATGCTCTCATAATGATTTACAATCTTATGCTCATGCACGTATGGTTGCTGACAGGGATAAGCCACAATGCCAAAAGGGAGCAGAAAGAAAGCTAAAATGACGGAGCCAGAACCAGTACAACCAAGGATTGAAACTTTTTTTCAAGAAACTAGTGCACCACGGGGATCCCTCCCAAGGTCCAGTGGAGAGATATTTACAGTATGATCAGGGACCAAGATATCCCAGACGTGCTATTAGAAGAAGAACAAATATACCTAAACATCAGGACCTCTGGCATAGCCAGGGCTTCTACTCGCCCTGAGCTATTCCCGTGCTCAGAAGTGATTGGGTGGATATTGGAACATGCCAACCCACAAACAAGAGTGTTGCATGACAACAAGGGAGAGCCATTCGCTTCATTCCATCCAGCTTATATTGCAGCAGCCTACAAATTCTCACGTCCCCAGCAGGCACTGAACGAGGAATGGTTGGGATAGATGAATAATTTCGAAATAGCTAAGAGGCTGTTAATCACGGGAAAACAATTGAGGAAAATGGACAATGATGAGTATGATGTTCAGAGCCTAAGACCTCCATTCAGGATGATTGCCCTTATGTTAAGCAAAATTTTTGGCATGCCCGATGGAACCCTATATAGGATACAATGGGCCCCCATAATCCATGCCATAGCATTTAAGGGAACTGTGTTTGATTGGGCAACTATTCTCTCAGACAGTTTGGCATCCACTGTGGCCGCAGCTAGAGAAGGTTTGGCTTTAAAAATGTCAGAGTTTTTCATGTCTTCATACCTCATTGATTGCATCTTGGCAAAGCTCCCTTTCCTCAAGTTAGGTTGCTCATGGGACCAGGCCAATACCCCGGTATACATTGCCTATAAAATAATGTGGGCTCAAAATTACAAAGCACACTATAAGCTCATCTGTGAAGAGTTCATCATGCCTCTGTGTGAGCAGATGTTCAATGAAGAGCCAAATTGCCTGTCAGAGAATGCCATGGAAGTCTTGGAAAATTATGGTGATTTCTACTTCTCAGAAGAGGGTACCTATATCAGGATGTTCGGAGGTACTAAGCCACCATACATCTTACCAAAATACGCTACTGATTTTGTAGTCCTGAAAGAAGCAGTCAGGCAAGTTTTCCTTGATGGAATAGGAGGAGTTCTTAATAAACAACATAAGGCTTCATTCCCTCCTTTTCCTTTCTGTATAGGAGCCTATAAATTCTCAAGAGTTGCAGCAGCCAAAGAGTTCATTAAGGAGCTGAAAGCATTTCACTTCGGTGAGGCAATATTCCATAGAAATGATAGGCGGAGCAAGGTTGCGGAGCATTGAAAGGAGTTGTATGCTCATTTTGAGTATGCCCATTACTATGATGCTAAGGAAGAAGTGTTCAGGGGGATCAGTAACATGACTAAATTACAAATTTGTCGTCATGGTGGTGGAGCTAGCTCTAGCTCTGCCTCAGCCCGAGAAGCCAGCCTCTAGAAAGAAAGGGAAGCGGCCGAAGCCCTGGTCCACGAAGAACAAAGATTGAAAGAAGAAGCAAGGCTGCAGCAGGAAGCCGAGGAAGCAGGACTGCAACATGAAGCCGAGGAAGCAAGGTTGCAGAGGGAAGCTGAAGAAGTGAGATTGCAGTAGGAAGCTCAAGAACAAGAGCAGAGGGAGGTAATTGAGAATCAACAAAATCCTTAAGGAGAGCCAAAACATGAGGGAGAAATTAAGGCCAACAAAGATGCTCAGGCAGGTGGCTCTGGCACCCAAGATATGGAAATAGACTTGTCTCAAGTAGTACAGACCCCACCCGCGGATTCAGAAGTCCATATAAGAGATCTCTCGATCATCCCTTTCACCCCATCCGAAGATCATACTGTGTTGCGATGGGATAAATTTGTGTACTATAAGAAGAGGAAGGATGTGGTCCTGAAGTCGGAAGAGAGGATAAAGAGACTTTTCTAGGCAGACATTGTCACCTAGCGAGAAACCACGGTCATGCAGAATACAAACAAGGCTCCCATAGCTATGGCATCCGTCGCTGTGTTGGAAGCAAAAGAAACAGAAGATAATGTGATCGACATGGTCAAAGAGTTTGAGTCAACGAAGAGGAGAGCTCGCATGTTGCAACATACGGTGGCTAATGATTAGGCTTATAGGGATCTTGTAGTAAACAAATATGATCGCCTGTCTGCTGATCACAAGGAGTTGTTGGATAAGTATCGACATTTGGAAGAAGAAAAGGAGCACCTGGCAATCCAAATGATGGTTCTAGAAGTCGAAAAGAATGATTCTGAATCTAGAGTCTTTCACCTGGAAGTAGATAAACAGGCAATGGATGAGCAGTTGGAGAAAGCAGAAAGCAGAGCGATGGATATGTCTCCCTTTCATGAGCAGTCTTGTGACATCTTAAGTCAAATGCATGCCACACAAGAACTGATTACTGAGGAGGTGTGCAAGCTCAAGACCATGCTGGTTAGGTTGAAAGAAGTCAATGCCGAAGCCATCAGGCTTAAAGGAAAATACACTCGGGTTAAAGCAAACATTTTGAGCCAAATGGAGTGGAGAGAAGGGAAGATGGGTTTCCCTAAACATCTCCCGTTCAAATCTGTAGACGGTTTTAAGGAAGATGTAGCCCTCATGGAGTTTTGCAGGAATTGTCGCATCAAGTTGATGGCTAAGATCCAGGGAGAAATTGAGAAAGGTAACAGCCTGTATCAAAAGATTCATGAAGTACATGAAAAATGCAAGCTTATTTTTCCTCAGACCCTGGATGATTTTCCAAGCAAAGAGCAACATTTGTTAAACTTGAAGGAAGAATTGGGCATTCAAATAGAGTATGTAAAGAAGATTGATGTGCTAGCCACCGATGATCTTCATCACTACATTGGGTTGTCATCAGTATACAATCATTTGCTCAAGGAGGTCCACTAGGAAGTAATAGCAGAAATTCATGGTATTGAAGCAGAGCTTGGTAAGCATGTGACTTCACAGAAGATCCTGCTCCCTTCACCAACAAATGTGGTTATTAGAGACACTGGTATCTGGTTTAGTTATATTGCAGAAGAGGAAAAGAAGGCAGCAGCAGCAGTAGCAGCCAGCGCATGCACATCATTCCCAGCAGAAGCGCCACCCCAAGGATAAACACGCTAGTCATAATGCATTGTTTTTATTTTTTGGTTTACTTCTTACCTATGGTTAGAGCATGGAGTTACAAGGACAACTGTCCTTTTCTGTTGTAAGAAAAAAATTCTATTATAGGAAAAGGGCCACAAATTGTTATTTCTTTGTAAAATATTTAAAGGACAAGTGTAAAAGGCCAAGTGGCATCCCAAGAGGCATTTTGTAAACTTATAAATAGATGCATAGGGAATAGTGTGAGGGGGGACTTTTTGCAGAGAAAATGAATTTTCTAACTTGTACGAACTATTTTGCACTTGTTCCAAGAAAAGGAATTTTGCGTAATAAGAGCCCGGAGAGGACGTTTTTGCCTTGAGATGTGGATTGGATGCATGCTGGATTATTCTTGTGATATTCAAACACAGCTGTGAGATCTTTCTTTGTTGTTTTGAATTTATTTATGTGGAAGGAATGATCTTACTATTCTCTGTGCAATGATGTTACTCCTAACATGAGCAATTGAATGTATTAATGTCAATTAAAGCTACCTTTATATTTTTAACCTTCTACTGAAGATGCTTCTTTATGAATTTAAATGGCTGTCCATGTAATCTTTAGAAGTTTCCTTTAGTACATTGCTCTTATTTACATTTTGCTCCTTGCAGGGATAGATTAGATTTATTTCAATTTTAGATACAGATTTGTTTCAAGTTCTGCATTTAGATTAAATTAATTTAGGCACTTGCATATCATCTTAACAATAAAATTAAAAAAGAATGGTGGATCGAGCCATAACCGGTGCAGAGGAAAACAAATCCAAATCTAACGGTAGCTGGAACTGCTAACTGGACGGATTCCCCATACCAAATGGTGGACAATCTAATTGGGATAGTTTAACGGGGAGAATCCCTTTTTGCTTGATGCTACGATCTTCGGGGCATCAACAATTTTTGGCGCTAGAAGGAGGGCCTGAGGTGCATGGCTGATAAAGGAAAATCTCCCATTATCAAAAATGTTACTTAAAAACTGCTTGGAACATGAATTTCAGACAGCCCAAATCTTGAAGTAGCAAATCAAGAAAACCCCATTTCTGATTCTGAACATCAAGAAGTGTTGTATGTTGTGCCTTTTGCAGAAATAGAAGATCTAAGAAGACATACACGATCTTATGTTAGACAACTAGGTGGTTTAAACACAGTGAATTTCCTCCCTAGGAAAAGTACTCCCAGAAAAGAAATACAATACACCCGTGATTCGATTCTTGTGCAGAATTTTGAAGAGCTCGTAAATTTAACTTTGGAAGAAATTGCAGAACCCCTGAAAGAAATCGATCTTGAAAAACCAGAAAATTTTTCAGATTTAGAAAATATTGGAGAACTTGTTACTCCAAAGGACACTCCACTTAATTCACTGCACAATTCTCCACCTGGTTCTCCACATAGAAATATGGTTGTACCTACTTGGAGAGCGAGGGGGGCATTAAATCTAGCTGGGCCATTCCACAATCTGCCTAATAATCCAGAAAAAGTCTTGCCCAAATTCAACCCAAGAAAAGCCATTTCAGTTGAAGATCATCTCAAGAGTTTTTATTTAGCCTTGAATCTATTAAATGTACAACATGAAGATGTAGTTTGTAGGATTTTTCCATACACATTTGAGCCAAAAGTTTCTTCCTGGTATTTTAGTTTACAAGCTAGCTCAATTTCTAGCTGGGAAGAATTTGAAACATGTTTCTTAAAGAAGTATGGAAATCAAAAGACTGTAGCTACACTCATGAAAGAATTATTGTCCATGAGAATGGAAAAGAAAGAAAAGGTTCAAGACTTCAACCAAAGGTTCACTACACTCTTGAATAATTTCAGTGAAGCAAATAAACCGACAAAAGAATCTCTAGTTGAATATTATACAACAACACTTGAAGGGCCTATAGCAATGTTCGTCAAAAGATTGAAGAAAACCACCCTGATAGAAATTTTCGAAGAAGCTAGGAAGGTGGAAGAAGAAGCAGACATCATTGCCAAACATGCTTTAGATGCAGAGACAAAACCAACAACTAGTAAAAAAACCTTGCTGCTCACCAGGAATAAAGAAGAGTCATCAGCAGACATGGAGAACGTAGTTAAGATGATGTAGAAATTGTCCAATAAAATTGTAGATCTCGAGAAAGATAAAACAGCTAGTACATCTAGGAAACCTTTCAAACCATTCTACAAAAGGAGAGAAGACAACGATCAACCTCCTCCACCAATGAATACTTCTCCTGTTTTAAATTTGAATGAAATAGGGATGGAAAACTTTTGCACATTTCATCAAGAGCCACACTCAGAAAAGAGCTACCCACAATGGATTAACCCTATGAGTTTAGTCATGAACCAAATGCTGGATTCACAGATTCCAGATCAAGACGACCCTCCAGAGGAACCAAGCCTTGAGATAGAGGAACCCTCTCCAGATACCATCATGGCGCTATGGGATTGGGTACTGTTATCACACCATAGTAGCTGGACTACTATTCTTGTTTAGCAGATATCTGCACATTCCAGATCTTCCATTATTCAGAGCATGGCTATGATGATTGTATATTTTGTGATCACTCATGATCAGAGCAGTGTATTATTCAGACTTATGTTAGACCTTGTGTCAAGGATGAGCCTTGAGAGTTCAGATTTGATGACCGATGTGACCCTTTATCCCATACAGTTTCAGTTCAATGCTTAGAGATGTATTGCAGAAATGTTTCAGATGGTAAATGATGTTTATTACTATGATGATGCTGTATGATCTATGGATATTTTATCATTAACTATGGATTATTATCTTGTTGATTTAGTCATGTTCACAGCGTCTGCTTGGTATATTATTCCTGATGTGGCAAACTGTTTAAAATGAACTATAAATCATAAAATGGACAATTGCTTGCACATTTAGGTCATTTAACAAAACCCACTGGTTTTCCACCTTACATAGATATGGTCTTTCCTGACACCAGTTGTCTGCTAGTGTAGGCTCCATATTCACTTGACTCCATCCATACATGACTTTCCTATTTGACTTTAAACCTTGGCCTGTCTCATTTGACTTTCTGATACTGAGGACTTCCCCATTTTTCTACCTCTGTGTTTGGACCGCATCCCTGTATGATCAGTGTCTCGGCTCTAAGTTGGTGACAAAATTTGCCTTTGGTGAGTTGGATTGTAGGGCTAAATCATTCTGGTCGGTTGTCCCAATGTTTGGCATTGGCTCAAACTCCCCCTAGTCACTTGAGATGTTGTTGGCTAAAACTGAAAGCTCATGTTCTACTTATGGAAACTCATAAATTCGCCCATGGAAACTAAAAAGGGCAAGAATGATGAATAGCTAAAAATACTCCTCGAAGAGTATAAGAAAGGTCCAAAAAGCAATGGTTCTTAAAAGCTATATCTAAACAATTGCTGACCTTATATGTATTTGAAAACATGCCCTGGATGCAAGCTGCAACTAGTTGTGCTTATCAGCACACCTGAGATCCAAAGGGTTATGTAGGCCAAAAAGGCCATGAAATGAAATTGAATGGATCAACTTGATGTAGACATGATGCCTAAGTTGAATAAGCACTCTCTAAACAACTTATCCATTTGTGAGGCACAACCATTCCCCATGTTATTTTGTCCAGCACAGAGTTTGTAGCTTCCCCCTTCTCCCCGTCCAAAGTATTTTTGAGTTAAGTTAGACAAGTCAACCCCTTGGCCCAACCTTGTTCCTAGCCTTCATCCTTCACTAGCAGTTTGACCATGTCCAATGGGTGAGTTTGTCATTTGAACTATTGTGCAAGTAATTTTATATAACAAAGAAATATGCTAACTTGATTAATGCCACTGAATGGATGTTATACTTTGAGCTTGGCTGTGAGAATGATTAAAGAAGCATGTCTTAGTCTACTGATGTGATTTATTCTTGGTTGTATATTATTGGGATCCGTGATGATGGGGGCCATACATATATACCTATTGATGATGATTGATGGTCCCACATACTTGATGATGATATCATATGATGGACAGATGGTTTAGATGATGACTGATGCAGTTCAGCAGGTTTTATTATTTCAGATCACCAGATTACACACTGTCCATATATGGTGGACCCTACAGCTGGCCCATTAGGGAAACCCATGGTGTATGAGTACACATTCCTAGTGGATTTGGGTCTTCTGGATCCAATGAGACACTTATCTTTCAGTTCCAGGCACTTCTAACAGTGATTGGTTCAGTTTTACACTTGTTGATCAGATTTGGGGTTGATTTCCCAGCCTGAGCAGCAGAGGCCAAGAGAGGCCAGTTCACCTAGGGTGTTGTATGAGGAGGGGGTGGTCCAGCCACTTGTTTTTACCATTTACCCCCCTTCTGGAGAGCCTGGTGGGCTCAGTTGGACAACGCAGATGCCCTGGGAGGCAGTTTTGGCACTTTCACAGTTACCGAGACAGTTAAAAAATGGGATAAAGTGGTCACTGAGGAATTCGATTTGGGCAATTGAGGAAATGTTTTGGCATTTGGTTTTCACAAAGGTTTTCCAAGGTGATCCCACTATCTTCCATCCAGTTTTCACCATGTGGGTAGGCCCACAGTGATCACAGGAGGTCTTTTACTGCTTGTATGTCACAGATGTTGAGGACAAATTTGATCATTTATATTATCTTGGACATATTTTATTATTTTATTGTGCCTTGGGGATGAACTAGTAAGGATTGATGCCTCCTAGCCCCACCATGTGCTTATTATGTCATGTCCTAGTCATCATGAGGCGGATTTTTGGTACTTCTACCCCCTGTAGTGGATGACGTCACCCTCCATGATTATTTTATACTATGATGTCATCATTATATTGGGGGATCCATGTGATATATTGTTATGGTTCATCTTAGCCATTGATTGTAAATTGAGATCTTTTAATCTCAACCACTCATTTGATGTAGTATTGTAGAGTGGTATAGGGTTTTGGTCTTTATTATCCTATATAAGGAGGAGACCCCCTATTGTATAGCTCACCTAGGAAGCTCTGGAATATTGGAATAGAACATTTCTTTGTGGAGCATATCTCTCTTGTCTTGTGGATTCTCTTGCATATTGAGTATACAGTATCTCTTCTATGTATCATTGTGGATTTTGGTACTTCTACTAGTTTTCTTGTAGGAAAGTCGAATTGATGGAGAGGAGGGCGATTTCTTGAGGGTTATTGTTGGAGGGATCCACATATTCTCTCTTGGGTTGATCTTGTGACAGGGAGTATCATTATTGTATCTTTGTGACATAGTTGATGCTTTCTATTACATCTTTCTATCATTTTCATAATCATCTTGCTTGACTTGTTTCTTTGATCTTGTCTTGTAGGAGGAGGATGATTTGGCTATCTTGGAGGAGGACGTTTTGGTTGGAGCTCTTGGATCTCACTCTTGAATATACACATAGGAGAATTATATCAATTTGCAAGGTGGCCACAAGCAATTGAGGTAAGATCTACAAGGTATGTGCCTCTTTCATCCATTCTATCTTCATTGGTCGCAAACCCCAATTAATTAAAACCCTCATTTTTGGTTTTTCTTAGATCTACTTAGATCTAGCCTTGCTTTTGAAAAGATCTTAAGAACCCACCTCTATAGCATCCACCCCTAGTTGGATCTATAGTTTGGTGGTGATTGGGTTAAAATTGACACACTTTTCAAGGCAATATAGCCCTCTTAAACCAAATCGCACTTCCTTGGAGAGGCTTGTTGGGTTAGATCTAGCATATGGGTAGGTAAGATCCCGCTTGATTTGAAATCTACACACTTGATAACCTACTTCCAGACTTTTACTTCGGTGATTTCTACCTTGTGGGCATCATTCCACATTTTAAGGGATTAAAACCCCCTTTTGAACTACTCGGCATCTTAAAACTTAGATCTAGTAAGATCTAACCCTTGGATTGACTTGATTTTCTAGATCCACATAGATTGGTGCATAAGCTACTTGGATCTGCAGTTTGGTGGCCATTGGACTTGATTTGGCCCACCTTATCCACCTTTTAGCCCTCCTTGAGCAAGGTCGCACTCCCTTGGGTGAGTGAGTTTTCCCACTTTGAGGAAGTGGGTGGTTGAGATTTTTGTGGAGTTGGAACGACCATACCTTGAAACCTAGGTCTAGAGTATCATTTTGTGATGATCTGCCTTGGGGGTAACATTCCTTGTTTTAAGGGATTGTGGTCCACTTAGGGTCATTTCATGAAATCCTAGATCTAGCTAGATCCAACCATTCTATCTCAATTATCCCACTTGACTTGACCTCTAGGTGTCCCGATCTACACTTTGACATACCTTTTGACTCCATTAGCCCATCCAACAAGGCACTAGTCCTCCTCAAAGCAAGTCGCACTCCTTGGGAATTGTGTCAAACCATAGATCCAGTACATGGGTACTCCCAATTTCAACTTAGATCCATAGATCCACTCACTACATATCCACTAGTACCAACTTCATCCCTCAATTTCACCTTGTGGGTTCTATGTGAATCATTCACATATCCCAAGAAAGTGGGTCCCACTTGTGTAATACATGGTACTAGATCTTTTCTTCTTAGCTAATCATGTGGCCTAAATCATACATTGGTTGATACACTAATCATCTCTCAAACCACCTTCAACCATACTTTAATTTCTAGGTCCACTTTACCTTGCATTGGTTTCCGTAACTTACCATTTACTCATCCCTAGGAACCTTTGTTTGGGTCCAATCACCTTTGATTGGTTATAGGGTCTCCTCCTAGGTCTTGGTTTATCTAGATCTAAAGTGACGAGTGCCTCGGTTGACGTGACTCCCACCTTGCATTGGGAACCGTGGCATCTCTTGGGTCACCTCTTTAGTTGCTCATCTCCTCTACTGTCCCGGATGGGATACCACTAGGGGAAACTACAAGTTGTGTGATAACAGGAACCTTTAACTGGATTGGTAGAAGATGATCCCATGGAAAGCCCAGTCTCTGCTGTAAACATTAACACTCGCAGTAAAGGTCCCATTGCAGATCCAATTCCAAGCTCGACTATTCCCAAGCCTAAAATTTCAAAATAATTACCAAGAAGACACATAATAGTCATTCCACCACAGCCTAAAGCTAACTCAACAGTGGCCAAGCAGCCAAGCATTGACACAACAGTTGAACAACCAAAGGTCACCATGAATAAGACAGACCATCAAACTATAATTGCAAAAGAAAGTGATATAGGATATGACATCATTGAAGATATAAAGAAAGTAAAGGCAAATGTTTCAATATTCGATATGTGCAGTTTTCCCCAGCAACGAGACAAGTTGCTGCACGCTCTTCAATATCAGACCAGCGCTCCACTAGCGGATACCCAAGAAGACCCTGAAATTAATGAGGCTAGTATCGGCGGGAAATCCAAATCTCAGACGTTGCCGTTTCTTTTAACTTTTGAAATTTTCAATCACAATGTTCACAATTGTCTGGTAGATTCCAGAGCATCTTTGAATGGCATGCCACTGTCGATCTATAAAAATATTAATGGGAAACCAATTCCATCTCCCGCCCAGATTATTCAGTTAGATAGGACTGCTTTCAAAGTTATCGGGGAAATGAAAAATGTCCTCATTAGGTTGTCAGCAGATTCTAGAGTTTGTCAGTTCATTGATATAATGGTAGTTGACATTCCCGAAGCCTACGGTTTGATCCTAAGTAGGGACTAGTCCACAAATTTGAACGTTTACTTTGCAACTAATTGGTCCCATTTGTGGTTTCCATATCAAAATAGATAGAATCAGATCAAGGTTCTGAGAGAACCGCACATGAAACAAAATGTAACTCAACTAGAAGGAAAGAATGAAGCTATAGCCTTCTCATCCTCAGTTTTGGGAAATTATTTCTTAGAAATTGATCCGGGTAATTATCAGTCTGAAACTATTAGCCATGAATCAGGTAAACAGTCCGATCTCCTTCATTTTTCTCGGACTGATGATATTGACTGTAATATAGTTAGTTTAGTCACTCACTTAGATCATAAAGATACTAACTTAGCTAGATCAAATGATCTTTTTTGGAAATTGTACTTTGATGGTTTTAAAACTTTGGAAGGATTTGGAGCCGGTTGCATTCTGATGGATCCATAAAGAAACAAGTACTTCTTGTCCTGTATATTAGAATTCGATTGTACTAATAACATTGTTGAATACGAAGATTTAGTCCACGGATTGAATAAAGCCATCGGTTTAAATGTTAAGTACCTGAAGGTGTTTGGCGACTCGAAAATAGTTGTGAGACAGGTAAGAGATACCATTCACTGTATTTCACCTCATTTGAGGAGTTATCAGGCTGAGGTATGGGATTTAATTATGCATTTTGATGCTTTCAATATAAAGTCTATTCCCAGACTTCAAAATTCTGTAGCTGATTTATTAGCAACATCTGCTTCCAGATTGGTGCCAACTAATAACAAGTGTTCAATTGAATTAATTTTCAGGCCTTCTGTCCCAGACAATATCATGAACTTCATAGTTTTTGATGATGACGAACAGATTATCAGTTTTCTAACAAACGAAGACATATTCCAAGAAGTTGTGATAGATGAAGAAGAACACGATTCTGATTTACAAAAGAAAGATACAGCTAAAGGCAATTTCATCCCGAAAAGGGTAAGGTCGCTTGAAATGCTGTTTGATCTACAGAGCAAGTTCAAAAGGCCGGAAAATACCAAGACCAATAGCTCATCAATGCAACATGAATTAGTTAATTTGGGCACAGGATGAACCAAAATTTGTTAACCTTGGAAAATGTTGTTCACCGGGAGAAAGAGATAAGTTCATCAAATTGTTTCGACAATATATAGATGTTTTTGTATGGACTTATGAAGATCTGAAAACATACGACATTCACATTATTCAGCATGCCATACTAATGAAAGCAGGTGTCAAGCCATTTCAGCAACAATTAAGAAGGATGCATCCTACTCTTGAACGTCTGATTCAAAAGGAATTGAAGAAGTTACTGGATGCTAAAATAATCTTTAAAGTCTGGCACTCTGAGTGGGTTGCTAACCTAGTTCCCGTGAGAAAGAAGCTGGGAGAGATAAGACTATGTGTTGACTTCAGGAATTTAAACAGAGCTTCAGATAAAGACAACTATCCCGTCCCTTCAATGGAATAAATTCTCCAGATGGTGTCAGGATTGGAACTATTCTCCCTGCTTGATGGTTTCTCTCGTTACAATCAAGTATTGGTGGCTGAAGAAGACCGTCCTAAGACTACTTTTCGCACTAAGTGGGGAACGTTCGCATACCGAAGAATGCCATTTGGCCTAATAAACGCAGGAGCTACATTCCAGCGAGCAATGGACATCGCCTTCCGAGGATTGGGAGGTCACTGTGTTGTGGTCTATTTAGATGATGTGACAGTTTTTTCGAAGAAAAGAGAAGACCATGTTGTTCATTTGAAGCATATTTTTTATCGTTACCGGAAATATGGTATCTCTTTAAATCCCAAGAAGAGTGTGTTTGCTGTTCTCGAAGGTAAACTGCTGGGCCATATAATTTCCAAAAGAGGAGTATCAATAGATCAAGAGAGAGTACAAGCTATCAATAAAATTCCAATGCCTCATAACAAGAAATCCATGCAGTCATTTATGGGCACTATCAATTTTGTCCGAAGATTTGTCCCCGATTTCGCTCAAATTGTCAAACCTTTGCAGCAAATGGTCAAGCAAAGCATACAGTTCAAGTGGACAGACTTAGAAAAGGATGCATTCAGATACATTAAGGCAGTCATAGCTAAGGCTCCTTCCTTAAGAAGCCCATATTTTGACAAAGATTTTATCTTATATACCTTTGCTTCAGATGACTCTCTCGCGGCTGTGCTCACACAAAAGGTAGAATTAGGAGATGCGTATCCAATCTCGTTTATGAGCACTGGTCTGCAGGGTGTTGAACTAAATAATATCGTTGTCGATAAGCATGCATATGCTGTCTTCAAAGCAGTCAAACAGTTCAGACCATATATTCTTAAGAACAGAACTAAAGTTATAGTTCCCCACCCAGCTGTTAGATCCTTTTTCGTTCAAAAGGAATTAGGAGAAAGGAGGGGAAACTGGGTTACAGCTCTTCAAGAATATTATTTAGAATTTAAACCAGCCACCATTATCAAAGGACAAGGCCTGTGTAAATTGCTTACAGAGCATCCAATCGATGAAGAGAAACATTGGAAAAACGAAGCTGAGTTGAATTCGGTTGAGGTATGTCCCATTTTCACAGCTCCTGAATCGTGGTATAGAGATCTAGTGCACTATTTGCAGCAGGGATATCTACCAGAACACTGGAGTTCTAAGAAAAGAAGGGCA
The DNA here is from genome assembly GCA_027924585.1 of Larix kaempferi. Classification (NCBI taxonomy): domain Eukaryota; kingdom Viridiplantae; phylum Streptophyta; class Pinopsida; order Pinales; family Pinaceae; genus Larix; species Larix kaempferi. The sequence goes on from BSBM01000502.1 coordinate 21,092,962, forward strand.
CTCCATTTGAAATCAACAGCTTATCAAATCATTGATGGGATACTTTTCAGAAAAAATTATGATGGAATTTTCCTCAGATGTCTAGAGAAAGAGGATGCAAGTAAAGTTGTCAAAGAATTACACGATGGTCCTGCTGGTGGACATTATTCAGGGGAGACAACAACTCACAAAATACTCAGAGCTGGATATTATTAGCCCACTTTATTCCGAGATGCTCATGCTTATGCACGGAACTGTGATATATGCCAAAGAAGTGCTGGGAAATTACCTAAGGCAGCAGGACCTTTGTAGCCGGTTATTATCTTAGAACCTTTCGAACAATGGGGCATAGATGTCATTGGAGAGATAAGCCCAAATTCTTCTCTACAACATCGATACATCCTGACGACCACCGACTACTTCACCATATGGACGGAGGCTACCCCATTGCGCAAGATAAATGAAGATGCAATCATCAACTTCTTAAAAGAAAACAACATAACCAGGTTTGGGGTTCCAATTTCCCTAGTTTTTTATAATGCTCCTTATTTCTCGTCTTTTAAGATAAATGAATTCATTTATGAATGAGAATTAAATTGCATTATTCAACCAATTATTACCCTCAAGGGAATGGACTAGCTGAATCCTCAAACAAAAACCTCATCCGAATTCTCAAGAAGACTGTGATTGAAAATCAGCGAAGCTGGCATATAGCTCTCCCAAATGCCTTATGGGCAGATAGAGTAACTCCGAAGAACGCATTAGGAGTTTCCCCTTACACTCTCGTCTATGGCAAGGAAGCCATCCTCCCTCCCAATATATTGCTTCCATCCTTACAGTTGTCCCAAGCCTCTCGAGAGTCTGGTAGTCAAGTCTTACAATCCAGGATCAATACCTTGCTTCAGCTTGAAGAAGCCCGACAGAAAGCTAAAGACTGGTTTCATCAACACTAAGATATAGTCAAAAAATGGTTCGATAAAAGGAAGTCTGGTAAAAGAATTTTTGAAGTAGGGGATTTAGTCCTTAAATGGGACCATAATCATGAGGGAAAGGGGATACACATGAAATTCCAACACTTATGGATAGGCCCTTACCAAATTTCTGCAAAGCTCGGCCTATCCACTTACAAGCTAACGGACCTCCACAGAGAGGAAGTAACCCTTCCTCTTAATGGCCTCACCTTGAAACAATACTTTGCATAGTTTCAGTGAGACTTTCTGCACATAAATAAAGCTTTTCTTTTATTTTACTTTAGTCCCTTGTTTTCTTTGTTTCAGCTATTTTGTCTGTTTTTTAGCTTTTGAGTTTTTTGTACAAATTTGTTTTTCTGGGTCACCTGCAATTGGACCTATCCTGAAAGAAGATCTCTCAAGGAATCACATAACTCATAAATCCGGTAATGTATCCTCGAAAGAAAGTTCACCTATGCATTTTGGCTTTGCTGATCATTCTCCAGAATGAAGAGATCATATTCTGTTGGTCAAGCTAACCCGTGTCTAAATAGCAGAGATTTATGATTATCCTTACTACTATCTTCAGGCTCCATCCACCATCACAATTAAAGCATCTCAAGAAGACCGTTGTGGTGGGACCCACGGAAAGGTAGCATATCTCGAAGGCATAGGGTATTGAAATGACTCCATGCTGCAAATCTAAGAGCCAAAAGGGCTTACAATCAAGGGTGTGTTTTCCAGAGATTCTCGCCTCAATCAAAGCATGGATGAGATAAAAGCAAAGCGTACAAGTCAGGAAAGTTGTCCAAAAAACTTAGCTCATTTAAGGCTTCTCTCCATCCGCGAGACTTGATAAATCAATAAAAATCTCTCGCTCACACAAAAGGACATTATGGATTGAGGAGCCAAAATCAAAAGTTTGTATTTTAAATAAAATATTTCTGGAAGGCCAAAACAACGAAGCTGTCAAATGTATGAACATCCAAAAAGATGCAAGCGGCATGGGAATGAGGAACAAGGGCAATAGTGCCTATGAGATGTTGTTGCTAATCCTATGGAGTCCGATAGTAGTGGTCACTTGTAAGATGAATCTTCTAAAATGAACCTCATATCTTGGCCCTTGGAAATTTTTAAAGATGTCTTCATCAAATCTCCCCTTCCCCAATGACCAACAGATAAAGTGACTACTCCCTTTACCTAGATTTGAACGCTCAATTGAATATTGCATAAAAGGTGGACAGTTTCTAAAAGAATTCTTCCGCTAAATGAGATGTTTTTCAGAGATCTGTGTTCACCAGCGACTCGCCAATTGTTGTTGCAGCAACATCCCTCCCCAAAATTTTGTAGACATTGGGTCCCCTCCTTTTAGTTTCCTAGAAAGCTTGCTTAAATAGTTAAAGTTTCCTTAGAAAGCTTTTCGAACTTAGTTTTTCTTTTAGGGATGATTCTTTTTCAAAAGTTAATTTTTTCTTCTAAGTCAAAACTCGAAATTCTTCCCCGAAACGGCGGAAGAACATGGGATGTTCACCCGCGACTTCGAAAAAAACTTGGGATGTCCACCCACATTTTCGGAATAACTCTAAGTTCTCTCCCGAAATGACAGAAACACTCGTAAATTCTTGCCTCAACGGGCATCTTCTTATCAAGTCCCTCGGCCATTCATTTTTCAAAAAAAAAAAAAAAACTTAACCAACTCATCCGTCATTTTCAGAAGAACTCATCGAGTCTTTCCGCAATGGCGGAGAAACTCAAGAACTTCCGCCGCGACTAACTTTCGACACATCAATTTCGGAAGAACCCTCCAAGTCATCGCGAAACGTTGAGACAACTCAAGAAATTGGACCGCAAAATTTTAGCTCATTGACTCCGAGAGAACTCGTCAATCCCTTCCGCAAAAGCGGAGTGTCTTCTTATTCTTTCCCGCAACAAGTAAAATGCCGCGCTGGAATTCCAAGTTTCCCGCGCTTCGGAAGAAACTCACAAAGTCCTCTCGCAACGGTGGATGAGACTCATCTTTTCCTTCTGGTGATTGACGGTTGCGCATAAATGCCAAAGGTGGAAATGATCCCGCCATATGATTAATTAACTCGTTTTAATTTCACCACCTACCCAATTTATTGCCCGGACGTATCAGTTTTAATATAAGGGTGGCGGGGTTTCGATTGTGCCATTGGTAAATTTTCGTTCAAAAGACGCCGTTGGAACCTGCGCAAGTTATTCGCTCCAGCTCAGTTTATTCGCCTCCACATCAGCCCGTAACACCCTTGTTTCATTGCCAGGTAGGTGGTCCTACCGTTAACTTTGTCTTATCTATGCATTGAGACTTTCTCGGGGGTTTTTCATTTCATTACGTGGCCGGTGGGCACTAGTAGAAGACTATCCTTTAAAGTTTACGACCACTACAGCCCCATAGAGTTCTCATTTCTGCTAGCTAGGAGTCATAGCCAGTGCTAATAATCCCCAGTTAATCCATTGAAAGAATTAGTCAAGCCCTATCAGTTCCACCGGCCGCAATCCTGTCACAAACCTGCCTAAGTTGAGTCAATGTGCTCAATCCAAGTTATTTGTCGGTTATATGTTGCTACTCAATACTGTCGAGCAAGGGGCAGTACCAGTCATAGCTAGTTGGGATACTCAACCACTAAGTTACTTGGCTTGGATACCGGTTACTGAAAGCAATTTCATTATATGTTTTTTTGGCTTCCTCATAGAGTTTCCCAATCCATGCCGGCATACCATTCGCGCTTTAGCCATTAGAAGTGCCTATAATGAAGGATGTCCTATCTTCTGAGGGAAACGATTTTTTTGCGTTGCATGCCTATATTTTCGGAAGCTTTTAAGTTTTTCCAAACCAGACGTTGCTTCCCTAGAATGATCAAGTCTGATGGTTGTATTGTGTTTTCTTGAATAGCCTGTGTTTTGTTTGCCTCCCCGACAGATATCCTTATAATTTTATATATAGCTTTCATTAGCATGCTAAGTCCGTCTTGCTCTATGATTATGCTCTCATAATGATTTACGATCTTATGCTCATGCACATATGGTTGCTGACAGGGATAAGCCACGATGCCAAAAGGTAGCAGAAAGAAAGCTAAAATGACGGAGCCAGAACCAGTACAACCAAGGATTGAAACTTTTTTTCAAGACACTAAGTGCACCACGGGCGTCCCTCCCAAGGTCCGGTGGGGAGATATTTACAAGATGACCAGGGACCAAGATATCCCAGACGTGCTATTAGAAGAAGAACAAATATACCTAAACATCAGGACCTCTGGCATAGCCAGGGCTTCTACTCGCCCTGAGCTATTCCCGTGCTCAGAAGTGATCGGGTGGATATTGGAACATGCCAACCCACAAATAAGAGTGTTGCATGATAGCAAGGGAGATCCATTCACTTCATTCCATCCAGCTTATATTGCAGCAGCCTACAAATTCTCACGTCCCCAGCAGGCACTGAATGATGAATGGTTGGGATAGATGAATAATTTCGAAATAGCTAAGAGGTTGTTAATCACGGGAAAACAACTGAGGAAAAGGGACAATGATGAGTATGATGTTCAGATCCTAAGACCTCGATTTAGGATGAGTGCTCTTATGCTAAGCAGAATTTTCGGTATGCCCGATGGAACCGTATATAGGATATAATGGGCCCCCATAATCCATGCCATAACATTTAAGGGAACTGTGTTTGGTTGGGATACTATTCTCTCAGACAGTTTGGCATCCACTGTGGCCACAACTAGAGAAGGTTTGGCCTTAAAAAGGTCAGAGTTTTTCATGTCTTCATACCTCATTGATTGCATCTTGGCAAAGCTCCCTTTCCCCAAGTTAGGTTGCTCATGGGACCAGGCCAATACCCCGGTATACACTGCCTATAAAATAATGTGGGTTCAAAATTACAAAGCACACTATAAGCTCATCTGTGAAGAGTTCATCATGCCTCTGTGTGAGCAGATGTTCAATGAAGAGCCGAATTGCCTGTCAGAGAATGCCATGGAAGTCTTGGAAAATTATGGCGATTTCTACTTCTCAGAAGAGGGTACCTTTATCAGGATGTTCGGAGGTTCTAAGCCACCATACATCTTACCAAAATACGCCACTGATTATGTAGTCCTGAAAGAAGCAGTCAGGCAAGTTTTCCTTGATGGAATAGGAGTTCTTAATAAACAACATAAGGATTCCTTCCATCCTTTTCCTTTATGTATAGGAGACTATCAATTCTCAGGAGTTGCAGCAGCCGAAGAGTTCATTCAGGAGCTAAAAGCATTTCACTTTGGTGAGGCAATCTTCCATAGAAATGACAGGCGGAGCAAAATTGCGGAGCATTGTAAGGAGTTGTATGCTCATTTTGAGTATGCCCATTACTATGATGCCGAGGAAGAAGTGTTCAGGGGGATTAGTAACATGACTAAATTACATATTTTTCGTCACGGCAGTGGAGCTAGCTCTAGCTCTGCCTCATCCCAAGAAGCCAGCCTCCAAAAAGAAAGGGAAGCGGCCGAAGCCCTGGTCCGCGAAGAACAAAGATTGAAAGAAGAAGCAAGGCTGCAGCAGGAAGCCGAGGAAGCAAGACTGCATCATGAAGCCGAGGAAGTAAGGTTGCAGAGGGATGTTGAAGAAGTGATATTGCAATAGGAAGCTCAAGAACAAGAGCAGAGGGAGGTAATTGAGAATCAACAAAATCCTGAAGGAGAGTCAAAAGCTGAGGGAGAAATTAAGGCCAACGAAGATGCTCAGGAAGGTGGCTCTAGCACCCAAGATATGGAAATAGACTCGTCTCAAGTAGTACAGACCCCACCCGCGGAGTCAGAAGTCCATATAAGAGATCTCTCGATCATCCCTTTCATCCCATCCAAAGATCATACTGTGTCCCGATGGGATAAATTTGTGTACTATAAGAAGAGAAAGGTTGTGGTCATGAAGTCGGAAGAGAGGATAAAGAGACTTTTCTAGGCAGACATTGTCACCCAACGAGAAACCATGGTCATGCAAAATATAAACAAGGCTCCCATATCTATGGCATCCGCCGCTGTGTCGGCAGCAAAAGCAACAGAAGATAATGTGATCGACATGGTCAAATAGTTTGAGTCAACGAAGAGGAGAGCTCGCATGCTGCAACATACGGTGGATAATGAGTAGGATTATAGGGATCTTGTAGTAAACAAATATAATCGCCTGTTTGCTGATCACAAGGAGTTGTCGGATAGGTATCGACATCTGCAAGAAGAAAATGAGCACCTGGCAATCCAGATGATGGTTCTAGAAGCCGAAAAGAATGATTCTGAGGCTAGAATCTTTCACCTAGAAGTAGATAAACAAGCAATGGTTGAGCAGTTGGAGCAAGCAGAAAGTAGAGCGATGGATATGTCTCCCTTTCATGAGCAGTCTTGTGACATATTAAGTCAAATGCATGCCACACAAGAACTGATTACTGAGGAGGTGTGCAAGCTCAAGACCATGCTGGTTAGGTTGAAAGAAGTCAATGCCGAAGCCATCAGGCTTAAAGGAAAATACACTCGGGTTAAAGAAAACATTTTGAGCCAGATGGAGTGGAGAGAAGGGAAGATGGGTTTCCCTAAACATCTCCCATTCAAATCTGTAGACGGTTTTAAGGAAGATGTAGCCCTCATGGATTTTTGCAGGAATTGTGGCATCAAGCTGATGGCTAAGATCCAGGGAACAATTGAGAAAGGTAACAGCCTGTATCAAAAGATTCATGAAGTACATGAAAAATGCAAGTTTATTTTTCCTCAGACCCTAGATGATATTCCAAGCAAAGAGCAACGTTTGTTAAACTTGAAGGAAGAGATGGGCATTCAAATAGAGTATGTAAAGAAGATTGATGTGTTGGCCACCGATGATCTTCATCACTACATTGGGCTGTCATCGGTATACAATCATTTGCTCAAGGAGGTCCACCAGGCAGCAATAGCAGAAATTCATGGTATTGAAGCAGAGCTTGGTAAGCATGTGACTTCATAGAAGATCCTACTCCCTTCACCAGCAAATGTGGTTACCAGAGACACTGGTATCTGGTTCATTTATATTGCAGAAGAGGAAAATAAGGCAGCAATAGCAGTAGCAGCCAGCGCAGGCACATCATTCCCAGCAGAAGCGCCACCCCAAGGATAAACACGCTAGTCATAATGCGTTGTTTTTATTTTTTAGTTTAATTCTTCCCTATGGTTAGCGTGGAGTTATAAGGACAGTTGTCCTTTTCTGTTGTAAGAAAAAATTTCTATTATAGGAAAAGGGCCACAAATTGTTATTTCTTGGTAAAATCTTTAAAGGACAAGTGTAAAAGGCCAGGTGGCAGCCCAAGAGGCATTTTGTAAACTTATAAATAGATGCATAGGGAATAGTGTGAGGGGGGACTTTTTGCAGGGAAAAGGAATTTTCTAACTTGTACGAACTATTTTGCACTTGTTCCAAGAAAAGGAATTTTGCGTAATAAGAGCCTGGAGAGGACGTTTTTGCCTTGAGATGTGGATTGGATGCATGCTGGATTATTCTTGTGATATTCAAACACACCTGTGAGATCTTTCTTTGCCGTTCTGAATTTATTTCTGTGGAAGGAATGATCTTACTATTCTCTGTGAAATGATGTTCCTCCTAACACGAGCAATTGAATGTATTCATGTCAATTAAATCTACCTTTATATTTTTAACCTTCTGCTGAAGTTGCTTCTTTATGAATTTAAATGGCTGTCCATGTAATCTTTAGAAGTTTCCTTTAGTACATTGCTCATATTTACATTTTGCTCCTTGTAGGGATAGATTAGATTTATTTCAATTTTAGATACAGATTTGTTTCAAGTTCTGCATTTAGATTAAATTAACTTAGGCACTTGCATATCATCTTAACAATAAAATCAAAAAATAACGGTGGATCGGGCCACAACTGGTGCAGAGGAAAACAAATCCAAATCTAACGGTAGCCGGAACCACTAACTAGACGGATTCCCCATACCAAACGGTGGACAATCTAATTAGGATAGTTTAACGGGGAGAATCCATTTCTGCTTGATGCTGCGATCTTCGGGGCATCAACAGGTGGTCTAATAACCCTTTAACCCACATGACTCATACAGGGCCGACCCCATCAAGGTGGTCTAATAACCCATCAAGTATAGGTTACGACACTTACGATATAGCTTGCAACACTTGCAAGTACAACTGATGACACTTCCAATCGGAGGAATAATACATCTACATTGGGGATACAATAAGGTACAAATGTAATACATACAATATACAAGTGAATATCGTCCGAAGTTACAAATACATCAACACTCCCTCTTAACTAGGAAGGTATTCTCTTAACACAAGTCATCAATACATATATGCACAAGTCTTCAATTTTGGAGCTGGATCATCGTCACTAGATCACAGAGCATCATCATCATCACTACTGCTGTACTCGACATCTCGATCACTAGGCTATCTCTGAATTCTTCTTGTCATAGAAAGTTCTACAGAGCCAACCCTTTTTCATGCTGGATGTAGGCGTAGCCTCCTGTAGGTATTCATCATCACTGGCCATATTGTGGAATCCTCAGGACTTATTACGTGCATCAACAAAACCTCGAAAGATCATCCCAGGACTGATTACGAGCTTACTGCTCAACCTATCGGATCTACCAGGATGTTTTACATGTTGACTCTCACAAAACCTTAAAAGAGTGTCTTGCATCTTGCAAGAACTCTAAAGAGCATCCCATGACTGATTACGAGCTTACTGCTTAACCTATCGGATCTCCAGGACTGATTATATGTGACCCCCACACCACAAAACATTTAAAGAGCGTCTTGCAACCTGCAAGTACTCTAAAGAGTATCCCAGGATTGATTATGAGCTTACTGCTCAACCTATCGGATCTCTAGGCATGATTACATGTGGTTAGGAAAAACCTTTAAAGAGCATCTTGCAACCTGCAAGTACTCTTAAGAGCATCCCAGGATTGATTACGAGCTTACTGCTCAACCTATCGGATCTCTAGCACTTATTACATGCCTCTAGTAGCAAAACCTCGAAAGAGCATCCTAGCTTAGACTATGGATCTCCCACGATCTTTTCTTTGCTACATGCACAACCTGTACATGACCACAGAGTATCATCCTGATACTCATGATCATACTGATCATCATCATACCGTACATCGTCCTAATGCACATCATCATCACATGATCATCCTGATCATCGTCACTGCATCATCCTGATGCATGTCATCATCACATGATCATCGTCATAGCATCGTCCTGATGCATATCATCATCGTATAATCACAGTGGTCATACCAAGCATCCAACTAATGCATATCATCACACATGATCATCCTGATCATCATACATAACAGTAACTGGAGCATCGTCCTGATGCTCATCACACAATGCTTACATCCACATCCATGGGAAGGATCCTCCTATCACCATGCTTGGAATGGTTCCTGCAAATGTGTCCCATCACTTCTTCCTCGAAGTATCTTCAATATGAAGAACACCAAGCCTCTCTCTGAAGTACTCAAACTTCACTCTGGCTAGTGGTTTCGTCAACACATCTGCAACCTGCTCATCCGTTGCAACATACAGGAGCTTCACTGCTCCTCTCTACACCATATCCCTGATATAGTGATATTTGATCTCAATGTGCTTCGACCTGTCATGGAATACTGGGTTCTCAGACAGCTTCACACAACTCTGGTTGTCACAAAAGATACTAGTAGCACCCAACGAGAGATCAAATAATTCGGCAGCAAGCTTCCTCTTGGTGTTGGCAATCAACCCATCCTCACCTATAACAAACAGGTCATGCACATACAGTAGTAGTATCACAGGATTGCCTTCCTCAACCTTGTAGTAAAGGTTGGAATCTGCTTTACTCTTAGTAAATCCCAAGCTGGATAGAAAGCTGTCTATCCTACCATACCAAGTCCTAGGAGCTTGCTTCAATCCATATAAGGATTTCTTCAACCTGCACACGTATGACTCCCTGTCATGTGTCTCAAAACCAAGTGGTTGCTCCACATACACTTATTCTTCGACTACACCATTCAAGAAGGCTATCTTGACATCCATCTGGTGTATCTTCCATTTCATCACTGCAGTAAGGGAAAGTACTGATATGATGGAAGTGGATCTAGCTATAGGTGCAAAAGTCTCTTCATAATCTATCCCTCTTTCTGGGAGAAGCCACGAGCCACAAACCTCGCCTTGTATTTCTCTATGCTTCCATCTGCAGCATGCTTGATCTTATAGATCCACTTTGAAGTCACAACAGACTTCCCTTCTCTTCTTGGGACCACATCCCAAACATGATTGACTGGCACTCCTCGATCATGGAATCCTTCCATTATTGCATCCTGGATCTTGATAACTTTAGATTCTTCAATATCTTTAATAGATAATTTTCTTGAACTTCGTTGTTGGAACAAATGTTGTTGTCCTTCTTTTGTAGGTGATTGTACATTATCTTTCCTACAAGTCAAATTCAATTTCATGATTAGAAACTTCTCATAGTTTTTCAAAACAAATTATTATGCATAAAGACATATGTCATACAATCATGCAATTATCTTAGCCAATGCTTCAATACAACATTTGTCCATATCCCATAACTTTCTATATGCCTTCCATCTCTACCAGAATAGTGTTAAGAGTGTGCACAACTCCCAACATGTCAGCAAAGAGGTTTCATTCTATATAAGTAGCAATGGAATGTTGTACAGTACCATAAGCCAGTTACCCATTACTTGCATATTAGTAATATCTTGTTCATTTAGTGCAACTTTTCTAATATGCATAATATACATCCTAAATCTAGGAACATAAGCATGTACATGACTGGACAACATTAAATATACAGGAAATGACAATTCAAATACTTATCTTTGTTTGGTTGTTGGGTGGACTCCCTCTCAATCTTTGCTTCCTTGTAGGAACTACTAGAGTGAGCTCCCTCTTGATCTTTGCATCCTGGATTATCTGTCTTTGAACTTATATCCATCCTAGACCACTATGAATGCTTAAGTATGCACTAGTGTCATCCTCAATATCTCATACATAATCATACATGCATTAGTATAATCTCAATACTATCAAAACATTATGATTCTAAATATTCTTAAATATGTATGGTCATGATCATTTCATACATAGGTAATAAGCGTTAGTATTCAAGGTTTGAGGGAAGACTTATTTTACTCATGCATATTCATAGGACTCTTCTGGTTAGTCATATCATCAATCAAAGTAAGAAACATAATATGCATAAACTTCTAACTTCAAGAATAATCATTATCATTCATACAAAAGTATAAGATCCTAACAAAAGGTAGGATTCTAACTTGATATAGGAAAAAAATACCTGGTTATCATGTTTGCTAGTTATGTCTAGCAATGTCTTCTTGTTCTCTTCAATGACCTGTGCTAGTAACCTGCATAACTCATAAGTTAACCATTGTAGAACCAAAATATACATACCTCGTAAGTAGAGCTTCTATAATGGCTATGGATGAGTATTTGTCTTCATGTCACCATGGTCATATGTTATTGATCTAGAACTTGATTTGTCTTTCTTGATGTACGTCTCATGTTAGCGGACAACATCAACCTCATACAACACCACAGTGCATTAGTACAATCATATAACCCTAATCAATGAATGTCTTCTATCATTCACATGCATTCATACTTTTACTAGGGTGATAAGATAAGTCTGAGGTTAATCAAGATTTTATTAACCTCAATAATATGAAGAAAAACATATCATAAACTTAATCATGAACAGATTTCAACACATACCTGTATCTCCTCAAGTCATACCTATCGAGATTTCTTGTAGTCTTCTTATGTAAGGCCTTAGCCTCATCTCCCTCTGGAACTGGAACTTCTTCACTTATGCAGGTGTCCAATTCATTCTCTTCTAGGATTAACCCAATCCACTTTAATTTGCTGAGACTGGATCTGGAGCTGGATTAGGGTTTGTCAGAGAAACCCTAAAAATTAAAATTTTGATTTTCAAACTTCTGAATGGATGGAAAGATGTGCCTTGTTGAGCTGATCAAGCTGGTATACTTCAATTTTGAAAACTGCAAAATTTGACCCCTCAAAATTGCCTTTGAAACTTCTGGATATTCTGGACAGGATCCCAAACTAGGGTTTGATGAAGCCTAGTATTATGCCCATCCAAAAGGTTCGATCTTGTGTTCTAAACTTCAATTTTACTGAGGAGCTTCCAGCCGTTGTCACATATTTCAAAAATTCCAACTTTTGCAGAAGCCTTAATTTTCCATCTTTCCGATCAAAATCTCGAACTAGGGTTTGATCAAGCCTGACCTTCTGCCCAACCAAAAAATTCGATCTTGGTATCTAAATTTTGATTTTGATGAGAAGCATTCAGCCGTGGTCTTTGATTCCAAAAATTCCAACTTTCTCCGAAGCCCTAAATTCCCGTTGCAGTGACAAGCCAAGAATGAAGGTGCTCAGAATCCAATTATGTTTTGACAGAAATATGCACCTTATTGTTTCTGGTGCATCTCTGAAATTACAAATCCACAGGGTCTAAAACTTAAGTTTGTGGTAGCCTTACCTATCTTCTTTCCAACCCCACAGGTATGACCTCAAATGGATTCTCTGAGAGAGAGATATTCTAAATGTCGCAACGCGACCTGTTTATGGGATAAAACAGGATAACGGACTAGTATGGAGTGCCACATGTCACTGGTTCAACTTAGGCCTCTGAAACGCGGACCTGTGAAAGTACATTCCATGCCCTACCTGTCAATTTTTATGAAATTTCATTTGGAGCTTCCTAGGCCAAGTTGTGACCTTTTTTCCTAGGTCACCTGTTTATGACTGAGATATGGAAGAGGAAGAAACCCTAGATTGTATTGATCATAAAATAGTAAGTACAATGAATTAGATGTTGTTATTCAGACACAAGGTACATGGGGATGGTGTCTATGACCTGTAGAAGTTTCAAATTCTGAACCTTCACCAAAATGGATTTATAGTTAAAGTTCTATGATGACTGGTTTTTGCTATATCAAGCCCTAGCTTCCAATTTGTCGCAAGTGCAACAAGTCTCAAAAATGCCACACCATGCCTTTCTTCAGGATATCTCTTATACCATGTTAGTTTTTCATCATTTAACTCAATAGATCTAGGATCTTAACTGAAAGAACAACATGTAAAACATATCAAGCATAAGAGACAAGAGATAAGAGACACAAAAAATTTCACTTGGGAAAACCAAGAAGGTGAAAAACCCTGCAACTTCCTCAGAGATAGAATAAGCATCAATACAAGGATCACCATGATCAAACCCAAGAGATAGATATCTTCAGCAGCATAATCCTCCTCCACTTGTGCGCACTCCTGCTCTCTCTCACTAATGCGAAGTGAGTGAAATGAGAGAATGTGTAAAATGAGAGAGACACACTCTCTATTTGTACACTACTTCACTTGTCTTTTATATTTAACTAGGTCGGCCCCAACTTAACCACTTAACATAATGTTGAATGGGCCGACCCCATCAAGGTGGTCTAATAACCCATCAAGTATAAGTTACGACACTTACAATATAACTTGTGACACTTGCAAGTACAACTGACGACACTTCCAATTGGAGGAATAATACATCTCCGTTGGGGATACAATAAAGTACATATGTAATACATACAATATACAAGTGAATTTATTCCGAAGTTACAAATACATCAACAATTTTCCCCTCAATGAGGTGGCTTACCACATAATCTTAGGCTAAGTGACCTTGTGATCCCTATGTCCTTCCAACCTAACCCTTATGTTTCACCCATTCTTCGCCCCATATTGTTGACTTGAATCTTCTTACCACCTTGCATCCGCAAGTCTAGAAGCTTCTCCAATGAATCCTGCAACTCTATAATATGGTATCCCATCCTTCGTTATCCTTTTTTTTCCTTCATGCAAATATACCAAGTGTTGGGTATGAACCTTGTTCTTTTAACTTTCTTGTACTGACCCGAGTTCTGGGCATTTGTGGTCCAACAAAACCCTTCTTCACTGTCCCTTTCGGCAACAACCTGCGAACAGACTGAGGTCTCACCCGATGCGAAGTTTATGGGGGATTACAAAATCAAGCTTCTATAATCAGGTGATGCGTGGTCAATAGACTGGGGAATTGCTCGAAGTTCCACCTACTTAGCGGCTATCACTTATACGATAGCGCACACTGGGGCTACAGGCTTCGGAACAACACTTAAACAATAGGACAATGCAACTCCAAGCTGAGCTACTTCTTAACAATCACACTCCTTAGAGGCTTCGTTGACTTAGTGTTATTATGCATTCAACCTATGGGACTATGCACTTCATGGAATCATGCAATACGGTGAAATACGATGAAACCGTGCACTTCCAGTACTGCGGTTCTAGGGAATCGCACTTAAAACAGACTTAACTGACTTGGTGTTTACCCAAATACTCATGCATTCATCATATTCAGAATTACTTGCACATTCAACACTCAAGCTTATATGTTCGACACTTAACATATTATTCTCATCACTCATTCATGTGGAAAATACATATAAAAGCGGAGATGCATACAACTATAAGCATGAACTTAACCATAACAAAAGAAGACACACATATTCAATCACACAACATGGTATTTACATGGTTCACCCCCCGGATGGGAGCTACGTCCACAGGAACTGTTGATCATATTAATGGGAAGGGTTCAACAGTTCCAGTTTGCGCACTCTGCTGCAGACTCTTCTCTCTACAATAGGTCTCTATGCACACATCTGTAGAGCCTCTTTCTCTCTTCAGTGGGTCTCTGCGCACACAGCTGCATAGGCTCTTTACAATGCTTAGTCTCTCAATAGAGATCAACAAAACAACTTAGAGATCACAAAATTCCCTATCATAGATCAACCCTTCCCTTACAAAAATGCCCCTTTTATAGATCGTGCCCTTAGGTCACGTCTTTACAATGAATCTAGGCCAAAAACCCTAGAGCAACCAAAACTGGTGCGGTTACCCCACCAACCCAACTTGTCATAGTCGACAGCTGCTCCACTCGCCTCTGGCTGCTTTGTTGGGCACCTCCTGGCTCTGACACCCTTTTGACAGTCGCAGTCCTCATGAAACGATTCTAACTGCATAGTGGTGTGTCACTTTCCACCCCTATGGATTTCCTGTTGCTGTCGACCCGTGGCTTTACTTCTAACTGTTTTCGTCACTCTAACTGACAGGTTGCTTTCAACCGCTTCCACGCTGCTCCTTACCCAACTCTTGGGAATCATGGAGTCACTTACCCAAAACAGGTCACTTTCATCTGCTGATCCTTTACTTATATTCTTTGCACAAAATTACCTGTTGTGCTAGTGCTATGCATTAGCAAAACTGCGTCATGCTTAGACTTCGCGTTCCCCACTGCGCCACTTGGAATTCGCAATCCAAACTGTGCCATTGAAAAAACTGTGCTACTTGAACTTCGCAATCCGAACTGCGCCATTGCCAAAAACTGTGCTTCTTCAAAATTGTGCCAACTTGGGCCATGCCCAACACCAAGTATTTTTTGAATTGGCACACCTCACCCTCAGCAAGGATGCGTGATGCCTGTGTTGACTATCAGAGCAAATTTTCCAAATTCCATACTGTTGTGTACACACCTAATCCACCTTGTTCTTCTTCGATTCTTGTAACACTTTGCTTGGCACACTTGATATGCTTGATCTGTCACTGTGCTCGTGTATAAGTGTGCCTGAAGTGTCATTCCAAGCTGGACAAAAATCATGCAAGTGGAATCTCATTGCTTTCCTTAGGAAAAGGATGTTACATCTCATTTCTTGCCTTAGGGAAATTGTTTTTGTCATTGACAACTCACCAAGAAATTATTTTATTCCTGCAAGACTTTTGTTCAATCCCTACCTACCCCAAGTTACCAATGTGACTTCCCACTGACACCATTTTTCCTTGAACATGTGTTGTCTTGTTGTGTTGCACATATCTTCACCTTAGTTGCTTTACCTTAAAGGTAGATTTCTTGAATATAAACTCTTGGCTTCGATTCATTGGCACCCTAGGCCTCACTGTCTAACTTAACTAAGCTTTATGCAAGAAAGCCAATCCATTTCCCAATGCTGCACATTTGCAACTTATTGATGCATTCATCTTCAACCAATTTTTCCATTCACTTGTACATGAACGTCCCCCATTCCTTGGACTAGTCAAGTGATTAGTCCAACCATTGTGCCCAAGAAATGAGAATGTACTTCCTCTTGCTTGAAATAATCAATTATGTCTACACTTTAGCCTTGTATGCAACTCCTCTAGATAAGGTAGATATATATATATATATATATATTAACTACCAAGTTGCCACTGCAACTCAACACAACTTTTCCAAGTTAATTTCTTCTTTTTTCACTGAGACACCAACTCCCTGGTGCTTACATGCCCACTATCCATCACTTGGATAGTGGGTTGCTGAAGCGATCTTGTCTAAGTAAAAAGGGGGTGAGCAACCTGAATTGTCGTTATCGCACCTTCTAATTCTTTGTTCACCAATTCCTTCATATTCATGGTCGATTTATGAGGGTTTTGGTTTGTAAACACTGCCTTTTCTTCCTGTGTCACTTGGTGATCCTCATCGAGGATCCACTTACAAGCCTATGCGTACTCCCATGTTGCATGCTTTGGGATCCACAACTCTTCATAGTTTCTTGAGTATTGAACAATTTCCTCTATTAACAAAGGATCCACGCCTTTTCCTTCTCACGTTTCTTCTTGGATCGCCTTTTAACCAACTTGTTCAACCTTTTAACAAGCATCTAAGACTCTTCAATGACTTCTTCTAGGCTTTGTGAACCAATTGAAACAATGTTGGAACTATACTCACCAAGTTGATGTTTGCAACGTCGAAAGGTGCTCGTCTTGGGTTCAGGTTCCAAACATGCCTTCAATCGCACTATCACTTAGTAACTTCATGTACTAACTATGCCCAACACTTGGGTTATTTTTCATTGAAAACTTGGTGTTTGCTCGGACTTCCTCCTCCATAGCAATACCTAGAGTGTTGAAGGTTATCAACTTGCTCTCCATGTTAACTTATTCATTTTTTACTCCCAAGGTTCCTTTGCTTAAAACTCTTTCTCCTTGTTGTTGTGCTGATCCGTAAAATGCCATGGATATTCCACTAGAATAGTTTGTTAAAATGGATCTTACAACTTAGTTCTTATTTTATTATCTTATTTTTATTGATGTCAAATAATTGGTACTGAAACAAGAACAAAAAGAACAAATAAGTACACAATATACACAATAACATAAGATATATCTTGGGAAAAACCATTATGGGAAACAACCCAACCACAAATGAGGATTATTCCTTGCTCTTCACATTAAATTGAAATTACAAAGGAAATGGTACTCTCTATGGAGTCACCTATGACTCTGCGGCTAGAATGGATATTATAGGATCTCTTATATCCTCTGTTAGAATGGATATTATAGGATCTCTTATATCCTCTGTTAGAATGGATATTATAGGATCTCTTATATCCTCTGTTAGAATGGATATTATAGGATCTCTTATATCCTCTGTTATGATCAGGGTTTTTGCATGCCCCAAATCCCGATCAAGGTTAGTATTTTGATCCTTCTATATTTTTCATGAAGGTCAATGTATGACTATCTCCACATGTGTGAGAAATTAGAGATGATGCGGAATCCACTTGGTACCATTGTGGTCAATTAGATAGGTCAACTTGAGGGTGGCATAACTTTTGCATACAAACTTCATTTGAGGCAATTTTTGGACCGTTGGAAAGGTCTCAAAGTGTAGAATCACGTGGAGGTTCATGGTGCAAGTGATGAACTTTAACCCCAAAAAACATTGTTTAGACCCTCGAATAGGCCTTGGAAGGTTTCAGACCCCACAACTGCAAAATTAGACTTGCCCATAAAATGGGCCTTATAAGCCAATTCACCCAATATTCTAAACCCAAAAGCTATGAGCAGGTGACAAATTATATATTAATTCATTTCAGATCACACCTCCCCATTTTTGGATGCATTTGGTTCCCAAAATATTTTACTAAATGAGGTGAGGAAATTTTTGCTCTACCTTCTCCTTGGAGTACTATTTAGCCTTTCCTGGAAATTTTCCTTTGAACCCCACCTTCCAGAGTTCATACTGTCCTCGCCTGGTATTTCTAGATTTATTATACAAAACCATGTCTTCTTCTAACTGTTCCCAAGCCTCTGGCGCTAATTCATCTGCAGAAGGTAAGACCTGCTCAGGTCTCTAATCCAACATGGAAGGTTCATAGAGTTTAAAATTTTCCACATTCACTAAGAGTAAATGTGCATGTTTGAGGGTAGACTGAGTCTATAGGATTATCTCCCACCTTCTCCAATGCCTCAAAATAAACATACCTTAGATCCTTTATCTTCTAACTATGACCCTATAGTCTTTCCTTGTTCGGGTGTAACCATACTCTATCTTCCACCTTGAATGTTTTCTCAACCTTGTATTGGTCATGTCTTGCTTGTATTTTTCATGTGACTTCTTCAGTGCCTCCTGTACTTGTAAATGGATCTTCCTAATCTTATTAATGAACTTTTTAGCTCTTACTAGTTGACCTGTGGTGTATTCCCTCACTCCCCTTGTTGTCCATAAACAACATCTAGAGGTGAAGGTGACAAGTATCCAAAACAAGATTCAAAAGGGGACTTCCAAATGGAAGTGTAGACTGCTTTGTTATAAGAGTGTTGTATGTAGATGACATTTTCATCCCAAGTATTTAGATTCTTTTGATTGTAACCCCTCAAAAGCTATATCAAATTCCTATGAACTATTTCCATCTTTCCATCTGTCTATGGATGGAATGATGTAGACCTCTTCATCTTAGTGTCCATATATTCCTAAAGCGCAAGCCAAAATGTACTGAACATTTTGGTATCCCTGTCTAATATGATGCTCCTTGGTATCCCAAAGTGCACCCAAACTTGTTCAAATAACATATTTGTTTTTGCCTATCCTTTGATGGTCTTTTTACAAGGAATAAGAATGCACATATTGTTGAATCTGTTAACTACCACAAATAAATAGTCGTGTCCCTTCCTAGTGAATGCAAGGCCACCCAAAAAATCCATGGATATTATCGCCCATGGTCTCATAGGAACATGTAAGGGATGGTATAGAACTTGCTTGCCATTTTTGGGCTTGCTTGTACAACAAAGTATGGATTCTCTGATAAACCAAGCTACATCTTCTTTCATTCTAGGCCAGTAAACATACCTCTATAAGTTTGCAACTGCCTTCCCTACACCAAAGTGCCCTGCAACTTTGTAGGTGTGTGCCTCTCTGATAAGCTACAATCTCTTTCCTTTAGGAACACCAAGCTTGTCTATCTTGTAGAGTAACTCATCTTGGAGATGATAGTCAATCTTGTTTTCACCTTCTTCTACACGAAATTGGCCTTGCAATTGTTGAAATACCTCCTTGAAGTCCTCATCTTATGTGTACATCTTCTTGTATGAAAAATGTTCCATGTGCATAAGAGTTCCCAAAGTTGTAATCTTAGTTGTAGGCGGCCTTGAGAGCATGTATACCAACTTGTTTTTATTTCCATTCTTATACTTGATTATTACATGGGATTTTTGTAAGAATCCCATCCACTTATAATGTCTGGTATGTTGTAGCTTACTTTAGGATTGAAAATACTGTAGTGGATGGTGATCAGTGTGAATGATGGTCTCCTTTCCCATTGGATAGTGCTTCCACTTCTTAAAAACTTGAACTAGGGCATAGAGTTCCTTATCGTAGGAGGGTAGTGTAGAAATCCCTCATGAAACATTTCAGAATGATAGCATACTGACCTCCCTCCTTGAATCAACATCAATCCCATAGCATACCCACTTGCATCTGTCTCCAATTCAAAAGGCTTCTGTAAATTAGGCAATGCGAGAACTGGTGCTTGATTGATCTTTCACTTGAGCTCTTCAAAGGATTTTTGTTGATTCTTTTCCCATTGGAACCCCTTGTTGCTGGTTTTTATGGCATGGAGGAGGGCACCTACGATGGAAAATGAAGCTATGAAACTATGAAGGTATTTTCTTTCCCCAAAAAATATCCTAACTTCAGTGACATTTGTAGAAGTAGGCCACTTAGTGATGGCCTCCATCTTTACAGGATCAATCTTGAGTTCTCCTCCACCAATCACATACCCCAAATACACCAAAGGTTGCTGGGAGAATTCACATTTCTTCAAATTATCTAGCAAATGGTGCTTTTTCAGAGTCTCTAAAACCTGCTTGAGATGTGATATGTGATCTTTCTAGGTAGTAATATAAACTAGTATGCCATATAGATAACTATAACAAATGAATCTAAGAAAGGGCATAATACATCATTCATCAAACACATAAATGTAGTTGGTGCATTGCATAAACCAAAAAACATTACTAACCATTCATATAAACCTATCCTATTCTTGAAGATGATATTCCAGGTGTCTTCTTCCTTCACTCACACCTGGTGGTATCCCAATTGAGATCCAACTTGGTGAAGTACTTGGCATGATGCAACTAGTCCAACATATCAATGAACCTAGGAAGAGGGTACCAATTATTGAGTCTGATCTTGTTCAAGGCTCCGTAGTCGATGCACATCCTCCAAGTCCCATCCTTCTTGGGTATTATGATGATAGGTGACCCACAAGGTGAGGTGCTTGATTGGATCATGCCTTGCTCCAACAATTGTTTCAACTGCTTCTTCACTTCATCTGCTTCTATGGAATTTTTTTTGTAAAGTCCGATGTTCAACAATGGAGAATCCAACAATAATTGTATTTTATGCTCCACTTCCCTCTTAGGAGGTACCCCCTTAGGATCCTAAAACACTTCTCTGTATGCCTGCAAAAGGCTCTCTAATTGATGTTTATGCTCTTTGGTACATCCCTATAGGGATTCATTCACTTTTACTGATTCACCTTCTTCTTGATTTTGTCTTAAGACAACCAATACAAACTGTAGTGTCCCTTTTTAATAAATTTGGATAAATTGGAAAAATGGCAATTTTTGGCCAATTCGACCCTTAAACTAGTATTGACTCAAATTCCTCCAAATGGCTCCAAATGTTTCCAAATTGGTTCTGAATGTGTTCGGAAGGTATTAAGACATAAAAATTAGGTTGATGTATTCTTGAACACTCTCAAAATACTTCTGCAATATTCAATTAAAATCAGGGAAATATAGGGCAATTTACTAGTCAAATCGAGGTTCAAATACCCCAAGGGTAGGGGTCAAAGATGGATCTCCAAATGTTGTACGAACTTCCCAAATTTCAGAACAGAGACATGGTACTGTCAAAGGACTTCAACGGTCTCCCAAATACATCATCAATCAGTTTCTAAAATCTTCTTAAACTCCCATAAATTAGAGGTTTGTGGACATGTCTTCACATAGGGGGAAATGCTAGTAAACTTCACCACTTGCTATGAAATTTGAGATTTATGTTCCAAAGACTTATGAAATGTATATGAAACTTCTTCAAGACATTAATGACTCTCCATACATCATAAAAATCACATATATGAACTGATACAAGTCGAAATAGAGCAACTTTAAGCTTTCATAACAAGATGTAGGGAAAATGGCACATTTATGTATTGTTTGGTATTTTTACATAGTTCCACTTGGTATTTTGACCTGATAGTGTTATGAGAATTAAATACAGAGTATGTATATTATATTACAAATAACTGGGTCCATAAGAGCTCCCCTAAAAAGAACAACATCTCACCAAGTGCGCCCTCCCTCAAAGAGCCAAAATATGAAGAAAAAACTAAGAAAGGTGTGGAAGCAAGTTGAGGATGAGAATGTCACGAGCTTCCCTGTAGCTTCAAAATGAAACAAAGGAATCCATTGTAGCTCCAAATTAAATTTCTAAATGGTCTCTCCAATTTCCAATTAGGATGAGAATCTTTCACCCTCAAAATTGGTACTAAGGCAAGTAGAGCGACCACTCCACAAGCATGGACAAGCTATGCTCTCCAATATGAAAAATGAAAAATGATAAAAAGACACTCTCCTTCTTTGATATTAAATTTTATAAACTTCCAAATACATCCTTATCTCTAATTCCATCCATGAGCTTCATGCCAACTCGAATTGGAAAGAGATTCCAATGTGTGCCACTTGTCCATCAATTCCTAGCCTCCTCCTTCACTCAATTCAAATGGGTGTTTCTTTGGCTGCCCTAACTCCCTTGTATGCCTTCTTGGAGGCTATTTTTATCCCTGACATGTCATATATGTTATATTTCATCATTTAGGTCTGATTTGTGTCATAAGTGTCATAGCATCTTCATCATTGTTGTCATAGAAGCTAGGGAATCTAGCCCAAGTGTCTCAATATTTCTCAAATGCCTCTTCCTCTTCCATGGAAGTTACTCTTCCACTCCAATTCGACCTTCATTGATTCATTTCAATTATATTGACCTTCCAACTCCCCAAGAACATAAGACTCCACCTTGGATTTGAATGGGTGAGAATAGGATGCCATGTGGCATGAGGAATCTAGATTTGTGTGGGTCCCACACCACCATTGTGTCTCCATGACCAAGTGCCACCTTATTTTACTATAATAAATATTTATTTAACTTATTTTAATATATTTATGTCAAGCTAATGTCTATTTGGGGTTTTATAGTCTCCTTATTCCAAATCTAATGTTTCCACCCCAACCTAGGAAACTAGTAGATTGGTGGAATTTCCTCTTTTGAGATTTATTTGAATGGGGACATTATACTCCCCCCCACCCAAAATCGCTTTCCCTCAAGCAATTTCAATTTAGGATGCTGGAAAATTGTCTCCTCGATTAGGTGGCCTTCCAGGAGGATGCCTCAGTTTGGACTTCATATTATGGGAGGACCCCACTTGATTCGGAAAGGTGTGCATTCCTCTCAATACCCTTTGTTTTCCTTCCGAATATTTGAATCTCATTTCAGGGACTTGCTAGTTCACTGTGTGTTCGTCTATAGATTACATCCATTTCACTCCTAATACCACATTAGTATTAGAAACATCAACCACATAAAATCTATCAAAAAATGTGTAATTACCTATGGTGATTTGTAGCTTTGGAATCCATGTTTTGCACTCCATAGTATGGTGACCTGGAATGATAACTGTGAATCCATCGAATGGTTCAGCAGGTATATTTGTCCTGTCCACCATGGATGCATCAATAAAGTTATGTGTGTCTCCTCCATCTACCAATATTGAAACCCTTTGTCCTTGTACCACTCCCTAGCATCGAATAGTGTGGACACGAGGCACTCTTAAAAGCACTGCCAGTCTCCCTTTGTCAGGTAATGGATGATCTTATTCTTGTTTCCCTTCTTATTTTGTGTCATAACCCTCTTCTTGGGCTTAAATATGTCCTCCTTCCTTCATACCCCCTTCATATTCATCATCATTAGAAAACACTTCAATGAATTGTGCTTTCCCCTTAGCACATTTATGTCTTGGTACCCATGGCTGAAAGCATGTGTAATAGAGTTTCTTTCTTCTGATTTATTCCCTGCTTGGTCGCTCTTTCTTATCCTTTCCAATTGCATATTCTTTCCATGGATTATTTTCAAATATGAACTGGGAAGGGAGGTTGGGATTGGGAGGAAACCTTTTCTTGGGTAGCACATTTTGCAGATCTCTTGCCAAGTTCATGGCATCTTTCAATGAAGTAGGTTTGTTGGGATTTAAATAAACCCTTCAAAGGTTCAGCCAAACCTTCAGTAAAGATAAATACTAATATGACCATAGATATATCAGCCACCTTAACTGATAATTTTTGGAATTCTAACATGTACTCATCCGGTGTTCCAATTTTCTTCAACTCTGCTAGTTCTTTGAAAGACATTTCTGGGTCTTTTTGCTCAAATATTTCCAATACCCTGTTAACAAATTATTCATATGTTGTAACCTGATCATGTCCCAAGGTTTTAATTCCATGGAACCACCAATCATTGGCATCTCCCTCAAGATGCAAAATAGCCATTTTTAGAGCATCCTCTTCAATCATTGGATTCAGCTGAAAATACACATCTAGTTTTTGTATCCAAGTATTTGCAGAACTTTGAGATGAACCATCAAAGGAAGGAAGGGGGATTTTAACTATGGAATAATTCAATTATTTATTTTGAAAAG
Organism: Larix kaempferi; assembly: GCA_027924585.1. Taxonomy (NCBI): domain Eukaryota; kingdom Viridiplantae; phylum Streptophyta; class Pinopsida; order Pinales; family Pinaceae; genus Larix; species Larix kaempferi. The sequence continues at coordinate 21,117,095 of BSBM01000502.1, forward strand.
GAGTTTTGTTTCCTCCTCTCATTTTGAGCTTGTCTGAGACAATAAAGAATTGATCAAATGGTAATGTTCTTCTACAATCTTTATTCAACTCTTGTCGTTCTGCTAGAATTTCCTTCATGCCAATTTGAGGGTTAGGATATTCATTAGTATCAAGAAAATTAGGTGTGGTAGCTCTTTTTGATCTATGAAACTCACGAGCTCGATTACGAGGCCTTGTTCTTGAGAAAATGCTTCCTCCCACTGTCTTCTTTTCCTCACTAGAGGAACTGCTAGTGCCTCCTGTGGCCAATTTACTACCAATTTGACTAGCCATCAATTCTAATCCTTGCATTATCTGCCTTGTCATATCTTCAAAAAAGGTTTCATGAATTTCCTAAACTCCTCTTTCTCCTCCATATCAGAATTTCCTTTCTCATCCTTAGCCATAGTCTCAACAGAATACACCTCTTCTCCTTCTTCTTCCTCTTCACCAAAAGTACTTTCAGTTTTAGTTTCTAAGGGTGGGGACTGATTTATTTGGGTTCTTGTCCTCATAAATGGTCATAAACATCAGGTTCAATTACCATGCTCTTATACCACTTGTAGTGTCCCTTTTAAAAAAAATTGGATAAATTGGAAAAATGGCATTTTTTGGCCAATTCGACCCTTAGACTAGTATTGACTCAAATGCCTCCAAATGGCTCCAAATGCTTCTAAATTGGTTCTGAATGTGTTTGGAAGGTAATAAGACATAAAAATGAGTCTTATGGATTCTTGGACACTCTCAAAATACTTCTACAACATTAAATTACAACCAGGGAAAGATAGGTCAATTTACTAGTCAAATCGAGGTTCAAATCCCCCAAGGGTAGTGGTCAAAGATGGATCTCCAAATGTTGTACAAACTTCCAAAATTTAAGAAACGACACATGTTACTTTTAAAGGACTTAAATGGGCTCCGAAATACATCATAAATAAGTTTCTAAAATCTTCTGCAACTCCCATAAATCAGAGGTTTGTGGACATGTCTTCACATAGGGGGAAATGCTAGTAAATTTCACCACTTGCTATGAAATTCGAGATTTATGTTCCAAATACTTATGAAATGTATATGAAACATATTAAATACATTAATGACTCTCCATACATCATAAAAATCACATATATGAACTGATACAAGTCGAAATATAGCAACTTTAAGCTTTCATAACAAGATGTAGGTAAAATGGCACCATTTATGCATTATTTGGTATTTTTACATAGTTCCACTTGGTATTTAGACCTCAGAGTATTCTGAGAATTAAATACAGAGTATATATATCATAATACAAATAAATGGGGCCACAATATCTCCCCCAAATATAACATCATCTCACCAAGTGCGCCCTTCCTCAAAGAGCCAAAATATGAAGAGAAAACTGAGAAAGGTGTGGAAGAAAGTTGAGGATGAGAATGTCACAAGCTGCCCTGTAGCTTCAACCTGAAACAAAGGACGCCATTGTAGCTCCAAATTAAATTTCTGAATGGCCTCTCCAATTTCCAATTAGGATGGCAATTTTTCACCCTCGAAATTGGTACTAAGGCAAGTAGAGCAAACACTCCACAATCATGGACAAGCTATGCTCTCCAGTATGAAAAATGATAAATTATAAAAATCCACTCTCCTTCTTTGTTTTTGAATTTTATAAACTTCCAAAGACCTCCTTATCTCTAATTCCATCCATGAGCTTCATGCCAACTCGAATTGGAAAGAGATTCCAATGTGTGTCACTTGTCCATCAATTCCTAGCCTCCTCCTTCACTCAATTTGAATGGGTGTCTCTTTGGATTCCCTAACTCACTTGTGTGCCTTCTTGAAGGATATTTTTATCCCTGACATGTTATATATGTTAGATGTCATAATTCAGGTCTGATTTGTGTCATAATTGTCATAGCATCTTCATCATTGTTGTCATAGAAGCTAGGGAATCTCGCCCAAGTGTCTCAATATTTCTCAAATGTCTCTTCCTCTTCCATGGAAGTTACTCTTCCACTCCAATTCAACCTTCATTGATTCATTCCAATTATATTGAACTTCCAACTCCCCAAGAACATTAGACTCCGCCTTGGATTCGAATGGGTGAGAATAGGATTCCATGTGGCATGAGGAATGTAGCTTTGTGTGGGTCCCACACCACCAATGTGTCTCCATGACCAAGTGCCACCTTATTTTCCTATCATAAATATTTATTTAACCCCTTTTAATATATTTATGTCAAGCTAATGTCCATTTGGGGTTTTATAGTCTCCTTATTCCAAATCTAATGTTTCCACCCCAACCTAGGAAACTAGTAGATTGGTGGAATTTCCTCTTTTGAGATTTATTTGAATGGGGACATTACACAAACTTCCTACTTGAACTTATACTATTTTTCTCTTCGTTGGAACTTACCATAGATATATTTGATTTTCCTTTGTGCGCATTGATTATGAAGGATTTATCGTCCTTTATCAAGCGGTATTGGTTGGCTCTCATGAATATCACATCCCTCATATACATGTAGGGACTTCCGAACACTACACCACATACATCCAAGGGTACTACATCTACCTCCACTTCATTAACATAATATGCACTTATGTCAAACTTGTTCTTGCACTATTTCATGACTATGAGTTCCACATCCTTATTTACCCATCCCAATGGGTATGGACTGGGATGATCTTGTACTCACAATCCAAGTTTACATACCAGATCCTCTGCTATGAGTTTTTCCTGTGAACAAAAATCGAATAGAGCATCGATTTTGGTAATCTTGACCTAGATCTTGATGCGGAAGAGTTTCATCATCTCTTTCTCTTCCTTAGGGCGGAGGCTATTCAAATTCACCTCCTTTTGTACTGTGGTACAGATAATATTTTCATCCACATTCAAGATGATTTCTAACTCCTTGCTTGACTTAGTGTCTAGGAGGTTCTTCTTCTTGGTATCCTTGTGGTTCAACTCTGGATTTAGATTCCAACACTTTTCTTTAGTGTGACCATCAATATCACAATGCTTATAATGGTTTTTTGGATCCTTGCACTAATGTGTCATCGCTGTAGGATTCTTCTCCTTTACTTTACACTTATTCTTCCCCTCCTTGGTAGCATCTTGGTTCTCTTTCTATTTTGAACCTCTTGGATGTTATTTCTTCTAGCTTATGTTTTCTAGGTATCGTGCTTGTACATAGGCTTCATCAATTGACATGGTCTTGAAGAGAATCACCTACCTCCATATGTGACTATGTGATCCCCCCAGATACTTGAAGAGTACATCTAGGTTTTTGGGTGAGATACCCAACATGATAGTCATGTTCCGGAACTTGGTGGTGTATTCTTGCACACTCTGCCCTTGGATTTTCTTGAAGTAATTCCAATGACCACTGGTCCTCTACATATCTGATAGGGTAGAATTGGGACTTGATGAGAGGATTTTAAATTCCTACCACTTAGTCACTAGCATATCACCCTCCATCCTAAGTTCTTCTACGTGGCGTTCCCATCAGGTTAATGCATGGCCCTCTAACTTCAGTCGAGAAAATGAGATCTTTAGATCCTTGGATATTTGATGGATGCTGAAATAAACCTCCAATTGGTACAACCAATGATTCAATTTCAAACCATCGATCTCACCTTGATACGACTTGATGTCAACTTTTTCTTCCATCTTGAAGAGAGACTAGGGAGGAATATTGGTACTGGAGCTCAGCTGCTCTCTCTCTCGAGATCGTTTGTTGACTCCTTTTCTGGGCCACTTTTATCTTCTGATTTCCCCCTCATATCCAAAATCATAGTTAGAGCCTCCAAAATCCCCAAAAGGCCCGAACTTGCTCTCCAAAGTCGCCATGAGGATTGACATCTTGCGTGAGATATCGATGACTTGTATTTCGATGTTGAAAATTGCTGCTCATAATTTTCCGCTGATCCTTGAACAAACTTGTCTACCATGGCTGGGGTTTGAAGACTTTTTTTTTCCAACAACTACTGGATCCTTTGATTACTCGCAAAACCCAAAAGAAAAACTTATTTGATACTAATAAGATCTATAAACTGTCATGGATATTCCACTAGAATAGTTCGTTACAAAAGATCTTACAACTTAGTTCTTATTTTATTAGCTTATTTTTATTGAATGCAAAATAGATGGAATTGAAATAAGAATAACTAGATCAAATAAGTACACAATTCACATAATAACACAAGATATACCATGGGAAAACCCACTATGGAGAAAACACAGCCACAAATGAGGACTATGTCTAGCTCTTTATGTCAAATTGCAAATACAAAGGAAATGGTACTCTCTTTGGAGTTACTTATGACTTTGGGACCATAATGGCTACTACAGGATCTCGTATCTCCTTTGTTATGCTCTCATGTCTACTCCCGTACTATTTCTCAACTATGGAACAATATAATACATCAAAAGAATGGAACCACCTTTTCTTCTAGCGGCCCGATATTTGACATATCCCAATAGCCACCTAGGGTTAGGTTTAGGGTTTATGAATGCCCTAACTCCCAATTAGGGTTAGGGTTTTGGTCCTTCTAAAATGTTCTTGAATCTCCACACATAACTAGCTCCACATATGTGAGAAATGAGAGCTAGCATGGAATCCACTAAGTACCATGGTGGTCAACTTACTGAAGGCATTACTTTTGCATACGAACTATGTTTGAAGTGATTTTTGGACCATTGGAAGGGTCTCATAGTGTAGAATCACGTGAAGGGGAATTGCGCAAGCAATAAAATTAGGGAAGAGACAATATCTACATCAAATAATAATCATTTACAAAGTGATTATGTTGACAAAATAAGCATGACCAATCAAAGGGTTGTTGGTAGTGAAGAGACACTTCCACAAGTGCTATTAATCCCTCAATAGGGGCACATTTCCGCCTATATTGTGGTGCATTACATTAGTTTTGATGTCGTATTTGGTCCATTAGTGGTAATTTTCATTAGTATGGTTATATTAGTTATGTCGTCTTGGGTCAGTGAGTTGTAATTGTACCTCTTAATCTCCTTCCTATATATAGGAAATAGATCTCTTCATTTGAGTATCTTGTCTTGTATTGTCTTGTGTACTTAGTACATTGTATAAGGAGGTTTCCCCCTTGAATATGATTGTTATTCATCTATTTTATTCATTAAAGTCATGGAGTACTCTTTCTGATATATTTCTTCTCTTTTCATGCTATTTTGGGAAATTTGTTGCATAACATTTGGTATTAGAGCTCTTTCCTCGAGACTAGTTTCTTCAAAACAAGTCATCTTGGAATTTTCACTATAAGTTTGGCTGCAGACAGTGAGACTAAAAAACCACCTAGTAAAAAGGCTGAGCTATTTGTAGTTCAATTTCCATATCCCGAGACATTACAGGTTCGGATATATTCATTGTGGAAGCTAGGGTTTTTGACTAGTCCAAAAACTAGTCTAAAACAAGTGTTATGGGAAAAAAGTTCATATCTAGGGAATGTGAGATCCAAATTGAGTGAGACCTGTTGCATCAACAAGAAGACGGACCAAAGTATCTGTGGTATGTTTCTCAACCTTAGATCCGAAATAGTGGACATGTGGAAGACCATACAAGTTCACTCTTCTGGAAGGACAAAAAAATGTGTTGGGAGATTCGCAATAACTTCTTATTGATAGATCAGAATTAGGTCATACTTGTGGCATTGGAAAAATGACACATCAGGATACAACAGGTCAAAGTTTCATACCCATAGGAGCATAAATTTTAAACTGACCTAAGTTTCAAGTTGGCCATAAATCAGTCTTCCAATCAGCGTTTGAAAAAGGTATGCCATTTTAAATTTGAATAACTTTGTGTAGAAGGATCTAATTGTTGTGAAACCTAGGGAGTGATATCTATTTATGTTGTTCAAAATTCCACCAAAAGGAAGTGTAAAACATCACACTCCACTCAAACCACTAGAGGATCCATCCTCGATGTAGGATCAAGGGGAAGACCTATCTTTTCGAGTGTCCCAATTGGAAGATATGATTAAAGGGTCTGCAAAAAAAGTTGATTTAGTTAATTTAGAGAAGTTGAATAAAATGGAGTAACATATGAAAGGTTTGGTGAGAACAACTGATTTACTCAATTTAGCGGAGAATTTGATGGGACATATGAAAAATATTACTAATCTCATACAAAATTCAAGGGATACTCTCCCTACAGGTGATAATGTGTTTTAGGATACTCCGGAGGATAAAGATGATTTCCATCGAGAAACATTCCATGAATAAGAATATTCCAAGAGGAAATGATTCTAGTAATGGAAGTCATCAGGGATGGTAACCACGGGGTACCCAAATTCCCAAGATTGACATGAGAAAGTTTGATGGCAATGATCCAATAACATGGATATTCTAGATGGAGCAATTCATTGATCTACACCAGGTTCCAACTTTGCAAAAGGTAAATATTGCATCATTATATTTAGAGCCTAATCAATTTGTATGGTACCAATGGATTTGTGATCGTAAAAAGGACTATTATATATTGGTCTATATTCACCAAAGAATTTATTGCACATTATGGGTATATTAATAACAACACTTTCTTCATTCAGTTAATAAATCTCAAGCAAAAAGGTCTAGATACATAGCACATCAAGCAGTTTCAGAAGCTAAGTCTTAGAGTGAAGAACAACTCAGAATATAATCTGTTGGATCTCTTTATTGGAACTGTTGTCACATCCATAGTAGTCGGGCTACCATGATTATGTTGAAATATTGTAACCTCTAATAATATTATATTTGTATCCTATTATTTCGGAGATGTTGCATTCCTCCGACAGGACTTTATTATGTATCTGGAGATGTTTATTCCTCCGATGGATTGTGGTAACTAGGGTTATTAGATCTCCCATGTGGGGTCGGCCCTGAGTTACTCTATTAGGGGTTATTAGACTCTCTTAGGAGAGGTCATCTCCATTAGGGTAAAAAGTCATTTCGGAGATGAGTATAAGTGGAGGAGGCTTGTTCCTCACTTATCTCATTCATTCACTCACTTGTGATTGGCACATAGGAGAAAGAGAGGTCTCCATAGGAGGAGAAGGAGCTCTATTCTTGGACTACATCTTTGTATTGGCTGATTATCTATATTGAGGAAATATTTGCTGGGTTTTCTACCCCATGAGGGTTTCCCAGGGTAAATCTTTGTCTATCTTGTGATTGTGTTTCTTTCGGTGATCTTGCTAGTGAATTTATGTCAAAACTTAACATGGTATCAGAGCTAGCTTGAATAGGACATCTTTCACAAGGTGAAAATACTTCTCTCTCCTCCTCTGGTGAAAATTAGGGTTTCTACACAAAGTTGGAATTTTTGAATTCTGATTGCATGGTTGGATAGCCCTCCTCAAAATCGAAGCTTTGAGCCGTGGATCGAGATTTTTGGTTGGGCATAACTTCGGGAAAGTCAAACCCTATTTTTACCAAAAGTGTAGAAAACCAGAAAAGGTGCGCACCAGTGAACTAGAAAAGCTGCGAACTTGTGCACCAGAAATCCAGAAAAGAGAAGACCAGAAAACCAGAAATTTTGTTGCAGATCTAGAAGGTGAAAAGTTGAAGTTTCCAGAAGCATAACACAGCATATCTCTCAACTCAATCAAGCACATCTCCTGGTAAGTGTTATTCTATCTCTTGAGAAACTTCAATCTCTGTGACCCCCTGAATAAGATGGCTCCAAGCACTAAGCTTGAAGACAAGCTAGAGGGTATAGAGAATTTTCGGGCATGGAAATATAGGATTGGTCTCATTCTTGAAGAGAATGTTCTTGCCCAATATATCAAAGATGAGATTGCAGAACCTGAAGAAGATGAAGCCAAAGAGAAGTATTGGAAGGACTTGATTAGGGAAAAGAGAATCATTGTTGATTCTATAAAAGACCAGTTGATTCCCCAAGTGGCATCCAAGAAGACTCCAAAGGAAATGTATGATGCCCTTTCCAGAATGTATGAGGGAAATAACATCAATAGGAAGATAAACTTGAGATCTCAATTGAAGAGCACCAAGATGAAAAAAGGAGAATCTGTTCAAGACTATTTCTCAAGGGTTTCCCAGTTCAAGGAACAACTAGATGATATTGGAGATACCCTTGATGAAGATGAACTAGTCATGACTGCACTAAATGGTCTCACTAGACCTTGGGAGTCATTCATCCAAACTATGTGTGTTAGAAAAGAAAGTATGAAGTTTGATGTGGTATGGGAGGATTGCATTCAAGAAGAATCTAGGGTTTCCAACAGAGAAGCCCTGCTCAAAGAAGATGACCAAGCCTTGGCCACACACACCAAGAGAAGAAGGAATAAATCTTACTTCAAGAAGTATAGTCACAAGGAGTCTCAATCTCCACAAAGATTTCAGAAGAAAAGAGGAAGAAAACACTCTTCCTTCCAATTTTCAATTGTCACAAAATAGGACACATTGCTAGACATTGTCCTTCAAAGAAGAAGAAAGATCTTCACCATAAAATACATCAAGCACATCTTGTAGAAGATGATAGTGAGGAAGAGTAAGAGGAAGAAAGGCCTTACAAGAAAAGACCTAGAAGAGAAGAAGAAGAGGAAGAAAGGACTTACAAGAAAAGATATAGAAGAGAAGAAGAAGAAGATGCAGAAGAATATGTTCTATTCTCTGCACTCTCTAGATCTATAACACCTGGAGAAGATACATGGCTTATTGATAGTGGTGCCTCAACGCACCTGATTGGACAAAAGAAAACTCTTTAAAAACTAGAAGAGAAGACCTCTCCACAGAAAGTGTCATTAGGAGATGACTATCAATATCCCATCAAGGGAATTGGTGAAGCAAACTACAAGCTTGATTCTGGAGCCCCCATGAAGATGAAGGAAGTATTGTATGTACCAGGATTGAAGAAGAACTTGGTTTCCATCTCAGCTTTGGATACGAAAGGTTATAGGGTTGCATTCATTGATGGACAAGTACTCATGTGGTCCAAAGGTAAATCTATTAAGGATGCAATTGTCATTGGTGAAGAGGAAGTAGGTCTATACAAACTCAAGGGTCATTCAGAAGCTGCCCTTGTTCATGAAGCCACTAGTCCAAGTGAGCTATGGAATAAAAGGCTTGCTCACATTAATTAAAAAGCACTACCTCATGTGAGAAAAGTAGTTGTAGGACTACTAGATCTAAATATTGAACATGAAGGAAATTGCAAGGGTTGTGCAAAAGGGAAAAATATCAAGAATCATTTTCCAAAGAGTGAAACAAAGACTAAAAGTACTTTGGAATTTATCCATTCATATGTATGTGGTCCCATGCCCACCACATCCTTGAGTGGATATGAATACTACCTAAATTTCATTGATGACTATTCAAGAAAGACTTGGATATATTTCCTGAAAGGAAAAGATGAAGTCTTCGGAAGATTCAAGGAATTCAAAGCCTTAATAGAGAACCTTTCAGAAAAGAAGATCAAAATACTCAGGACTGATAATGGTGGAGAGTATACTTCAAAACATTTTGAATCCTTTTGCAAAGAAGCTGGAATCAAGAGGGAACTAACCACTTCCTACAATCCTCAACAAAATGGTGTTGCAGAAAGAAAGAATAGAACGATCATGGAAGCAGTAAAGACAATGTTACATGATCAAGACCTACCTATGTTCTTATGGGATGAAGCAGCCAGGACAACACTCTATGTGCAAAATAGACTATCTCACAGTTCCCTTTAATTCAAGACTCTAGAAGAAGTATTCACAAGAAAGAAGCTTGAGGTAAGTCACCTCAAGATATTTGGGTGTCATGTGTACATTCACATACCTAAAGAAAAGAGAACTAAGTTGGACCCTTCTGGCAAGAAGGGAATATTTGTTGGGTATTGTGAAACATCCAAAGCATTCAGAATTTACATCCCAGGATTCCATCATATGGAAATCAGTAGAGATGTGACATTTGATGAAGAAGCAGCTCTGAAAAAGTCTAGGAAGTGCTAGCATGAAGAAGTATATGAAGAAGATGTACCTCGTAGAATTGCAGAAGTTGTACCATCTCCTGAAGATGAAACACCTGAAGACCATGATATGCTAGAACCACAAGAACCCCCCACTAAAAAAATTTCAAGAAAAAGAAAGCTAGCATGGGCTAGAGACATTATACTAGGAGCTAAAAAGTATGGATCTCTAGAAGGCTCCACTAGAGTGAGCAAGAAACCAAAGCCATTCTCCAACTATGTGGCTTTGATGTGTGATCTTGTAGATCAAGAACCTACTAGTTATGAAGAGGCAGTTCATAAGAAAAAATGGGTAGAAGCAATGACAGAGGAGTACCAGTCAATAATGAAGAATGATGTTTGGGACATAGTTCCCAAACCAAAGGACAAGAGTGTGGTATCCAACAAATGGATATATAAGATAAAGCATGCTGCAGATGGCAGTATTGAAAAGTATAAGGCAAGGTTTGTAGCCAGAGGATTCTCTCAGAAAGAGGGAATTGACTATGAATAGACATTTGCACTAGTTGCAAGGTACACTTCCATTAGAACCATCATGGCACTTGCATCCATGATGAAGTGGAAATTACACCAAATGGATGTGAAGACAGCCTTCCTGAATGGTGTAATTGAAGAAGAAGTCTACATAGAACAACCACAAGGATTTGAGGTGGAAGATAGAAGAACCCATGTATGCAAACTGAAGAAGGCTCTGTATGGGTTGAAACAAGCTCCCAGAGCTTGGTATGGAAGGATTGACAGTTTCTTAACTAGCTTGGGCTTTACCAAGAGTAAAGCTAATCCTAATATTTATCTCAAAGTTATGAATGATGAACCTGTCATTTTGTTGTTGTATGTGGATGATCTATTTTTGACTAGAAATGTGAAACATATTGTTGAATGCAAAAAGAAGCTCTCTTTAGAGTTTGAGATGAAAGATCTCGGATTGATGCACTACTTCCTAGGTCTGGAAGTATGGCAAGGCCCAGAAGGAATATTTCTCAACCAGGGAAAGTATGCTGTGGAAATATTGAAAAGATTTGATATGTTGGAATGTAAAGCCATAGCCACTCCCATGGATTCCAACCTGAAGCTGTTAGCAAATGACTCATTAGAGTTAGAGGATGTAACTCTGTACAGACAGATTATTGGGTCATTAATGTATCTGACAAACACTAGGCCAGATATCTGTTTTGCTGTAAACACCTTGAGTGAGTATCTAGTGGAACCTAGACGTGTTCACATGATAGCTGTAAAGCATGTGATGAGGTACCTAAAGGGTACAATAGATTTTGGTCTACATTACCTTGGAGATCATGACTTCAGATTGTATGGCTACACAGATGTTGATTGGGCAGGAAGCGTATCAGATAGCAAGAGTACATCAGGAGGATGTTATTGTTTGGGAACTGCCATGATCTTGTGGTATAGAAGGAAGCAGTCTAGTGTGGCTCTCAGCACAGCTGAAGCGGAATATATAGCTACTTTCTCTGCTAGTTGTGAAGCGGTATGACTTCGAAAGTTATTATCGGGACTGTTTGACTTAGAGATGGACCCCACTGTGATTCTGTGTGACAACCAGAGTTGTATCAAAATGACAGAGAATCCAGTGTTCTATGATAATTCAAAGCACATAGAGATCCGATATTTTTATATACGGGATATGGTGCAAAAAGGAGCTATCAAGCTCAAGTATGTGAGCACTGACGAACAAGTTGCGGATGTATTGACCAAACCTATGTCTCGAGTAAAGTTTGAACATTTCCGAGACAAGCTTGGTGTAGTTCAGAAGGACCCTCCTCGAAAGGGGGAGTGAAATGGTTGATGATGATACTTGGATATTGGTATCAGTGTGGATACATGTATCAATGATGAGATTGCCTATATTGACAGTAAGGTCAATGGTGAGGATACCTGTGTTGATATGGATATGTGTATCAATGATGAGGATACTATATCAACTATATTGATGAGGATACTTGTGTCGATGATGTGGAGACTGTATTGATGAGGATACTATATCGTTGATATGGATACTGTATTTATGAGGATACTTGTGTCGATGATGTGGATGTTGTATTGATGAGGATACTGTATCGTTGATGTGGATACTTGTATCGATAATGAGGTTAGTTGTTTCGACGACAAGGTCGATGGTAAGGCTACCTGTTCCGACGATGAGGTCGATGAATGGTCCCTAGTGGACGAGAGAGGATTGTATCATCCCTGGACTTCAGTCCTAAACTGATTCGTAGACAGATGTCTCCGAGAGTGAGAGGATTGTATTATCCCTGGACTTCAGTCCTAAACTGATCCGCAGACAGATGTCTCCGAGAGTGAGAGGATTGTATCATCCTTGGACTTCAGTCCTAAACTAATCCGCAGACAGATGTCTCCGAGAGTGAAAGGATTGTATCATCCCTGGACTTCAGTCCTAAAATAGATCCACAGATAGATGTCTCCGAGAGTGGTCCTTGGACTTTGTCTAACTTGACGAGCGGATTGCATCGTCCCTAGACATGATATGGTGTCTTAAATAGATCATGTGTGTTGCAAGGTATGCTGCTATTGTGCTGTTGATCGAGAGGATCCAGTTGATGACGATGTTGATGATCGTGTGATGACGATGATGATGATCGAGAGGATCCAGATGATGATGTTACTGTAGTTGTTCGAGTGCTGTAGAAAATGAAGACTTAGTACTGAAGATGTTGATGTTCCAGTATTGAATATCTAGAAGATGTTCCAGTAACTGGTTGAGTTACTAAAGAAAGATTCCAATGATATATAGATGTATCATGTATTATGTAGTTGATGACTCCTTTCTCCTGCAGACGTTGTTATAATATCCTTCTCGTTAAGGGGGAGTGTTGAAATATTGTAACCTCTAAGAATATTATATTTGTATCATATTATTCCGGAGATGTTGCATTCCTCCGACGAGACTTTATTATGTATCCGAAGATGTTTATTCCTCCAATGGATTGTGGTAACTAGGGTTATTAGATCTCCCATGTGGGGTCGGCCCTCAGTTAGTGTATTAGGGGTTATTAGAATCTCTTAGGAGAGGTCGGCCCCATTAGGGTAAAAAGTCAGTTCGGAGATGAGTATAAGTAGGGGAGGCTTGTTCCTCACTTATCTCATTCATTCACTCACTTGTGATTGGCGCATAGGAGAAAGAGAGGTCTGCATAGGAGGAGAAGGAGCTCTAGTCTTGGACTACATTTTTGTATTGGTTGATTATCTATATTGAGGAAAGATTTACTAGGTTTTCTACCCCATGACGTTTTCCCAGGGTAAATATGTGTCTATCTTGTGATTGTGTTTCTTTCAGTGATCTTGCTAGTGAATTTATGTCAAAACTTAATAGATTATAGACCACTTCTGGGTATTTTTCCGAGCCAATCCTTTACATGTTTTGCACGAGATCAGATGATGGGCAACATATTGATGATCACTCTCCTGTATTCAGTGAATCCAGAGCTTATATATTTCATAGTCTCATGCTAGGACTGAGCCTCATGACCCCAAGTCGATAATTGAGTTAGCCATTTGATGACAGTGCCTATGATTTAGTTATCTATAGTGCTTCAGTATGATTCAAATGTTTACATCAGAGATTCAGGTATATGATCCAGTAGGTATATGGTTTGTACATTCAAACTATTGATGTGCTCTTTTATTTATCTTGGTAGTATTTGACTGGGTATATGATGGTTGTTTGCTTACTTGTTGTTTAGATTAGAGGTGATTCAGTTGCTATTGGTAGTATATTCTTGTGTATACTCATTGGTCATGCCTTTTTTTCTTGTAAAGTATGGACTTGGTCATTCCCTTAGTAGGGATTTTGCTAGTCATGGAATCATCATTAACTTCCCTTTTCATCCATTTGTTATCTTCCAGTCTTGATTTGATCTTGACTTACACCTTAACTAGTTATATTGAGGACTTCCCCCACCTAGACCTCTTTGTTGGATAGATTCCTTGTTTACCTTGTGTCTTGGATCTTGAGTGTGTGATTCTAGTCACAATGATTGTTCTCCTTTAGTCCTCAAAACCAAGTATGCTTACCAATAGTGTTGCTAAACACTAAATCATTGGAACTTAAGTGGGTCGTATTCTAAATGGATGCTAAGTTAGCAAAAACAACGTTTCTAAACACTACTACTTATATCTATATTAGCTAGTCAGTGGCCAAAGGACGATCAGTCATACTTGTTTGATGTAAGGCCATTTTCCCCTAGAGGGAAATAGGGTGGTCACTCCATCACACCTATGGATGGTGGTGGGAAATGGAGGTCATACCGAGTCATATCTGAGGCCTAGAAGGCCATTCAAGGCACCTTCTTTTGGAGGCTAGCTAGTGAAAATCTATAAAGTGAATTAAATGCTAAAGATCAAAGTGAATAAACCTAACAAATAAATGAATTTTCTAAAAAAACTGCTTGTCTAGAGTCTATTGGAAGCAGTCTCATCACTCTACCCATTTGTGAGACACCGCCATCCCCTGTGTTCTTCTCTATCCAACATATGTGTAGGTGGTCTTCCCTTATCCAATTATCCAAGAGATTAGAGTGTTGAGGTTGTCAAGTCTTCATCGTTGGCATAGCCTTGATTTTCCACATTCAACCATGGCTAGCAAATTGGCCATGTTTATAAATGAGTATACACTTGAGGTTCTTGCTTATAGTAGTTGGATTACTTTGATATGGACTTATCATTATTATTGTATATACATGTTAATTCCAGTTAAACATAATTTTATACTTGGGTATTACTAATAACATAATTAGAGGAGCATATCTTGTCCATTTGTACCTGTAGCATCAGTTGTTTATGGTATGGATCACTATTTTGATCATTCTTGACTTGGTCAACCTAGTTTGACCAAGTCAACCACAGGATCCAGGATGAGTTTGGCCAACAATGTTCGAGATTGATTATTCATGGCCCCTTTGTGTCCATTAGATGGTTCCATGCTCGAGGCAGTGGTTTCAGGTGATGGTTTGTATTATTTTTATTATTACTAGCAGTTACAGGCCATTATTTTATTGTTCCAGGTATGGATGTGCTTACATATGATGGTCTTGATGGTCACATAGTGTATGATTATTCATTCCTAGTGGATTTTGGCATTCCGAGTCCATTGGTACACTCAGTTATCAGTTCTGGGAAGTTACAGGCGATGATATGGTCATATTGCCACTTTTCAACAGTTTTCCATGCAGAAATGGCCTGTTCAGCACTTTTAGAGATTATTTTTGTTCTCCTAGGGCGCTCCTAAGGGGATAGGGAGTCCATCCATTCGTTATTACCATATTACCCTATTCCCAGACATTTTGGTTCCCCGGGCACACGACAAAGCGTTACAGGCATTTCTATCTTTTCAGAGGTGGTTTTCTGACAGTAAAATGGCTAGCAAATGAAATCGATTTGGCTCAGTGGGGTGAAGCAATGGCATGAGATTGGTCTGATACTTCATGATGATATTTTCTGCATTTTTCGGCATGGTCTCCGTCATCATTGGGGTCCACATGTCATCTTATTCATCAATTTGGGGGTTTGATAATGTATTTTTGGGCACACGTCCTAGTGTCTTTTGACACTTTATCACATGTTATATTATTTTAATGAAGTTGGGGCATTAGTCTAGTGAAGATATTATCTCCTAGACCCCCCAACATGTTATTATGTTGTGTTTCCTAGTCATCGCATGTCATGTGTCCCCCTTAGGGTGTCATTGGGGAAACACGTCCCCCTTTTTTGTGAGTGATCCATGTATTGTATTTCCGGTTCATCTTAGCCGTTGATTATTATTGTTGTATATTTTGATATAAACCACTAATTTAGAAAGTGGTTAGGGTTTTGGTCTCTCTCACTCCTATTTAAAGGAGAGACCCCCTCATTGTAAAGGGACTTTTGGCTCTGGAATAAAAGAATAAAATTATTATTTTGCAGATCTCTCTCTCTCTCTTTGATAAATGCTCTTATAAATGATTGGAATGCCTTTCTTTTGGACATCTGAGTAGATCTATTTTGTTTTCATAACATTTTTTGTGGAGGCCGAATTTATTTGTTGCAGGGGGTGCAATTTTGCTTGAGGAGGATTGTGAGGGTTTCCTCCATCCATTCGCTTGGGTGAAATTGCCTATCTTTCAGGGAGTAACCAATTGTTATTTGTTTCCATTGATGTTACTGTCTTTTAGATGCTTTGCATGGTTTCTTTTCCATTTGTAGACAAATCTAACTTAGGTTGTTTGACTCTTTAGGTTGAAGAGGGCACACTACCTCCTTGGAACCACACGCATTAGCGTGGAATGAACTGGAAATTGCTTAGAATTGTAACCAATTGTCAGGATCATAAATGTACTTTGCGGCCGCAAGAATTTGAGGTAAGATCTACAAGGTACTTATTGATTTCATTTACTTCCATCCAATTGTCACTTTAATTTACAAGTTTCAAACCCATGTTTTATAGATCTGATAGATATGACGATAATTTGGGCTTAATAACTTAAACCCATTTTTAAAATAATTAATAAACCTTAGAGACCAAGTTTGGTGGAAATCCGACTCCATTTTCCCTCAGATCCAAGCACTGGCCATCTCTAGGGGAGGACACACTTGTGGGTTCCTCACTCATTTTTCACATCTGTCAATTGGGTTTTTCTAGTTTGTCCTCTAATTCAGATATACTACCTATCCACCATCCTAGTGCCTTTTCTAGCCTAAATATTTCCAAGTGGGCCTGCCACACTCTGATTTGACTACACCCTAGGTGGATCTCATTTGGGTATTTTAGATCAGCACTAGATCTATCTAGAACTAACTATTCAAATTCAATAGTGGTACAATTTCTTCTGGTTGAGCAATTTATCATTTCCTAAGCCTCCTCAACCAAGTATTAACTCCATAGGACACTCATATTCCTTATATATAGATCCACTTACTCTTGATCTCACTCTCTCTCTCATTTCACATCATCCTAGAGTGCCTTGAGTAGGTTCACTACCCTTCATTGGATGGCTAGGGTCTCCCCCTTGATCTTGCTCAGGCTTGATCTAAACTGACAAGTTCCCGTTTGGTGTGACAACCTCTGTATCAAGTGGAGAATGAGGCCCTTGCAAGTGTCACTGGTTTAGTTGCCCTCCTCTACCATCCTGGATAGGATCCCTCTAGTTGGAAGCTACACTTTTTGTGATAATAGGTTCCTTGAAGGATAACATTCAACATGAGGTGCGTCTCTTTGAACTACCATCCTTGGAGAAGGCCTTCAAGGTGGAAATTAAATTTGAAAGTAAAAATATGACGATGGCTACTAGAAAGACCACCTCCAACATATACCGAGAGAATATTGTTCCTTTTTCTAACCCACCTCAAAGGTTGACATCTCAACAACTAGAGGAAAGAAGAGCAAAGGCCTATGCTTTAATTGTGACAACAAGTATAGTAAGGGACATAAGTGTGGTGAGAAGAAATTATTCTACATAGATTGTGAAGAGGAAGAACCAAAAGAGTAGGAACCATCTCAAGATGCAAAAATATAAGATACTACTTTTGAAGAGATTACTCCCATCATATCTTGTCATGCATTGGCTGGTATTATCACTCCTTAAACTCTCAAGATCGAAGGATGTATCAAAAAGAAAAATGTAACAGTGTTGATTGATTCTAGTAGTACTCATAATTTCATTCACTGTAAATTAGCCAAAGCTCTCAATTGATTTGTATATCCAGCACCATAGTTTCAAGTAATTATTGTAGATGGAGGAACTATCAATTGCTCAGGGAAATGTCATAATATCAATATTAATATGGGGGAATATGTATTGAATAGTCTGATGATGGCTATTCTGATGGGGGGTGTTGTGTGAGAATTCTAAATAGGTTCAATACCATGAAATAATTCTAATATCCAAGGATCATGAAGCAAAGAAGTCCTCACAAGAATTTATTCAAATATATGCAAGAATAAGAAGAAATATTGAAACAGAAACATAAGAGAGAGGACTCAATTTATGGAAATATCATCTCTATATTATTCAACAATATGAATACAATATATAATACATCCTCAAAAGAGAATATAATGCCTTAGAGGAAAGTATGAAAACTCAAAAAACGAAGGCTTACTAAAATGATAAAAACCCCTTACGTGTCAAAAGCACCTTCCAAATCAATCAAGAGGCTCACGAATCAGCTAAATATGGTATGGAAGCTAATGAGTGATGAAAATGGAATATGATGATGAATTTTGGAGAGAAGAAAGAGGTGGAGGTCGAATTGGCCAAGTAGAGACAGTTTCCAAGTCAAACTAGCTTTACCTTATCCACTAGAAAGCATAAAAAACAAGATAAAGTTATCTAAAGCAGGAAGACATTTTTCTAATCCAGGAATGGAAATAAATCAAACAAAATCAAGAAATATCTTGTCCAGAATCTATCCAAATTCATCCTGGTGACTCAGGATGGCATATGGAGGCATAAAAGACAAAACTTAGGCCAACTACATAGTCGACACCTAGGAAAATTAATCTATATGACTAATAAAATATATCCCAAGTATGGAATGGGTTTTTAAACTTTCCAACACCCCCCCTTAATCTTGAATGTATGTGATTAAAATATCATAAATATAGGGCCTAAGACACAAGGCTTATGGTCACTCCATTACAAAAATTTATTAGTCAATGTAGGTGAGGAAAGAAGGAAAACCACTTGGGAAGAAAACCTCCCCTCAAAATTATGGAATACACCATAATAAGGCTCTCCAAACTCCAAGCAGGTGAGAACTTGGTCAAATTTATGGAGGAATCTTCTTGTGAAGAAGTGGAATGTGCTCACTAGACTTAACCTTCTTGATATCAGGTCCAAATGAGACTTGATGATGTTCTTCATATTCTATGCAATAGGTGCCAATAATCATGCAGTGGATCATAAGTAGGACAAAGAGAGCGAATCCAGTCACTCCAAATTGTAATTCTGCCTCTATAACATCCAATAACACACCAGAAAGAAACCTAAGGAGAGGTTTTGAGCGTGTATGAGCTACAACAACTGGATGATGATTCGAATCAAAAACATATGAGAGAACTGAGAGATGTCTCCAACTTCTTGAAAAACGTGCTGGCAATCATGTAGGAATTGGAAAGAGCATGGACATAGGAAGTGAAGGCGCAACCAAAAAACTCAAGTGTATACTGACTTCCAAATAACTATAGATCACCTTCCTGGATACCATTGACCAGCAAAGGATCCTCAATATCTAAATTGTAAGAGGATAACAATGATGAGAGATGTAAAGATTTGAGTTCTTATTCAACAATAAATTTCTGCCATTTGATCTTCAGTACCTACAAAACAAACTCTTTGGAAATTATACTCGAAGACTAATTTAATCAAGATCTCCCATGCACTGATACCATGTGATAATTCTAAATAGGTTCAACACCATGAAATAATTCTAATAGCCAAGGATCGTGAAACAAAGAAGTCCTCACAGGAATTTATTCAAAGATATGCAAGAATAAGAAGAAATATTGAAGCAGAAACATAATAGAGAGGACTCAATTGATGTAAATATCATCTCTATATTATTAAACAATATGAATACGATATATAATACATCCTCAAGAGAGAATATAAAGCCTTAGAGGCAAGTATGAAAAGCTCAAAAAATGAAGGCTTACTAAAAGCATAAAAACCCCTTAGGTGTCAAAAGCACCTTCCAAATCAGTCAAGATGCTCACGAATTATCTAAATATGGTATGGAAACTAATGAGTGATGAAAATGGAATGTGATTGTGACTTTTGGAGAGAAGAAAGAGGTGGAGGTTGAATTGGCCAAGTAGAGACAGTTTCCAAGTCAAACTAGCTTTACATTATCCACTAGAAAGCAAAAAAAGTAGGATAACGTTGTCTAAAGCAGAAAGACGCCTTTCTAATCCAGGAATGGAAAGAAATCAGACAGAATCAGGAAATACCTTATCCAGAATCTATCAAAATTTGTCCCATTGACTCAGGATGGAATATGGAGGCATAAAAGACCAAAATTAGGCCAATTACATAGTCAACACCTAGGAAAATTAATCTAGATGACTAATAAAATATATCCTAAGTATGGAATGGGTTTTTAAATGTTCCAACATGCTGATGTTGTCTTAGGAGTTCAATGGTTACAATCATTGGGAACAATGGCTTCTAATTTTTAGAATCTTTTCATGAAATGTTTATGGGAAGGAAAAAGAATATGAGTTAAATGGTATCACAGGGAAACCAAATAAGGTGATAAGCTCTAATGGTATGACAGAACTAATGAAAAAGGGATATCAAGGTGTAATTGCACAATTATGCTCACTAGATGTTCAAACATCTAAGTCTCCTATTTCCTCAGATCTCCAAAAGGTCATTAATAAGCATTCCAAGGTATTTGAAGATATTCCAAAAGTTCTTCCACATGTTTGAGATTTTAATCATGTTATTCACTTAATTTTAGGAAGTGTTCCTCCTAACATCAGACCTTACAGATACCCTTATGGCTAGAAGAGTGAGATTGAGCGTATGGTTGAAGAAATGTTAGATGTTGGCATATTTAGGCCTAGCCAAATTTATTACTTTGCACCAGTGGTAATGGTACACAAGATGGATGGATCATGGCGTATGTGTCCAGATTATAGAGAGCTCAACAAGGTTACCATTAAAGATAAGTTTCCCATTCCTATCATTGATGAATTGTTAGATGAATTACATAGTGAAGTTTTCTTCACAAAGATGTATCTCCGTTCTGGGCATCATTAGATTAGAATGAAGGATGAAGACATCCCAAAAACAACATCCAGAACTCATGAAGTTCATTATGATTTTTTGATCATTCTGTTTGGTATCATGAATGTGTCTTCCACATTTCAAGGTTTGATGAGTTCCATTTTCAATACTTTCCTTATAAAATTTGTGCTAGTGTTCTTTGATGATATACCAATATATATAAATTCTTGGGAAGAACATGTTCAACATGTTGATGGGGTACTACAACTACTAAAGGAGCAACAACTATATGCAAAACATTCCAAATGTTTCTTTGGGATAAAGGAGGTAGAGTATCTGGGTCATATTGTATCTCATGAAGGTGTCAAGGTAGACCCCAACAAAATTAAAGCCATGATGGATTGACCAATTCCCAAAACCCTGAAGAATATTTGAGGACTCCTGGGTCTGATAGGGTACTACTGCAAGTTTGTTCAGAACCATGGAGGAATAGCAGAACCTCTAACAACATTATTGAAGAAAGATGCATTTTCTTGGACTCCATAGGAAACTCAAGCTTTTGACCAAGTTAAAGAGGCAATGTGCAAATATCCCATTTTGGACACACCAGACTTAACAAAAACCTTTATTGTGAAATGTGATGCTTTAGGAAATGGCATTGGTGTTGTTCTAATGCAAGAAACCCGCTTTATTTCACAAGTCATCCAATCAAGGGAAAGCATTTACAGAAGCCCATTTATGAGAAGGAAATGTTGGCAATACTACATGCTCTTAAGAAATGGCATCCTTACCTAATAGGTAGGCACTTCAAGGTCAAAGTAGATCATGATAGTGTTAAATACTTCTTGGAACAAAGACTATCTTCATAAGAGAAACAAAAATGGGTAACCAAGATGTTGGGATATGAATTTGAAATCATCTATCGAAAAGGGAAACAGAATGTGGTGGAAGATGCGCTTTCCATAAAAGATGAAGATGTTGGGGCATTAGTTTGTGCAATTTCCATTCTACAACCCGATTGGGTAGTAGCAACAAGGGAAGAATGGAAAAATGACTTATCTGTGTGGACGCTCATTCAAAAGTTAAAAAATGATCCTAGTGTATCATATACTTTTGTGTGGACAAATGATTCACTATGGTATAAGGATCGTTTATATTTATGAAAAAACTCCCAACTCAAACAAAATGTCCTCTCAAAATTACACACCTCTCCTATAGGTGGGAACTCTGGATTCTTGAAAACTTACCACAAGGTAAAGAAATTTTTTTTTGGGAAGCTCTTAAATATGATGTTCAAAGGTTCATGGCTGAGTGTTTGGTTTTCCAAAAGAATAAGGTTGAAACAGTTAATACCCCATGACTTCTACAACCATTAGACATACCTTTCCAGTGTTGGGAGGAAGTCTCAATGGATTTTATCATAGGTCTACCCAATTCAAAAGGAAATAATGTTATAATGGTTATTGTTGATAGAGTCATGAAGTATGCACATTTTTGTGCACTCTCTCACCCTTGTAATGCAAGTACAATAGTTGAATCCTTTATGGAAACAGTTCAGAAGTTACATGGAGATCCAAATATTATTGTAAGTGATAGAGATCCAATTTTTACTGGAAAATTTTGGACTGAATTGTTTTCTTGTTTGGGTACCCAATTGGCTCACAGTTCATATTATAATCCTCAATCTAATGGTCAAACTGATATAGTGTAAAAATGTTTGGAAGGATATCTTCATTGCTTTTCATTTGATAAACAAACTCACTGGGTGAAATGGTTATCTTTGGCAGAATGGTGGTACAATACTTCCTTCCATGCCTCATAAAAAATGTCTCCATTTATGGCACTTTATTGGTACCAACCTCCCTCTATCACATCTCCCTTAAAAGGAAAATCTAAACTTAAACCCTTGGAATATCACATAGAGCACCAACAAGAAGTTCTGCAGATACTTAAGGACAACCTAGCTATGTCACAAAACATGATGAAACAACAAGCTGATCAACATTGCAGTGAAAGGAGTTTCAAGGAAGGGGATTGGGTATTTTTGAGGCTACAACCTTACAAGCAGATGTCCCTCGAGCAAATAAATAAGGACAATAAATTAGAACCCAAGTATTATGTTCCTTATAAAGTGTTGCATAAGTTTGGTAGTATGGCTTACAAATTGGAGCTCCCTTCATCTTCGAGAGTGCATCCAGTTTTTTATGTTTCTTGCTTAAAGAAGGTAACTGTTATCACATATATAGTAGCAGGGATACCATACATTATTTTTCTGAATCCAGTACACTATTCAGCCAATTCCCTTACATTGAGATGCTGAGATGAGAATCCATATTGGATCACTATCAGATTTTGGATAGCAGTACACATATTCCCCATGCCATGACTGAGTCTCAGGACACTCAGAGAGATGACCGATGTAGCCATTATACCATTTGTACAGAGCAGTCAGTAGTGCCCAGAGTTACACCAGCAGTTTTAGAGGACAGATGATGAGCATTCAAGTATATGACTCAGCAGGTATATCATTGTGTTATAGTTATATTTCTTTTATACTTATTCTTATAGCATGTCTTAGAACTTAGTGTCATGATCTGGCGATCATATAGATATGTGCACCTGGTTGATCTTATTATATATATTATATTGTCCCTACTCAGACTTAGAAGTTCACTAGTCATACTCATTGGTTTTACCCTCCTTAGGGAGAATAGAGGTGATCATTCCACCATACCTTGGCTTGCTAGTGTTGGCTCCATTATTCATTGTCTTCATCCATCCATTGCCTACCTTTTAGTTTATCACCGTGACTAACTACTTGACTAGTGACATGGAGGATCTTTTCCCCACTGTAGCTTCTGTATTGGATGAGCTTCCTTGTTTACTGTGTCTCAGCTCTGAGTTGGTGACAAAACTTACCTATGGTGAGTTGGAGTTCCTTGTGAATTCCCCCTAGTCACTAAAGTTGTGTTGGATAAACTTGAAACTTTTAGTGCTGCCATGAATACAAAATCTGGAAAATGAAATGCTATATCTTGTATGAAAATCCCATTCATGCAATGTGTTTCTAAACACACATGAATGAAAGGCATGCCAAATGAAAATGGCCATAAAAATAAAATGTTATATCTTTTGGAAATGTAAAATATCTAGGTAAACAAGCTGTCTGTGACACACCTAGAAGTGCTCAGGTAAACAAAGTGCCTTAAAAACACACCTGCAGCAGAAAGCCTCAAATAAATGTAAATCTATGCAATGTGTTTATAAACACACATATCAAAGGCTATGGAAACTTTAGGCCCAAAAAGCAATGGAACTTAAATGCTATATCTAAATAATTGCTGGCCTCATTTGTATTATGGATTGTGCGCATCTGTTAAAGGTGAATAAACCTTTTTTAAACAACTTATCCATTTGTGAGACATCGCCATTCCCTGTGTTGTTGCTCATTCAGTATATACTATGGTGTGTATTCCCTTTCCCTTTGCTAAAGTGTCACAATGTTAAGTCAGTCAAGTCATCCCTTAGCCTAGCCAGTTATTTCAGCCTTCACCCTTCACTAGCAAATTGATCACAGCTATGAAGTGAGTATGGTCTTGAAATTTTGGTCTGAGTAATAATAATAATTAATGACATTATATATTTGGATTTAGATCGCCAGTAATGATTACTTTGTGTTATAATTGTTATTTGAATAAGTTGTAGAGCATGCATTAATTGACACTTTGCAGCAGCTTCTGATGATGGTCTGAGTTATATTTGGTCATGTTGACTTGGTCAAACCTAGTTTGACCAAGGTCAACCATAGGACATGAGATGGTTGGACCTTGTGATGATATGGATAGATGATATATGGTATATGTACATGTACATGATGATTCTATGCATCAGATACAGGTTTATGATGATGATTCATGGTTTACAACATTATTTGATCATTTACAGATTATTATTATTTCACATGTTCCGGTATATTGGATATATTATATGATCATGCAGAGACTCATATGGTGTATGAGTACACATCTTAGATGGATTTGGACTTTCTGAGTCCAATGAGACAGTTTTTTTTTTTCAGTTCTGGGCACTTACAGTGATGATTGGGCCTCAGTAGGCTAACCAAGTGCAGTTTTGGTCTATCGAAGACCCTGTCAGAGTAGAGAGGATTTTTATTTGGTTGATGTAGGGCGTTGTGCTTGGAGGGGGTGGTCCAGCCACTTTTTTTTACCATATTACCCCCTTCCCGAACACACTGGTTCCCTCACCTTGACAGTGCATGCACTCCAGGAGGCAGTTTGGGGCAGTTTCACGCTTCCCGAGGCATTTCAGGATTGGTAGAAATGGCTATTGAGGAATTCGATTTGGGCTACTGAGGCAATGTTTTGGCATGGGATGATCAATGATGATGGATTGATGTCTTCCACACCTCCTCTAGCAGTTTCAGCTTCATCGGGACCCACATCCATCACTTATGGCACTTTTTGATGATTTCTGAGGCCTTTTGAGGCCCACGATTTGTCCATAGAGGCACGATTTGGTATATTGATGACTATTTTATTATTATTGTGCTATGGAGATTGACCAAGGGTGGATAAGATTACCCCTTGGACCCACCATAAGATTCTTATTATATTTTGTCATCATGATATGGTGGGATTCCCCTCTCCTAGGGCGATTTTGTCCACTTATGTTATATTTTATTAGTGATCCATGTATTTTATTGTTGAGCTCATCTCAACCATTGATTAGACATTTGTATCTTTTAATATTAGCCACTCATTCAAAAAGTGGTTAGGATTTTGATGCCTCTCCTTCTTATTTAAAGGAGAGAGCTTCTCATTGTAAGGGGTCTTTGGCTCTTGGATTATTGGTATAGAAAAACTTTCTTGTGGAAATTGTTGTGGTCTCCTTTGCATCTGGTGTTCTTAGATGGTGATTGGAAAGTCTATTGCATCCTAGCATTTGGAATTTGTGGTAAGATCTATTTTTTTTTTGGAAATCATTGTCTTGTCTACATGAGGGCAACTTCAACAAGGGCGATTTTGCAAGGATTCTTCAAATTGACTTTCTTGGCATTTGCTTGTATCAGGGGGTTATCATTAGTATCATTGTGATCTATGCTATCTTTCTGTTACTTCTCTCGTGGCATTATTCTTATCTCTTGATTGCATCAAATATGATATTGTTGATGTTTGTTGTGTAGGAGAGAGGGTGCATTGGCTTCTTGGACTAAATCGATCTCATAGAAAACTACCTCAAAGCTTCTCAAATTGATCGAGTTTGCATAGATCATAATCATCAAGACATCTACAAGGTTACCCAAGTAATATCCACAAGTTTGTTTCTCTTATCTTGATCCAATCCATTGACATAATACATAAATTGATAAAACCCTAATTAATTCAAACCCCCATTGCTACATTTTCTAAAATCTACTAAGATCTAGTGGGTTGTTGGGTATAATATTGAAAACCCACCTCTATAGTATCCACGGCATCCCGGATCTATAGTTTGGTGAGGATTGGCCTCCATTTCACCCCCTTCCCAAGCCAACTTAGCCTCTCCAAGTGAGGTCGCACTCCTTGGGGAAGGTGAGTTTCCCTAGATCTAGTTAATGGGTAGTTGAGATTCCACTTGTTTCATGATCTACACATCCAATAACCTACCCCCAGATTGTCACTTTTTTTATTTCTACCTTGTGGGCCCTATTCCACATTTTAAGGGATTTAATCCCCATTTTGGACCACTTGGTATCTTTAAACTCAGATTTAGTAAGATCTAGCCATTGGATTGCCTTGAAATTGTAGATCCACACTCTCACTTGATTAACCTACTTGGATCTAAAGTTTGGATGCCATTGGACTTGTCTTGATTCATTTATTTCACTTTTAACCCTCCTTGGGCAAAGTCGCACCACCTTGGAGATTGGAGTTGGTCCACTTCTAGGACATGGGTACTTGAGATTTTGGTGGATTTGGAAGGGGCATAATTCAAAACCTAGTTCTAGTGTGTCACTTCATCAAATCTTTTGTTGGGGATACCATTCCTTGTTTTAAGGGATTGCGGTCCACTTAAGGTCAAACCTTGAATCTCTAGATCTAGACGTATTCATCCATCAAGACTTTAATTGCCCACTTGTCTCATGCAATAGGAGTCATCAACCACAAGTTAACTTCACTTTGACTCCATTATCTCAATTCCCAAGGCACAAGTCTCTCTCCAAGTCAATTCGACTTTCCTAGATTGTTGGATTAACTTGTGGTTTGACTCTTGTGTGGTGAACTAAACCCTTTGGTGTCATCATACTTCATGATCAAGCTTGTCACTTGTACTAGTTAGCCTCAATTCAACCCTTAAACTACCCTGCATTGGACACGGTTTCCAAGGCAGTGGATTTTCTCACATTGACTAGTACTATAATCCCGGATCTTATCTTTAAATATTATAAGTCACTCTCACATCAATAACAAACCAAAGCTATACTCATTGAACCCCTTACTTATATTGTGACTTCATCCTAAGGTCTAGGATAAACCATACACCTTACTTCACTTAGTATTAACTTGATTTGGTGTCTTGCTTTTGATCTCTCCTGTCGGGAGTAGATCGGGTCTCCCCCTTTTTTGTCTGGGCTAGATAACATAAAGCGAAGGTTGCCTCAACTGGCATGACAACCAAATATTGGAGGTCGAGGTGATCGTGGTTGCACCTTTTGAGTTTCCCTTCCCTATTGCCATCCATTAATGGATACATCCACAGGGGTAACTACAATTTAGGTGATAGCATTTTGGAGCCGTTGTCGGGGAGGGCATAGGCTTACTCCGGTTTGACATATATTTCTCGAGTCCTACTCTCGTTCTTCCTGCCTAGCATTTTGGCATTGAAGGGCATAGGCTTACCTTGGATAAATCTAGTAGTCATTACTCACTCTCTCCTGCATTTACAATGACACATATCTTGGTAGAAGAGTTTAAAAAAATATACCTGGCGACTCCCAACCGTGACTCCGCTGAGGAGCGAGCTCATTTGCATCCTTACAACACTAGAATTAAGACAGATCTTATCATTATCTAGAACCCATGGGGTGCGTCATTTTGTTTTCAGGATCTTGATTTTAAAAATAAATATTAAAATATTAAAAAATAAAAAATTATTATCCATGGCTGCTTTTGAGCGACCTAGAAATTTCGGTCGTTTAAAAGTTTTTGACTTTTCAAAAATTGTTGGGTATCCTCATCATATTCCTCATCAAGCATGTGCAAGATTTCCTATTTTCGATGGAAGTTATGAAATCTCTGCTAAAAGACACCTTGAACTTTTTAGGGAAATTATTAAGGAGTTATCCATAACCCATGAGGATGCGTGTATGAGACTACTGGCTTCATCTTTCAAAGAAAGAGTTGGACTCTGGCTTTCGAATTTGAAACCCAATAGAATTTCTAGTTATGACATGTTTGAAGATAAATTCCTAGAAGAATGGGGAAGTGAATTCGATGATATGTATCTTTCAAATCAAATCCAAGATCAAAACCTTCCCCTTTCCGATCCTATTGTTGAATCATTTAACAATCAAATATCAAGTGATTTGTCAACATCCGGGGATGACCTTTCCTGCCCAATTTCTTCTGATGATAAGTCTTCTACTTTTGAGTCAATCGAAAGTCAAATCTTTAATCATTGTACAAACCATAAGTTTTCAAATTTCTTTTTAGGTAGTTCTAGTCCTGATCCTGAGGGAATTTCTGAG
Source organism: Larix kaempferi (assembly GCA_027924585.1). Lineage (NCBI taxonomy): Eukaryota > Viridiplantae > Streptophyta > Pinopsida > Pinales > Pinaceae > Larix > Larix kaempferi. The sequence continues at coordinate 21,145,570 of BSBM01000502.1, forward strand.
GATGAGCCTTTAGTTAATAGGTCTACTGAAGTTCCTCCCTCAGAGAAACTCATTAGTCATTTTGTCTTTAGTGATCATTCAATTCCTTATCAACTTACTGAAGAAGAAGAAAGTGGAGACATTAACCAAGATCATTTAGTAGTGCTTTCACATGATCATTGTGCAAATAATCAGGATGTTTTAGATGAGCTTGTTAATTTTCTCCCTGACAAATTAAATAAAAATGATCATTTATCCTCGTATGAATTTAATGATGAATCAATATGTCAATCTCAATATGAGGATGAATTAGTAAGTCACACTAGATGTTCTAATATTTGTTCCACTTCTTATAATGAATCTTTAAATTTTCCTTTTTTTATCCTTAATCAAGATAGCTTAGAGTTAGATAGCTATGGTCAATCTTGTCCTCAGATTGTAAATATTAAACTTGATCAAAATCTTGAAATAATTCCTAGAGTAAAGAGTGTTTTCTTTTGTCAAAATCTAAGTTCGAACTTGTCTATCCATTTGGGAGAATTTTCATATTTGCAATCCACCCTCCCTTCCCAACTCTTTCAATCATCTTTGGGTTGGTGCTATAGTCAATCTTTTGCCTTTGGAATTTTCAGAAGGAAGTATAAGCATGATTCCATGTTTGGAGAAAAAACACTCCATTTCCCTTTTCAGTCACTTTGGAACCATAATGCTTCTTGTCACGTTATCAATCACTCTTGGTGGCTAGGAAAGGTGTTTAAAGATCAATTCCATTTTTTCTCCATTTTTGAGCATCAAGTGGGTCTGACATTGTTTTTCCATCTTTTAAATTTTAAGTTATCCCCACTTGGTTTCTATTTGATCATCAGTCCCAAGGAGAATCAAATTGAATATATAAGAGAAGTCAATGAGGAAAGTAGTTTATTAAATCAAATGTCATGTATTTTCCCTCCATCAATTTTAAACAATCATCTGCATGAATTTTACGATCCTATCAATTTTTGGATGGAGGATGTTTGCAGTAATCAGTCTTTCCCTTGGCATGATTTCATTTTGCACCATTCAACTCCTTTCTCAATTTTTGAACAAGTCAGGAAAGTTGTGCTATCAATTTCATTAATCCTTAATCCAGTCCTGACTCGTTTTCTAAGTAAAAATCAAATAAGAATCATTAACCTATTTGATAAATGGTTGCACTGGATTTATGATTTTACCTAGCATTTGTGCTAACTGGGTAGATTAGAGTAGGTAGGAAACTGAATAATCCTACTTGGGCAATAGTTAGTCTTTTCAGCCATTGAGTCTGGCACCTTTTTTATTATCTTTTTCTAAGCTCCTTTGTAAGATCCTAGTTTAACTGAGTACCTGTATTTTACTTTTTCCTACACAATAAATGTCAAACTTTGCAAGTTATGTTAGTGATTTAATTTACTTTCTATTTTTATATTTCATGCATTTATATTTCTGTCATAGAATAGATGTTATTTCAGTTGGATTTTATATTTTTCCCATACATGCTGCATGAGGTATTTTGATGTTTGTGAGTGCAGAAATAGGTGCAAAATAAAAAGCTGGAAGCAAAATGGTAGAGTGCTGGATCGAGGATTCAAGTAGCAGAGTTCGAGGACCAGAGATTCTGAGGTTCTCAAGCCCTCATTTCAGCAGAGCACTTGTCCCAGCCGGAGCCAGATGTTATCACATATATAGTAGCCAGGCTACCATACATTATTTTTCTGATTCCAGTACACTATTCAGCCAGTTCCCTTACATTGAGATGCTGAGATGAGCATCCATATTGGATCACTATCAGATTTTGGATAGCAATAAACATATTCCCCATGCCATGACTGAGTCTCAGGACACTCAGAGAGATGACCGATGTATCCATTATACCATTTGTACAGAGTAGTCAGTAGTGCCCAGAGTTACAGCAACAGTTTCAAAGGACAGATGATGGTTCAGATGATGAGCATTAAGGTATATGACTCAGTAGGTATATCATTGTGTTATGGTTATATTGCTTTTATACTTATTCTTATAGCATGTCTTAGCACTTAGTGTCATGATCTGGCGATCATATAGATATGTGGACCTGGTTGATCTTATTATATATATTATATTGTCCCTACTCAGACTTAGAAGTTCACTAGTCATACTCATTGGTTTTACCCTCCTTAGGGAGAATAGAGGTGATCATTCCACCATACCTTGGCTTGCTAGTGTTGGCTCCATTATTCATTGTCTTCATCCATCCATTGCCTACCTTTTAGTTTATCACCGTGACTAACTACTTGACTAGTGACATGGAGGATCTTTTCTCCACTGTAGCCTCTGTATTGGATGAGCTTCCATGTTTATTGTGTCTCGGCTCTGAGTTGGTGACAAAACTTACCTATGGTGAGTTGGATTTCCTTGTGAATCCCCCCTAGTCACTAAAGTTGTGTTGGCTAAACCTGAAACTTTTAGTGTTGCCATGAATACAAAATCTGGAAAATGAAATGCTATATCTTGTATGAAAATCCCATTCATGCAATGTGTTTCTAAACACACATGAATGAAAGGCATGCCAAATGAAAATGGCCATAAAAATAAAATGTTATATCTTTTGGAAATGTAAAATACCTAGGTAAACAAGCTGTCTGTGACACGCCTAGAAGTGCTCAGGTAAACAAGTGCTTTAAAAACACACCTGCAGCAGAAAGCCTCAAATAAATGTAAATCTATGAAATGTGTTTATAAACACACATAGATCAAAGGATATGGAAACTTCAGGCCCAAAAAGCAATGGAACTTAAATGCTATATCTAAATAATTGCTGGCCTCATTTGTATTATGGATTGTGCGCATCTGTTAAAGGTGAATAAACCTTCTTTAAACAACTTATCCATTTGTGAGACATCGCCATTCCCTGTGTTGTTGCTCATTCAATATATACTATGGTGTGTATTCCCTTTCCCTTTGCCAAAGTGTCACAATGTTAATTCAGTCAAGTCATCCCTTAGCCTAGCCAGTTAATTCAGCCTTCACCCTTCACTAGTAAATTGATCACAGCTATGAAGTGAGTATGGTCTTGAAAGTCTGGTCTAAGTAATAATAATAATTAATGACATTATATATTTGGATTTAGATCGCCAGTAATGATTACTTTTTGTTATAATTGTTATTTTAATAAGTTGTAGAGCATGCATTAACCTTTGACACTTTGCAGCAGCTTCTGATGATGGTCTGAGTTATATTTGGTCATGTTGACTTGGTCAAACCTAGTTTGACCAAGGTCAACCATAGGACATGAGATGGTTGGACCTTGTGATGATATGGATAGATGATATATGGTCTATGTACATGTACATGATGATTCTATGCATTAGATACAGGTTTATGATGATGATTCATGGTTTATAGCATTATTTGATCATTTACAAATTATTATTATTTCACCTGTTCTAGTATATTGGATATATTATATGATCATGCAGAGACTCATATGGTGTATGAGTACACATATTAGATATATTTGGACTTTCTGAGTCCAATGACACAGTCTGTTTTCAGTTCTGGGCACTTACAGTGATGCTTGAGCCTCAGTAGGCTAACCCAGTGCAGTTTTGGTCTGTCGAGACCCTGTCAGAGCAGAGAGGATTTTTATTTGGTTGACCTAGGGCGTTGTGCTTAGAGGGGGTGGTCCAACCACTTTTTTTTACCATATTACCCCCCTCCCGGACACACTGGTGCCCTCACCTTGACAGCGCAGGCACTTTAGGAGGCAGTTTGGGGTAGTTTCACGCTTCTCGAGGCATTTCAAGATTGGTAGAAATGGCTATTGAGGAATTCGATTTGGGCTACTGAGGCAATGTTTTGGCATGGGATGATCAGTGATGATGGATTGATGTCTTCCACACCTCCTCCAGTAGTTTCAGCTTCATCGGGACCTGCATCCATCACTTATGGCACTTTTTGATGATTTCTGAGGCCTTTTGAGGCCCACGATTTTTCCATAGAGGCACGATTTGGCATATTGATGACTATTTCATTATTATTGTGCTATGGGGATTGACCAAGGGTGGCTAAAATTACCCCTTGGACCCACAAAAAACTTCTTATTATATTTTGTCATCATGATATGGTGGGATTCCCCTCTCCTAGGGCGATTTTGTCCACTTATGTTATATTTTATTAGTGATCGATGTATTTTATTGTTGAGCTCATCTCAACCATTGATTAGATATTTGTATCTTTTAATATTAGCCACTCATTCAAAAAGTGGTTAGGATTTTGATGCCTCTCCATCCTATTTAAAGGAGAGAGCTTCTCATTGTAAGGGGTCTTTGGCTCTTGGATTATTGGTATAGAAAACTTTCTTGTGGAAATTGTTGTGGTCTCCTTTGCATCTGGTGTTCTTAGATGGTGATTGGAAAGTCTATTGCATCCTAGCATTTGGAATTTGTGGTAAGATCTATCTTCTTTTTGGAAATCATTGTCTTGTCTACATGAGGGCGACTTCAACAAGGGCGATTTTGCAAGGCTTCTTCAAATCGACTTTCTTGGAATTTTCTTGTATCAGGGGTTTATCATTAGTATCATTGTGATCTATGCTATCTTTCTGTTACTTCTCTTGTGGTATTAGTCTTATCTATTGATTGCATCAAATCTGATATTGTTGACGTTTGTTGTGTAGGAGAGAGGGTGCATTGGCTTCTTGGACTAAATTGATCTCATAGAAAACTACCTCAAAGCTTCTCAAATTGATCGGGTTTTCATAGATCATCATCATCAAGGCATCTACAAGGTTACCCAGGTAAGATCCACAGGTTTGTTTCTCTTATCTTGATCCAATCCATTGACATTATACATAAATTGATAAAACCCTAATTAATTCAAACCCCCATTGCTACATTTTCTCAGATTTACTAAGATCTAGTGGGTTGTTGGGTATAATATTGAAAACCCACCTCTATAGTATCCACAACATCGCGGATATATAGTTTGGTGAGGATTGGCCTCCATTTCACCCCCTTCCCAAGCCAACTTAGCCTCTCCAAGTGAGGTCGCACTCCTTGGGGAAGGTGAGTTACCCTAGATCTAGTTGATGGGTAGTTGAGATTCCACTTGTTTCATGATCTACACATCCAATAACCTACCCCCAGATTGTCACTTTTTTTATTTCTACGTTGTGGGCCCTATTCCACATTTTAAGGGATTTAATCCCCATTTTGGACCACTTGGTATCTTTAAACTTATATTTAGTAAGATCTAGCCATTGGATTGCCTTGAAATTGTAGATCCACACTCTCACTTGACCAACCTACTCGGATCTAAAGTTTGGATTCCATTGGACTTGTCTTGATTCATTTATTCCACTTTTAACCCTCCTTGGGCAAAGTTGCACCACCTTGGAGATTGGAGTTGGTCCACTTCTAGGACATGGGTACTTGAGATTTTGGTGGATTTGGAACGGGCATAATTCAAAGCCTAGGTCTAGTGTGTCACTTCATCAAATCTTGCCTTGGGGTAGCATTCCTTGTTTTAAGGGATTGTGGTCCACTTAAGGTCAAACCTTGAATCTCGAGATCTAGACCTATTCATCCATAAAGACTTTAATTTCCCATTTGTCTCATGCAATAGGATTCATCAACCACAAGTTAACTTCACTTTGACTCCATTATCCCAATTCCCAAGGCACTGGTCTCTCTCCAAGTCAATTCGACTTTCCTAGATTGTTGGATTAACTTGTGGTTTGACTCTTGTGTGGTGAACTAAACCCTTTGGTGTCATCATACTTCATGATCAAGCTTGTCACTTGTACTAGTTAGCCTCAATTCAACCCTTAAACTACCCTGCATTGGACACGATTCCCAAGGCAGTGGATTTTATCGCATTGACTAGTACTATAATCCTGGATCTTATCTTTAAATATTATAAGTCACTCTCACATCAATAACGAACCAAAGCTATACTCATTGAACCCCTTACTTATATTGTGACTTCATCCTAAGGTCTAGGATAAACCATACACCTTACTTCACTTAGTATTAACTTGATTTGGTGTCTTGCTTTTGATCTCTCCTGTCAGGAGTAGATCGTGTCTCCCCCTTTGTTGTCTGGGCTAGATAACATAAATCGAAGGTTTCCTCAACTAGCGTGACAACCAACTATTGGAGGTTGAGGTGATCGTGGTTGCACCTTTTGAGTTGCCCTTCCCTATTGCCATCCATTAATGGATACATCCACAGGGGTAACTACAGTTTAGGTGATAACAGTAACATGAGACAAGATCTCAATTCAAACAATCTTTCCCGAGCTTGATGAAGAAGGAAAATTCATATTGAAACTTAAACAAATCACTAAAACAAGGGCCAAACAACTATGGAATTAGGCTATTACTGAGTACCTCATCAAGTGGAAGAACCTTCCAATGGAATATTCGACATGGAAAGATGAGTCCTTCATACAAAAGCATCCACAACTAATAAAGGGTTGAGGACAATACTTTTCTGAAGGGGAGGAGCATGTTAAGCCCTAAATAGGGGCACATCTCCCCCTATATTGTGGTGAATTACATTAATTTTGATGTCGGCTTTAGTCCATTAGTGGTAATTGTCATTAGTATGGTTATATTAGTTATGTTGGCTTGGGTCAGTGAGTTGTAATTGTACCTCTTAATCTCCTGTATATAGGAAGGAGATATTTTCATTTGAGTATCTTGTCTTGTCTTATCTTGTGTACTTAGTACATTGTATAAGGAGGTTTCCCCCTCAAAGAGGCTTGTTATTCATCTATTTTCTTCATTAAAGTCAAGGATTACTCTTTTTGATCTATTTCTGCTCTTTTCATGCTCTTTTTAGAAATTTGTTGCATAAAAAGTCTCATATCCAAACTTTCCTTTGATACCAACACCCCTTTCATTGGAGGTGTTGATGGAGTTGCGTTGACAAGGACATCAACATTTTTAAGTGGTGGAGAATTTTAGGACCCTAGAATTCGAGGAAGACTTGGGAGCTTGAGTCCTTGTCGATGGTAGAGAATGTGTTGGGAATACTTGACAAGTTTTCATAGCCAACCTTGGTGACCAACTTGTGTGTGGAAGCCGCAAGATGGTTAGGACGTTGTACTAGCGCATGGGGTAGGAGGACCGAGGATGTGTTTCCTAGTAGGAGGGAAGATGATCGACGGAGCCCTGAGGTTCATACTTCTATGAAATATGGTGTGATTTGAAATGTCCAGATGGTGTGTTGTCCATGCTAGAACAATATATTTGATGTGGGGATCAAAGGTATGTGAACACCTCATTCCTTTGAGAGACGTGACCTTGGGGAATTGTCAAGTATTGGACTAGATGGGTGAAAACAACATCATATGTTGGGTGATCAGTTGTTCAACTTTGCGCTTGGGGGGGCATATCGTGGTGATTATGGTTGGGTGGTGATGATGTAGTATCATTTATGGTAAATGAGCATGCTCATATTCTGCAAGTATATGGTGTGCATGGCTTGGGTTCGACTAGGACATGTCGGTAAGGTGTATCCCATGTGATGCAAATGGTCACTTGTTGGTCATGCCCAACTATCAAGGTCATGGTGGTGCTAATTAGTCACTAAAATTCTTGAATGGAATGGGATGCTCAAGCATGACCATAATTCTAGCCCTGTTACAAATGGTGTTAGAGGAACATTTGTGCGCTCCTTTCCATACTTGAGGAAAGTTGGTATCATAGTTGAAATTGGAGTTCCTACAAAGCTCTTCACCACTATCCCTATTGTGATAGTTGGTATCAAATCTTAGATTGGGAAGCCTTCACCAATTTTCAAAAAGAAAAGTTTGTATCAAAGATTAGATTATGTGTTCTTCACTAATTTTCTCGACAAAAATGTTGGTATCAAGATACAAGGGAGTGGTCCATGAAGCATTGTTGTTGCAACAGTGGTATGCAAAACTAAGATATTGTTTCATGGCAATGGTATGTGGCATTGTTCAACAACCGTTCAATCTGGAATTGGTCGTACAATAAAAGTTTTGGAATTTTGGGTAGATTAGGCACTTCTATAGTGGTCGATGAAACAATGAGAAATGTCAAGACCATGGTCTTAGATGAAGGTTTGGGTGCCTGATTCCTTTCCCACCATAGAGGATGCATTGGGTAGAGTAAGAAACTCTGCTTGACCAACCTATATTTTAGTAGCCTTGGTGACCAACTTGTGTGTAGAAATCATGAGATGGTGAGGATGATGTATTAGCTCATGGGATAGGAGGACCAAGAATGTCCTTCCTAGTAGGAGGGTGGATGATCGATGAGGCTTTGTGGTTTAGGATTTGGTGAAGGATGATGCTATTGGAAATGTGTGGATGGTGTGTTGACCATGCTAGGAAAATAACATTGACTAATGTGGACCAAAAGTATGTGAATTATCACTACTTTGGTGAAATGACCTTCGAGCACTATCAATTATTGGTCTAGATGGATGGCAACATCATCTTACATTGGGTGGTTGGTTGTTTGGTTGTGTTGTATTGGGGGAGGCATAATGAGGGGTCTATGGTTGCATGGTGATGATTCATCAACATGCTCATATTCTGCATGTATAAGGTGTGCTTGGATTGGGTTCAATCGAGACATGTCGATGAGTAGTCTGCGTGATACAAGCAATTGTTACCCATGCCCAACTACCAAGATTAAGATGGTGTTGAGCGGTGACTAGACTTCTTCAGTGGAATGGGAGGTTCAAGTAGGACAAGAATTCTATCCCCAGTATAGATGGTATCACAACCATGTTCGAACATGGGACTTGTGGAAGTGTCTCTTCACCACCAACATCCTTTTCATTGGACAAGTTGATGAAGTTGTGTTGATGAGGACATCATCATCTTTAAGTGGGGTGAATGTCAAGAAATTGGGATTGAGAAATATTTGGGTGCTTGATTCCTTGTGCATTGTAGAGGATGTGTTGGGAAAACTTGGGAAGTATACACAACCAACCTATATTTTGGTAGCCTTAGTGACAAAATATCATGTGGAATCCATGAGATGGTTAGGATGGTGTACTAGCGCATGGTATAGGAGAACCAAGGATTTCTTTCTTAGAAGGAGGATGACCGATTGATGAGTCATTATGATTTAGGCTTCGATGAAGGACGACGCAATTGGAAATGTGTGGATCTTGTGTCCACCATGATAGGATAATAACATTGGTGGGTGTGGATTGAAGGTATTTGGATACTTACTGTTTTAGGGACATGACCTTAGGGAACTATCAAGTATTGTTCTAGATGGATGAAAACATTATCTTAAGCTGGGTGGTTGGTTGTTTGGTCATGTTGGCTCAGGGAAGGTGTAATGAGGTGCCCATGGTTTGGTGGTGATGATGTAATATTTCCCAAGTTGAAATGAGCATGCTCATATTCTACAAGTATAAGGTGTGCCTAGCTTCGGTTCGGTCATGACATGCGGGTGAGGCATCGTCTATGTGATACAAGTGGTTGTTGGTCCTGCCCAACTAGCAAGGTCATGATGGTGTCGAGTGGTGACTAGAATTCTTGAATGGAATGCGATGCTCAAGTTGGATGGTAAGTCTATCCTTGTTACAGACACTTCTACCTTCAACTACCATTTTGCAACCGTAAATCATCAAAAAAATTCTAACTTTTCTTCCTTTTTCACTAAGAAACCAACTCCCCAGTTCCTGCATGCCCACTTCCCATCATTGGGATGATGGCTAGCCAAAGTGATCTTGTTTAAGGAATAGGGTGGAAAGCAACTTGAACTGCTGCATCACACCTTTTAATTCTTTTTTCACCAGGTCCTTCATAATCATGCTTGATTTATGAGGGTTGTGGTTCATAAGCATTGCATGTTCCTCTTGTGTCCCTTGGTGTTCTTCACCCATGATCCACTTACAATCCTATGTATACTCCCATGCTGCATCCCTTGGGATCCACAACTCTACATTGTTTCTTGGGTACTAAATGACTTCTTATTTTGGCAAAGTGTTAGGAGGTGAAGTCAATATCTAGATCTCTAACATTTCCTATATAGTGGTACAAAACGATTCCCTTGTGTGATTCCTATGTGCTAGGCACACCGGGGGGTGGGGGCATCACAGGGGGTGGCTAGGATCCTTTTTCTTGGGGGTGCGGTGGTGGAGCCCCTAGGCAAAAAGATTTACACTCTTCAAGAGTATTTTGGTTCCTTTTGGAATCTTGATATGTATTGTATAAAAGGGAAGTGACCTTTGGCATTGTATCACGAGAGAATAAAGAATTATAATTATTTTGTCAAATAATAATAAAATTTCAAAGTTTCCATCGCCGCATGGTTTTACCTGCGCACAATAGAGTTTCCACATAAATCTTGTGTTCTATTGTTGTTGTTGTTTTCTTATGTTTTTTTATATTTTTCTAACGCAAAGGACCCACATTCAAATTTTCCTTCTCACATATATTCTTGGACTTCCTTTTTTCCGACTTCCTCCACCTCTTAACTTGGGGTGGAGCCTCCTCAGCGTATTCTTCTAGGCCATGTGAACCAATCGAAACAATCTTAGAATTGTCCTTTTCCAAATCAACCTTGACTATGTTGTAGGGTGCTCATCATGGGTTTAGGTTTACCAAAATTTCCTTCAACCAAATTCACTTGGTAACTTCATGCATTGACTATTCCCAACGCTTGGATTTTCTTCCCAAATAAACACAACATCCATTTGTACTTCCTCCTCCAATGCATTGTGTACAGTCTTGCAAGTTACCAACCTACTCTCCTTGTGAAATTATTCATCTACGATACCCAAGGTTCTTATCCCCCAAACCTTCTCTTTTTGTTGTTGTGAGATGGTGCTAGATTTACCTATCCAATCACATGCAACTTCAATCGAACTTATTGTTGACATCCATTCCTTGGTCCCCAACTTACTCCTAGTCATCAATAGCACAACACAAGCTTGGTTCTCATCAAATAACATTAAAAAAATCTTGTGGGGCACACAGATCATGGGTTTGTCCAATTTTAGTAAATCTTGTCCCATGATGAGTTTGTGATTATCCAAGGGAAACATTGTCAAAATCAAAATTCCAAACCATTCCCCAACCTTCAATGGTGGTGAATGGACTACTCCTGATGTTGCATTCACCATTGAGTTCACTTCCTTGAACAAGATGCTGCTACCTTCGTCCTCATGGTAAAGCCCCTTTGTAGTCTATTCACTAATGAGACCATGGGTCCAATGGGTGTCCACCAAGGCCACCACTTTTAGTTTTAAAGTTGTTAAATTCCTTTATTGTTTTTCTATTGTTTTACTTTTTTCATTGTTGATATTTTTAGTTATCATTTTTCTCCTTAATATATATGCAGTTTTAAATTTGTTAAAACCTATTTAATTTAACCAGATCATTTTTGCATTCTTATTTATTCTCTCAGTTATAGTGTGTAAATTAAGAGTGAGAGAGCATGCTTTGCAAGGATGAAGGAGAGAGCAAATAAATTACTCTATTTTAGGGTAAAAGCGAGAAACCCTACAATGATAAGAGACATAGAAAGGAGGTAAACCACTTTGTTAATTATGGTTTGGGGTTGTTTATGTGATCTAGCATTGTAGAATAATAGTGTGCTTAATCATGTTTAAGCAAGTATAGAAGAACAACAAATTAAAAAAGGAAAACAATATATTGGGGCTAATTTACTTCTCTCCTTTGTTGAGCTAATTAATGTAATTGTTGAAGATGAAAAAAATATGAAAATGAACTCACCTACAAGAACAATGTTGTAGTTGTTGAAGCTACTTGGGTTGAAATATGAGAGATGCCATACGCCCTCAAGAGGGTACTACTCCACTCGAATGCACTTACACATGTTGCTACAAGTTTATGTAAAACACACTTGATCTCAATCTTTTATAGAATGTAATAAAAAACCCTAGATCTATCATAGAAATAATGAAAAAATGAAGCATTATATGTTGATTCAAAATGTTATAACAAAGGTTTTACCTCTCTCTCCTTCATTGTGATGGAATCTCCCTTATGGTAGAAGAGTTGAATCATCCAAGGTGTGAGAGGGGACAAAGCCAATGGAGATGCCCAAGGACAAGAAAACAATTCTTCAAGGAATAAATTGATCCAAAATCAATAGATACATTTAGAGGCTCTTGAGATGATATGAAAAAACAACCTAACATCATGGAAAAGGAGATAGGGATCTAACTCAATATTTGATGCCAATTCAAGCATATAATTGCAAGATATGGAGAAGATGAAATAATATTCAAAGAGGGTTTATAAGCATGAGAGGAGCAATATAAATAGGTAAGGAAATGACCTCAAGGTGTAAGTGTACATTGGAGTAGTCATTAGGCAAAGCATTTTTTATAAAGGAAGCATATAATAGGTTCAAAACCCTATATCACATGTATTTTCCTCAAGCAATGTGTTCTCTTCCACGCATCATGCCTTACTGTTGGTCTGCATGGGCTGACCCGAGTTTAGCGAAGTTCTTGCAGCAACAACGAAACCCCTTTCACTGGCTCTTTCGGCATCAACCTATAACCAAGCTGAAGTCTGACCCGAACTGAATATGGGGGGTTACAGAATCAAGCTTCTGTAACCGTGGCGATGTGCAGATGTGGTTAACAACCTCACTACAAACCTTACTTCACATCTACTAACCCTATAGAATAAATAGATGACTTCGCACTTCACAGCTACCAACAATATACAGAACTACGTTGAATCTCCACTATATTCACCAGTTAGCTACACATTCATCATCCTAAGTGTTACTCAATAGGATTCATACACATGTATTACATTCACTCAGTATACAATTACCATTCACATACATATGAAAGTAAATACATAAACACACCATAAACTTGTATACAAAGCACGTCATAAACTCATACACATAAACACAAGATTTATGTGGTTCACCCCCAAGCGGGAGCTACGTCCATGAGAACTGTTCTTTCTATTAACTTGGAATGGTAATAGTTTCAGTCTGCGCACTCAGCTACAGACTCTTCTCTACAAATCTCTACACACTCAGCTGTAGAGTTTGTTCTCTCTCTTTTTCCCTAGCTAACAAAAACCTGTCACATACCCAAAATTTGTAAAAATTTAAAAAATTTCTAAGCAGCCTAATCACCATTAAATGCTTTGTGGAAATATAAAATGTATACTCAATATCTATAAATGCGACATTTAACGCCTCATAAATTATTATTGAATATTTAGGAGAGGGTGTTAGTGCATGCTTACAACCGACGGAATTACCTTGCTTATTTATGAAAAGGTTTTAGTACATCATTTCCAATCTACACAACTGTTTTCCTCAATTGGGACAGTTTCTTAGTAAGAGGAAGTATTTCATTTGTACACTTTAGCAAGTTACTTCCACAATAATTAGATACGTATTTCAATAATTCATCATATTTGAATATTCCATCTTCACTTGAACATCTTCATGGAATTCTTAAGCTTAAATGTACCATATACAAACATACATCTTTGTAGCTATTATATGTTCATTATGAATAACTATCAAATTATCCTTCATCGAAACACACATGTAAACCACAAAACATTACGTTTATCCAAGAAAATAATGCATAAGACACACCTAAGAGAGGGATCAAATAATAATGAAACACGTCAATATTTTATCAAAGAAATAATTAAAATACACATGCATCTACTTCTAAAAGAACTAACATGAACACACAAGGGGATCAACGATAACACAAATAAGAGATACATGGAAGAGGGACCATTTTTAACGTGATTCACCCACTCCTTGAGCTACGTCCACAAAATGTTGTTTATATAAATAATGTTTCCTCAAAATCATAACCCTGGTAAAGAAATGATTACCTCCCTAGCAGAGGTAAGCCCCGATATCACTCGACACAATCAATGCTGCTAACTCCTCACTTGCAGAAGCAAGCCTCGATATCGTTCGGCATCTCCTTACTTACAGAGGTAAACTTCGATATTGCTCGGCGTCCATCCGTTCTTGTAGACTCCCTCCTCGGCGAGCGATTCATTTTCTCCAGCATGTATTATCTTTTGCCCAAAAAAACCGATCTCCTTTCCTCCGATGCTACCTCCTTTATAGCACTCGAGAAGGCTACCCGCCCCGGAAAGAAAACCACCCGTGTGGACCACTACTCCCCTGCTATTATTATTAGATCCGTTTCTCCCCAAAGGTTATCGTTGATATCCTCGGGATTTCCTAAGAGAGGGAATACCTCCACTTTTTCAAGCATAACATGTCTAACACGATCTCACGGTTAAAACGTGGAAGGCGGCTTGGTAAGGCCGAGCTCTATACGAGGTATCTTATTAAATGTTGGGCATCATTCAAAAGATAAGGTAGTGGCAGCTGCGTTCTAGGGAGGAGGTAGGTGGCGGCCTAAAAGGAGTTCGGTGCCCAAATAACTAAAAGAACTATTAAAAACAATTCTAAAAATTCTTCCATCATACGCAGTCTCCTCAAATTTTGGATCATGTTTCCTCCACGTCGCTTTGGTGTAATAGTTTATTTAATATTCAACTATGAACTTTGTTTATGGCAATTTCTAAATCGTGACTATCGAATGAGAGTTTAAGTATATATATATTTTTATAAAAAGTTGTCCCTTTAATATCTTTCTCATAACAAGTCTTTGTGTAATTATATAGTTATAAGTGAGTCATACTCTTATATTTTACCAATCTCCTCCTTAGTATCATACTTTATAACATTAGTTTTGGTAAAGTATTATGTAAATCTCCTAAACCATAATATATATAAATATATTTTTATATATCTAACCATACTAACACCTTTTATTTTTCATACTATAATGTATGGATAAATATATAACTTTTAAACTCCAAAAAGTATTAAAGATGTATATAACTATGTATTAATAGTTATCACCAATGTCTTTAAATCTTTCTATATATGTAAGACACACATATATAGGTATATATATATATATATGATTATACATAGTATGTATATAAAATCCATTTAATAGTTTAACATACTATTGACTATATAATATCCACCTAGTTCCTTAGTTTATGCTCGTCTTTATTTAGGTGGCATTCTTAGTATTTTTAACGAGTGATCGTCACTAGTTCATTTTATTCCTAGCACCTTTGGTTACCAAGGTGGCATAGGTCATTGTCGATAACCCTCTCCTAGTATAATTCAATTGCCCTATGTGTAGTTGCATTAGCAACTTTCAGTGGCTTAGGTCAACAACCTGAAGAAATAACTATCATTACATCCAACGTTTACTGGTGGGGCCTTGGCCTTGAGCTCCGCACTAGAAATGATTACAATAGTTATTCACATTATACAAATCATTAGGTCAAAAAGGAGGGGTGTTACAAACCCCTTTAACTTCTGGAGTCTAACTTATAACCCTTCCTTATGAAAAAATACCCTTATATATAGATGTGCCCGAAGGTCACATATTACAATAACTATGGGCCAACCCCCATAGTACCCAAAACCCAAAAACCCCGTGGTTCTCCTGTAGACCATGCTAATCTTTAACTTCATTGTCCCTTTGGCGCCGCTTCCTCTGACTCTAACGCTTTCTCTGACAGTGCACCTGTAGTGGCATGTCCTTTACACCACTCAGCTTCTTAACTTCATGTTCCTGTAGCATTCAGGTCTCCGCTCGGCCTTTAATTGCGTCAACCACCTTTGGTTGTCCTTAGTACTTTTTCTTTATTAGGAAACATGTCCTTTCTTCTCAACTGAACTTCGCTCCATACCCTCTGCCTGAGATTTGTGGAGTCACTTTTCTCCCAAAAATGGTCAATGTCAAGCCTTGCCTAACTATACTTACCTTCTTAACTTCCTCTTCTTGGGCTGCGCCCAACACTTACAGCCACAATATAACCCAGGAAGTTATTGTGCATTGAATGCCAAGAAATCATGAAGGGTTAAGGAATGTTTGACACAGGGGACCCTTAATAAAGCATATCTACACAAATTTAGGTCATTGAGGACTTGAAATGGCACCTCAAATAATTGTGGGCCAAATTACGAGCATGGTGCCCTAGACATAACTGAATTAGTATCGAAGTGCTTTAATTGGGCACCCTAAAAGGTCTAGTGGAGTTAAAAAAATGTTCAAAGACCAAAGACAATAAGGGAGGTGATATGCCTCACCTAAGAACTACACATCTCATAAAGGTTGTGCATTTAGACTAAGGCAAAGCGGCTCAAGGGAGAGTTATCCAATATAAAAGGGCCTTTCTATAAGAATCAAAGTAACTAAGTCATCATTGAGTGGACCACATATGGACATGGTGTAGAAGTAGGCGCATTTTGGTACTCATCAATGCATAGGTGTATGTGAGTAATAAAGTGTGAAATCCATATGATACATTTTGCTTGTTCCTCTATCATCCTATTATATGTTTTTTTACTCCTTGAAGATGGGAACCAATTGTACCCTTAACATGTCGATGTAAATAATATCTACACAAGTATAATCCATAAACACAATGGAGAATCTATCAAGCTATAAAAACCTCAATAATTCAATAAGGAATATACTTTATATAAATTCCTATTATGTTTTTCGAGTTTGCATAGTCAACATCTAGTTGAAGGTTGGAGGAAAGCACCAATTAGCATTTGAATTTTAGACACCCTTGGCTCAAAACAAACTATATTTTTTTAATTATGTTGCAAATTAGTTATACCATTGATAGGTTGCATCTAACATTTTAATTAAAAATCTTGTTCACAAGGTATCTCAATCCCTTGTTCCTCCATATGCAAATATTGATACTCATTTGCAAGACTAATGACTATTCAAGCAATATAGGGAAATATTTTCTAAATTCCCTAAAAAAATACATGAAAACATCAATTTTAAAAGTGAATCTTGCTTTGAATGCCATTTTCCTTAAATTTTGATTTATTTTGTAAAATGAACATGTCATCAAAAAAGATTAAAAAAAACTATAGAAAAATAGACATCTTGCAAATGATCAATTTAATTGTGTATATTAATATTTTTTTACGTCCTTAAAAATGTATTTTAAAAAACGCTAGGAAATTTAATGAATAAAACAAATGTTAAAAATGGGGTTTTGGAAAATCAATTTTTCAAATTCAAATATGATATAAATACAATAGAAAATCCATTCATTATGATAAAATGAGTGCACAAATACTATTTGAGAACTAAAATATATGAAAAATCAATATATTCAAGTTCAAGAAAAAAGTTTTAATTATTCTTCATTTATGATAACATTATTAATATAGGCAATAAATTTGAAGTTTTGCTAAGAATGTATGTCTTTAATTGCTTTGAGTTTTTTCTAATTCTTTATTATTTCAAACAAAGAACTATTTTAAGGTTCCTTTAAATTTTATTGGTTTTCTTTTATGGATATTTGGAAAAAAAGGCGACAACGTTGTCCTCATAGGAAAAGTAAATGGAAACGACAATGCTCATCATTGTTTACTTATATGACAAGGATGGAGCAAAATAAAGTCTCCCTTTATTTATCTAACATGGATGGAGCGATCCATCCTTTTGTTAGGTTTCACCTGAAACACCCTATCTCATTCCCTTTGTTTCCCCTTCCCATGTATTCCCCAACCACTTTTGTTTCCCTCCCCCCATTCTAATATGCTATTCCCCTTTCACTCTTTTCCACCTTTCTTACCCTATAAAAATAAAAATAAAACAAAAGTTCAAAATATAATTATAAATTTAAAAATATTAACAAAACATTATTCCTTAGCATTTATAAACTTATATAAATTAACCTATCATATAACATGAACAACCCTCATTACATTAAGTGTAGGATAATTGAGAACTCGAAGAATAAAAATTCAATAAAAATTGAGGCAACTTGATGCAGGGGCATTTGGGCCCAAGACTAACAGTTGCAGATAGGTCACCAAAGTCGCTCGAGGATAGTCGATAACCCCATAAGTGCAAGAGAAGAGTCATGGGAATTCCGACCAACTTGGTCGATGATAGACAACAAATGATAGAGGAATGATGAAGCAGAAAGGTCAGAGGTAGTGCCGACCAAGGTTTTAGAGGAAATTTGAAGTTAGTCGATAACGTCTGAAAGACAATCGATGGGAAGGTAAGGATCTCGAGGAGTTGAGTCGTTGGGGTAGTTGTAATAGTTACAGAGCAGTTATGGCAGTTGTTGCAGAAGGCAAAATGGTGATTTTTGCTAAGAGAAGGAACATGAATTATTTCATGAGGATGGCCTATGCTTGGGAGTATGTGAATCTTCTAGATGAATATCGAGCGAGACCTTGAACTAGAGAGCATCTATAAATACCAGTTTCATGATTTGATATGAGGTTGGATAGGACTAATACACAGAGGAAGGGTTTGTTTTTGCTGTGGTGATTGTTAGGGTTGTTGTTGTGAACCAGTCAACGAGAATTTTGACTGAGAATATATTTAATCTCTACATGTAGTTCCCTCTTGTAAAGAGATTATTTCATTTAATTGAAATCCATAATTATTGGCACATCTATGTGTTGTGTGTGGTTTCCCATTGCATTCCGTTGCGTGCACTGATATGCAGTCGACTACGGTCATGTTTGCATCAATTGGTATCAGAGCAGGAAGTTGTATTGTGTGAGAAGTCCAGTTGCAATTGGACATGGAGCGCAACTCTAATTGTGGTTGGGTAGAGTTGCACTAGATGTCATAACCCAGTTGCGATTGGTGCAGCGATTTGGGTGTTCAGGAAGAGTGTGATGGCTTAGAGAGGCGTAAATGTTCGTGGTAAAGGATGCAGAGCACGTGGGGGCACCGGAGTGACCATCAAACGTGAAATGTTTAAAGAATGTGTTCATACCATGAGAAGTATAAAGAGTGAGCTAGCACCAGTAAAGGAATCCCAAAATATAGGAATGGGTATTACAATCCTTGACCATAGTGATGTTGAGGTTGAGGAAGAAGAAAATACTCCTGATGAGGAAGAGGAAGAAGACCCAGGAGAAAAAATGATGAAAGTATTGTTTGAGATGAAGGGTAGGCCTAAGATGAAGTATCTACCTATTTAGGAGCTTAAACCCTGAAGAGCTAATAGATTGGGTCAGAGAAATGGAGAAATAATTTGATATGGAATAGATATAAGACCCAAAAAGCGTAAAAGTTGTTTGTTTGAAGTTGAAGGGTCATGCCTTATTGTGTTGGGACAACATAAAGGCTGATAGAGTTAAGAAGGGAAAATAAAGGTGAAAACTTGCGACAAAACTCATAATACTTTTGAAAGACACCCAATATGAAAAAAGTCGAAATACATTAAAAATATGTATTTCATTGGAAGAAATATGTTTTTTTAATGTATTTCGAGTTTTTTTTCATATCAAGGGTGTCTCAAAAGTATGTCGGGCAGATACTCATTGGATGCAAAATTTAATTCCACTTGCAATGTGTTCTCATGCTTGAAATTTGAGTAAACCTACAAGGGGATAAGCTGAAAATACGAGATAAACTAGTTTTTTCCTTTCTCTTCAGCACTAGTTACTCTTATGGTTGACATCCTCATCTTGAATCCTATTGGTTCTTATAAATTTCATTTTGATTATACAAGTTTTGTTTTGAGGCCAATTTTTTTACCTCAAAATTCTCTAATGGTTCTTTGTATTCTGAGTTGCATCTGTGTCTTGTTCACTTTGCTCAGTTTCTCCATTTACCTTGAGAAATTTAACCAATCCTAACTTGGCATTTCTTGATTTCCAACTCACGCTAGACTTGCCAACTTCGTTTACTGCTTCCTTTCCTAGGCCATTATTTCCCTGATATTAGCTTTATCTAATACTCCTAGCACTCCATAGTGTTGTAATGAATTCCAATCCAGCTCCATTTGGAGTCTTTTCGAATTGTGTTCTCTTTTGCAAGCCATTACAAGGTCAAACACGCCTTTCACTTTATATGACCTCTTCATATTCCCATTTTTAAATTCAATGCAATATGTTATATGCTTCCTTGATTTTTTTTCGATCTGTATACCTAGAATGCACTCAACATTTTATCTCCTCTTTCTTGAGCAATTTCCTTTAGGAATGTTTCTATTTTGGAACTTAATTTTCATTCCCATGGAACTCTTTTAGCACAATTTTGTACCATGCAATAGATCCACACAATCGAATGCCCTATTATACTGTTAGAAACTTATATGGGAGCGGGATTTCATCACTCCTTTCCATTCTTTACACATAAGTTGATGTTCCATATCTTTCAAATCCTCTAAACATGCATGTCCTTGCACACAAGATGATTCACCCATCTAATGTATGAGATACATGTTCTTTACTTGCAAGTATGTTCTATGTTTCTTACTTGCTAATATGTTCCATGCCATTTACTTGTTGATTAATTCCATGGATAATTCTCTACCAAGTTCCATTATATCTTGGAAAACAACTACACATAATAGAAGGCTTCATTCTTCTATTGCGCTACTTTGATTTTCTCATTAGCTTGTATTTAACATCATCATGAAAGTACCATCATGGATTATATGTAGTCACACATACTCAATTTCACGTCTAGAATGCTCCTATACCATCATATAAATTTTTCCTAAGGTTCAGGTTACTTTGAAAGTCACCCACATTGAACACTGCCTTGTCCAATTTAGCTCAAAGGCTCTGTTCTGCTCACATTCTGAAAAACAAAACTCGAAGTATATTTAAAATATTAGAACCTTCCTGTTTGTGCTAGAAATTGATCCTAGACTATAAAGGAGCAAGCTAACACAATCTCAACAATACAAGCATGAAATAGGGTTTTCCTTTTGTAGTTTGTTGGTTTGAAGGTTTCAGTTTCAAGAAAATAAAAGGAAATCAAACTAAAACAAGTTACTAAATCATGTAATTCATTGAAGAACTAAGCTCATAAATTTAAACAAGGTAAATATAAACCATCACATTCATCACCATACAAATAGGTTTTGATCTACAACACATAAGCATTCACTAGATTAAAACATTAAAATAGGAAATGAAATCATATGTTGAATGATCAAACTGATCAGAAACAAAAACTCAATCAAACAAGATAAAATGGCTTAGAACACATATATATTAATCTCAGTATTCAGGACTTACATAAGAGTCTTGCAAGCTTCAATATCATCACTGTATATAGCTTCTTGAAACCAAAAAATCGACTCTCATACCTCCTCCTTTACTCCTTTTATCCATTTACAAAAAAGGTAGTTTGTAACTACTTTTAGGTTTTAGTCTCAAAAAGCAATTGCATAAAATAGTTAGAATAACTTCGAGTATTTAACTAAGTCTTTAACTAAAAAATTAACTAACATATTTGATACAAAATGAGAATGCATTAAAAAAAACTAGGCACTAAGTAGCCTTTCTGGTAGCCTCTACTAACATAGCAATTCCTTCCAGCGCATGAGTCCTTTTGTTATGTTGAGGCTGCTCAGCTTCCAAATCTTCGATTTTGTCTGACAAAAACTTGTTCTTCTCATTCAAACTCAGCACCTGCCTGATTAAGTCATTAGCTTGAGCCTCTGCTTCCCTTTTCCTCTTCAAAGCGTTTCTGGTAACAACAATCAGTTCTTGATAACGAGCATTATCTTCTCCTAATTCCTCCCTTAAATGCTTATTGGTCTTTGTAAGCCTGTCATTTGACTCATTAAGGAATAATATTTATGCTTGATGTTGTTTCCTGAACCTTTCTAAGACTTTCAACCTCTGAGCATATGTTTACCTCTCCTGGCAAAGTAGGGTCTTGAGATGTGAAAGGTGGAATATCCAGTTTTCTAAAGATTAAATCTTCTTCATATTTATCTTTTTTCTATTCTCTCTGTAATTGAAAACTCATCGTGTTCCATCTTGAGAATGATTTGTTCCTCTTCGACTTCGTTTGCTTCTACATATGCTTCTTCTATCTTTGTACCATCCTGCTGTAAGCTCATCTGGTTCTGCTGAAAATTTGACTCATCTTTCTCTTCTTCATCTTCATCACTTGAAGAAATTTGGATTACAGTTATCTCTTTTGTCTTCTGATTAGAACTTGAAGCTTTTTCCCCATTATTTCTCACAGCTGATCTTGTTTTGAACATCCAACTTGATTCTCTTAACTGCATGGGGAGGTTTGCATCTGTTTCTAAATCCATAACCTGCAAACTTTCATTCTTTGTATCTTCTGCAGAATTTTGTGAAACTAGGTTCTCAACTATACTCTATTTTGGTGTGATTGGACTTTGAACTTGTTCAATAGTAAGACTAATTGTCTTCTCTATTTCTTGAACTTCTTGACAGTGTTCTTGCTCTTCTTGACAATGTTCTTGTTTTTCTTCAACTACATTAACCTGCTCCTCCTTTTTGAGACTTTTAGATTTTTCATGTAACAGAGGCTTTTCATAAATTTCTTGTATCAGAACTCCCTCCTTACCTTTTTTACCTTTCTTTTTGGACCTATTCTTATTTACACACTCATCTTGTTCGGCCACAAATCCAGACCAGAATATAAAATGTTCCCAGGTCTTCGTTTCCTTCTGTAATACTGTTTGAATGATTAGCTTTATAAGTCCATGATGAAATATGGATCACCTTGTATGCTCAGGATGCGCTTTCACCTTATTTGACATTTTTTGGATGCTCTTGTACAAGAAGTAAGGCAAATTTATTTTACAATGCAATTTAAGATGCATCAAAAATCTAACATGGTATTTAAAAACCATTGAGAATCTGCCCTCACATGTAATGTAGGCTTGTATAATGTTGAGGACCTCCCTCCATTCTGGTTGAAACTTTGTTATATCAACTCCATTTCTCTGATTGAGGGTTTCATTACCTGGTAGCAAGAAAGGACTCAGCTCAAAATTGAAAGGAACCATTTTGAACCACAATTCCCCATCCATGGCGAGACCAGTAGCTTCAAAAATTAGGGATTCTGTGACCTGAAATCTTAAGCTTTTAAACTTAATAACATCATCAGTTAGATTCTTTGCAAAGTAAATCGAAACCTCTTCATTAAACCCAGTTACTTTCTCGAAGAAATTGAACCATCCAGCTGCTTTAAACAAGTATGCACATTTCGGAAATTGTGCAGCCCACTGCATGTCCATCGGTTCTACCCTGTTAATCTCGCCACTTATTCCCATCTTATAACTGCAATTTTTTTTAATTAAGTTTCTGAGAAAATCAGAGGTGACAAATGTTCAAAGATGTGGAACTAACCTAGTTCAGCTACAGATGTCTTCAACTTTGCATTTCACGATCCCCAAATTTGACTCGTGGAACTTCAAACCCTGATCTCTTACAATAATGAAACGTAATAGAGCTTATAACTATTATCATTCTTCAATATGTCTTTAAGCATCTTAATTCATCATAACTCAGCATCTCAAGTCATCATAACTCATAACGAGTCACCATTCAGCATAAATAACCATGATTTTTCATCATATCGGATTCCTGTAGCGCATTAGGGTCTGTTTTGAACTTTGCGCTGTAAGAATCTTTTCACATAGCCAATTTAACAAATACACTCTGGATAAAGATTATGTGACGTCCCCTTCCATCAATCCAATGCAAAGAAGGAAACGTGACTAACATACCAGGGCTTAATTGATAATTTCGGCCCCATACATTACTCAGAAATTCATAATAATTACAAACTTGTGTGTGCAAACTCACACTTCAAATAAACACAGCGGAATTAAAACACAATTGCACACACACAAACAATAATGCATCAACACATCTATCACCAGCAGAGGATGGTTCAACACCCAGGGATTCAATTCCATTCCAATGCTATGCACAGGCTTCATATCAATTCCATTAACATGAATAATTACCATTCCGAATTAACACATTACAGAACACAAAATGCATATAATTTAAAACACAGAGGACACTTATCTTTGAGATGAAGTTGTCCAACAACTGGCTATGTGAGAGAAACGTTCCACCCAACCATAGATCTCTGTCCAGCCTGTATTCTTTCAGCTGAGAGATCACCCCCGAGCTGGGTTGTGTATCCACTAAGGAGGAACTAAACAGGCTCACTCACAGACATGGTTTCACTCAACACCTATGATAAGCCAACACACAGTTGGGTTTATCAAGCATACAAAGACAAGGGAGGGAAATGCTAAGCCAGTGAGCTCATCCACAGAGCTACAGACATCTCAAGATAATTCAACAGTCAAGGCACCCACATTACCTACCACATCCAACACAAGGAAGGTCCCCTTCTCTGCTGCATAGTCCCTCAGGCGTCCCTTCCCTCCAGTGCTCTTCAAGATGGGAATAGAAAGGTCCAGCTGCTAATTCATTGAAATTCTAGCCTTCACTGGGTTTATCAAGCAAACCCAACCTCTGCTCAGTCATTCACACTTGGATTTCTCCCAATTCTGTCATCCAATAACTTAATCCCGTCACTTGATTTCTGGGCTGTAAAAATTTGGTTTTCCAATGGATTTCAGGGTATCTAATACTCTCAAATTCGCACTAAGTTTCATATCTATGGATCCCCCATTCGATTTCACTGTCAATTACCAATTCTGGTTGTTTATGGCTCTTCAAAACGTGGGTTCTTACAAAGTTGCGATTTCTGGTTTTTCTCACTGCCGAAAATTCATTTTTGGATGAAGATTCATGCTGGGATGTTCAACAATGGAATGGGAATGAGGATAGGCCAATTCCCATGAGGTAGAGTGACTTGTGGTACAAGAAAACAAATCCCATACTCTGCCATACGAATTTATGGGCTGCCCATGCTCCATTGAAGCCATGGACTGAATTCTTCAACAACTTCCTTACATCAGAAATAAATGTCAACAAGGAAAGTTAAATGGGTTCTCACAATGACATTTGGCAGCATATGGTTCATCCCCACAACCCCCTCACCACTCCCTAGTGGATACACATGGCCCCTTCTCATTCGTTGTTTCCATAGCCAGTTTTGGTATTTTATTGCAATATCAAATATTTACATCATTTACAATATTCCATGGCTTAATATCACATGGGTAACAAAATATCAAACACTTGTCCATTTTAAATAAAATCCGAACATACACTAGCGGGGCCTTGTCCTTGAACTCCACGCTAGGGAAACATACATCGCATGTATACAATATTTACATTAAAAGCCAATATTTCATAAGGGTCAAAATTGGGGTATTGCAGATTAGATCTTGGTTATAAGATTTATAATAAGGCTTAATAGATATAATTGAGGACTTTGAGATAAATAACATGTTGAATAAGCCATTTAACGGTTTTTGAACTAAGGAAATTAAAAGCAATCAGAAATAAATAAAAATTGAAAACAAAATAATCAAAATCATGGATAAATAAAAGAAAATAAGGTTCAAACAATCCTAAAAGAAACACATAAAAATGAGAACAATCTCAGCATTAACATCTGACTCCTGCTGTGGGATGAAATCCTCCTTGTGAGGTTTCAAGAACTTGTAGACCAGTGCCTTTCTGCCACCTGAAACTGCTGCTTTATTCTGCAAGCTTCCATTGGGTATGGAGTCTTATTTCACCCCGGTATATACAATGAGTGTGACATCACTTACCTTCAAGAACTATAAAAATGTTTGAGGAACCGTCCATTAACTGGAGTAAACAATTTCTCACCTTCCAAATTTTGTAGTATGAAAGTATTATTTTCTAAAATCTTTGAAATCATGAAGGGACCTAACCAAAGATTATCAAACTTACCATGCTAACCCTTCTAGTCTCTCCTCGCATCCCATATTAGCACCAAATCACCAAGAGAAAAAAGTATTTTCTTTTACCTTTTTATCAAACCCTGCTTTAATCTTCCTTCTGTATGCATCAACTTTTTCTGCTATAGCCTCATGTTCTTGCTGCGATTCAATCAATGAGAAAATTCTTCTTTGGAGATCATTAGGTTCTTCTTGACTATCTTGGAAAAAATTCATTACTGGAATGCCTAGTTGAATAGGAAAAACTGCATCAGTACCATACACCAATTGGAAAGGGGATAGACCTATTGCTTTCTTAGTGGTTATTCTATCTGCCCATAATGCATACTTAAGCATTGAATCCCATGACCTCTTATTTTGATTTAACAGCTTTCTAATACTCTGAATAATGTTTTTGTTTGAGGACTCTGCTAATCCATTACCCTGAGGGTAATAGGGTGTGGAATGTATTAGTCAATTCCATTATGTTCACAAAAAATTACCATGGCTTTTGATTTGAAAGTTGGTGCATTATCAGTCAACAATCTCGATGGACAACCAAATCTACTCAAGATATTTTCCTGTATAAAATTCATGATAACTCCTTCGGTTGCTTTACGAGTTGGAATTGCCTCCACCCATTTAGTGAAAAAATCAGTAGTTGTAAGTATCCACCTGTGATGTCCACTAGATGCAGGATTTATCTCTCCTATAAAATCTAACCCCGATTCTTGAAAAGGGGCATCCACTGCAATAGGCTTTAATGGAAGAGAAATGAGCTTCTGCCTCCCAACAAACTTTTGACATTGAACACATGCTCGCACGTGTTGATACACATCTGAAAATAAAGAGGGCCAGTAATACCCATACCTAAAAAATTTGTATGCAATAGACTTCCAATATTTGTGACCACCACAAGCACCCTCATGCATTTCTGAAATAATTTCTTTCACTTGTGATTTTTCTAAACATCTGAGTAAAATTCCACCTAGATCCTTCCAGAACAACTGCTGATTTACCAAGCAATATTTTGTGGCCTTTAACTTCAATGATCTAGATGCCTTCTTGTCAAAATGATCTGTACATTTCAAATGCAATAAAAAATAGACAATATCAACATACCATTTTGATTCTGCATATTTATCTGTAATCTACTCTTCATTTTCCTTTATCTGCAATTCTTCCTGAGCTGGCTGATTTGCCACCAAATGGATATCCAAAGCCTTACAATTTGAATCAGCTAACAGTTTAGCTAAACCCTGTCCCTTCACTAACTTTGTAGGCCTAATTTCAACCTCGTATTCCATAATTTTTGCAATCCACCTACCTCTTTTACCTTCACTATCTGGCTGAGTTAATATTTCTTTAATGGCAGCATTAGGTACATAGGAAATTATCTTTGAATGCAAAATATAAATTCTGGAAAACTTTAAAGCTTTTACAAGTGCATATGCTTATTTCTCAAGTGTATTGTACTTCAATTCTGAGTCTCTGAGTGTCTTACTGAAAAAGGCTATAGGATGCTCTAAACCATCTGCATTCTTCTGTAGTAGAACAAAAGCTATAGTGTCTTGGGATGCAAAGGAAAAAGTGAGAAAATCTTTCGAAAAATCTGGACTTACCAAGACCGGGGCTTCTGTCATAACTTGTTTAATCTTCTCAAATGAAGCTTTAGCTTCAGCTGTCCATTTCACCTCCTGATCCTTCCTCAACATAGATGTGATGTATTTGATTGTCTCAACAAAATTCAAGATGAACCATCTTAGAAAATTGATTTTTCCAATAAATGATTGAATATCTTTTTTACTTCTTGGGATAGTAATCTTCAGAATTGCTTTGACTCTCTCAGGATCTATTCTAATACCATCAGCTGAAACAAGGTGTCCCAAAATTTTCCCCTCCTGTACAGCAAAATGTGACATTCTGGGGTTTAATGATAGCCCAAATTTCCTACACTTCAGAAATGTTTGCTCAAGATGCTTTAAGTGCTCATCATTGGACTGAGAGAAGACAGTAATATCATCCAAGTAGATTACAACAAATTTTTCCTTTTCTCCTACAAAGGCTATATCCATAGCTCTTTGAAATGTTGCACCTGCATTCATCAAACCGAATGGCATCTTATCATACATGAATGTGCCCCATGGGGTAGTGAAGGTTGTTTTCTCCCTGTCATCCGGGTGTATAGCTATTTGATTATACCCTAAGAATCCATCAACCATAGAGATTCTTTGAGCTCCCACTACTTTTTGCAAAATTTGCTCAATTTTTGGCAATGGATAATTGTCCTTCAATGAAGCTCTGTTAAGATTCCGGAAGTCCATGCATAATCTAATCTCCCTGTTCTTCTTTCGAACTGGAACCAAATTTGCAACCCATGATGAATATCTGAGTGGAACAATTATCTTTGCATCTAGTAACTTCTTTACTTCCTTCTCTATGACTGGCAGTAGAGCTGGGTTAATTCTCCTAATTTTTTGTCTAAAGAGTTTCACATTGGGTTTTAAAGGCACCTTATGCTGAATAATATTAATGTCATAAGTTCTTAAATCTTCATAGCACCAAGCAAAAATATCAACAAACCTCTTCAACAATGCAATGTACTTGTTTCTTTGCTCAACTGTAAGAGACTTAGAAATTTTCACCATTCTTGGCTGCTCCTCTGTACCAATGTTATAGCTCATGATATTCTCTTATGAAGACTGCATTGAAGGTTTCAACAAAGTATCATCTTTTGAAAAAATTCTCTCATTGGGGACCAGACCCTTAGGAATGAAATTCCCCTTCAATTCAATAATTATATGATCAACAATTGTACTTTCTATGTATGCATCAGTGTTATCTATCTCCTCATCTTGATCCTGATCGATTAGAGAATTGGAAAACTCTCCAGCCAATTCCAAGAATTTTTTAATCTCCACATCATCCTCAAAAACTCTCCACTGTTTTATATTGTCTAGCACTGAGGCTCTATATTTAACTTCAATTGGATATTTCAGCTGAGTATGCTTTGGAATATTAAAATGTGTGGCTACCAATGCTAATGAATCAGCTATCTGATTCTAATCTATGGGAATAAAAAAAATATTGAATGCTATGAAAAAGTTGTCAATCATATCCCAAACCTCATTTCTATAAACCATCAACAAATCCTGCTTTACCTGATATTTGCCCTTCACCTGTTGGACAACTAATTCGGAGTCACCATAAATAGAAAGTTGTTGAATTCCCAAATCCTTCGCAACCCTTAAACCAAGTATCAATGCCTCATATTCTGTCGTGTTGTTGGTAGTGACAAATTCCAATTTATACATCAAACTAATTACGTCTCCACCAGGAGAAATCAAAACAATGCCAGCTCCTGCTCCTTCTGTACATGAAGAGCCATCAAAATACATCTGCCACAACTCATCTTTTTGTTCAATAGTAGGTTTGACTGATTCTTCTTTTTCTACCTACAGTACCCTAGTTGTACTTTCATCCCTAAAATGAAGCATACAAGAACCCAATTCTTCATCTATTGAATAAAGGGGATGATTAGTTGGATTCTTATCATCTATGACTATGAAAGCATACTGTAATTCCCTGTACAATCTTCGATTCTCTCCACCAAAAACTGGAATTGTTGCATAAGCCAAGTCCATTTGTAATGTACCACCTACTTTCTTTGCCCAAGACCTTGAGAGCAGCATGCCAAACTTAGGGATATATCAGCAACTACTACATCCATTATAACACTCTTCATTGGTAATTGAGAAAGATTAACCACCGGATCCTTTATCACTCCTAGACATTTCACAGCTCTAGAATCAAATGCAAATAAATCATGGTATGGCTTGGTGACACTCAAACCAAGGTCCTCCATGAATCCTTTAGGCATCAGGTTATGTGAGGCTCCAGAATCTAGAAGGCAGTTGTGAATCATTTGGTCATGAATAGTCAAGGTTATATAAAAAGATGAAGGAAAATTTGAAACACCTTCAGGATTTTCAGATGAAGTAGACCCAAGGATTATTGTTGGATGTTCTTCCTATAAATTTACTATATCTGAAGGAGAAGAATTAACTGGAACATTCAACAACTTGCATGCTGAATCTCTAAAACCAGGAGTCTTCATTAACTCAGTCAAAGGCACTGGAACCTTGATTTTGCACAATTCATTCTCAAAGTTCAAAACTTGTGTATTTTTGTTGGTTTCCTCAATTTCTGCTGCTTTGGTCTAATCACTATGGTCTTGTTTCTTTCCCTGTGTTTGATTAGGCATCTATCTAACAGGTGGAACTATTTTCTTTTTTGGAATTTGAACAACTTGTTTAGGGCCTGACCTCAAATTATAAGACTTTTTTGGATCAGTCTGACATATACTAGCTGAAACCTGAGGATGATGATCATTTCCTTCCTGATAATCATCATAATACTCAGAATTCTGATAACTGCATTCAGTTGTAAAACCTTCAGATGATAACTCCCCAAAATAGTTTAAATTCTAATATGAATCATCTTCATACTGTACATCTTCCACCTGTTCAACTTCTTCTATAAAATTATTTTGGAAAGGAGGAGGAACTCTCTGGTCTTCATTTTCTCTTCTCTCCCTCTGAATATCATTGTTTCTCCTTTCCCGAGGGATGAATCTTGGTACAAATTGTCTTCTGAACTGATTAAGATTTTGATTAGGATTTCTTTCTCCATCTTGAAAAGGTTTATTCGAATTTTTCTCCAACTCCAATCTACTCACTTTTGCAGTCAAGGTTTTAATTATCTTATTCATTTCATCTAATTGAATTTCTTCCTTCTTAGATTTAGTAGTTGCAGGCATTACTACATTTTTACCCTTTCGCTCTTGAACCTAATGGTTTGACTGATCCTTAAGTCTATTAGAAGCCAAAATGTTGGATTCAACCTCTAGGGCAGCTTCTTGCATATTCAGCAATGTTATAGGTCTCCTTTCTCTCAGGTGCAAAGAAAAATCATGATCAAATGCATTTGCATAGTTCAGTTCAGCCAGAGTTTCTGAAGGCTTAATTTCCACTAGAATTATGCCATACATTTTGTTGAAGCGTTTTGAAAAGTCAGCTATTGTTTCATCATTTTTTCTCTTTAAAGCTGCAAATTCAGTAATATAATATGTGTGATCCTTTGTATCTCCCCATTGTCTCATGAAAACATCCTGTAATTATTCTATAAGGGTTATTGAGTTTTCTGGTAGCTCCCTGAACCATTTTCTAACATCACCATCCAAACTCTGCACAAACATTTGCATCCAGACATCCTTTGCTTCTATATTTTGGTTATCAGCATAACCGAGGAATGCATTCCAATGTTCCTCTGCGGTTGTTTCTCCCAACCCATTAAACCTAGGTAAATATTTTTGGTAATCACCTGCTAGAAGAGAATTTAAACGTTGTGGAAGCACTAAAGGAGCATACCTAGCAGCTATCATTCTATCCATCATATCCAATTGCTGACGTTCCATTTTTGAAGTAGTCTAACTGGTTGAGGACAAAGGTTTATTGGTTTTAACTAAACTGAGCTGAATGGTAGGAATATTAGCTTTAGACTGTAACAAGGGAAATAACTCAGTTTTGATCTTTTTAGGAGATAATGGACTAGTAAAAACTTGAATTTCTACCTCTTCTAACTTTGGTTCAGAATACAGAAATGAAGACAAAGACTATGGTTGACCAAGAGAAAGTAAAGATGGGGAAGATTTGGATCTTGCAAAAGAAGTATTATGTAACTCTTGTTTAACTTTCTTCAAAATATTTTATGGATCTGACACCCCTGGGTGTAAAGGGGAAGTAGGCTTCCCTCTAGTCCCAGACCTCCTGGAAGCCACTGTGGAACACTACTTTGGTGAAACTTGTATTCTGAAATAAAAACCTCTGGTCCTGTTCACCTCAAAACCAGAACAATAAATATATCCCAGGGAAGATGAAACTTCACTTCCGTCCCCGACAACGGTGCCAAAGATGTTTGTGCTAGAAATTGATCCTAGATTACGAAGGAGCAAGCTAACACAATCTCAACAATAAAAGCATGAAATAGGGTTTTGCTTTTGTAGTTTGTTGGTTTGAAGGTTTCAGTTTCAAGAAAATAAAAGGAAATCAAACTAAAACAAGTTACTAAATCATGTAATTCATTGAAGAACTGAGCTCATAAATTTAAACAAGGTAAATATAAACCATCACATTCATCACCATACAAATAGGTTTTTATCTACAACACATAAGCATTCACTAGATTAAAACATTAAAACAGGAAATGAAATCATATGTTGAATGATCAAACTGATCAGAAACAAAAACTCAATCAAACAAGATAAAATGGCTTAGAACACATAT
This sequence comes from Larix kaempferi, assembly GCA_027924585.1. Lineage (NCBI taxonomy): Eukaryota > Viridiplantae > Streptophyta > Pinopsida > Pinales > Pinaceae > Larix > Larix kaempferi. The sequence continues at coordinate 21,177,576 of BSBM01000502.1, forward strand.
ATATTAATCTCAGTATTCGGGACTTACATAAGAGTCTTGCAAGCTTCAATATCATCACTGTATATAGCTTCTTGAAACCAAAACATCGACCCTCATACCTCCTCCTTTACTCCTTTTATCCATTTACAAAAAGAGTAGTTTGTAACTACTTTTAGGTTTTAGTCTCAAAAAGTAGTTGCATAAAATAATTAGAATAACTTCGAGTCCTTAACTAAGTCTTTAACTAAAAACTTAACTAACATATTTGATACAAAATGAGAATGCATTAAAAAAAACTAGGCACTAAGTAACCTTTCTGGTAGCCTCTACTAACATAGCAATTCCTACCAGTGCATGAGTCATTTTGTTATGTTGAGGCTATTCAGCTTCCAAATTTTGATTTTTTCTGACAGAAACTTGTTCTTCTCATTCAAACTCTGCACCTGCCTAGTTAAGTCATCAGCTTGAGCCTCTGCTTCCCTTTTCCTTTTCAGAGTGTTTCTGGAAATAACAATCAGTTCTTTATAACGAGCATTAACTTCTCCTAAGTCCTCCCTTAAACGCTTATTGGTATTTGTAAGCTTGTCATTTGACTCATTAAGGAATAATATTTCTGCTTGATGTTGTTCCTGAACCTTTCTAAGACTTTCAACCTCTGAGCATATGTTTACCTCTCCTGGCAAAGTAGGGTCTTGAGATGTGAAAGGTGGAATATCCAGTTTTCAGAAGATCAAATCTTCTTCATATTTATCTTTTGCTATTCTCTCTATAATTGCAAACTCATCTTGTTCCATCTTGAGAATGATTTGTTCCTCTTCGACTTCGTTTGCTTCTACATATGCTTCTTCTATCTTTGTACCATCCTACTGTAAGCTCATCCGGTTCTGCTGAAAATTTGACTCATCTTTCTCTTCTTCATCTTCATCACTTGAAGAACTTTGGATTACAGTTATCTCTTTTGTCTTATGATTAGAACTTGAAGCTTTTCCCCCATTATTTCTCATAGTTGATCTTGTTCTGAACTTCCAACTTGATTCTCTTAACTGCATGAGGAGGTTTGCAACTGCTTCTAAATCCATAACCTGCAAACTTTCATTCTTTGTATCTTTTGCAGAAGTCTGTGAAACTAGGTTCTTAACTATACTCTGTTCTCGTGTGATTGGACTTTGAACTTGTTCAACAGTAAGACTAATTGTCTTCTTCATTTCTTGAACTTCTTGACAGTGTTCTTTCTCTTCTTGACAATGTTCTTGTTTTTATTCAACTACATTAACATGTTCCTCCTTTTCGAGACTTTTAGATTTTTCATGTAACAGAGGCTTTTCATAAATTTCTTGTATCAGAACTCCCTCCTTACCTTTTTTACCTTTCTTTTTGGACCTATTCTTATTTACACGGTCATCCTGTTCAGCCACAAATCCAGACCAGAATATAAAATGTTCCCAAGTCTTCTTTTCCTTCTGTAATACTATTTGAATGATCAGCTTTATAAGTCCATGATGAAATATGGATCGCCATGTATGCTCAGGACGCGCTTTCACCTTATTTGACATTTTTTGGATGCTCTTATACAAGAAGTAGAGAAAATGTATTTTACAGTGCAATTTAAGATGCATAAAAAATCTAACATGGTATTTAAAAACCATTGAGAATCTACCCTCACATGTAATGTAGGCTTGTATAATGCTGAGCACCTCTCGCCATTCTGGTTGAAACTTTGTTATATGAACTCCATTGCTCCAATTGAGGGTTTCATTACCTGGTAGCAAGAAAGGACTCGGCTCAAACTTGAAAGGAACCTTTTTGAACCACAATTCCCCATCCATGGCGAGACCAGTAGCTTCAGAAATTAGGGCTTCCGTGACCTGAAATATTACGCTTTTAAACTTAATAACATCATCAATCAGATTCTTTGCAAAGTAAATCGAAACCTCTTCATTAAACCCAGTTACTTTCTCGAATAAATTGAACAATCCAGTTGCTTTAAACAAGTCTGCACATTTCGAAAATTGTGCAGCCCACTTCGTGTCCATCGGTTCTACCCTGTTAATCTCGCCACTTCTTCCCATCTTATAACTACAATTTTTTTAAATTAAGTTTCTGAGAAAAGCAGAGGTGACAAATGTTCAAAGATGTGGAACTAACCCGGTTCAGCTACAGATGTTTTCAGCTTTGCATTTCACGATCCCCAAATTTGACTCGTGGCACTTCAAACCTTGATATCTTACAATGATAAAACGTAATAGAGCTTATAACTATTATCATTCTTCAGCATGTCTTTAAGCATCTTAATTCATCATAACTCAACATCTCAAGTCATCATAACTCATAATGAGTCACCATTCAACATAAATAACCACGATTTTTCATCATATTGGATTCCTATAGCGCATTAGGGTTTGTTTTGAACTTTGCGCTCCAAGAATCTTTTCACCTAGCCAAGTTAACAAATACACTTTGGATAAAGATTAGATCTTGGTTATAAGCTTTATAATAAGGTTTAATATATATAATTGAAGACTTTGAGATAAATAACATGTTGAATAAGCCATTTAAAGGCTTTTGAACTAAGGAAATTAAAAGCAATCAGAAATAAATAAAAATTGAAAACAAAATAATCAAAATCATGGATAAATAAAAGAAAATAAGGTTCAAACAATCCTAAAAGAAACACATAAAAATTAGAACAATCTCAGCATTAACACTTCCATTACATTCTCCTACTTTTACTCTTTAAGTGACTGTAACCACATCATTTCTAAGCTCATAGGTAAAAGCAGCAGTCCTTCAAAATTTGTAAATTCACCCATTTTTGCACTTTTCTTGTAGCTGCACTTAATCTTCGGGACCAACTTCTCAGACTTGTACAAGAAAATATGGTAAGAACTAGAAAAACGTTTATATCGGGTGCTAAAAGAACATATGATTCTAAGTACTTAGACACCTTATTTGATCAATGTTTCATTCATTTTCTATAAAATTATGGAATTGTCAATTTTTAACTTTTGCACTTTCTCCAAAATTATTTTTAGCAAAAATTGCTACCTCACAAACATAACAAAACTGGAAAATTTTCATCTAACCAATGTTGTACATCTTGATGAGTAGGTAAAAATGCGACTTCATGATTTTTTCTAGTTCTAACATCTTGGGTCACTTTTACCTCCTCAAATTTTTCCAAAATTGTAAAAACATGCACCCAAATAGTGGATTTTGGCATTTTTCTACACCTTTTCTCCAAACCCTTTGGAATTTGGCTAAAATCCACCTAGTTTATCTCCTTTCCTGGTCAATGATTGTAACATAAAAATTTCAGCCCCAACAAGGCCCTATTTCAGGAAAACTAAAGCAAATCATGCTCATGTCCTTCTCTATAAATATTTTATTCTTATTTACCACAGATAGACACAATTTTAGCCAATTTTGAGCTATTATGCTCATGTTATGGCCAAAACAATTTTTTGGATCTCGAACTTTTTTTAATATTTTTTGTATTATTGATGTAGCATGTCACATGGTAGGTGGTGATGTGACATCTTGTCCAGCTAGACCTTGTGTGGCATCCCATGGTCCTTCCTTTTCATATTCCTTTTGGACCCTTGTTCCAATCACCTAGATCCTCCAAGATTCTCGTGTCACAATGTTTTTTAAATATCTACAAACAGAATCCCTTGAACGATCAGGATCTACCGATTTGACATGCATGATTAAATATGGGTAGCTCATGGAAATACCACACGTACAAGATCTTGATCAAATTCACCTACGCAAATGGCTTAGATCAACATATCTTATGGACCAAACTTAATCTCAACCATTAATGGCCATACCCTTTATGCTAAGTCTTGTGCACCTTCTCTTACATGAATGGCCACAATTCATCGATCAAACTTGGACGATCAAATCTTGGTGGTTCAAAAAAACACACACATGCCATCACGCATGTGACTCCTCATTCGTTAATGATCAAGATCTAATGATCTGGTGGACCTGATTCAATCTTATCCTTTCGTAGAAACCCCCACTGTGTTAAGTCTTGATCATATTTTTTAGCACGAATGGTCACGATCTATTCATATGACATGCATGATTTAATATCAACCACTCACAGGAAGGGTACCCTTGTTATCTTTCAACCAACTCTCCTTGCACGAATGACTCTCCCTTGTGATATATTCACACCATGTTTTTTTGTGGGAATAGATTCAATCTAGGGATCTGACTTGATCGATTCAATCTAGGTCATTTTCAGAGGAACCGCCATCCTCGTTAAGCTCTGACCTTGTCTTATTACGCAAACAGTGTAGATCTATAGAGATAATGCACAGTCTAATCTAAGTAGTCTATGGCATCAATTGGAGCTCATGTCTATGTTACATGGAGGCTACCTGTGCAACGGAACCCTACCTAGCACTGCCACATGTATGCCACATTGTATCCCCTTATCCATGTGGCACTTGTGGAGTCCACATCAAATTTTCCAAAAATTTCAAATTTTTATAAATATATAAATTTTTAATTATGTAATTTCAGCTGTCATTTTCCAAGCTGGAATTTTTTTGTCAGTTTCCATCAACAAGTTGCTACATTTACACTTATCTTCTCTTTTGAGTGAGGAGGAGCTGCGTTAAACGAATTTGAAACTCGACGTTTCGATCCCTACTCCGGGATCATCATCAGGAGATAGTTGAAGCCTGCAAGGATAAAGACGCCCGCGAAACACCCATAAATATATGAAACAATGATTCTTAGTTTTAATAATTTAATTTAATTTAATTTGGGGTTGGTCGGTTGATGAGGCCTAAGGAAGTTATCAAAATGGAAAAAAACTTAAATGTAAAAATAAATGTAAGAGTGTTATAATGTTTTTAATAATATAGTGTATAATTTAAGTGTGAAACTCAATTAGTGTTTTTTAAGTGTAAAATTATAATATAGTGTATTGATTTTAATGAAAATTTATAAGATTAATGTTATTATAAAATTATGGTAGTGTGAATCTTAATGGTAGTGCAAATTTTTAATTGGTACGTAATATAAACGTAAATTTATCATTTTGAATTCTAACATTTTAAAGATTATATTATAATTTAATCTCAAGTAAATTTATCATATAGATCCTATTGTGATTTTAAAATAAGTGTTATCAAAATTTTAATTTTAATAGTCTTAAACTTATTTATATGCATATGAAAGTATTATGATAAGTACTAAATGATGTAATTCTTGAATTATACTTTTAATGGTATGATAAATGTAATATGATGTAATATAAAATAATACAAGTGTAATGTATAAAAATAAAAATATAGTATGGTATAAAATAATATAGGTATAGTATAATATGATAGTTTATATAGTGTGAAGGTTTAATGATAATCAAATTTTAATAGTGTAGTTATAATTTACAATAGTATCATTGTTAAATTAATTTATAATTTAGAAAATAATGTAAAGGTTTTAAAATGAGATTATTGAGTGATGTCGAGGGAAGGTGATTAATTTATAAAGTTATTATGTTCATAGAGAGGCTATTATTTGGGATGTGATTATCTTTTAAATATTAATTTTAATTTTACCTTAGGTTAGGTTACTAATTCATGAGGATCTTCTAAGTTGTAGGGAGTGAGAAGCGGTTTCCAAGAGTCACTAAGCTTTGTGCCATCATCCATATTAAGGCAATTTTGGTTTAAGTTGATTTCGATTTTCTCCCTAAATTTTTGTTTTATTAGGTTGTCTTCCCTAGCTAAGACTCTGTCGTTTTCCAAACATATATGGTGACCCGTTAAGTGTGAGTGTTCAACAAGATTTGACTTCTTATGTCTATTATGCCTTAGGTCAGCACTATGCTCTTTAAATCTTGTTTCCACGGAGTGCCCAGTCTCACCAATGTAATGTAGCTCGCAAGAACAAGGGATGGAGTAAACACCCTTGTATGTTCTTGGATCGATTGGGTCTTTTAAGGAGTCAACCATGTTTCTAATAGTGTTGGGAGGGGTGAAGAAGACTTGGATATTGTTTCTTTTTAGGGTTTTAGCCAATTTGTCTGTGGTACCTTTTATGTAAGGGAGGAAGATTTTCTTGTTGCTGGTGTCTTCAATATTGTCCTTAGGTATTTTCTTGGGTTTTCTGGCCGATGCAACAACCTTCCTGAATTGTTTACCGTTGTATCCATTCTCCTCAAACACACCTTATAGATGATCAATTTATACTTTAATGTGTTCTTCGTCTGAGATTCTAAGAGCTCTTGGTATTGATCACTCCAGTTTTCTGAGGTGGGAAGTGATGTGAGTTGGCATGAAGATATCTATCTGTGTGAGTTTTTTTTTTTTCTGAACACCTGGTGGGAGATGGATCCATCTTCTTTTCTTGAGACTAAGCCATCAAGAAATGGTAAGCTATTTTTGTCCTCGATATCCATGGTGAATTTAATGTTGTTGTTTTGGCTATTGAGGTGTTGGAGAAATTGGTTTAAGGTGTCTCTCCCATGTGGCCACACTACATCAGTGTCATCGACATATCATTTCCATCTTTTCGGTTTGAGGAGGAATAAGTCCAAAGCACATTTCTCAAAGTTTTCTATGTAAATATTGGCTACAATTGGGGAGAGGGGTGAACCAATTGCTATACCCTTGATTTGTTCATAGAATTCATTCCGGAAGGTGAAGAATGTAGATCTTAGGCATACTTCAACAAGTTGGGAAGTTTCTTCATTGGTGAGATCTCTGATGGTGTTAATGGCTTCTGTAATTGGAATTTTTGTGTATAGGGATACTACGTCAAAGCTCACAAGCATGTCGTTTTCATCTAGTTTATCCTTGGATATTTCTTGGATCCAACTTGTGGAGTCTTTCACAAAAGAATCTGTTTTACCAACTAAAGGCTTGAGTAGGTTTGCTAGGTATTTGGCTAACTTGTACGTAGGAGAACCAATAGTGTTCACAATTGGGCGAAGGGGAACTCCATTCTTGTGTATCTTAGGAAGACCGTAGATGCGAGGGATGGTTCCTTCTTTGGGAGTAATCTTCTTTTTTTATCTCTTCATCTAGACTGGAGTTGGTAATTATTCTAAAGACCCTTTTTTGGATTATTTTGCTTGGATCTTTTCCGAGCTTGCGATAGCTCCCACATGGAAGGTGTTCATACATCTTCTTTTCATAATCTACAGTATCTAGTACAACCGTTGCATTCCCCTTATTAGCCTTAATGATATTTATATCCTTGTTACGTCTAACCTTCAATAAGGAATCTTTTTCTGCGTTGGAGATATTGGGTTTAGGAGGTCTCGCGTGTCTGAGGAATACGGCACACTCTTGGCAAATCTCTTCTGCGTTATCCTCCGGCAAGTGCATGACAGCACTCTCAGTGTTGCACATCGGTTCCTTGGTGGGAACTCTGCTCGGTGCTACCGCGAATTTTAAACCGTATTCCAAAATATTAACCAATACCATGCTGGATAGGTTCACGACATTGGATTTCTTCTCCCGTCCACCGTTTACTACATCCTTCTGCGCGTTGTACAGGGTTCGGAATTTCCTGTATTGTTTTGAGACAGCTTTCTTCCGCATACTATCACTCATGCTAATCGTGGGTTCCACCTGGTTCCAAAGGTCTGCGTTAATCAAATTTGCTAACTTCAGGTGGAGTCGACAGGCATTCTCAGAGAGTTTGTTAATCTCCGAGCGAGCTTTCTTGAGTTCTGCTCTAACCAGTGACAGGCTGAATTTCGTGAACAAGGATTCATTTCTGGAGGTGTGGAGGCAGTGTTTTACTTGGGCGAATTGCGGAACAATGTTCTGGTCTCTGCACTTCTTTAAAAATTCAATATTTGTGGATTTCTGGGCAATCTTTATCCGGGATGCTTTCAATAGATTCAAGTCATTCAGAATATCCCTTCCGTGGAGGGATTCTATCTGTTTCAAAACAGTTATTAAGCAGGAACAGTTTTGAGTGAGGAGGAGTTACGATAAACGAATTTGAAACTCGATGTTTTGATCTCTAAACGAATTTGAAACTCGATGTTTTGATCTCTACTCTGGGATCATCATCAGGAGACAGTTGAATTTTTCCATCGAGTAATAGAATTAGTATTTCTTGGCACAAGTTCAAATTTTTGGCTAAAATTGTCTCAAACCTGAGAATTCATAATTCATGATATTATAACCAACTTCCATTCATGAATTTTTATTACCAACTCTCATGTTAATTCTGAAAATAAAATCTAGGTATTCAAAACCATGAATGAATTTCACCAGACAATTTGCTTGCAAACTGTATTTTTCACTAAAATTTTAATAGTGGCAATTGAAGCCTCAAAATTTTACCTCAACTACATCCCATATTATGTTCCAACCATTCAAACTACCATTCAATCCTTTAATGACATTCCACATTTTGTTTTTCCTCGAAAAAACATTTCTTATATATTTTGACAAACACTTCAGGTGCAACCTCAAATTCTTCCCGTAACATTCAATTACGGCCCATGTAGTCTTAGTTTTGCAACCTATGGCTTCAATACCACTTTGTCATGTACTTGGACACCCATTTAACACTTTCAAGGAGACAAGTTACTCCTTTTCCCACCATTAACAAAAATTGTGTTGCTCTAATGGTTAATTTGAATTTTCTTCCATAGATTTGTTATACCATTAAATTTTAATAGCAGAAGTAAACATATATATCACTCTAACTAAATTTCTCGTCCTAAAACATGTAAGCATTCCTACCATGGATGCATCTATATAATGAACATTGAATCCTTACACAAGGATATTTCATCACAAAAAATTAAGCAAACACATAACATAAATTATAACCATGTCATTCACATAGAATTTGAGAAACTTATATTTTAAAAAAATGGTCTCAAATTGGCTACAGACAAAGGACGTTTCTCCTAGCGAATACCACTCCTTGAGTTGGGGTTATCATTCCACAAGGGGTGAAGTCTCTTGAGTGCTCTACTAAGCTCATAACTCATCCCACACAACACATGGAATAACCAAAACTCAGAGACATATCCAATGCCAAAGTCATTTACTTACATTTCAATCCCTAGCACTCCTCCCCCATCATCCTATACAACACAAGGAATGGAATCAGTCTCACAATTTCCTTTCAATGCTCCAACACAGGCCATGCATGGAATCTTCGTGCTAGGAAATATCTAGTGCTAAACCCCATATACAACCATCCCAACCCACTAACATACATCCCCCATCAACATGCACAACACAAGGAATGTGAATCCCTTCTCTACTCAACAGTCCTTCGAGTTGTACTCATCGCCCTTTAGTGCTCCACCACAGGCCGTCCGAGGAGTCTCCATGTTCGGGCTCCAGGGATCTAAATTATAAGATAGGTTTTTTAAAGCACAATCTCAAATTGGTGATGGATAGAATGAATAAATGAATCCTAGAATGAATGAGTTTCTAACTCAATTCTTACATTATATATACATGGATTTAAATTTCCATGTGGCACTCAAGGGGAGCCCACTTTTCCCCTCTTAATCCCAATGTAAGATAATAATAAAGTTAAGGATAATAAATCCACTCTCATAATATGGTTTTATGAAATTTAAAATAAAATCAATATATAAGGTTTCAAGGAAAGGGATAATGACTTATATTAATAAGTCAGTAGGGTCATCTCCCCTTTAGACCCCCTTTCTCACTCCCCCTACTTGTGGAATCATAGCCCACCCCCCATACCACTTGATGAAACAACAATGGTTAAAGAAAATTCATGAGCATTGATAGACGTACTATGGACGAACATGGCACCAAAAAGAAAACCAATATGGAAGCACATGAAAACTAAATGCAATGTTTGAATATATCATAATAGAACAACGACAACATGGAACTAATCGAGCAACTAGAATTAAGCTCAAGGTGGCAAGAAAGTAGTTGTACCTCAAGCCACATTTCACTAGGATGGATGATTATGTTTGTGCTTGGTACCAATTGACTACATTGCTTTGTAGATCATATTAATGGGTTCTTCCCATGTTTCAAGGACGAAACATGCTTTGAGGAATGAAATGTAATGTATATAGAGGATAATATAGCATACCTAGGGAGGTACCCAAGGGGATCGTGCTATGTATGGAGACCATCTTTATTAAATAAGGCCAATGTAGTGTGAAAATAAACAATCGTTAGAAGGCTTATTAATGACAATCACTCTGGCCAAATTTTTCATTTGAACTTTTCAAATTCACTCAATTAGAAAAGATAAAGTTCATTCACAATGGAAAATTTGATGTAACTTAAGTTCAAATTAAGTCAACTTTGAATATATTCCTTATATAATTAGTCTTGTAAGTTTGGCCTCCTTGTGAACAATCAATTTATCATATCCTTCTTTTTATTCTCAATTTTTAATTGACATACAATCAAAACTATAGAAGAATAGCATCATAGCAAGTAGACAAGAGTATTAGGAACAATTTCCTATGTTAATTTTTCACAGTAACGGAAATTGTGGCCTTACCTGTACTCCGTGAGGATTTACAAAATGAGGGAGGGAGTCAATACAAAATTCCAATCTTCATTCAATTGAAGATGAAGTTATAGCTTTCCTCTTTTTTAAGAACCTTGGAAACCCCAACCAGTGTACAACTGCTTCACTTGAGCAACTGCTTTATTTGACGACTGAGATGAAAATAGGGATATGGGGAAAAACTTTATGTTGAAATAGGAGAACCATCTACCCAACGACAAGTAGACCTGTCACCATGGAGGACACAAGGATTTGATGGGTGTTATCCTCCCCGCCCCCAAGTTGGTACCTGGGTCTCCATCGGGTCAGCCATAAGGCCCCATTGCTAACTCCTATCCTCATACCCAAATTTCACCTTTACTTTCCCCTAACTTTGTACTCTGAATAACAATCTAACTATTATATATTTTCACATCATGACCACCTAGCAGGATACATTGACAAAAAATCTTACTTTGAGTATCCCCAAAACGAATAGTTGTACTTGACCAATGGGAACGATGAGCCTAGTGCATATTGTTGAAATATTGTAACTTCAAAGAATATTATATTTGTATATTATTTATTCCGGAGATGTTCCATACCTCCGATGTGATTATACTATAAATCCGGAGATGTTTATTCCTCCGAGTTGGGTGTGGTAACTAGGGTTATTAGACCCACCATGTGGGGGTCGGCCCAGTCAGTTATAATGGGGTATTTAACCTAATGGTTAAATACGAGCCTACATGTACTTGTGTAAAATACATATCAGAGTAGTGTATAAATAGAGGAGGTGTGTTCCTCATTTGATACACTCACTCACTTGAGGATAGCGCACTTGTGGAGGAGAGGTCTGTTATTGTGGAGGAGGAGATCATGTCTCAGGGTTTCATCTTTGTATATTACTGGTCATCTATATTGAGGAAGCTTTGCTGGGTTTTCTACCCCATGAGGGTTTCCCAGGATAAATCTCTGTCTCTTGTGTTTATGCTGTGCTTGTTGTTTCTTCAGTGATCCTATATATGCTATTATTGTGAAATGGAATGTAATGCTGCTATTTTCTGTCTTAGCATATTAAATCTTAACATGGTATCAGAGCTAACCTGAAGGAAGACAAGGTATGGCACTTACGACACTTGTTTTACTTACGATAATTTGAAGGTTAGGGTTTTACATAGCAAAAACCAGTCTTCGTGTAACTTTCGCTATAAATCCATTTATGCGAAGGTTCAGGGTCTGAAAATTTTACAGGTTGAAGATAACATCCCCAGGTACCTTGTGTCCAAAGGGAACCCTCATATTCGTTGTACTTTATGAGTTATGATCAGTACAAGTTAGGGTTTCTGCCTCTTCCAGATATCAGTCAAAATCAGGTAACCTTGGCAAAAAGGTCATAACTTGGGCTAGAAAGCTCCAAATGAAATTTCGTAAAAAGTGACAGGTAGTACACAGACTTTACTATCTAAGGAAACTTTTTCAGAGGCCGAAGATGAACCAGTGACACGTGGCACGCCGTACAAGTTCGCTCTCCTGTTTTATCCCATAAACAGGTCACGTTGCGACACTTGGCATAACTCTCTCTCAGAGAGTCCAATTGAGGTCAGACCTGTCAAGATGGAAAGATAACAGGGCGAGCTATCTCAGAAAAAGTTTTCAGAGGCCGAAGTTCAAACAGTGACACGTGGCACGCCGTACAAGTTCACTCTACTGTTTTATCCCATAAACAGGTCACGTTGCGACACTTGGCATAACTCTCTCTCAGAAAATCCAATTGAGGTCAGACCTGTTAGGATGGAAATATGACAGGTCAGGCTACTGCAGAAAAAGGGTTTCAGACCCTGTGGAGCAAAAATTTCAGAGTTATAGCAGAAACAATCAGGTGCATATTTCTGTCAGAACCTTTTATTTTTCGAGCACCTTTATTCATGGCTTCCGGAATTTAGGGTTTCGGAGAAAGTTAGAATTTTTGGAATCGGAGTCCACGGCTGAATTCTACTCAGGAAAATCAAAATTTAGAGACCAAGATCGAATTTTTTGGTTGGGTGGAAGACCGGGCTTGATCAAACCCCAGTTCGGGATTTTGATCGGAAAGATGGAAAATTAGGGCTTCAGCAAAAGTTGGAATTTTTGAAGTCTGTAACCACGGCTGGAAACTTCTAAGAAAAATAAGAGTTTAGAGCATTGGATCGAACCTTTTGTTTGGGCAGAAGGGTGGGATTCATCACCCTAGTAACAGTATGAATGCATGTGAATGATCGAAGACATTCATTGATTAGGGCTATATGATTGTACTTATGCATTATGGTGTTGTGTGAGGTTGATTTTGTCTGCTAACAAGATACAGGTACATCACAAAATACAAATCAAGTTCCATGACCATGACCACATGAATACAAAGACTCATCCATAATCTTTGTTCTACTTACGAGGTATGTATGAACTTGTTATATTATGCTTAACCTATGAGACATGCAGGTTCTAGCTCAGGATCTCTAAATCAATGAAGAGATTGTTTAGGTATGTTGCACATAACTAAGCAGGTATACTAATCCAGGTATGTTTTCCTATGTCATGTTAGAATCTTACCTTGTGATTAGGATCCCTTATATAAGTATACTTGGTATGATTGGTTATGCTTATTCATAAAGTTAGTAATCAAGGGTTTATGCATATCATGTCTCTTATCTTGGTTGATTATTTAACTAACTAGATCAAACAAGAATATGCATAAGTAAAGGAAGACTTCCCTGAAACCTTGAATATTATCTATAATCATGATTATACATTTTCAAGATTATTTAGAACTATAATGTTTTGATAACATTGAGATTATACTAATGAATGTATGTTTGTGTATGAGATCATGATGATGACACTAGTGCACATTTGAGCATGCACAGTGGTACAGAATGAATAGAAGTTCAAAAGACATACAGAAGATCAAGCGGGAGGCAACCACACAAACATAAAAGATAAGTATTTGAGTTGTTATTTGAAATAGTAAATGATATTGCTTGTAATAGATTGTATGCATATTTGTATTCCTATAATATATCATGCTGAGTGTAAATATTCATAGAACATTGAACAGTATACTACTAATATGCATATGATTGGTAAGTTGGACAAACATTCCATTGTTGCTTGTCTAGAATGAAACCTCTTTGCTGACATGCTAAGAGTTGTGCACACTCTCGATAGTATGTTCTGGTAGAGATGGAAGGCATCTAGATAGCCACTGTATGCATATAGGATATGGGAAAGTGTTGTGCCAAAGTATTGGTCAAAATAGTTGCATCACTATGTAAATGATATCTGTATGCATAATAGGTTATCATGTCAATATGATTTGATGATTATGAAGTATTACTAATCATGTACTTAATTTTGATTTGTAGGAAAGGTCATGAAGAATGATGGACACCGTACAAGTGGTGGATGTTCAAACAAGAAGATTTACAAATCAAACAAAATATAGAAGGCTCATGGCTAGAAGATTCTCTTAGAAAGGGGAAGAGAATCATGACAAGATGTTTGCTCCAAGTATGGTGTAATTAAAGAAGAAGTGTGAATCAGGTTCTGTATAGGTACCTAGGATCGATAATAAATTGATAAGCTTAATGATCACCATGGGTGATGTGGATCTCAACCTTTGCTACAAGGTTGAATATGATTTCTATACACATATGACATGGATGCAAGAAGGAACTCACCACAGAGTTCGAATGATATTGAGGTTCATATCAGTAGACCCATCTAACGAGAGATGGAACAGATAGATATGCAGAAGATCATTCAATGCAGAAATGAAAATGAAAGATCTCAAATTGATGCTTTACTTCCTAGGTCTGGAAGTATGGCAAGGCTCAGAAGAAATATTTCTCAACCAGGGAAAGTATGATGAGAAATATGACTTGAGGTGTTGGAATGGCCACTCTTATGGATTCCAACTTGAAGCTGTTAGGGGATAACTCATCAGAGTTAGTGGATATAACTCTGTACAGTCAAATTATTGGGTCATTGATGTATCTAACATATACTAGATTAGATATATGCTTTGTTGTGAACACCTTGAGTCAGTATCTAGTGGAAACTAGATGTGTTCACCTGATAGTTGCAAAGCATGTGATGAGGCACATAAAGGACACGATAGAATTTGATCTATGCTATCTTGAAGATCATGACTTCAGATGGTTATTCAGATTCTGATTGGGCAGGAAGTGTATCAGACAGGAAGAACACATCGAGAGGATGTTATTGTCTGGGATTAGCCATGCTCTCGTGGTTTAACTGGAAGCAGTCTAGTGTGGCTCTCAGCACAAGCAGAATATATGGCTGCTTGCTCTGCTAGTTGTGAAGAAGTTTGGCTTCAGGATTGCTTGACTTAGAGATAGAACCAACTGTGATCCTATGTGACAAATAGAGTTGTATCAAGATGACATAGAATCCAGTGTTCCATGATAAGTCAAAGATCATAGGGATCTAACAAGATATGACACAGAAAGGAACTATAAAGTTTGAATTTGTAACAGGTTACCGATGTACTAACCAAACCTCTACCTCAAGTGAAGAAGTTACCAACATACTAACCAAGCCTCTGTCTCGAGTGAAATTTGAATACTTTCGAGACAAGCTTGGTGTAGCTCAAAAGGACCCTCCTCGAAAGGGGGAGTAGTATAGTCACTGATGATGAAGATTGTCTCATCGAACAACAAGGTCGATGATGAGGTAACCTGTTCTCTACACCTAGATAATTAGAAATATTTAGATTTAGGACTCGTATACTTAGAATACTTAGTTTTACTTATACATGCTTTTGATGTTATATGTATTAGTAAGAATACATGCTTTTGATGATAGATGTATTGGTGAGAATACATGCTTTTGATGATAAGATGTATTGGTAAGAATACATACTTTTGATGATACATGTATTGATTAATGTACTTGTATGGTTGAGGATACTTGTACTTGTATTGATGAGAATACATGTGAGGATTGTATCATCCTTGAACACTTGTTCTGAAGTGAGCCGTAGACAGGTGTCTCCGAGAAAGAAAAGGGATTGTATCATCCCTGGACTTCAGTTCCTGAATTGATCCGTAGACGTATGGTCTCCGAAAATGAAGTCCTTAGTGGACAGATAGGGATTGTATCATCCCTGGACCTTGGTCCTTGAATTGAGCCGTAGACGTGAGGTCTCCGAGAATGAAGTCCTTAGTGGACTGTTGAGGGGATTGGATCATCCCTGGACTTTCAGTCCTAAAGAGAGCCGTAGACGTGAGGTCTCCGAGAATGAAGTCCTTAGTGGACAGTTGAGGGGATTGGATCATCCCTGGACTTTCAGTCCTAAAGAGAGCCGTAGACGTGAGGTCTCCGAGAATGAAGTCCTTAGTGGACAGTTGAGGGGATTGGATCATCCCTGGACTTTCAGTCCTAAAGAGAGCCGTAGACGTAAGGTCTCCGAGAATGAAGTCCTTAGCGGATAGTTGAGGGGATTGGATCATCCCTGGACTTTCAGTCCTAAAGAGAGCTGTAGATGTGAGGTCTCCAAGAATGAAGTCCTTAGTGGACAGTTGAGGGGATTGGATCATCCCTGGAATTTCAGTCCTAAAGAGAGCCGTAGACGTGAGGTCTCCGAGAATGAAGTCCTTAGTGGACAGTTGAGGGGATTGGATCATCCCTGGACTTTCAGTCCTAAAGAGAGCCGTAGACGTATGGTCTCCGAGAAGTGGGGATTGTATCATCCCCGTACTTCGGTCCCTGAATTGATCCGTAGACGTGTGGTCTTCGAGAAGTGGGGATTGTATCATCCCCGGACTTTGGTCCCTAAATTGATCTGTAGACGTGTGGTCTCCGAGAAGTGGGGATTGTATCATCCCCGGACTTCGGTCCCTGAATTGATCCGTAGACGTGTGGTCTCCGAGAAGTGGGGATTGTATCATCCCCGGACTTCGGTCCCTGAATTGATCCGTAGACGTGTGGTCTCCGAGAAGTGGGGATTGTATCATCCCCGGACTTCAGTCCCTGAATTGATCCGTAGACGTGTGGTCTCCGAGAAGTGGGGATTGTATCATCCCCAGACTTCGGTCCCTGAATTGATCCGTAGACGTGTGGTCTCCGAGAAGTGGGGATTGTATCATCCCCGGACTTTGGTCCCTGAATTGATCCGTAGACGAATGGTCTCCGAGAAAGTGATTTTTTTTTGTGGTTACTTGTATCGGTAGGATACTTGTATTAATGATGTGGTTACTTGTATCGGTAGGATACTTGTATTGATGATGTGGTTACTTGTATCGGTAGGATACTAGTATTGATGACGTGGTTACTTGTATCGGTATGGATACTTGTATTGATGATGTGGTTACTTGTATCGGTAGGATACATGTATTGATGACATGATTACTTGTATCAGTATGGATACTTGTATTGATGATATGTATACTTGTATTGGCATGAATACTTGTACTAATGATGTGGATACTTGTATTGTTATGGATACCTGTGTTGATGACGATGCTGATGATCGTGTGATGACGATACTGATGATCGTGTGATGACGATGTTGATGATCGTGTGATGACGATGTTGATGATCGTGTGATGGCGATGCTGATGATCGTGTGATGACGATGCTGATGATCGTGAGATGACGATGCTGATGATCGTGTGATGACGATGCTGATGATCGTGTGATGACGACGCTGATGATCGTGTGATGACGATGCTAATGATCGTGAGATGATGATACTGATGATCATGAGGATCCAAATGTTGATGTTGTTGTAGCTGTTCGAGTGCTGCAGAAGATAAAGACTCAGTACTGAAGATGTTGATGTTCCAGTATTGAAGATGTTCCAGTAACTGCTTGAGTTACTGATGATGTTGAGAAAGCTTCCAATGATTTATAGATGTATCATGTATGATGTTGATGACTCCTTGCTTGTGCAGATACTGTTATAATATCCTTCTCATTAAGGGGGAGTGTTGAAATATTGTAACTTCAAAGAATATTATATTTGTATATTATTTATTCCGGAGATGTTCCATACCTCCGATGTGATTATACTATAAATCCGGAGATGTTTATTCCTCCGAGTTGGGTGTGGTAACTAGGGTTATTAGACCCACCATGTGGGGGTCGGCCCAGTCAGTTATAATGGGGTATTTAACCTAATGGTTAAATACGAGCCTACATGTACTTGTGTAAAATACATATCAGAGTAGTGTATACATAGAGGAGGTGTGTTCCTCATTTGATACACTCACTCACTTGAGGATAGCGCACTTGTGGAGGAGAGGTCTGCTATTGTGGAGGAGGAGATCATGTCTCAGGGTTTCATCTTTGTATATTACTGGTCATCTATATTGAGGAAGCTTTGCTGGGTTTTCTACCCCATGAGGGTTTCCCAGGATAAATCTCTGTCTCTTGTGTTTATGCTGTGCTTGTTGTTTCTTCAGTGATCCTATATATGCTATTATTGTGAAATGGAATGTAATGCTGCTATTTTCTGTCTTAGCATATTAAATCTTAACACATATTACGTTCAACTTCTCACTATCTTGTTTCTTTCTTTTACCTTTTGCCCCTAGTTGATGGCAGAGGACTAAGGGTGATAGCCCCACAGTCAGAAGGGATCTCTTCCCTAAGAGATAAATCTTCTATAAAAGGCCTTACCACATCCATTTTTCTTGGTTAGGCCCAATTCATAGTTCTTATCCTAATGGGGCCGACTCTTTTCTGCCTAGACTTTTCCCCACATCTTCCTCTACTTTTGGGACAAATTCAAGTGCATGTCTTCCTTCTGTTGTTGATTTTGGTTTGCTGGGATGATTCAGTTTCCCTAGTTTTCACTGGTTGATCTTTCTCTACCATGGGTTGACCTTTTTGGGTCAAGAAAGCCTCACCATTCCCATGGGGTAAGAAGATCTTCCTCATGGACAGTTTCCAATGCAACAAATTTGTTATGGTTTGGTCTTTCTTTTTCCTCTTGATTTGGTTAGCTGTTTGCTTGTTAGTTGTTGTCTTCTCCTAATCTTCATAATGGTAACAAGCTAAAATTCCTATTCTTATTGTGGTTTCGGGGTACTGTCTTTCTTCAAAGATCTCTTTTGGAGGTGGCCATATTCATGGAAGTTGTTGCATCTGAAGGGAATCTGCTCATAGTCCAATGTTTGCACATGAGTCCAGTTGTCTATTTGCAGTGATATCATCTTAGGGAGACCATATTCGAATTCATTTCCACGAAGATATGAGCACAAGTGTACAACCATGTCCTTGACGTAGTATTATCTACATATTTCATGAGCTTGTTTCTTGTTTCTTCCAGGGTTGGATCATCCTACAGGTTTAGAGGAAGCTAAGGAAACCTTTCCCAGAAAGGGACCTTACTCAAGGTTTCCTCTTGTGGATTTAAGTCCAAGGACCACCTAGTGAGATTACAGTACTCCTATTCCCAAAAACCATGTTGCACACGATCATATATCTATTTTCTTTGAGCTGAAAATGAAAACCAAAAACCTTTCCCACAAAAATAAATTTGAATACCTCCTTTTGTGTGAGGAACCCATTGGGTTAGGATCCATGATTCGAAATATTTTAGGTTGGGCCATGCACCCATGAACTTCTTGTCTAGAAGATGATCATCCAACAAAAACACTTTTGACTTCAAGGCTATGGAGGAGAGGCACAACATGGGAAGCTCCTGATGAGGAAGAGGAAGAAGACCCAGGAGACAAACTGTTGAAAGTATTGTCTGAGATGAAGGGTAGGCCTAAGATGGAAGTATCTACTTATTTAGGGAGATTAAACCCTGAAGAACTAATAGATTGGCTCAGATAAATGGAGAAATATTTTGATATGGAATAGATAAAAGACCCCAAAAGCGTAAAAGTTGCTTGTTTGAAGTTGAAGGGTCATGGCTCATTGTGGTGGGACAAAATACAGGCTGATAAGGTTAAGAAGGGAAAATAAAGGTGAAAAGTTGTGACAAAAATCATAAGATTTTTGAAAGACACCAATATGAAAAAACTCGAAATACATTAAAAAAATGTATTTCATTGAAGGAAATATGTTTTTTAATGTATTTTGAGTTTTTTTCTTATCAAGGGTGTCTCAAAAGTATGTCGGGTAGATACTCGTTGCATGAAAAATTTAATTCCACTTACAATGTGTTCTCACGCTTGAAATTTGAGTAAACCTACAGGGGGATAAGTTGAAAATACGAGAGAAAAAAAACTAGTTTTTTCCTTTCCCTCCAACACTAGTTATTCTTATGGTTGAAATCATCATCTTGAATCCTATTGGTTCTTATAAATTTGATTTTTATTATACAAGGTTTTTTTTAGGCCAATTTTTTTACCTCAAAATTCCTCTAATTGTTCTTTGTATTCTGAGTTGCATCTGTGTCCTGTTCACTTTGCTCGGTTTCTCCATTTACCTTGAGAAATTTAACCAATCCTAACTTGGCATTTCTTGATTTCCAACTCATGCTAGACTTGCCAACTTCATTTACTGCTTCCTTTCCTAGGCCAGTGTTTCCTCGATATTAGCTTTATCTAATATTTGTAGCACTCCATAGTGTTGTAATGAATTCCAATCTAGCTCCATTTGGTGTCTTTTCGAATTGTGTTCTCTTTTGCAAGCCATTTCAAGGTCAAACACACCTTTCACTTTATATGACCTCTTCATATTCCCATTTTGAAAGTCACTGTAATATCTTAGTTGCTTCCTTGATTTGTTTTCGATCAGTATACCTAGAATGCACTCAACATTCTACCTCCTCTTTCTTGAGCAAGTTCCTTTAGGAATGTTTCTATTTTGGAACTTAATTTTCTTTCCCATGGAACTCTTTTAACACAATTTTGTACCATGCAATAGATCCACACAATCGAATGCCCTATTCCACTGTTAGAAACTTCTATGGGAGCGTAATTTCATCACTCCTTTCCATTGTTTACACATAAGTTGATGTTCCATATCTTTCAAATCCTCTAAACATGCATGTCCTTGCACACAAGAAGATTCACCCATCTCATGTATGAGCTACATGTTCTTTACTTGCAAGTATGTTCTATGTTTCTTACTTGCTAATATGTTCCATGCCATTTACTTTTTGATCAATTCCATGGATAATTCTCTACCAAGTTCCATTATATCTTGGAAAACAACTCCACATAATGGAAGGCTTCATTCTTCTATTGCACTACTCTGATTTTCTCATTAGCTTGTATTTAACATCATCATGAAAGTACCATCATGGATTATATGTAGTCACACATACTCAAGTTCACTTCTGGAATGCTCCTATACCATCATATAACTTTTTCCCAAGGTTCAGGTTACTTTGAAAGTCACCCACATTGAACAACGCCTTGTCCAATTTAGCTCAAAGGCTCTGTTATGCTCACATTTTGAAAAAAAAACTCGAAATATATTTAAAATATTAGAACCTTCCATTACATTCTCCTACTTTCAATCTTTAAGTGACTGTAACCACATCATTTCTAAGCTCGTAGGTAAAAGTAACAGTCCTTCAAAATTTGTAAATTCACCCATTTTTGCACATTTCTTGTAGCTGCACTTAATCTCCGGGACCAACTTCTCATACTTGTACAAGAAAATATGGTAAGAACTAGAAAAACGTTTATATCAGGCGCTGAAAGAACATATGATTCTAAGTACTTAGACACCTTATTTGATCCAATGTTTCATTCATTTTCTATAAAATTATGGAATTGTCAATTTTTAACTTTTGCACTTTCTCCAAAATTAATTTTTAGCAAAAATTGCTACCTCACAAACATAACAAAATTGGAAAAATTTCATCTAACCAAAGTTGTACATCTTGATGAGTAGGTAAAAATGTGACTTCATGATTTTTTCTAGTTCTGACATCTTGGGTCACTTTTACCTCCTCAAAGTTTTCCAACATTGTAGAAACATGCACCCAAATAGTGGATTTTGGCATTCTTCTACACCTTTTCTCCAAACCCTTTGGAATTTGGCCAAAAGCCACCTATTTTATCTCCTTTCCTGGTCAACGATTGTAACATAAAAATTTCAGCCCCAACAAGGCCCTATTTCAAGAAAACTAAAGCAAATCATGCTCATGCCCTTATCTATCAATATTTTATTCTTCTTCACCACGGATAGACACAATTTTAGCCAATTGTGAGCTATTATGCTCATGTTATGGCCAAAACAATTTTTTGGCTCTCGAACTTTTTTTAATATTTTTCGTATTATTGATTTAGCATGTCAGATGGTAGGTGGTGATGTGACATCTTGTCCAGCTAGACCTTGTGTGGCATCCCATGGTCCTTCCTTTTCATATCCTTTTGGACCCTTGTTCCAATCACTTGGATCCTCCAAGATTCTCGTGTCACAATTTTTTTTAAATCTCTGCAAACGGAATCCCTTGAATGATCCGGATCTACCGATTTGACATGCACGACTAAATATGCATTTCTCATGGCAATACCACACGTACATGATCTTGATCAAATTCACCTACGCAAATGACTTAGATCAACATATCTTGTGGACCAGACTTAATCTCAATTCATGGACATACCCTTTATGCGAAGTCTTGTGCACCTTCTCTTATGTGAATTGACCACAATTCATCGATCAAACTTGGACGATCAAATCTTGGTGGTTCCCAAAAACACACACATGCAACTCCCCATTCATTAATGGTCAAGATCTAATGATCTGGTGGACCCAATTCAATCCTATCCTTTCATAGAAACCCCCACTATATTAAGTCTTGATCATCTTTTTTAGCACGAATGGTCACGATCTGTTGATATGACATGCATAATTTAATCTCAACCACTCACAGGAAGGGTACCCTTGTTATCTTTCAACCAACTCTCCTTGCACGAATGACTCAGATCTTTCGTTGAAACTTGCACGATCAATCCTAGCCCTTCTTGCGAGGACCCCTCATGATAAATTCATACCATGTTTTTTTGTGGGAACAACTTCGATCTAAGGATATGTTTTGATCGATTCAATCTAGGTCATTTGTGGAGGAACCCCCATCCTCGTTAAGCTTTGACCTTGTCTTATTATGCAAATAGTGTAGATCTATAGAGATAATGCATGGTCTAATTTAAGTAGTCCGTGGCATCAATTGGAGCTCATGTCTATGTTACATGGAGGCCACATGCGCAACGGACCCCTACCTAGAACTGCCACCTGTATGCCACATTGTAGCCCCTTATCCATGTGGCACTAGTTGGGTCCACATCAAAATTTCCAAAAATTTTGAATTTTTATAAATATATAAATTTTTAATTATGTAATTTCCGCTGGCATTTTCCAAGCTGGAATTTTTTTTGTCAATTTCCATCAACAAGTTGCTACATTTACACTTAGCTTTTCCCCAAACTAGGAATTTTTCCTTCAAGTAATAGAATTGGTATTTCTTGGCACAAGTTCAAATTTTTGCCTAAAATTGTCTCAAACCTGAGAATTCATAATTCATGATATTATAACCAGCTTCCATTCACGAATTTTTATTGTCAACTCTCATGTTGATTATAAAAATAAAATCTAGGTATTCAAAACCATGAATTTTCTCAATGAATTTCGCTAGACAATTTGCTTGCAAATTGCATTTTTCACTAAAATTCTCAAAATTTTACCTCAACTACATCCCATATTATGTTACAACCATTCAAGCTATAATTCAATCCTTTAATTACATTCCACATTTTGTTTTTCATCAAAAACAATTCTTATATATTTTGACAAACACTTCATGTGCAACCTCAACTTCTTCCCGTAACATTCAATTATGGCCCATGCAGTCTTAGTTTTGCAACCTATGGCTTCTACCACTTTGTCATGTACTTGGACACCCATTTAACAATTTCATGGACACAAGTTACTCCTTTTACCACCATTAACGAAAATTTTGTTGCTCTAATGGTTAATTTGAATTTTCATCCATAGATTTGTTATACGATTAAATCCTTGCACAAGGATATTTCATCACAAAAAATTAAGCAGACACATAACATAAATTATAACCATGTCATTCACATAGAATTTGAGAAACTTATACTTAAAAAAAAAGGTCTCAAATTGGCTGCAGACAAAGGACGTTTCTCCTAGCCATAAAATCTCTGCTATATTTTCTCTTTCTATGGCAAATACCACTCCTCGAGTTGGGGTTATCATTCCACAATGGGTGAAGTCTCTCGAGTTCTCTACTAAGTTCATAACTCATCCCACACAACACATGGAATAACCAAAACTCATGTACATATCCAATGCCAAAGTCATTTACCTACGTTTCAATCCCTAGCACTCCTCCCCCATCATTCTATACAACACAAGGAATGGAATCAGTCTCCCAATTTCCTTTCAATTCTCCAACACAGACCATGCATGGAATCTTCGTGCTAGGAAATATATAGTGCCAAACCCCATATACAGCCATCCCAACCCACTAACATACATCCCCCATCAACCTACACAACACAAGGAATGGGACCCCCTTCTTTACTCAATAGTCCTTCGAGTTGTACCCATCACCCTCTAGTGCTCCACCACAGGCCGTCCAAGGATCTCAACTATAAGATAAGTTTTCTCAAGCACAATCTCAAATGGGTGATGGATAAAATGAATAAATGAATCCCAGAATGAATGAGTTTCTAACTCAATTCTTACATTATATATATATGGATTTAACTTTCCATGTGGCGCTCAAGGGGAGCCCACTTTTCCCCTCTTAATCCCAATGTAAGATAATAATAAAGTTAAGGATAATAAATCCACTCTCATAATATGGTTTTATGAAATTTAAAATAAAATCAATATATAAGGTTTTCAAGGAAAGGGATAATGACTTATATTAATAAGTCAGTAGGGTCATCTCCCCTTTAGACCCCCTTTCTCACTCCCCCTACTTGTGGAATCATAGCCCCCCCATCTCTTCTTCGTCCCTATTTATCTGTAGTCATTAGAGATTTTGTATTAATATCATTGTACATCATTACAATCCTAAACCATTATGCCCGACTTATAACCATTTCATGGTTACATACATCATTGCATTATGAGGTTAAAAGCAAGGTGTTACATGTTATAGAGTCAAAGACTAAAGAACCAATAGTTAAGGTTGTTGTACATCTCCCCCCACACCACTTTTTTGAAACAACAATGATTAAGGAAAAGTCATGAGTATTGATAGACGTACTATGGACGAACATGGCACCAAAAAGACAACCAATATGGAAGCACATGAAAATTAAATGCAATGTTTGAATATATCATAATAGAACAACGACAACATGGAACTAATCGAGCAACTAGACTTAAGATCAAGGTGGCAAGAAAGTAGTTGTACCTCATGTCCACATTTCACTAGGATGGATGATTATATTTGTGCTTGGTACCAATTGACTACATTGCTTTGTAGATCATATTAATGGCTTCTTCCCATGTTTCGAAGACGAAACATGCTTTGAGGAATGAAATGTAATGCATATAGAGGATAATATAGCATACCTAGGGAGGTATCCAAGGGGATCGTGTTATGTATTGAGACCATCTTTATTAAATAAGGCCCATGTAGTGTGAAAATAAACAATCGTTATAAGGCTTATTAAAGACAATCACTCTGGCCAAATTTTTCATTTGAACTTTTCAAATTCACTCAATTAGAAAAGATAAAGTTCATTCACAATGGAAATTTTGATGTAACTTAAGTTCAAATTAAGTCAACTTTGAATATATTCCTTATATAACTAGTCTTGTAAGTTTGGCCTCCTTGTGAACAATCAATTTATCATATCCTTCTTTTTATTCTCAATTTTTAATTGACATACAATCAAAACTATAGAACAATAGCATCATAGAAAGTAGACAGGAGTATTAGGAACAATTGCCTATGTTAATTTTTCACAGCAACGGAAATTGTGGCCTTACCTATACTGCATGGGGATTTACAAAATGAGGGAGGGAGTCAATACAAAATTCCAAACTTCATTCAATTGAAGATGAAGTTCCAGCTTTCCTCTTTTCTTAGAACCTTGGAAAACCCAACCAGTGTACAACTGCTTCACTTGGGAAACTGCTTTATCTGACGACTGAGATGAAAACTAGGATATGGGGCCAACCTTTATGTTGAAATAGGAGAACCATCTACCCAACGGCAAGTAGATTTATCACCATAGAGGAAACAAGGATTTGACAGGTCTTATTCCCCCCCCACCCCCAAGTTGGTACCTGGGTCTCCATCGGGTCAGCCATAAGGCCCCACCGCTAGCTCCTACCCTCATACCAAAGTTTCACCTTTACTTTCCCCTAACTTTGTACTTTGACTAACAACCTGACTATGATATCTTTTCACATGATGACAACCTAGCAAGATACATCGACAAAACATCTTACTTTGAGGAGCCCCAAAAAGAATAGTTGTACTTGACCAATGGGCATGGTGAGCCTAGTGCCATATTACGTTCAGCTTCTCACTATCTTGTTTCTTTCTTTGCCCTTTTTCCCCTATCTGATGGAAGAGGACTAATGGTGATAGCCCCACAGTCAGAAGGGATCTCTTCCCTAGGTGCTAAATCTTTTGGAAAAGGCCTTACCACATCCACTTTTCTTGGTTAGGCCTGCTTCATAGTTCTTATCCTGATGGGGCCAACTCTTTTCTACCTAGAATTTTCCCCACGTCTTCCTCTACTTTTGGGACAAATTCAAGTGCATGTCTTCCTTCTGTTGTTGATTTTGGTTTGCTGGGATGATTCAGTTTCCCTAGTTTTCACTGGTTGATCTTTCTCCACCATGGGTTGACCTTTTTGGGTCAAGAAAGCCTCACCATTCCCATGGGGTAAGAAGATCTTCCTCATGGATAGTTTCCAATGCAAAAAATATGTTCTAGTTTGGGCTTTCTTTTTCCTCTTGAGGTGGTTAGCAGTTTGCTTGTTAGTTGTTTCCTTCTCCTATTCTTCATAATGGTAACAAGTTAAAATTCCTCTTCTTATTGTGGCTATGGGGTACTCTCTTTATTCAAAGAGCTCTTTTGGAAGTTGTTGCATCTGAAGCGAAGCTGCTCATATTCAAATGTTTACACATGAGTTGAGTTGTCTATTTGCAGTGATATCATCTTAGGGAGACCATCTTCGACTTCATTTCCACGCACATATGAGCACGAGTGTACAACCCTGTCCTTGAAGTAGTATTATCTACATATGTCATTAGCTTGTTTCTTGTTTCTTCTAGGGTTGGATCATCCTGCAGGTTTAGAGGAAGTTGAGGAAACCTTACCCAGAAAGGGACCTTACTCAGGGTTTCCTCTTGTGGATTTAAGTCCAAGGACCACCTGGTGAGATTACAGTACTCCTGTGCCCAAAAACCATGTTGCAGACGATCATATCTCTATTTTCTTTGAGTTGAAAATGAAAACCAAAAACCTTTCCCACAAAAATAAATTTGAATACCTCATTTTTTGTGAGGAACCCATTGGGTTAGGATCCATGATTCCAAATATTTGAGGTTGGGCCATGCACCCATGAACTTCGTGGCTAGAATATGATCATCCAACAACAACACTTTTGACTTCAGGGCTATGGAGGAGAGGCACGACATGGGAATGTCACTTTTCTTGATGAACCTGGAATGCCATTTCTCTGTAGACTGTGCCTTCCTTGTCCAATTCTTTCCCCATCATGCACCGACTATTACATGAAAATTTCATCATGAACCTTGTACCTTGTCACAATCCCTAAAGTACCTTTGATCAACTTTGTTAGGATGATGAGAACCATGATTTTTTCCCTCCAAATAATTTTTTTGGCATCAATGTTGTAGGTTGTGATCAGACAACTTGTGACGCTTCCCATTGTCGCAGGTTGCTATCCAGCCACATGATACAATTTTGCGCTTTGCCTTTATGCTGACTGCGACACTCCAATATATCGCAAGGTGCTAATGAGCAGGGTGGAACACTATTCGTTGGAATGGAAAAAGAGAATCTTTGAGGATCTTCTAGAAAGAAGCATGGATGGATATCCCCTCCTATTAGGATGGATTTTAGCTGAACCCCTATCCTGTTGGGATCTCACCCTATTCTTCTCCTCTTATCTTTCATCTTCCCCTTATCCTTTTTTCCCTATAAAAGCAAGCTTATTCCCATGGGTTAAGGAGAGGAGTCTCTGATAGATACATGCTGGAGTAATTGTGCTAAAGAGTTGAACATTTGGTAGCCATCCTCTTGGAACAAGGTGATGAGTTAAGGAAAAGGATCATTGAGTGGAAGCTTGTAATGCCAAGGGACTTGGTTGTAACTTTTCTTTCTATTATTCGATAATACAACAATACATTTTATTTCCCACAATTATTCGTTATTAATATTGTTGTTTTCCTCCTTGGTTGTTTACATAAGTTCTTGTAGGTTGCAATTATCTCTTTTGCTCTTCTTGTGAATTATTTCTACAAGTGTACTACATGGATCTTGTGTGGAACAGTGGAGCTGAGAGTCAAAGCAAGTCTGATTTTCAAATCACACAGGTTAAACTTCTCTTATTTGCATCCTTCGTTATAAAGAACTTATGGAAAGTTGTGTGTTCTGTTCCTTTTTGTTCTAGATCCAAACTATTTGGACTAGGGAGTTTTTTCTTTGTCCGCATTGACCGGAAAATGCACAAACAAAATTGGTGACCATACCGGAGAATGAATTTTTCTCTATATTTTATTTGACTTAGCTTAGGGTTTGTTTGGTTCTGGGGATCCACCCCCTTTGATCTTGTCATTCTTGCTTTCTTTTGTGCTTGAGTTTGGTCCTTTGAGTCGTTGGGGTATCCAGACTAACTCTTAAACCCTTAATCCATTAAGATCCCTGATTTTTCTTGAAACCTTTTCTCATTTTAATTTTCACCTTTCACTTGCCGCACTCTGTATTCAGATACATTGCGAAACTGTCATACCTAAGCTTTGATGCACCTACGACACTTCAAATCGTTGCACTGGTGTGTACCTGCAAATTGCGACACTTTGTGAAAATTTTGAATTCTGGCTAGGTTTCCTCATTGGGTTTTGGAATGGGTTGTTCCTTTTGGTTGCTCAATGTCTGTCACAGTATTATTTACCTCCAGAACTAGGTTTTGACCTCTTTTTTGGCCTTGTTTGGAAGAATTTGAGACCTCCTTTGAATGCATGTTTTGTGTGCATTTTTTGGGAATTTTTGCATTATATTTGATCAAAATATTTTTGCATTTATATTTTTGAGGAATTTTTTCATTTTTTCGGGAGCCAAGGATCATGTATCCGACAGTCCCTTTGACCCATATTAAGTTTTCTGTAGCCTTTTGGGATCTTTGTGTGGTGTTTGGGTTACTTTGGTAGGGTCATCCTTATCTTTTTGAGCACTTTTCTTGGGTGTTGTCTTTGTTTCCTTAGACCTCTTCAACCATTGATTTTTTGCAGAAGTAGATAGATCTCTTTTCTTCCATATCGTTAAGAGATAGAGTCTTCTTTTGAGTTCCTTTTGCTAGAGTAAAACGTCTTGAAAATCAGAAGTTGCATTTTCTTCTTTACACTAGTTTGGTCTAAAGTTCATTTCAGGTCTTGCGTTTATATAAAGAAGAAAAGCTCTTTCAAGTTTCATATGCATTTGAAGTCTTAAGAGAACATTGAGTGTTTTTCTTTGATTTGCATTTGTATTGGAAGCATTATTAGAGTCTTTCTCTTGCTTAACTTAGAGGTGTCTTTTTCAAGTGTAAAAAGATAGGAAACAAGTTATTGCATCTTCATGCCATAATTGAAGGATTGTTGCAATCATTAGATTTAGATTTTTTTGGTATGAGTTTGGCTTGGTTTTATCTTTCATAAAAAGAAGAAGAGATCAATGCATGTAGTTGGTAATGAAAATTGGGACATTTTTGCATTTTTTAAAGAAAAGATTGTATTCCCTCTCATAGTGTAGTGTTCATCGAAGTGAAAGATTGCATCTGCATTTCCTTGCATAACTTTTGAGTCGATTGAAACATCAGCTTGTCCACTTAACCACCTTAAAATAATATAAAGCACACATTAATTTAAAATATTTAGCAACACTATGTGATAGGCTAGAAGACGTGTTTCGGCATCATTAAATGTAGGAGCTGTCGTTGTTTTCGAGCATTGCATCCCAGGGACTATGTGGTTCTTCCATGTATCTAAAGTGTATCGTAAGGCCCATTTCGAACGGTTTCACATTAGACAACACTACTACGGATTTGATCTCCCATGTACCTTGAGTATATCGGGATACCCCTCTAGAATCCTAGAACCAATTGAGTAAACCTTTTGGCCATCTCGTTGTTGCAATACACCAAAAACAACACTCTTCCTTTGAAGAGTGAAGTTGAAGTGGTCCAGTTGATGTTATCTCCACCCAATCCCACTCTTTCATTGGAGAGCGCTAAGACTGAAGTAGTCACCATGACACAATGCTTGAAGGGGCATGGCTCTAGCCTCTGGACATCATGTTGGGGTTGAGCCACTAGCTTCTTATGTAGGGGGGACAAATTACCAACCTCTGGATATCATGTTGGGTAGGAACGGATTACGAGCATAGTTTCATTCCATTTCAAGCTCGTTAAAAAATAAAATAGGTCAACCTCAAGCATAGTTTATTTTCTGTTTCAAGCTTGTGTAAAATGAAATAGGTCCCTTCAAGCATAGTTATTTTCTATTTCAATCTTGTGTAAAAATGAAACAACTCCTCATGAGTAGAGTTCTATTTATGTGTCAAGCTCGTTAAAAAATGAAACAAATGACCATGAGCATAGTTCCATTTTTGTGTCAAGCTTGTTAACAAATGAAACAAGCTATTACGAGCATAGTTCACTTCTCGTGTCAAGCTCGTTAAAAATGAAACAGATCCTCCACCCATTGAGTCGAGTTTTCCACCAATTTTAGGACTTGAACCTTCATTTGATCTGCCTTTGTTACTTGATCCTCTTTCTTCCTCTATTTCTGGTGAACCTTTTCCTAGTAGTAACCAAGAGTCCAGTTGGGTGAAGCAGAAGAGTCAACAGACGAAACGAAGCTTGAGGGGCATGTCTCAAGCCTCTAGACATCATACTAAAGTTAAGCCGCTAGCTTTTGCTGATAATGCTGGGGGGGAATTTTCAACCTCTGGACATCATGTTTGGAGAAAACTCATTCAAGGGTATGGGACAAAGTTCCAACCTTTGGACATCATGTTTGGAGGAAACCTGTTAAATGATATCACCCGAAGTACCGACCTCTGGATATCATGTTGGGAATAAATCCGCCAATGGGTATTATATTGAGCATAGTTTATTTTCGGTTCCAAGCTCATTTAAAAATGAAACTCCGAGTATAGTTCATTCTCTATTTCAAGCTCATTAAAAAATGAAGAAAACACTCGAGCATAGTTCATTTTCTGTTGCAAGCTCGTTAAAAAATAAAGCAGATACCCGAGCATTCTTTCCACGTCTCCGAGCTCATTAAAAACAGTAAGAGGTGTTGAGCTTACTTTTTACGTTTTTTGGTTAAAACATGAAAAAGATTCCGAGTGCTTTTGATACCATAGTTGTGCTCGTTAAAATTAAGAGGAAAAAGGTGTTGAGCTTAGTCTTTGTTCTTTCTCGTGCTCGTAAATACATAAGAATAAGTTATTGATTATACTTTTATCACTCTTTTGAGCTCGTAAAAATTGTTACGAAAAAGGAACCCCCTAGAGTTTTCTTTAAGCTCTTTTTAGACTCTCTAAATAGGAAAAGATTTCCAAGCAAACTTGTTTCTTGCACGCTTGTAAAAGTATTTGAAAGGTTGTCTATCCGGTGATAGTTTACCCCTTTTTCGGACCGTTTAGCCTATTTACGAAAAAATGAATACCTTGGTCAACCATTGATTAGGAGAGTTTTTCAAGACATTACTTTATACTTTTTCGGGCTAAGGGACTAAATTTAAAAAAAAACCATCTTGGAGTCTTCTTTAAGTTCTTCTTAGACTCTCTAAGCATGAAAAACCACCGAGTTTTCCTTCTTTGGACTCGTAAGACTACACATCAAAGGACCCTTTTGGGACCGAACCCTTCCTTTCTTAGGTTCGTAAAACATGTGAGATTGGACTCATTCATGATTAGCTAGATCGAGTGTTTGTCACCCTCTTCCAGCTCGTTAAAAAGCAAAGATGTACTCATCAATCATGATGGGGAAAGTAAGGGAAGGGGAATGTATTTAATTCTGTATTTATGGTAGCTTATCATCGCCCTTGAACATGGCACCTATTTTCATCTTATTCAAACAGTTGGGTAATCAGCTTGTCTTCAAGTCATACCAATTCCATGAGTCATTTCACTCCTTTAGATCATCTGAAGAATGCATCAGTCATGTAGCATTATATCTTAGTCTCTGCCTCGTTGAGTCAATGATGTTGTGCCATTAAATGTTCAAGGAAAGTCTTTTGCTAGAGTTAACCTTTGTAGTTGTTAAGCCTTCTATTGTGTCGATCATCCCTGAAACAGTCTCTTGAGCATTACTCGCCATTACATTCTTGTGTAAGTTCATGCTCATTTGATCTATCACATCACTTTGTTGTGTCAGTTTCATGTCGATGATGGGGGATACATTATGGCCCTCCTTCGACGAGTCTGTTCCTATCGACATCAACACATTATCTGAGAATTAGACTTAGACACTAGTGTTCAGTACCTTGGATACTGCATGCCTCAATGGCAGGTTTCCTCTCTTCTAACAGTAGGTTCACATCGTTAACCTCTGATCGGATGTGATTCTACGGATGTTCGACTTCAGCTCATCTATTTACATTCGTTGGAATGTACTGGGATACCTTGGGTGTCATTGTCCTCATTGATGATTTCCCTCGCACTTGTTAACAATTTACATCATTGACCGGTAATCAAGTGGTTTCTACCATGTTCGACGTCAAATCCTCTATTCACACGGCTAGAATCATATCATTTCGGGTTCGGGTTGAAGACCCTGGGGACTAGCAGTATGTTCTTTACCCAAGTTGCGATGGAGATTTTTTTAGTAGGTTCTCACATGGACATCATGTCAGTGACCTCATTAATGTACTGTCACAAAGAGCCACTTTTGTATTGGTCATGGCTGTGTTATTATTGTATCATGGATCTATGCTTGTACTTCAGTAGCCATGATCTGTCCTAAGTCATTGTTAGGTATGGATCTACAATGTATGTCGATGGTAGTATCCTAAGTCAATACTATTATGGATCTGCAATGTATTGGTCAAGAGCCATGTTATGAGGCATATATGTTTCAAAGATGAAAATTATTGTACTGTAAAGACCTTGCTATTTGTTGACAGGTTTCCAATCGATGGTTCTTTGCCTTAACCTTCATCTGACAAAGTGTTTCAACTATTGTTTCACTCTAGTTTCACACTTTAGGGGGCAATCTGTTACACAAAAATTTTGTCATGAACCTTGTACCTTGTCCCAATCCCTAAAGTACCTTTAATCAACTTTGTTAGGAAGATGAGAACCATGAGGTTTTTCCTCCAAACAACTTTTTTGGCATCAGTGTCGTAGGTTGCGATCAAACAACTTGCGATGCTTCCCATTGTCGCAGGTTTCTTTCCAGCCACATGAGACATTTTCACACTTTGCCTTTATGTAGACTACAACACTCCAATATGTTGCAAGGTGCTAATGAGCAGGGTGCGACATTGCTCATTGGAATGGAAAAAAAGAAGCTTCGAGGAGCTTCTAGAAAGAAGCCCTCGTGGATGGATATCCCCTCCTATTAGGATGGATCTCAGTCGAACTCCTATCCTGTTGGGATCTCACCCTATTCTCCTCTTATCTCTCATCTTCCCCTAATCATTTTTTCCCTATAGAAGCAAGTTTATGCCCATGGGTGAAGGGGAGGAATCTATGATAGCTACATGCTAGAGTAATTGTGCTAGAGAGTTGAACATTTGGTAGCCATCATCTTGGAGCAAGGTGACAAGTTAAGACAAAGGATCATTGAGTGGAAGATTGCAACGCCAAGATGCTTGGTTGTAACTTTTCTCTCTATTATTCGATAATACAACAATACGTTTTATTTCCCACAATTATTTGTTGTTAATAATGTTGTTTTCCTCCTTAGCTGTTTACATAAGTTCTCGTAGGTTGCAATTATCTCTTTTGCTCTTCGTGTCAATTCTTTCTACATGTTTCCTATGTGTCTCTTGCATGAAACAGTGGAGCTGAGAGTCAAAGCAAGTCCGATTTTCAAATTACACGGGACAGACTTTTCTTATTTGCATCCTTCATTATAAAGAACTTAGGGAAAGTTGCGTGTTCTATTCCTTTTTGTTCTAGATCCAAACCATTTGGACAAGGGAGTTCTGTCTTTGTCCCATTGACCGAAAAATCCACAAACACCGACCTCCAATGTTGCCTCAGCAACAATTGTGATCTGCAGAGTTAGGTTGATTCTAAGCTGTGGTCCTCTGTCACGATTAAGGCAACAAGGGCAGTAACCTTAGCTACAGGTCACTAGAGCAGCTCCGCCCATCCACCCCCCCAAAAAGGCATCTATCATCCTTAATCCATAATGGAATAATTCTGTATGTTTAATGCTTCAGTGCTCCTCTAATTAACAAAACTTATATGGGAACCTTTTTGTCTCAAAGCTAACCCATACATACAACAATTATTTGATGATAAATCAGTTTTTATAGCCCTCTTAAACCCTTTGAAAGAGAATGAATTTGATATGGTCTGTGAATGACACTTGTAAACTTGCACATGTGGAGGATGGAAAACAATGTATATGGGCATTTTAACCCTTGCATTTAAAGTTAGTTGTATAATGACATCATATAAAACTGAACAATGGCTATAAACAATTCAAGTAGGGACTCGATAAATGTGAGTCATAAATATTTCCTTGTTTTACTATGATCTTTTTGTTACAAAACAATGATAAGAATTGTTCCAATGTAGATTCCATAACTGCATACAGCCATAATAGGTTGCACGCAAATCATAGTAGCATAATTCGGCCGTATTAAACTTTCATGTACGAAATTCCAAACAATTCGAATTCCTCGAATATTCGATATAGATATAATACGAATACAAGTTCCTACTAGCCATCAATTAAATATTGAAAATCAATTTTAAAAAATCAAACATCAATTATTTAAACTATAAAATATAAATAAAATTCAATTTCATACTTCCTAACCATTAATTCTTCAATAAATACTTTTTACTTTCGTATTAAAATAATTATTAATAACTAAATGCGGTCTTTCACAAGATTTTTAAATAGTAATTTTTAAAATAGTTATTAATAACTCAATGTAGTCTTTCACAATATTTTTGTATTTTAAATAGTAATTTTTGTTGTGTGACATGTACATTTGTGGTATATTCTTGTATATATTTAATTAAAAGTATTATATATAAGAAGTCTACTTCCGTATTTTATTCGTATTAGAATTTTCCATTACGTATTTATTTTTTCCGTATCGAATCGTATTCGTAGTACTATGCTACTATGACGCAAATCATATTCTAGAACTAAGTTATACTGCTATTTCAAGATTTGGACAATCATAGCTGTTTGGTGGTTACCATTTCACATAAAGGTCAGATCATTTATTTAGAATGAATGGCCATTATCTATGCATTATAAATTTATTAAGTAATCCACGTAGTGATATGTCCAGCTTGATTCTACGGGAGAATACTAGCATCACTGCACAATAATGACTTTAACAGCTAGATCATAAGGTACAAAGAAAATGGCGCTGTATGCTTTCATGTCAAGCAGGTTGCATTGCTACTACATGTTGGCCTGCCAACAAGAATTTGGCATTCAGTAGGTGATCAAATAAGTATCAATTATAGTGGTCCCAAGGTTGCATCAATGGCAATGACACAGAGAAACAAAATGGTCATGATGAACTATGAGAACCCTGGTGAAATGGCTCTGCAGATAAACAATTACCAAAGAAGAATGTAAGTGGTTTTTAAGTCACTAGCTCCAAGTAATAGTGGGTGAAGGTCAACTGTAAGAATGACTTAATGTGGGGAGATGAAATGGAATGATGTGAAAGCCATGTTGAAATATGGCGGAATATCAAATATCGAAGTTCAGCTTCACAAGGATGCAAATACATATAAGATTGGTTTATTAAAGAAAACCAACTATTACATTTTAGAATTTATTTAAATTGTTCAATTGCCAATTGAGTATAGTAACGAATAAGAGAGATGAGTTGTACAAGGATTGGAAAACCTATTTCCTCTACCAAAAACAGTTATATAGCCAGATATGCCACTAGGACGAGATACAAAACCAAATATTTGTTCAATTGAAAATACATTTACAGAATAGTATAGGATTTAAAATGTAATCTTGCACAAAATTTACCTGGTCTGTGATAAACTATTGCATGCGGAAAGGCAACCAAATACATTATATAGATCTATTATTTGCCTTATTTAAGAGCTTGCAAAGTTCGCATATACTTGGAGAACACTGGAGCATAAAGCCAATTGTTTGTATATAGTAAGTTACATACTTTTCCATGCTCACTGCAATGGCCACTATATCTTATATGAGCCCATCGTTTGTGTAGAAGTACGGTACAACATTCTTTAGGTTCCACCAGACTTCTACATGTGACTGTCTGCTTGCATGAAGGTAGACTTTTCCCCAGAGTAGGCTTGGAGATCTGAAACTAGTCTGCCAGTGCTGCACAACAATCACAGCTGGCCTTTCCCACTTTACTTAGCATACACCATCATTGTTATATTCTCTAGAAGAAGATCCATCTGCATTCAAATCATGTCTAAATGATATCGGCATGGGGAGATTTACTGACAGGACTCTTCTCCTAAACAATTGTGCAAGCTCCTGCAGACCTTCCCGGAATAAATCATGGATAAATGGTCCCTTGTAGCATTCAAAAGATTCAAAACAAGAAAGAAACCTATGCCAACAACCAAGCTTTGTGTATACAATTCTGATGCTCAAAATGTTCAACATGAAACCCATTGTTGAAAAAGTGTTTAAAGTTATCTCAAACCATGGTTGAAGGTTAACTCCCCCTTATTTTATGGGCCAGCAAATCTATCCATGGAGTATAATGAATATGCAGTTGCCAGTAGTCTTACTCATAGGATTCTTTGTAATTTCCATTGATAAATGTGGGTACCACAAGTATCCAAAGCGCAAGATTCAGCCAAACTTTGACATCCTCGTAAAGGCCAACGACTGCTTGTTGCAAATCCAATGATGATACCTAAAATGATCCAACATGAAATCTGGGGTCGAGAAAACATTTAATGCCTCAGGTCTTTTTCCAAAAATTAACAACCTTGGTTGAAGGCCAAGACATCCCTAGTTCATTGGTCAGCAAATCTATTCCAAGCTGTGTTCTAACAAGAGAGATAAACAACAGCTTATCATATCATACAGACAATGATGCAAATTAGTGAATCAAGTTCAGAAGAATCTACAATTTGAAATTTAAATTTAACTGGTACCTTTTGACAGAAGCTAATAAACCTATAAACCTATCTTCCAGGGCTATAATATGACCATGCATCTTTAGCATCTTTCATTCATCCTTACTTGTAGTGTGATAATTCGCATGTGTATACTAACTGATAAAAATGACCTAGTACAAAAGGATGGGAAGATATCTGGGAAGCATGATTTGATGCAGGCTCGTAACAGAAGCCTGTTTTGGTGCTAAGTTGCTAACTCAGTCAAGAGTGGGCTCTCGGGGAGCCAGCTTGGCCAAAATCCAGTAAAAGACAACAAAACAAACAAACAAAATTCCAGAAATACAAGCATGCCAAGAGTCAATAATGTACCTGGCGGTTATAAGGGATGGCTATGCAATCTTTGAGGCCATCGTTTTAAGGTATTTGGGTTAACTTGTGCATGCAATGAAACCATGCCCTTGTTCACTGGAACGAAGAAATTAAATCTCCCAAGTATACCTTGAGGCAAACAATGGTAATTTAAAATTTAGATTACTGAGAATATAATATGGGTTTTGCCACTTTGGACTAATACTATTTTGGGTAATTTGCCATTTTGGACTTTGTTGCTGTTCAGTTTTATTAAATAATTTAAAACTTACAACTTACTCTTATCATTTTAGTTTTTTGTATTAGTTTTTATTTGTATGGAATCGTGAATGATTACTGGTATGTATCATCATTAATTTTTAAAATTCCAAGGTAGTGTTTTGGGGAGTAAATTTTGAATATTTTTTGGCTTTTTTTAAAATCATGAATGTTTATTGGTAGGTATGAAGTATCGTGCATAAGTTTTAAAATTCCTAGGTAGTTTGTTTTGAGGAATTTTGAATATTTTTGAATTTTTTAAAGAGGATGTTCAAAACTTTTAAATACTTTTTGGTCCCCTTTTTTTACTGAAAATGGAATTGTAACTTTGATATGATTGTCATACTAAAAGTCCAGAATCTAACACCATTAGAATGGTTTGAGGTACTGCAATAATCAATTTGGCATTGATTTATACCTTGAAACTGTTCTGCTGATTATTGTATTACAACAAGAATCTACATCTCATGTTGAGATAGACTAAATATTAGTGGCTTCTTGGCATTATGTTCCCTGATCTTCTCATTTTTATATCCTACTGTTTTGCACACTATATGCGTGACTCGTAGGAGATTGTTGCTGAAGCTGAGTTGCTATACACAATAGACATCAAGGATAAGAAAGACAGTAAAAAATGAAAATTCACTTTGGATAAAATTCTGAAAGAATAAAACAAATATTAGCAGTAGTCTGGTCTCATCTTTCCGTCAAGATCATAACATTGATGACGATCAAGAAAGAGATCAGCTGAGTCAGAGTCCAGACGATCAAAATATACGAAGTTGAAGTGGAAAATACATCTCTGAGAAGATCCACATATAGAGCAGAATCCTGAGCGGCACCGTGAGGTCTATAATATTTTCCTCCAGTTGCCAATATGTTGCTTTTGACTGCCCATGAAGAAGCAGGCATCCAATCTACTCACTGCCTTATCAGAGCAAAGGCAGGGTCAAATACCTGGGCATGTTAAGGTGATCACTTACTACTTTATACGGGAAAGGGAAATTGTAACCCTTTACCATTGTCTTTTCCAATAGTTGTCAGACATTGCAAAGTTGCCTTCACAACCTCGGCACAGGTTTGTCATTTAAGTATCTCTCCAATGCCTTCCTATACCACATTTTAGTGTTCTTTCAAAAGGAAAACGCAGACTATTGCACTGGACAACTAGAGCATATGTGATGTTGCATGAGTATGGCGTGGGTGACATGGAATTGAAAATTTGGCTGGAAGGTATCTAGTGGCACTATGCTAGATGCTTTAGTCCCGCAACATAGTAATAACAGCCATAATATAGTCGATAAATCTGCTAAGTAATAAGTGGGTTAGTTAATGCCCACACCTTCTATGCAATAGGTAGGAGAATAGTTGTTTTGGCCTGCTTGCCCATCTATAAATACTGGCATTCGCTATGTACTTTTCATCATCAAGTAATTTGCCATGACAACCCTTTGCTCAAGAGTGTCCTAAAAGCACATGAATATATGTAGCATTAAAGGAGCCCCAAGGGATATCTCGAAAGTGGGGGGAATCCACAGGGCACTGGAAAGGTACCAGCTTCCTTGGGTGAGGGGCATTTATATCTCTGGAAAAAAACAATGTAGCATTAAAGGGATTTCTAGTTCCTCCAGACCGATCTCAATATCCTAGGGTCCCTGAATTGAAATCTGAATTTGAAATAAATGGTTTGACCAAATTTCACTTGAAAATAAATTTCTTA
Organism: Larix kaempferi; assembly: GCA_027924585.1. Lineage (NCBI taxonomy): Eukaryota > Viridiplantae > Streptophyta > Pinopsida > Pinales > Pinaceae > Larix > Larix kaempferi. Next base: position 21,216,863 of record BSBM01000502.1, read on the forward strand.
TTAGCATGAAGCCCTTGTGAAGCAGTATTTGGGCTAGAGAATAATCATTCTATACTCTATGTAGATAGAGAGATCACAGGTATCAAAGGCTTGAATTTAAACAGGTGGAATTCTTAAAAAGACAATCAGCACAGTTACAAAGTATTTGCTTGCCTGCACATACCTGCATATGACCATGCAGCTACAGCTGTTCAAGCTCAAAGGTACTTTGTCCATGATGCTTTTGTGCACTTTGAACCGCACTTGTGTTTGCAACTTTTCATACCATAGATGATATACAAAACCATTCAGGACATACTACCTTGACTCTGAGACTCATCCAGACAATATACAATTAATGAAAGATTAAAACATTCCAGAGAAAATCTGTTTTTTCATTTTATACAAACATATCAGAAATGTGAAACAGAGCATAACCCAGCACAGTGCTCAGAACAAAAATACTGCAAACCTGAACCAAACTTGCAAGGTATTCATGCTAACAATGGAAATGTCAGTAACCATCAAACTATAATAAAATAGATCGTTCGAGCTTCATTGAGCAATAGCGCTCAAAATCTAGGAGATATCGGAAGATGAACTGCCTCATCTTGAATAATTCAATATGATAAATTCAATACAGTACACTACCAATTGTCCATAAACATCAAACTATAATAAAATAGATCATTCAAGCTCCTTTGAGCAACAGTGCAACATGAACCACCACCTTATCTTGAGGACTTCAAGATCACATAAATAGATTTCCGATCCACTGTGATAAATAGAATACAATAAATCACGAATTGGAGCACATAAAATAATTGTTTTTTTACGAGACGATTCCTCTTATCTATTGATAAGATTCAGAAATATGTCTTTGTCTTTCCCCAATTAGGAATATTACAATGAAATGTAAGGAAAGATCCCTTCAGTTAAGAAGTTTTAGGTGGAAGTATTTTATTCTGCCAGAGTTCTCTGAGCCTAATATTTCGTCTTACCTGTTTGAATCGGCCTGCTTGGGCAAGCAAAATGGCCCATAAAGGGCGAAAAATGTCTGAAGATTTAAACCTCGTATATCACCACCGCCGCTTAACCATGGAACCAATACCCATTGACTAAAACAAAATAAATAGAATACTAGGGATTGGATATGCAAGCCACAGAAAAAATACAAGCCAACCAAAAGTGGACGACTGTTGAGTTTGCTGGTCCTGTGATTGAAATACAAGCCAAATAAAAAAAATTGGGCAATTACCAAGGACTGTAAATGCTTATGCCATACAATCTACAAATCAATCATTCAAACCACACCCTAACATTGAATGAAATGTTTATTCAATTAGGTTGAATTTTGGGTGGAGTTATGAGACCCGCAGAACCTTTCCAACTTGTGGCCAATGCGAGTCCAACAGCCATGGTCCTTGCTCTCGTTCTCGGAATGTTGATGGGCATTTCCCTTGTCATGGAAGTGCTGGACAACGGCCTCTATTTCTTCCTTCGCCCTCTCGAACACATTCGGAGCTCTCACATCTTCAACAGGGGTGTCCTGATCGATTGTTTCGTCTGTACCATGCGATTCATGGTGATGATGATGGTGGTTCTTGTGAACAACTGCGTCATTTTTTTCCTTGACCTGCTCAACGGTAATCGGTGCATTCAAATCCGATTCGCTCTTCCCCTCGCCCTTCTCTTCTGCTGCACCCATATTCGATTAAAACTCCACACATAGCATGGCATGAACACTGTACAAACCCGGAAGGTAGGGATAATTGAAATACCTTGATAAATATCCATATCCAAATGTTTTGGGGGTGATTCTGCGTGCTTTTCCCCGATGTCTCTCACATATGTTGAATCGTGATGGTGAGTTCAAGGCCGAGCTCTGCAAATCTTCAGACAAAGCCGCTTCGGGAGCTTCAATAACCGATGCCTTCAATATAAAACTGCGTATCAATCACGCTTTCTTCAAAAAAACGCCACTTATAAAACTGCGTATCTTTATAAAATAATAATTATGCGACCGTACTTTATTAAAAAAACGCCACTTTTCATCAGAGTGGCAGATATATTTGGGCTTGCGGAAATTAAAGTTTTTGGTAATTCCCCAGTCACTCAATCACTGTCCAGTTATGTCGATGCATCATTTATATCCAGAGAACAACTTTATGACTAATCAATTTTTTAAACAGATTCTTGAAGATGAAGAAGGAATGTTAATATGGGAGGAATTTCTGGATTCTAAGGTTGAAACTCAGGGTTCAGTTTATTTTCTGGATTGATGGTCTTTTTCTTGCTATTGTATCCACTTTTAAGAAGGTTGTATAAGAGGCAGAAATATCAGTTTTTTTAGTATTGGAAAATTTTGCAATAACTGAAGTTTGGGAAGCTATAGCAAATATAAAGTTATATTAGACTATCATTGTACTATTTGATTTATTTCTATAAATAACAATAGTATGCTTTTTTAGCTAAAAAAATACCACTTTTATAAATTAATTATGTAATGAGCTTCATTAATAACTTAGTAAATTAATTATGTAATTAGCTTCATTAATAACTTAGGATTTAAGTTATAGTTTGTTTTGTCTTCAACCTTTTAAGGGTTGTGAGGTATTAAAATTTAACATCCAAACAAAAATACAATAATAATTTTATTGGATAGACTTGAATTTTGTTGATACGAATAGTGATACAAAATTTGAATTTTGACTGAGGCATTAAAAACATTTCTCTTTTACTATTAAGAATGTGTTATTAAAGAGATTTGAACTTTGCAAAAATATTAACTATTACTTTGTTTTTATCAATATAAATTGAAAATATCTTTGAAGCAAGATATTCAACCTAAATCCAGATTTGAATTTTGTTGATACCAATAGCATTTCGCTGATAGAAAATTTGAATTTTGACTGAAGCATTAAAAACATTTCTTTTTTACTATTAAGAATGTGTTATTAAAAAGATTTGAACTTTGCAAAAATATTAACTATTACTTTGTTTTTATCAATATAAATTGAAAATATCTTTAAAACAAGATATTCAACCTAAATCCAACCTACTCAAAGCTAATATAGTAAAACTGACTATAAAAATAATAATAATTTTCAACATCAAGATGCCTCACATCACTAGATATTTATGACTTGTTTTACACACTAGTAAATTTGGAAAAACTAATATTGTCTATATTAACCTAGTCCAAAGATATCATTTAAAAAACTTATAAACGAATTATTAATAATATTTTGGTTTTATCAACTTTATAACCTATCATAAATATTATATTTTAAATTTCTTTTATCAATTTAAATAATAAACATTTTTATGAAAAGTTTATTATATTTTAAATTTTTTTATCAATTTAATTAATAAACTTTTTAATTTAAATTTCTTTTATCAATTTATTATATTTTAAATTTTTTTGATCAATTTAATTAATGAACTTTTTAATGAAAAGTTTATATAAAATTATTTAACAAACCCAAGTTGACCATCCATCTATAAATCCTTCCTCCCAACCTCAACTTTATGAGGCCAAGAGTCATAGCTTTGGTCTAAAAGCGAAGGTTTGTAATCTTTGCAGTAGTGGTTTATGATCTCAGAGTCTCTTCGATCGTTTCGCTGTGATCCCAGAGTTTCTACCTCAGCTAGATTTCTCGCTCATGGAGCAAATGGAATCCTGCCACCTACCACGTGGAGTTGCCTTCTTCCTGTGCGCATTCCAGCTTTTCGTCCACAGCTTGGAAAGCCTTTTTTCTGCGACGTGGAGGGCGAGGTTCTGGCCCATGACTGCCAGACCTGCCAGTCCGATTCTGGACAGTGCTGCCGACTCCATTGGAGATAAGACAAACGCAGAACTCCAACACGATACCTTCCTTGTCATTTAAATTTCTTCCTTAAATCTCGCGGTGGTAATCATTTAAATTCCTTCCTTAAATCCCGCAGTGGTAATGGAGGTTCGACTTCGATGGATTAAAGGATTCAATGGCTAAATTTTGGTCGATCGATCCTATTGCCGGAGAGGACTTTGCCTCCATCAACTGTACAGAGAGAATAATTCTCTGTTGGAAAAAATTAAAAAAAAATGCCAATTTGCTCTGCAGATAAAAACCTAAATACAAAAGGTATTTTACCTGCAACTCCAAAGTCCCATGTACAAACCGAAATGGAGCCATGTAGAGTGGGATGCAAGCAATGAAAGCTTTCAAATATCGAAAATGCCGAACAACAGAAGATATTTAAATTTAAAAAACATAAATTAAAAAATGATGGGCGACGAGCGACCGCCGACCACGCATAATTTAAAAAAAATTAAATTACAAATTTACCTGGGCGATTCAAGGCGACCGGCGACCGGAGAGACTCTGGGATCACAGCGAAACGATCGAAGAGACTCTGGGAATCACAACGAAACGGTCGTTGTTTTATGGATTTCATTATAAACTAGGTTTACTCAAATTTAATTTAAAACATAAAAAATTCCAAATATCAAGATAGTTGGATTTAAACCCTACAGAGATTTGATTGTTTGAAATAGTCACCATTGCCGTAAAAAGAACAATTTAAAAAATGTTTAAAAGCGATCATTAAAAGTATGTAGAATCCCTTGTTGCTCATAATAAATTCATGATTTTAGCTCTACGGATCCGAAGGATTTGGAAATTGTAAGCATATAATTAGTCTCCACTGCGTTACCAATTTTTTTTTTTAAACCAGTCTCCATTGCCTTCCCAAAAAACATTTAAAAAAACCATCATTAAAAGGCTGTAGAATGCGACCGATGACCATCACCCTGTCGCATAATTTTAAAAAAATTAAATTAAAAATTTACCTGGCCGATTCACGGCGACCGGCGAGATTCTGGGATCACAGTGAAACGGTCGAAGAGACTCTGGGAATCACAGCGAAACGATCATTGTTTTATGCATTTCATTATAAACTAGGTTTACTCAAATTTAATTTAAAATATATATTTAAGTGTTGTTACCAATTTCTCTTTTTTCCCTTTTCATAAAAATATTTTTATGTTTATTACATTATATTGATTCAAATTTAATTTATATTTTAACGTAAATATACACACACCAAAATCATAGATCGAGTATTCCTGCCATCTGAGCTGCATGCAGGTAGGGTTTCTTGTGCCATCTAGGAAGCATGCAACATGCAGATGTCTGTGTTGATGGACTATGTGACGAGAATGTACATGTATGTATGTTGCTCTTCACTGATTTTATCCTCCACCCTGCGGGTGGCCGTCATGCAAGGGTACATGGTTAGGATATTTATAAAAAAAAGAGATAATAAGCAAGCTGTCGGTGATAATAATAGTCGAAATTAAACACTACTTAGATTATGCCTGATCGAATTGGCACTAGGTAGCCGTCCTGTTTTGGAAGGTTACGTCCATATTTTGGGTATAAGAACCCTTTCCAATCAAAATTGAAATAGTTTTATATCTATGTGATACGTTTTATTTTTATTTTTTATGAATGATCTCTTATATAAATAGATGTGTTTATGTTAATCCTAGAATGTATGGACATGTTTTCACCGGTCGCCATATATAGCTTACTGTGGGAGTCTATCAATTAGTGTTTGTACTTTGCATCACCACTTGGAAACTTTTGTACTCTTAAACGAGAGATATAAAAAATTTAAATAAAATGAAGTCTCTGAATTAAAATAATTTGAGACATATCATATATTGATAGCATAACTTTAGTTCTGCGATGATCCATGTAATACTGAGAGAATACATATCAATAAGCAGCTACAAAACTTTGATTAAGACCATAATCACACCAATAAGTAATTATGTGCTAAGCACTATATTCATTACTTAAATTTCCCAATGTATGGTATCTTTGAGGAATAGAACTAGATTATTTCATATTGTTGCAATAGATAAACGGCCTTGGCAGGTGATTTATGTAGCTAGCACTACATTGGCCTTGACTGTGTTTGACAAGTGCTTTAATAAAAATAATAATGGTACTAGAAAAATAAACTTATAAATCGTTTAAAGTTTGATATTTGGTTTTGGAAATTTGATCCATTGGAAATGAAATAATGGTACTAGAAAAATAAACGTATAAATTGTTTAAGTTTGATATTTGTTTAATTCCAATATTCATGTTCTTGTGTCTGAAACACGAGACTTTACTTCACCCCGAGCTGGTTGTATTGAGGGACATTGAATCAGTTTACCTATTTGTTTTGCATTTTCAAAATTCATTGAATCAGTTTACCTATTTGTTTTGCATTTTCAAAATTCTTACTTCACTCTGGACTCCTTTGGAATAAAAACAAATATATGTACCTAATTACTGGTAAGCAAAATATTTTATAAAAGTAATTTTTAAATTCAATCCAAGATACGAATAAGCCCATACCATATTGATGTATGTATAAATAGCCAAAGTCTAAAAGAGTAAGATTAAACTTATGTATAAAAGAGTGCCTATTATGTTTTTCTTTTAATTTCTTTTTTATAAAAAAAGTGTTTGACCGCTTTATAAATTATTGTTATGGCTTGATATTAAATATATAACATTACACTTAAATTTAAATTTGGAAAAAAAGGGTGATTGAAAATTAAATCTTAAAAAAAAAAGTCATTTTGCAATAATGTGAATTTAGCATAATCCATGTTTATCATAGTAATCTTATATCCAATAATTAAGTTGTTAATTTATGGAAAACAATGATTACAAAATGAAAAAAAAAACTATTAATTCAATGATTGCAAAATAGAAAAGGCTATTAATTCAACTATTTATCACCATAAATACTATGAAACAACATCCTCATAAATAAGAAGATTATCTCGTCCCTCTTACCCAAATTAAATTAAATTATATATATATATATATATATATGGAAGGAAACCCAAAGTGGATGGTAATGTAAGTGCATTCCCTACCACTTTATTATGTTAAAAAAAAATCCTTACTATTTACCTTATAGAGATATAAATACCTTCAAATTAGTTAAATTATTATAAATTTTGCATATTAAAGTTATTTCCATTTAATTAATTTTAATTTTTCAAATAATAATAATAGCAGTGATAAAATAATATATTCAAGTTTAAAGTAAAGTATATTAAAAGCATTTAAATAGTATTAGAAGCATTTACACATTTTAGCATGTTTTAATAGTTATAAATTTATAAATCGTGGAGATTTAAAAGAGATAAATGTAACTCTTTGCTTGCAAATAAAAGAAAGGATTTAGTGACCCTAGGAAAGAAGGGAAGGTTTGAAGATTTGTAAAAAGTGTTCTTTGTAAGGGTTGTAGAGTTATGATTTGAAACACTAATATAGCTTGCGATATTGATTTTCATGTTATTTAATAGTGAATTCAAATATTTCTATGACTTGTGGATGAGTGTGAGTTCTTACAGGAATTGCAACTTTCCCAGCGTGGTTTTTCAATGACGAGAGCCCTTAGAACAGTGATGGAACAGTATGGTTGATGTAGGGTGTTGACCCTAGTACTATCAGGGGGGTGGAGGCATTTCCCACCGTTTATCCCCGAAACCTAGAGTCGTGGGAGGGATGTGTTGAGCATGCTCCCCTAGATGTGTGATGACGACTAGTGGGTGCCTGTTGGGGAAGCTTGGTTGATGCAGTTGACCCTAGTACTATCAGGGGGGTGGAGGCATTTCCCACCGTTTATCCCCGAAACCTAGAGTCGTGGGAGGGATGTGTTGAGCATGCTCCCCTAGATGTGTGATGACGACTAGTGGGTGCCTGTTGGGGAAGCTTGGTTGATGCAGTTGACACTTCCGCTTACGGGTTCTATATATGGTTAGGTCGGTATAGCGGACGCCATAGTATATTCCAACAGAGGACGGGATGGTGAGGTCAAGTGATGGAAGTAGTGGTGAATAGGCTTTTTGAGTACTTATCAAGATGGGTGGGACCAATGATGGATTCGATGGTGTTCTACATTGTTATAAACCATTAAGATTATATGTTTGATTGCTTCATTAGGTTTATCTAATTCAGTTTAATCACTCTTGTATAAGTATGAATGATGAATAATGCATTGATTAAGTTGTTATGTTGTATGTTGTTTGCAAGTATATAATAATGATGCATCAGGGACAATAAATGTTGGTTAATAGTACCCATTCTTAAGACGTGTGGGCTGGCCACCTACACGTCGATTCGTGAGTACATTATTATGATTGGTTAGTTGATGAATACACTAGTATAATAACCTAGTTGATGATTATTGAATTATAATCCATGTGTTGAAGTTTATATGATTGTTGCAGTATTATATATGTCTCCAATGGATTAAGGAAGTGTTAGTAGGTATATGTGATAAATATATATATTAATATCAAGTTGACTCATTGAATATATTTAAGAGTCAAATGTATTTCATGGGTTATTGAAATACTATATCTATGCATATGTATGTATGATGCAATATTAAAATTGTTATGAGAATATTATTATACATATGTCTTATTGAGGTACTAAGTGTATTAAAATAATTATGAGAATATTATTATATATATGTCTTATTGAGGGACTATGTGTGTACACAAGTAATATTTAATATGTATATTTATAAATGTGTGCACAAATAAAACATTACTTGTCTTGTCTATGGGATAAGAGTACCAATAAATGAGGGGATAAGTTTACCTGAATTCAAAGATAAGATTAGCACATTACATTTAATTATAGCATGTGAAATGGCATTTAATAGATTTAATTATTCTTTTGCTCAAACTTAATTTCACGGATAGGAATGCCATAAATTATTTTAATGATATCACGTGAAGTAAGACTATGTAGGTAAGATATTATAATTCAACTTGAATGGAAATTGTTGTAAATTGTTGTATTTGAAGAAAATACATCAATTATTATTTTATATTATTTTATTGAAAGAGGCGGTGGAGAAAGGTGGGGGAAAATAAATAGTGAAGGAAGATAGGAGAAGAGGAGGCTTTTGTTAGGGGGGGACTGGGTTTTGATGGAATAAGCTCGGAAGTGTTGGATGAGTTTAAGAACTCAAAGAAGATACATAACTTACTCTGCATCATTGTTTTGTTCTTTGGGGGTCTCGGGCACGGAGGGCTAGGAGGCCCTTTGGATGGCTTCTTGGGGCTAGGAGCCGGCTAGGCTCCTAGTTGGCTGGGAGGTAAAACCGTGTTCCACTTTGGGGCAAGTTACTCGATTAATTACATGTTTGTTGCATAACTTCAAAGGAAAACGAACTGCTACATAGTATTCGTTCATATTTATGGGGATGCAGACAATTACTAAATATTAATTCAATAGCGTGGTCAATACATCAAGAGTATTTTAGTTTTTGAGATTATTAACCTAAATGAATAATTAACATCTAAGTCGTTCTTATTCGAGGAGTTTGAGAATAGGTTTTTTGGGAGCATTTCAGAAATTTGCAAATTGATTCAGACATGTTTTTCTTGACAAGGAATTTCAAGCTTATTTAAGTCGTCTTTTCAAACAGGGGAAAATCGTGTGCTACTGAAAAACTATTTTAATGTTGCACCAATTTGTTTATGAATATTTTATGCCGTCATTGAAGTCAAAGGAGGTTGAAATATTTTTCAAATATTTCAGGGAATTACACCCAATTTACAACATTTGATGTGATGAAGCCATTGTTGTAAGGGCGTTCAATGGTTGTGAATCCTGTTTTGTTTTCAGGGATCGTATTCAGATTTATCAGTTCTGATTTTGTATGATGTCAAAGTATTCTACTGCTGATGAAGGGACAGATTAATATTTGGAGGTCGGGTCATTTTATTCTATTTTACATGCTGGATAGGTTTTTGTATGCTATTTTTGTGTGTATTTTGACTGTAATGATATGGACTCTTAACTAATATGTGGGATTATTTTATCCAACTCTTTAAGGACACAACAAAAAGGGAAAGAGCCTTCAAAATCTTAATGCTAGCTCTACTTATAAAGAATCAAAAACCTTAGTTTGGCAATATATATATATATATATATATATGAATGATGGTCCCATGCATAGGGTTTCGACGTCCCTCGATTGAGACATACAGGGCATAGATGTAATATATTATTTTCCCATATTTTTGCTAACAAAAACTTTCTTAGCCAGATATCATGAGCAAAAGTGAAGTTGCATGAATCCAAACCTGGAGGTACAAACTAAGTTGCTAAGATCTCTGGGACACCCGAACAAACACATGTGGCTTAAATCTCACTTCAAGCATTTGCAATGTCTTGTCAAAATACATGAACGACATGTGCTCTTTAAAACTAAATTTCTTACTTTTCAGGTGATTGCCTAATTATTTCATTGTGTGGTTATCAGTTTTATGGGAAAAACATCTTAGAGTTGGTAAATGTTTTTATGAAAATGTTTCTTTTTCTTTAAATCGTGTTGCTTCCTTCATGCTCATTTGGGCTTTTCAAATTTCTGATACACTTGATTTTTCCCTTGTGTCCTTCATATCCTACACTTAAACAACTGCCATCTATGAAGCCTGGAGCCAGTCCCTTCATCTCCACCTCAACCTAAACTAAAGACCAAATGTGAAGAGCTTTGGAAGCTTCTGGCCAATGTCTTGGCAGCTTTCCTTGAGCGAACCAACTTTTCTTCTCTACTTATATCCTATTATATACCAAGCATATTTTAAAGCCTTTTCACCCTTGACCTGGTTCCTATCTTGAGCTACTTTACAACAAAAAATGATATACATGAAGTCTCCAAGATAATAGGGCATCTCTTGGAAGGATCCCAACCAAAGATTCCTTTGCATAGCTCAAAGCCAGGGGGACCCAATGAATTTATTTTTCTCAAAGTTTGTTGTAGCCTTCTATTAGATCAGTAGATTATAATCATTGTTTTCATTGATATTATTGCAGAAATATTTTTCTCAAATTGCTTATATATTCCATATATAGTAGTAATCTATAGTGTTAGGATTACTACAACAGAGATTGTGAGAAAAGCAATTGGATTACATGAGAAAAGCAATTGTAGTTGGCTCAATGTGTTGATGAACTTAACATTATTTTTTGTTATGGGTTGAGTGCCTATGTCTTTGTAATATGAGATTGTTACAAACTTTCCTCTTTTCCTACCAATATCCTTCGCTACCTGTTCCTATGTTTTTGTTCCTTCTAACTTTCAGCTTTTCCTACCGGCGTTCATTTTTGCCCCTCAAGGGGCAAATGCTAGTTATACATATTCAAATATGTAATATTGTGTCAAGTGCATTTTGGTTGAAGTATTGAGCCATGCGGTTTTTAAGACAAAAATATAAATATGTTTATAAAGTTCTTACTAGAAACCAAGGCCAAATCTCACTCGAGAATAATCATGCTTTAGCTCTTTATACGTTTTTAAAGTTAAATGTGAATGTTTGCTTAAGAGTTACAATGGATGGGAAAAGTAAGTGAGATAGAATGGTGCATATTGCTCTTTTCATTTGTGAAACTATGAACCCCTCACAAACTTCCCTTTGAGTGTGGAAAGGTTATGTGAAATAAAATGGTGAATATTGATTTATGAAATTATGAACTTTACAAACTGAAGTTTGGGATATTGAAAGGTTTATAATCTTTTTGGAATGAGAGAAAGTTATGAGGTGGTAAATCCCTATAAATAGTGTTAAGTTTATTTGTGATAAGTTTCATTGGCATGTTGAATTGTATCCAGTGTCATGTTGGAATGTATTTGTGTCAAGTAGTTGTGACCAATACAAAATGCTTGTTTCAGATACTCTCTTTGCAAGTAGCATAGCTCATAGTTATAGCATAGATGCAACCAAATAATGCAAAACTCTAAATGCCTTTAAAGGGAAGAAGTTGTGCATGCCTTCTAAGCAATCCGATTCACTTCTTCCTATGTACAAGATGCAAGTAGAAAAGGAAGATTGCATTACAATGGGAAAAATAAGCCAAATTTGACTAAGGCTCCATGAAAAATGCCATCATAATTGTTCATTGAAAATTATTCTAGTTGGCATGAGATCGACATGGAGAATGACTCTGAGTTAGAGATGGCATGAAGACTCCCATTGTTTTCCTTCCCAGAAGTTTGGAGTGATTAATACCTTAGTAAACTAGGCTTTAAGAATATCCAACAAAGAGCATGTGGAAGAAGAACTTAATCATCTATATTTACCATTTAAACATAATGGTTACAATGAAAACCAAATTAGCAAAATTATGAGGAAAGAAAGAGGAGCCAGTAGCGGACAGAAATGTATCTCAATATAAAAAGAGTGTTTATCTTCCTTACATCAAAGGCTTATCAAATAAATTAGCTAGGATCCCAAGGAAAGGAGACATCAGTGTGGCCTTCTCCCCTATGAACACCATAAAAGAAATAATCGACCTAGCCAAAGATCTAATTGACTTGAGTTTGTACAAAGGATTTTATGCAATACCATGCTCATGCAGTAAGGTCTACATTGGTGAGACAAGTAGGTCAATAAAGGTGAGATTCAAAGAACGTAGAGGATTTGAAGTGGAACAGAACCCAAAAATCTACCCTCGTTGATCACTCCTAAGGAGCTTGCCACCGTGTGTGTCTGGAAGATTGCCAAATTCAACCACTATAGGAAAAGAAAAGTGATGGAAGCCTTATAGATTGAGCTAAATCAGAATAACCTCAACATGGATGATGGTTTGAATCTCAGTGTAAGTTGGATACCATTGATATTTGCATTAAGAAAGCATTTAAAGAAATAACATGGTCGACCTTTTAAGGGTGCTTGCTCAGGGTTTCAGTTAATTATTTATAAGTGATGGAATATATGTCATTCAATGAGCCTCTTCCAAATTTTAGAGCTCCTAAGGATGATCCCAATTGGGATCAAGATGCGTTGAGACTGTTACTCTTCCAACACAAAGACCCCAACTTATAAAATTTCTTCTACATATTCACTATGTTCAACCATCTCTCGTAATTGATAGGCTATTCATTCCATTTTTCACAGTACTTATGAAAACCGGATCAAAATCCTTCAACGTACATTAATGCTTATTGGATAGATGACCTTTCCTAAAAGAGAATGACTAGGTGTAGATCTTACCTAAACAAGAATGTAGTGGAAGCATTAGAACACCCTTTATTATTAATGCTTAATTAATTGATTAATAAAACATGATTATTTACTATTAATGTTGAATTAATCGATTAATAAAACATGACTATTTGTCTCTCCCACCCACCCAAACTTGAGGCATAAAGTGTCAAGATATGGTGACACCAAATATTGTAGTGGAATAGTGATAGTGAATGCCATAGTGGAACAATGATGGTGAGGGGGACATTTTGAGTTGTGACTTGTATCATGCATACATTCTTAACCACCCTGTAGCAATTGTTCCCTTGATATTGCAATCATAACATAAACAACACCATGTGAACAAATGTATGACTAACAATAGCCCACAAGGATAAGACCAAGTGGTGGACATTCCACACCAGAAGGAATTCATTCGACCAATATTGGGGCCCTTCCCAGGTTCAAAAATTGATTAGCGTGTCCAATGCACTTATGGCCTATATCGTCGGGCTCAGGTTTATAGTGGAAGTATATTTTGAATTGAACCTTGATCTCCTCGGTGCAATACACTAGGGTCTATTGATTCTATAGGTAAAAATAAATTAATAAATGTAAAACTAATAATGAGCCTCCTCCATCTCGGTATGAGCATCCATGAACTGTAGAATAAGTAGTTGGAAATCAATGAACCTATTAAATCACTAGTATTCATCAAATTTGTCACTACATGCAGACCACTTGAATTATTCATACGAAATTCCCATGATCTTAGAATAGAAGGAAATAAAGGAGTTTTGGGGGGTAGATTATGTTTATCTCCATTTTTGCAAGAGCTACATGAGGTTGATCAAGGAGATCCCATGGGTGTGGATGATTTTCTAGTAGATAGTGTTTCAGGGAAAAGTCCCTTAATGGTCGTGGGTTAGAACCATCATAGAGTGATGACTTCAAAGATAACCCTCAATCCCAAAAGAAAAAAAATCAATTAAGTATGTATAACCAATATATATAAATTAATAAGAAAGAAAAGAAACCAACATGGAATCCAACGTCCGATGAAGTTTCCACTTCTTGAATCTTTCTGTCCAAATTCTCCTTTGATCACCTGCAATCAACATGGATAAGAACTATACAATAGATGGCTACAAGTCACTAAATAAATTAGGGGCATTGGAAAAAAACCTAAGGAATGGCGGCAATGGAGTTTAGGGCTTGAACGGCGTTCGTAGGCGACTGTGCATCCCACTGCAGGCGGCAACAGGCCGTCAGTCGTGTCAGTGGTGTTGCACGGTTTCCAAGACTTCTTAGAAGGCGATTTTGTTGACAGCTTAACCTTCGTGACTATTGTAAGTTTTTTTTACTGTGACCTGTGTTCTACCCTATTCTCTCCACCGAAATTTTTCACGGTTCTCCAGGTATGGACCAGCTCGATGAGGTGGACTATGGCAGTGACACATTGCGGCATCATGACATATGGAGCTCACCACCTGGCACCATCTAGGTTTTGTATGGTGAAGGTGGTTTCGACGGTAGTGGTTTTGCTGAATGCCAAATGACCATTGGTTTTCCCTTTCCTGGCACTAGTGCTATTCTGGAGTTTGTAACCTCTCCTTCTCAGCCATTCTCACTATTTTGGGATAGGACTGGAGTAGGTTTAGTGCCATAGGTTCGCGTTGATAGTATATGGGGCGTCAAAGATTTTTACTCCTTCTCACCATATCCATTAAGTTTAGGGTTAGGAGAATTACCTGATTTTCTTAATTCTTTGGGTGGCTCTCTTAATGAATCACCAACGAGGGATAACAGTGTTGCGTCGGTAACTAGGGTGGATTTACAGGTTGGGTATGGTCACGGTGCTTCCCAGGGTGGTAACATTGCAACGCATTTGGACTCGACAGAACATCGTGGCTTTTTAAGCCCGTCCGAAAATTCAGTACAGAAGGTTTACGGTCACGAGGAAGGTCATGAGGGGTTGCAGATTAAAGACCTTTGGGTGAAGACTCGTAGGAAGTGGATCAAAAACATGGGCAGAGCTCCAAATTATGCTCTTGGCGAAGACATTGGCTTTCAGCAGATTGTTGGGATGGTTAAGTCGGTTCTAGTTGGTAGGGTGTACAGTAAGGCAGTGAGCCACAAATCAGTGATACAGTAGGCTATCGGGGAATGGCTGGGCCATTGTGGTTATGTCCCTCAGATTGTGGATCTATCTAGAGGCTAGTTTTCCTTTCATTTTACATCGGACGCCCATGCACAGTGGGCATTGAGCATGAATTGGTCGATTTTCAAGGTTCCGCTTCTACTTAAGCCGTGGAATCCATTGTTCGATGCCAGTCGAGAAAGAATGGACACAATACCGCTTTGGGTTCGATTACCGGGTCTACCTTTACATTATTGGGCTGAGGAACATTTTCGGAGGATTGGCAACCTCTTGGGAAATTATCTGGATGCAAACTTTTCCTTCGAGGAAACATCAATTCAGAAGGTGGCAAGGATTCTGGTAAGTATTAATGTCAGGGAAGGATTATTTGATAGTATGGATTTAAAATGGGGGCCTTACACCTTTGCACAAACCTTAGATTATGAAAATGTGTCGTTTCGCTGTAGATGATGCCATGAATATGGACACCCGGCCATTGATTGCTCCTTGCCAGTTCGTATGAAATTTGGCAATTCTTTGAAATGTCAGTTTGTGGAGAAGGAGGCAGGGGTGGTATTGGAAGATGATTTGTTGGGTCAGCATGAGATTGAGCATACCTCTGTGGAGGTACCTACGGGGGTAGTGGAGAAATATATCACTTTGGTGGAGGACGACACTGTACCAGAGGTGGGTGCTATCGTGGGCATTGCAGAGACTGAACTCCTTCAGCCACTGATCACTACACCGGAGGTATCTCTGCCTTCCATTACTCGATCATCAGACATTGCGGCTGGTACTTCTTCTATTCCCTTTTCAAACCCTTCCTTCAGTTTTTTTTTTAAGAACTTATCTTTTCCTGGTTTTGATTGGGTGGATGGGTTTAGGAATTTACATATTTCCTAACAGTCGATGGCATCCTTTTCGCTTCCCCAGCATCATGTTGCTTTATCCCCTGTTTTGGAAACTCTCCGGATAGAATGTCCCCCCATCGTAACTCCTGTTGATACCCCTATCCTTGAGCAAGTCTCGTCTGACCCTTCTTCACCCACTGGATCCTCGGAGTCCGGTTATTTTTTGTGCTCCATGAACAAATCCTTAGCGGGAGGGTTAGGGAAAGAAAAACCTAAACTACCTAAAACCAAAGGAAGGAAATCTTTCATCTCTCATGCTAAGTCTCGAGCTCACTCGGATCTTAGGAATGGAAAACAAATCTCAATTGAAAGGGAACTTAAAGCAGTGGATGCCCATAAGGATGGGTTGAGATGAAGGTCATGTCCTTTAATTGTTGAGGTCTTGCTGGTCCCTCCAAAAGACCAGCGCTACGACGGATGTTGCACCTTGAGCATCCCGATGTTTTGATGTTACAAGAAACTATGTGTGGTGGTGATGAAGCTATTGGCAGGTTAACAGCTTGGTTCCCAGGGTGGGGATTTGAAGCTTCAGATGCTAGGGGTCGTTCCGGAGGTTTGGCGATTGGTTAAAATTAAGCTAAGGTCTGCGTTTCCTCTCTATGGGGGATGCATTCGGTATTGGGAATTTCTTGCAAATCTCTGGATTTTGACAGAATTTTCACTATTGTAAACATTTATGGACCTTATTGCGAAAGGGAACCATTTTGGACCTCTCTATTGGATAGAGAGTTGCTCATAGGGGATTCTGTGATCTTGGGGGGGGGACCTCAACTTTTCTCTGGGTCATGCTGAGGTTTGGGGGCCACATGCTCATGTGGATCCCCTTACAAATTTATTTATTAGGAAATTATCTGAAGGTAATTGGATTGATGTGGAGCCTGTATAATTAAAGCCATCTTGGAGAAACAAGAGAATTGGTTTAGATAGAGTGGCAAAGCGGTTGGATCGTTTCCTTCTTTCTGAGCAGATTGTGGAGTCAACATTCTTTGTTCGACAATGGATTGGATCAGGGGGGAACTCAAATCATGATCCAATTTTTCTGGAGTTGAAGGCCAGACCTATAAAACCTCCTGCACCTATTAAATTTAATAAGGTATGGCTGGAAGATCCTACTTTCATTGAGCTTATTCAACAGCATTGGATTCCTTATCATCCGGGGTCGATCCATTATGCAGCTTTCCACTTTGTGGAGAATATTAGAACAATCAAGGAACCTATTAAATTATGGGTTGCAGAGAAGAGGATTAGGGACGATAAGGCTCTTAAGACTATTGAAGGAGAAATATCCTCTATCTCTAATGATTCAGGAGGTGGATACGGTTCTCAGACAACGAAGGACCATCTGGTTCATTTGGAGAATCAGAGTAACATGATACTTCTGCAGAATGAGGAGACATGGCGATTGAAGAGAAGGACCATTTGGTTGGAAAGTGGGGACAATAATTCCAAATTCTTTCATGCTTATGCAAAAGGAAGAAGATCTGCCAGTACTATTTGGAGCCTTGAGGACTTAGAAGGTAATTCTATGTCTACTTTTGAAGGGTTGGCTGACGTTGGGGTTACTCATTTCCGGGATCTTTTCAAAGCCAGTGAGAGAGTAAATATTGAAGAAGTCATCAGGGTAGCACAGCTAATCCCTCAGTTTGTTGAAGTGGATGATAACAGGAAGCTGATGGATCCTGTTTCAGGGGATGAATTGAAGGCGGTTTTGGATAGTTTTCAGAAGGATAACAACCCTGGGCCTGATGGGTGGACAATAGAATTCTTTATAGCTCTTTATGATATTTTCGGCAATGATCTTTTACAGCTTGTTGAGGATTCTAGGAAGGAAGGCAGGGTCCCAACCAGCATCAACTCCACTTTCATTGCCCTTATCCCTAAAGTGGATACTCCTTCCACTCTTAATGATTTTCGGCCTATTTCATTATGCAACTGTGTGTATAAGATTGTTACTAAAGTGATTGCTAGAAGGCTCAAACCTATCTTATCTACACATATTTCAGAGGAATAGTTTGTGTTTCTAGAAGGGCGTCAGATTCATGAGGCGATTGGAATTGCTCAAGAAGGTTTACATAGCATTAAAACTAGAAAGTTGAAAGGAGTTGTTCTAAAAATTGATTTGTCAAAAGCATATGATAAGGTGAGTTGGCTTTATATTCGTCTTATGCTTACCCATTTAGGCTTTGAGATTGGTTTCATACGATGGATTATGAGCTGCATTTCTACTGTTTCCTTCTCTGTTTTAATGAATGGAGCGGCGACTCCCTTCTTTCATTCTGGACGTGGTTTACGTCAGGGCTGTCCCCTTTCCCCATTGTTATTTTTTTGGGTGGCTGAGAGTTTGAGTAGGGCTATTAAGGAAGCTACACTGGCAGGGGATTTTGAAGGTATTCTGGTGGCTCCGGGCATCTCTCTTACACACTTTCTCTTTGTGGATGACATCCTGCTTTTTTGTTCTGGTTCAAGAAAGGATGCTATCAAACTCAAAGAGATTCTAGACCTTTTTTCTATTGCAACTGGAATGGAGATAAATGAGGGGAAATACTCTCTTACTGTTTCTCTATTAAGGGAGGAGGATTTAATTATATATACTAATTTATTTCCCTTCAGACTTCTTACTCTTTCAGAAGGGTTAAAATATTTGGGGTTCAATTTGAAGCCTAATGACTATTTAAAACAGGACTGGGTATGGCTTTTGGAAAAGCTGGAAAATAGGTTAAAAAGTTGGAGTTTCAGGTGGCTTTCTCGAGCGGGGAGGCTTGTCCTGGTTAAGTCCGTGCTGGAAGCTATCCCAGTATACTGGATGTCACTTGATTGGATTCCTAAAGGTATTTTAGAAGCTGCAAGGAAAATTTGCTTTAGTTTTCTGTGGAATGGTAGGGAGGATGCACACGTTACTCCATGGGTGAAGTGGGACAGAATTGCAACCCCAAAATCATTGGGTGGGTGGGAACTAAAGAATATTTTTCATTTTTCCAAGGCACTAGCTGCTAAGTGTGGATGGCGGTTAATTAAGTCAGGAGGCTTCTGGGCTAGGGTTATGGTTCAGAAATATGTTGAGCCTGATACCGTGGAAGAATGGATCAGAACCCCTCACAAGTGTCATATAGGAGGCTCTATCATTTGGAAAGCATTGGTGTCTTCCTTTGATGTTATCGAACAGAACCTTGTCTGGGATGTTGGTAACAGACATAGAGTGAGGATTGGCCATGATCCCTGGGTGGGATGTGAATCTCAACACATTTTGTTAGTGGGATTGATTGAGGAGATGAGGCAGCGAGATTTGTTCTTTCTTAATCAGTTGGTGGATGATGAGAATGTTTGGAAGGGAAGCCCAACTTAGAGGAGGGCAAATTCATTTGGATTAGATGTGGTGTTGGAGGAAGAACTGAGACAGTATTTGAGAGCACTTAGTAGGGACCAAATTTTCCTGAATGAAGAAGATGACAATCTTATTTGGGATGGGGATCCTTCCGAAAATTACACACCAAAATTCGGGTATCAGTGGATTAGTGAGAACTATGTGGACAGAGAACTGGTTTGGTGGTGGAAATCTGTATGGAAACTTCAGTGCCCACCCAAAGCGAGATTATTCATGTGGTGTGTTTTGGCCAATAGGATCCTGACGTGGGATTTTCTGTAGAAAAGAAGTCTTCATGGTCCTAGCAGATGTTACATGTGCAATCAGGATGAGGAAAATGCTCTTCATTTGTTTCTTCAGTGTAGTTTCACAAGGAAGGTAGTGCTCTTCATTTGTTTCTTCAGTGTAGTTTCACAAGGGAGGTATGGAATATTGTTTCTAGAATTTTAAAAGTACTATTTCTGTGGGTTGGGAACACTCTTGAAGAGGCCCGGAGAAGGTGGACAAACAATTATGCTTTTAATGCCTATAAAGCTCTGCCCCCAGTTGTAATTTGGGGAATTTGGCTCTCTCGGAACAAATGTTTGTTCACAGATAAAATGGGACTCCCAGCTTTAGTGGCTATTAACAACTGTGGGATCTTCTTATCCCTTAAGCAGATTCATCATGCTTCAAGTCCCAGGAATATTCAACCCGTGGATATTGATCGTTCCCAGCCGTGGGGTTTTTTTTATGGGGCTTGTCAGAATGATCAATGTGGGGGAGGGGCTATCCTTTACTTGTCACCTGTTCACTACTATGTGATGTCGTTTGGTTTTGGGAGGGGGACCAACAAATGGGTTGAGATTCTTAGTCTCAAACTTCTAATTTATTATGTCGTGGAACAATCAGTCAGTAAAATTTCTGTCTTTGGAGACTCTTTGAATGTGATCAATTGGGTTATTGGCTCTTATCATTGCAACAACTAGAGGATTGCTGCAGTTTTGAAACAAATTCAGAACGTCACTCACACATTTGAAACTTTTAATTGCAAGCACATTTACCGTGAAAACAATGTCGAGGCGGACAAGGCCTCTAAGGAAGGGATGCTCTTGGGGGTCGGAATTTGGAAAATTTCTGAATTTTTAGATGGAATTGGACAAGCATTTTATCATAGACCATTCATAGAATGATCGAGTCAGCTCTGTTTTTTGCTCTTTTGGCGACACTACAGCTATCTCTTTTGAACAGTATGTTGAAAGACTGTTCTATACAGTTACAAATTTTACGGATATATAATCCTATTTTGACAGTTTCTCTTTTTAAGTAGTTATTCTGTAAATAGACAGTACAGATTTTGATCAAAGGCCTTCTTTTTGTATAAAAAGACCAATCAGTTTCAAATGAAATTATTATGCACGTCAATGTAAAATATGTTAATGCTCACATAGTGAGAACATCGGTATTTATTTCATCTCTAAACAGGATGCTTGATTCAACAGCTCTATATACCACTCTAAATGAGTGAGTCGATCAATGTAATTTCGTACTCTTAAGGATGAAATGAAATTACGCTTTTTTTTCCTGGAAAAAAAAAGTATAAATAAAGTAACTAATTGTAAATGTACATATTAGTGCATTAAATAACTAGGGTTTCATAATTAAAAACACGTAATTAATACACTGATATGGATGAAAAAAGAGAGATATTTATAAAGAACAATAGCAAATACCTAGAACAATATCACTATAACCTATTGTGGCACCGTTCTGAAACTAATATCTGAGTTCCTCCACCCATCCATAAACTTGCAACTCTTCTTCTTTGTGCTTCACTCAAGTAAATTCCAAGAAAGTATTTTGGTTCCTTTCTGACTAGATAGGGAGAGTGAAGGCTGCTGGAAACGCAAGATTCTAGATATGAGCAAAATCTTATAGGCATGGGATAAAGGTTCATGGATTCTAAAGATAAACTAACAACATGATGATGTTTTATGCAATTTATCCTCCTTCTCATCTTCTCTTTTTCCTCTTTTATACTTTTGATAGGTAGTTAGAGAAGTTTAGGTAGTTATTCATAGGAAACATGAGGCCATGAACCAGTGAAACCTATACACTTTTGTCGAGAAATAATTGAATATATATATATATATATATATATATATATATATATATATATATATCTCCAAATAAATGCATACGCATGGTAATATAATATAATGGTGCATATATGAGGGCTATTCATGCTTAGGGAGCATATGACTTGCAAAAAGGGTTTTTTAAGGATTTATGAGAAGGGATATAGAGTGAAGTGATCCACAAGTAAGGAAAGGGATTTTGCAAGAGAGGAAAGATAATAAGTTAGGTCGACGCAGGAATCTATGCAAATGAGGTGGAAAAAGATTCTATAACATATTCCCACCTAATGTGTGATGTTAGAAGAGCAATTGATGGTTGAAATGCATTATGGATCACCAAAAGTGAGTGCAAGATAGGCCTAGGTAGAATTCATCAAACACCAGCCATAGGAAGAACCTACAATAGAACAAGTAAGAACTCTCTCTTCCCGAGATGGGAAAACCCATGATTAGGAGTAACAAAAAGCATGACTTTCAAATCAAGTACACTATGGATCCATGAGATATATAAGTAGTGATCATGGCCATGAAAAATTAATACACGGTGGACCCATGCCAAAATATATCATAGCCACGAAGAAATACACAGTGGATCTATGTCTCAAAATCAAAGGAGGACATCTATGAACAAGTATCCTAAACACCGATCCTCCCAAATGCCAATACCATAAATGAGTGATTGATAATCCAAGGAAACTTGAGCAATAACAAAAATATGATGTTATAATAAACCTGAGGTCTTCAAAAACAAACCATCGCCGGTACAAGTCAACACTATGCAAATAGATGTCATGAAGTCAAACATAGTAAGACATCGTTTGATTACCAAACATTGATGTATACCATTAACAAACATGATCCAACTCATCGATAATGATAATGAGCGACAAGGTACCTAGTACAATATAACAAGTGCAAATAAAGGAGTTGACATTGAACACTTGTAGATTCTAACGATCAAGGGACATTGATGTATTTCCACTTGTCGGTAGCAAGGACACCTTCCACTGATGAATGCAAGTCCCAAGGTACTAAATAGACTCTAGATCCCTATCCCATGATAATTTAGCTAAATTCGATGGGGGCGATACACTGAAAGGGGGGAATTAAGGCATCCCCCATCATCCAACATGAGTTAGTAGTATAAGGCCAAGGATTTGAAAGGACACAGAAAAATTGACTGATTCTAAAATGTACTCGACATACGAGAAGGCCGACATAAAGAAGTAAAGAGTTCTAAGGAGTGGCCAATGTAGATTAAATAATTCCCTTGAACAAGAAGCATGAAACAATAAGTGATTGAGGAAGCATAGACTCAAGAATGAACAAGAACATACGTCTATGATATATGAGAAATCAACAAACTTCTCCATAATGACTGTAAGAATAACTAGTCAAGGGAGAAAATGCATAAACTAGTTTAGCTTCCTAAAACCATACTAAACCCAATATAGTGAGATAAAGACTCAAGATAATGTTCTTTGTTCAAGGGAGACACGATTGATTCCAAACATAAGTGAGAAATGACTCTTTCCCATCTGTCTTTTTCGAATATTTGTTTTTTTTTTCTTTTTTCATAGTATTAAAGCCTAAAAGGGAATTAAACAATGCTATAATACATGGGAGGAAACAAGTGTCGTGGGAAAGAAAAATAGTTCCATGTGCATGGAACAAACTTATGCTCTATGCAAGAAGCTTGTGTAGGATAAGGACACTTGGGGAATGTTTCCTCCTGGAATATGGGTGTTAAATTGCAAAGGAAAAAAAATGCAAGGCTTAGGGTTTAAGAGAATGCAAACAGGATAATTGTCAAAAGAAAGATGGAAGATGACATTAGGCTCAAAAGGCACAAGCGAGAAATATGCAATGCATTTACAACTGAACACACAAAAAATATTGTGAGAGTCCCTTATAGGAAATGGATAGCATAATAGAAGGGAGAAGATAGTGAGTCTTCAACACAAAGTCATGGCCGCAAAACTACTAAGGGACTCTCGAGCCTAAAAATATTTCATCATGGGTACCAGATGTCATTAAAGGATCTAAGCTAAGGATAAGAGAAGGATGATGTCGTAATTCCATGAAGCAAATCCTAAGGTGTCTTTGAAACTGACAAAGGATAATACAAAAATGCAATATAGGTAGAAACCTACCCTATATGCCAGTTGTCAAAACAATACATGTCGATATGGAGTCATGGATAGTAAAAAGTCATCATCTTGTATGTAAAATAGAAAATAATGCTCCATCCAAACCCTAAATAAAAAAAAATTAGTCCAAATAATAAAAAATAGAGAAAAACTATAGGTAAGTGGGTAAAAAGAAATATAATAATAGGTCAAAAATAACTTTTTACCATTTCATTTTGACATTTGGAAAAAATAGTGCTTTGGGAGTGAAAAAACCTTCAAACTTCAGGAGACAATTGCGGGATCTACAGACATCGGATCAGGACACCATTAGCATCAGGTAAGAAGTCTTGCCATGCTCTTTCATTTCATCCATATTTTTTTGCATTTTGATAAAAAAATTAAAGTATAGCTAAACTATAGATGATTTTTTCAACATACGTTCCCTACAGTGTCACGTAGTGCGTATGATTGGCCCTATACACACATGTTAACATTGTAGGCCGCATTTATACATGCCTGCTAGCACAACAAGGTGCGTATAAGTCTATAAGGTGACAAAAAATGAAGTTTTAACCCTAAAATTTGAATTTTTTGTGCAGGATGGTTATTGAATGGAGGGAAAGAGAGCATGAGGATGTGGCTAACCAAGTCCTAGCAGAAATAGATGCAATGGAATCTCTTCACAACTAAGGTTTAAAAAAATATTAAATGAACAATATGCGTGCCCGAAAGTGTTTATTGCAACTATTGATAGGGTATTAGGACTTGGAGCTCGACACATTCATACTAGATGGAGAACCTTTAAAAATAGAATTGGAAGACATTTATTTTCTCACGAACCTTTCACAATGAGGAGATGTACCTAGCTTAAAAGATCGTGGGGTTGCAGGGATGACTGTAGATGAGTATGTGGCTACATACTATACCATAGGTGCATAGAAGGTAGGGACACAAATATCGATCCAATACATAGAGAGTCTAAGTCTCAATATCATTGTAGTGACAATTCGATGAGTTATGGGGTCAATATCCCTTCATCAAGCATCTTGACAATACATTTTTTATGCAGTTGAATGTTTGAGGACAACGGTATATGATTGGAGTTCAACTCTGTTGGGATGTATGAAATCCCAACTATCAGGATGCAAGATAAGAAAAATAAAAACCTTTGGTTTTGAGAGTGTTCTATGCTCATTCTTATTTGAGAGAGTATCGTCCATGAGCCCATGAGTGTATGTGGAGCCAAGAGCACTTAGAGATCCTGCCATGATAATATGGACATGGTTAATGCTACAACTTGGGGGAGGACGAGAAACAAGTCCCTATGATGATGAATTCTTTGCTTGTTGGGAGTGCCAAGTGATTTCCATAGATGACCATCGCTATGTAGGGATTGATTTCAATGGGTATCCTGATATGGTAGTGCCTCCCAAGAGTGTATTAGGTGGTATTGGTAAGTTTACACAATTTTCTTGTGATATAATTTTTTTAGAAATTTTGTTTTATTTAGAGAAATAAACAAATATGTTTGAGGTGGAAACTAACTCAAACACAAATGTTTCATGTACAAAAATTGGACCAAGCCTCCCCGTAGGATATCCTCGATATAGACGTTGATCCCGGAGTGGAGAACCCAGAGAATCCGAGAGAGTACTTGAAAATGTCATGAGTAATTTGAACCAGTTGATAGAGCAGATTCCTATGGTGGAGATTGAAGATCTGCCAAAGGAGATACAATGATAGGTAATTGGAATACCTCGACCACAAGTACAAGTTTTCAAGAGGGTGGAAAATGCTATTGTATGCTACCATGAGAAACATGGATCAAGAAATCCATAGGAGTATTTCATGATCTTTATGTATAGTTTGGGATAAACACTCAATTTTGTATGAGATGATCCACCATTTTGTACTTGACAAACATTCAAAACATGTCTATCTATATATATACAAATGTTTTTCCTCGGCTTTCTACTTATATAAATGTTTGTGTGTGAAAAATGTGTGCTATATACATGAATGTTGTTGCTTGTTTACAAATGAAATAAATGTCAATCTAACACATAGTTAGCGTATGCATCGGTGATGATATTCTGACTCCTAGGAACATGACTATAGGTTAAAAAAGTAAATTGATGTTCAAGAAGATGCACACGTAAGAATTGATGAAACTATGCAGTATCGTGGACCCATAACTCATGATTAACTAAGACATGACCAATTGGGAATCGAGATGAACCTCAAGATATTGAATAGGATTTCCAATGACGTTATACTCGACCATATTATTGGTTGTCGACCCAAGACAAGCACCACTTAAAGTAATCAACTAACTGGTAGGGGAGTAAATCACCCATGCAAAGATAATTGATTATACAAGCAAAAACAAAATAAGTGAATACCAATACGTTCAAACAAGTAATTTTTGTTTAAAAAATGTACACCATGTACAAAAAGAACACATGCCTGAGCATGCTAGCTTAAGCATATATATTGTCCAAGCCATATAGATTTAAATTTACATTCCCCAAGGGGACCCTTATCTTGATCGTAAACCAAGACATGATCTCCTTCAGAAAAAATTATAGGATGGACAGACTTATCATATTGATTTTTTACATTCTTTTGTGCTTCGTTCATCATAGTTTCATCTCAAATTTGTTCATCAAGATGTTTTAAGTGAAAAAGTGTTCTTCTAATTCATAAGTTTATGGAAGGAATTTAACAATAAGTTTTAACGAGGGAATTTCACATTTAATTGGAAGGACTGCTTCAACTCCATGAATGAGCTAAAAATGAGAGAATCCTGTAGTAGTCTTAACAGAGGTTCGGTATGCCCATAATTCTAGATATAGCATTAAGTTCCAATTGGACTTACTAGCATTAACCGTTTGTTGGAGAATGGTCTTTAGGATATTGTTAAAAACTTCCACTTGACCATTCGCTTAAGGATAAAAGGGAGAGGAATGTTGTTGTCTAAAACCCAACTTCGAGGCTATCTCATACATCATTTTATTATGAAAGTGACTACCATGATTAGTGAAAATATCTCTTTGAACACCGAACCTAGTAATGATAAGGTGAAATACAAAATAAGTGGCAATTTCCTCATCATTGGAAAAAGTTGGCATGGCCTTTGCCCATTTAGTAAAATAGTCAACGACCATGATAATATACTTATGCCCCCAGCTGAAGCTGGAACTGGGTTTCAAGTCATAAAATCCACCCCCCATTTGGTAAACGAGACAACAGTGACAATGGAAAATAATGGAGCAGGATGTGCATGCATCTTCTTAGTAAATTTTTTATAAGGATGACACCTCTTGACCACTTCGTACAATCTTTAAATATCGTGGGCCAAAAGTATCCTATGTGCAATATCTTATGTAAAGTTTCCAACCCAAAAAATGACCTCCACGGGATCCACTATGAGATTCATTTAATATGCTCTTAGCTTCATCATGAGTCAAACAACGACGTAGAATCGAATCAAGCCCTCGACGATACAATGTGTCATCGATAATAAGGTATTTCTTAACATTATGAGCAAGATGTCATCCATCATCTCATGAAAAAGTGTGAGGAAAATTCTATGTTTGGAGATATACGAGTATATCACCATACCAAGGATCTGAAGAAGAAATGAGAAATATTTGCTCATCTGGAAACAAGTCACATTCAAAATTATCACATTCTTCACTCGGAAACTCCATTATAAGTTCAACAAAAACCAATGAATTTTTAGACTTAGTAGATTGAAAGTCTAAATCAAATTAATGTAAGATGACAATCCATTTATTGAATTTTCCCTCGATTATTCGTCGGGTCAAAACTATCATGTCCCCTCCCGTCGTTCCGACCCGCAGAGGGAACATGACCGCAACGTGGGGGTGTCTAATTCTTCCCCAATGCCATATGAAAAAATTCAAGATTTAAATAAATGCATAATTAAATTATACAGCAGAATTAAAACAAAATAACACACACGCAGAAAGGAATGCATCAACCTACTCCCCCCAAGCATAATAATGAAACAATCATACACTATTCAATCCCCTTCTCATGCTATGCACAAGCTTCATTCCAACTAACTTAAAATAATAATTTCATTCATTCACATGAATAATTAAACATTCAGGACAAAACACAAATTGGACATAATTTAAACCACAGAGAATACTTATCTTTAAGATGAAACTGTCCAAACAACTGGCTATGTGAGAGCAACGTTCCACCCAACCACAGGTCCCTATATAGCCTATATTCTTTCAGCTGAGAGACCACCCCCGAGTTGGGCTGTGTATCCACTAAGGAGGAACTAAACATGCTCACTCATAGCCATGGTTTCTCACAAACAGTCATGCTAAGCCAACACACAATTGGGTTTATCAAGCATGCAAGAGACAAAGGGGGAAAATGCTAAACCAATGAGCTCAACCAGAGAGCTACAGGCATCTCAAGCTAAACTCAAACAACCTTGGCACTCACAATACCTACCACACCCAACACAAGGAAGGTCTCCTTATTTGCTACACAGTCCCTCAGGAATTCCTTCACTCCAGTGCTCTTCAGGGTGGGCATAGAAAGGTACAAGATGATAAATCCTTGAGATTCTAGCCTTCACTAGGTTTATCAAGCAATCCCAACCTCTATTCTATCCTCTATTCATTCATTCACACTTGGATTCTCACAATTCGATGTCCAAATGACTCAATCCCGTAATTGGATTTTTTGGCTATCAAAGCTGGGTTTTTCCATGGATTTATCGGGATCTAACACCCTCAAATTCTCCCCAAGGTTCATTTCTATGGATCCCCCATTGGATTTCACTGTCCACACGAAATTCTGGGCATTTATGGCATTTCAAAACGTGGGTTTATGTAGAGTTGCGATTTCTGGTTTTTGTTTCACTGTTGGCACTGTGCAATGGATGAAAACTGAAGCTTGGATGTTCCACAATGGAATATGAATGAGGAAGAACGAATTCCCATGAGGTAGAGTGACTTGTGGGTCAAGAAAAACAGATCCCATACTTGCCATACGAATTTATGGGCTGCCCATGCTCCATTGAAGCCATGGACTGATTTCCTCAACTACTTCCTTACAATAGAATTAAATGTCAGCAAGGAAAGTCAAACGGGTTATCAAGATGACATTTGACAGCATATGGTTCAACCCCACAATACCCCTCACCACTCCCTAGTGGATACACATGGCCCCCTCTTATTAGTTGCTTCCATAGTCAGTTTTTGGTATTTTATTGCAATATTAATATTTACATCATTTTACAATGTTCCATGGCTTAATAGCACATGGGTAACGAAATATCAAATATTTTTCCTTTTAATAAAATCTGAGTATACACTAGCGGGGCCTTGGCCTTGAGATCCACACTAGGAAAACACACATCGCATGTATACAATATTTACATTAAAAGTCAATATTTCCTAAGGGTCAAAATGGGGGTATTACACTCCCCTCCCCCTTAGAACAACACCATCCTCGGTGTTCTCAAAACTGAACAAAAATGGGAATGCCTCTCTCATGGAATCCTCCAGCTCCCATGTAGCCTCATTGGGACTAAGGTGCTCCCATTGCACCTTTACCTGTCCGATGGCTCCGTTCCAGAGTAATGTGACCTTCTTGTTGATGATACGCATAGGATCCATTTGGAACTATCCCTCGGGTTCCACTTATATCACATTCCAATCAATCATATGATTAGGATCATGTACATACTTCTTAAGCAAAGATACATGGAAAACATTATGAGTTCTTATGTTAGTAGGAAATGCAATTCTATATGCAACTGGTCCTATCCTATCAAGGACTTCAAATGGCCCACAATATCTTGGTTCCAGCTTGGCACAACTCCCCAAATTTAGAGAAATTTTCCTTGGTCTCACTCTTAAGTAAACATGGTCCCCAATCTTAAATTCCTTACGCACTCTTTTAGAATCTGCATAACTCTTTTGTCTATCCTGAGCTGCCTTTAAATTCTGCCTGATCTTGACAACTTCTTGTTCCATTTCCTTGATCATTTCTGGTCCAAGCACTACCTTATTCACTGGGTTGTCCCAACTCACTGGAGTCCTGCATTCTTTTCCATACAATGCCTCAAATGAACTCATTACCAAATATGCTTGATGTCCATTATTGTATGCAAATTCTACCAAGTGTAGATAATCCTCCCACTTGGATGGTTTATCCATCACATACATTCTCAACATATCTTCAAGAATCTGATTCACCCTCTCAGTTTTTCCATCTGTTTGAGGATGATATGTTGTACTGAAATTTAATCTAGTTCCCAATTCCTGAAACAATCCTTTCCAGAAATTGGAAGTAAACTTTGTATCACGATCATAAATTATTGCCTTGGGAAATCCATGCAATATGAATATCTCGCTCATGAAGATATTTGCAATGTCATTAGCCTTGTGAGTGGACTTGACTGGGATGAAATGAGATACCTTTGATAGCTTGTCCACCACTACCATGATTGAATCATGCTTCTCCAATGTCATGGGAATACTTGTTATAAAATCCATAGAGATCACTTCCCACTTCCATTCTGGAATGGGTAAGGGTTGCAACAATCTTGCTGGATGTTGATGTTCTACCTTGAATTTTTGGCACTTTTGACACCTAGCAATGTACTCAACTATGTATGTATTCATACCATGCCAAAAATATTGCTTTCTTGCTGCTGTTATAGTCTTTTGATATCTTGGATATCTAGTGTATGGCATTTGGTGTATTTCATCCATCACTAGCTTCTTCAAATCTGCACAATTTAGAACATACATTCTATCTTTATAGAGGAGAATATCATCTTCTCCAAGTTGATACCCTGCACACTTTTCATCTATAGTTCTCTGCGGCAAATTTTTCTTTAATTTGAAGGTAAGTTTCATCACCATTTTGGGCTTCAAGGATTCCTGTCTTCAAATCTGATTTGCACATACTTAATGTTGCAAAATGAAATTTTCTGTTAAGAGCATCTGTAACCTTATTCTCTTTCCCTTTTCCATGCTTAATTTAAAAATCAAATTCACAGAGAAATTCCATCCATCTAGCTTGCCTAGCATTCTAAATCATGTCTCCACATTTTGAGAACATGTACTATGGCTGTTAATTCTAAATCATGCGTGGCATAATTCTTTTCATGCTCTTTTAATTTCCTTGACTCATAGCAAATCACAAATCTGTCATGTACCCACCTGCTGACCCAAAGCAAGGCAGGAAGCATGACGCCAATACTCAGGGCTTTCACATGACCTCAGCCCATTGTTAGATTCATATAAATAATAAATGAGTGTGCAGATGTAAAGCAATCAATTATGCACAGCGGAAACAACATCCACACAATCTTCATATGCATTCAAGCATATCAATATCAGTCATGAATTAATTAAAACAATGTAGAAGTAAATACATAGACATCAAAATACTTATTCTCGTTTTTGCAACTGCCCAAGCAACTAGCTATGTCGCTGCAACGTTCCACCAAGCCATAGGCTCTTCGACAGCTTATACTGAGTCCATCCGAAGGCCACCCCCGAGCTGGGCATGATTCTCACAAGGAAAAAGGGGACATTCACGCTCACACACAGTCCATTAACCGATTCATTTTAGCCAAGCCAGTCCAACTGGGTTTATCAAGCTACAATTGAACCCTGGAGGCTTACACTCAGGCTCAAGCCATGGATACCCATACCCAACACACTCTTCATTCACACAGTGAGCACAAACAGGGGCAGGGATACTCATTTTAGACAATGGGAATTACAAATAAAATGGCCATGGGTCTTCCCAAAAACGTTCCCAACAAAAACGGATTGTGGGATGGGGCAAACAATCCCCAGGAGGAAAAACGATTTCCTTCCCCGATATCTCCGCCTTCAGCAACCCAAAATGGTCTCTATTGAACCCCCATTCGTTTTCCCCTCTTCCCCACTGGTATACAACACAGAAAAACGCCCTTCTCTGCTGGGGAAATGAAGAAAACGTTTTTTCCACATGCCTGGAAAACGCCCAGGTAGTTCTGAACTCGTGAGGGAGGAAGAATGGTCCTGGATTATGGCTTGGAGAGCAATTTTGTGGCTCTCTCCTTGCCCAAGGAGACCAACACGATTTTCCATGAAGGGTGGCTTGCCCATACCCGAATTTGGACAGCCATACCTCTCCCTTCCCAAGGCATTCACTTCCCCAACCAACTCTTGGGAGAAATCAATGGTTGGGTACAAAAGTCAACATGGGTAGTTGAGGGTTTGATGGGTTCTCTCATTGACACTTGGCTTGACTCTAGTGGCTCAAGGGTTTGAATGTTTTCTCTCCCAATTCCTTGTGAAATCATGCCCCCATCTCTTTGTTGCATCGCATAGCTAGTTGTGGGTATTTTTATTAAAATGCATATTACATGATATTTGAATTTCCACTGTGCATTGTTAGCACGCAAAACATATGCATCACGAAATCGATGGCGGGGCCTTGGCCTTGAGCTCCTCACCATGATTTCCTAACAATATTACATCATTTATAATGTTAATGCCATGGGGCCAAACTGGGGACATTACAAAATCCTTCTTGCATGAGCACTCCACCTAGCCCTTCAATGCAAGCATTTGTGCACACTACAAAATCCTTCCTTAGATTTGCTATCTTCAAAACAGGAGCGCTGGTAAGTAACTTTTTTAGCCGCTGAAAACTTTTCTCACATTTTTCAGACCATGTAAATTTGATATTCTTCCTCTGCAATGAAGTGATTGGATGAACTATCTTGGAGAATCCTTCAATGAACTTTCTGTAGTAACCAAAAAGACCCATAAAAGATTTAACATCTGAAACATTCTTTGGAGTAGGCCAATCCATTATGGCTTCAATATTTTCTGGATCCACTGCAATACCTTCCTCAGAAATAACATGACCCAAATATTGCACCCTCTTTTGGTAAAATTTACACCTGCTTAAGTTTGCATACAACTAGTGTTCTCTAAGGACATGAAACACCATCCTTAGATGCTCCTCATGCTCTTCTTCGTTCCTAAAATAAACAAGAATGTCATCCAAGAATACAATTACGAACTTATCCAAATATTTGTTGAAGACACTATTCATGAGGCACATGAATGTGGTAGGTGCATTGGTAAGACCAAATGGCACCACCGTGAACTCATAATAACCATATCTAGTTCTGAAAGTCGTCTTGTGAATGTCTTCCTCCTTAATCCTTACTTGATGGTAGCCAGACTTCAAGTCAATCTTTGAAAACACTTTAGCTTCCTTCATTTGATCAAATAAGTCACCAATCCTTGGAAATGGATACTTATTCTTGAATGTCACTTTATTAAGCTTCCTATAATAAATACATAGCCTTAAAGTCCCATCCTTTTTCTTGAAAAATAACACTGGTGCTCCCCAAGGAGACACACTTGGCCTGATATACTTCTTGTCCATTAATTCTTGTGGATGCATCTTTAACTCGATCAATTCTGGCGTGCTCATTCTATAGGGAGCTTTGGAAATCGACGCTGCCCCTGGAACAAGATCGATGGTAAAATCAATATCTCTCTTTGGTGGAAATCCCGACACTTCATCCAGAAACACATCTTTAAACTCTTGCAATACCTGGAAGTCTTCTATACTTGGTCC
The DNA here is from genome assembly GCA_027924585.1 of Larix kaempferi. Lineage (NCBI taxonomy): Eukaryota > Viridiplantae > Streptophyta > Pinopsida > Pinales > Pinaceae > Larix > Larix kaempferi. The sequence goes on from BSBM01000502.1 coordinate 21,250,205, forward strand.
TTTGTCCTCTGATATATGAACTGCATATAATTGACAACCATTCTTATAAAACCTTTTTAGCTGCAAGGCTGAAATTTGCCTTACTGAAACTTGCTTGGGAATTCCTCTTACCAATCTCGGTCTTCCCTCTTCATCAATACATTCAAGTGCTTTCTCATAACATTCCAACTTGGCTCTATGTCTTTCTAACCAATCCATACCAATTAGAGCATCATAATATCCTAATGGTAGTACATTTAATTCTGCATGTGTGTGAAGTCCATTCAATTCTATGGGGCACTCCACCACTACTTCGCTTACTTTTCTCTTAGTCCACGTGGCTAACTAAACTAGACAAGACTTATTGTGTTTCAGATTTCTAAGAGAACAACCTTCAACCACTTTTGGAGAAACATAACTATGAGTAGATCCTGGATCAATCAAAACATAAACATATTGCTTATCAATCTTACCTTCAACTTCCACCACTGTTGATTGATGATCTGCTTGGTTATTATCCAGCGCTGCATAGATTCTAGGTGTTTTCCTTGCCATATCTTCCACTTTAGTTGCTGCTTCAAGGTTGTGCAAGTTCCTTGGGTTCTCCCTTTTAATTGGAAAATCTCTAAGCATGTGGTTTCCTCCACAACCCCAACACTGAAGTGGTCGTTTTGATGCTTTATCTGCTTCTACTGTTGGCTTGAATCTACTCCTTGCTTGCTGCCCCTGTGGAAAGGTTCTGGGATGAGTTTTGAATGGTGGTTTGAAGCCATTTTTCTTTTATTCAAACCTCCCTCTTGGCTTTCCCTTCCATGTTGGGTGAACCTCTTATTTTTCTTTACTTTGTTCATAGCAATGCATTTCCATCCTAATGGCTCCATCAAGACTTGGTGGATTAACAAACTCAATCCTATCTCTGAAACTTTGAGGTAAACTCCCAAGGAAGCATTGGATCTTTACCCTCTCATATTTGATATAGTCCACATACCTCAACAATTCCAAAAATTTACGGACATGTTCTTCCATAGATTTTTGTCGCAACTTGAGTTCATTGAATTCTTTCCTCTTACTGTCATAATACCTAGCAGAGAGGTATTTTTCCTTAAAATACTTCTTAAATCTCTCCCAGTTGATCCTCCTTTCACTGATCCCTTTTACTTGCAAGATGTGTTCCCATCAAATTGAATCTCTTCCATTTAGATTGTAAATGGTGATTCTAGCCTTTTCATTTTCTGAGTAGTCATGAATCCAGAAATATTTATTCATCCCAAGAAGCCATGCCTCTGACTCTTGGCCAGTCTTGTCTTCTCCATCAAAGGTGGGAGGCCTTGCCCTCTTGAATTCTCCCTGTGGAATTCCCTTGAATTTCTTCCTTCCATCAAATCTTCTAGAAGTATGCCTTGGACTTCTTTGAGAACCTCTGGAGTCACATGATCTGCTGGAAGAAGATCTAGAGGAAGGTGTTCTATGCTTTTTTCCCACATAACTCTTCCTTGGGATTGGAGTCCTCTTCCTTGAACGAACCCTAGAGTGACTCTTTGCATCTGTTCCTTATTTTCCTGCATTGCTTGGGTTGGAACCAAGGTTTATCCTCTGCTGCATATCAGTGAGGCTCTGCAAAATAGCAACATTGAGCTGGTTTTGTTCCTCTTTACCCTTTATCATGTTGATGTAATTGTAACTTTGGAATGTATTTCACCTATGTATATTGTATTCCTATAGAGATGTTATTATTCCTCTATACAAAAGTGTTTGTATTCCTATAGAGATGTTATTATTCCTCTATACAGAAGTGTTGTCATTTATATTGTAAGTGTCATAACTTATACTTGATGGGTTATTAGACCACCTTGATGGGGTCGGCCCTGTAAAAATCATGTGGGTAAAAGGGTTATTAGACCACCCTAGTAGGGGTCGACCCTGTCAGCATTATGTTATGTGGTTAAGTTAAGGACGACCTAGTAAAGTTTATTAGGCAAGTCAAGTCATGTATAAATAGAGTGTGGGAGGCACTCTATTTGATCATTCACTTTCTCACTCATACTCTCATCGGAGAGTGGCGCACTTGTGGAGGAGGAGAAGTCGCTGCTAGGAGGACTATCTCTTTTACTTGGGTTGTATCATTGCTCTTGTTAACACCCAAAAAGTGCTCACTACCTCATCTACCCCATTACATGACTCATTTGTCCATTTTCCTACCATATTTTCCTCCAAAAGGCCACAAAACCATCAAAAAAGCCTCAAAAAGGCTAAAAAACCCCTTTTTTCCTCCAAAAATATACAAAATTCCTCCAAAATAGCAAAAACCCTCTAAAAGGGGAATAAAAAATATAAAATAATGAGGAAAAATGAGGAAAAAACCCTATACAGCTGACCTAAACCATATGGTTTCCAAAACCATGGGCCAGCACTCCACCACCAAAAAACTATAAATAGGTGATGGAGACCCCTCATTTCATATCCACAATCAAGTATGCCCTTACTTTGCCAAAATCTCTCTTGAAACCCTAGCTCACCCTTGAGCTACTTTCACCATTGAGAGCCCCTTTTGGCCCATTTCCACCATTGGAGAAAGACAAGGAGCAAAGCTGGAGTTTGGAGCAACCCTCTTGGATCATTGCAAGAACTTCACCAACCTTCACATTGGAGGTAAAGCTTTAATACAAAAAACCATTTATATTATATCTTGTCTTTTATGTTTCATGTATTTGCTTAGAATAATTTTCATTTTAATACCTTGTCTTTTAATTACTGTTTATTGAACTGCTACTAAGGAGTCCCTTCTCCTTAGTAGGTGCTCATTTTCACAAGCTAGGGTGAAAACCCTAGCTACAGTTTTGGCGACTCCGCTAGGTTTGAATTTTTGGTTACAATTTTTAAATATTTTTTCTGTTCGGCTGTCCCTTTCGGCCGTCGTAAACCGCATCTTTTACCCTCTGCAGTTGCGTTCCGATCGTGTCTTTCAGGCACTTACCTGCGATCCGAATGCGGCTCTCAGACTATTTCCGGCGACCTGCCGGTCATTTTCAGTCTGTTACCTGCGATCCGACTGCGGCTATTAGCCTGTTTGGGACGGTTCGATTGCGGCTATTAACCTTTTTTTTGCATCCCGCCTGCGGCTTTCAACCATTTTCCCGCAACTCGCCGACACCTTTCGGCATTTTTCCCGCGACCCGCCTACGACTTTCGGCGTTTTTCCCGCAACCCGCCTGCGACTTTCGACGTTTTTCCTGCGACCCGACTGTGTTTTTCAGCCTAAAACCCGCAACCCGACTGTGACTGTTCAGCTGTTTTCCGCGGTCCGACCGCCCATATTTGCCAAAAACCCGCGATCTGTTTTCTGCATTTTTCTCTGTTTTGAAACCAGCACTTTGCTGCACTATTTTCTGCACCAGCACAGCCATCTGTCCTACCTGCAGCCACCCTTCCTTACAACCTTTTTCTGCAGTTTTATTTTTGTTTCATTTACAGAATCGTTTTTACATTTTCAGCATTTTAATTTGAAAAAGGAAAATTGTGCATTTCAAAGGTTAATTTTTGTCTTGTTATTGCTAGTTAGAAAGTTGCCCACCCTAGTGGCACTTTTTACTTGGGTTCATCATCATCTCACAAGCACACACTCTGTCACCTAATTCAAGTGAGCCTTAAAAAGTACTTAACACAACCAACATTCTAACCCCACTTGGAGAACACATAAGAATTTTTGTAGTTAGGTAGGATCGGGGGGATAGGCATCCAAATAACACCACTTGGTTGCTTATACTTGAGACATAGCTGTTGTCCATTAGGGAACCAAAATTCCCTAGTATTTTTTGGCACGGTCACAACCAGTTTATCAGAGGGCCTCTCCCCTAGGAGGGTTGAAGTCGTCAGACTGGTTCCGGAGGCCTGAGTGGAATACCGCAATCCATTCAGTAACCGAAGGCTACCTTTCGCAGTTCTCGGGGTATCCCTGTATGGGGGTACTGCGGTAAAAGGACCAAACGACAGATTCACCTTTTCTGGACGTGTCATGAACGAGGTATCTTAGTTGCCTTTCTTCTAGGATTGACTACTCGGTGTCCCTCCCGGTAGGGGGATATCTTTAGCCACTTGGCTCTCCTATCCATATTGTCTGACTTGGATTTCATCACCTTGCAGAGGATATGTCTAGTTGAGTCAGAATACTATTTAGTTAGGTGTTTGCATGCTCCCTTACCTCTTTTTGGTCTAGTGAGTCCACTATTTTTATTTTCTAGGAAACCTGCTGCTTGTTGGTATTCTGACCATTTCTGTTGATACTCCATTTATTGTAGCACAGATGTTACAGTAGGTGTTTTGAGTTGGTTGTTGGTCTGAGTGCCATATTTTTTGAGCTTTCCTTCTGCACACTTGGTTGCATTAGGGTTTTTGAGCTATTTTTCACTCAACACAACCCCCAGATATTTGACACCATCTGTCACCATTGAGTCCTCAAGACATTCTCGGCGCCTCAGGGGCGAGCCCCCATAGCATGGTTCACTTGACACCACCCGTCATAGACTTAGATCATCATCACTTGATACCACTCATCATAGATCTCTAGCTTTGTCACTTGACTCCACTCGTCAACGACATAGGACTCCGTCACCAGATATTGATGCCCCTTATTTTACCTCCGATTCTGAGGCAGAGTCTAAGAACCCTATTTACACTGCTCCTACTAGCCCCATGGCTGGTGTGACTTCCACTTCTTTCTTTGTAGGGAACATTGGTGACACATCCATCACTACACCAGTTACCACACCTGTTTTGGGTATGCCCTCAATGGGGGCCACGTCCACCATTCCGGTCACCGTACCCATTCCAGTAGCTGGCATACCTATCACTACTCCACCAGTGACTCACACTACCCTTGGTGGTGCAAAACCATCCTATACCACCTCCATTCCCCCACTTGGGGGCAACATCCCAAACTTTTCCCCTCCACTTGGGGGCATTGGCCCCAACATGGTCACACCCACTATTATGTCACATCCTTCTTCTAGTTTTCCATTCATGGCTAGCCTCAACCTACCTGACCTAGACAGACTGACTAACGATCCCATTAGACACAACCCTGCGTGGCCTCACATGCCCATCAAGCTCCCCTCTGACATCCTGAAGTTTGAGGGCAAGGCAGGTGAGGACCCCCAGAACCATATTATGTCCTTCCATCTATGGTGTTCCTCCAACTCCATAGTGGATGACTCTGTCCGCCTCCGTCTGTTACAGCGCACCTTCACTGGCTCTGCAGCTAAGTGGTACATCGAGCAGCCCCATGGGACCCATGCCACCTTTACTTCCCTTGCCTCGACTTTCCTGCAGTTCTTTCAGTTACCTGTCCGCTATGACGCGGGAGTAGAGATCCTACTATCTTGCAGATAGAACATAGCGACCCACATCACTGACCACATTCATGAGTGGCATCGACGCCGCAGCCTCTGCAAAATCAAGTTAGACGACCGTATCTTCCTAGATTGGTTCCTAAAATCCCTCCTTCATGTCATTGCCAAGGATGTGGAATCCGAACGACCCCAGTCTGAAGAAGAGGCCATCCTCAAAGCCCACCAATTTGACCTCATATACGCCCAGTCGGGTTACCTCTATACCATTATACCTAACGTCGCTCGTGGCGAGTCCTCCCAACACGATGTGCTGGGGGAATCCCATGCCGCAGATGGCATCATTGTCCATATCGCCTCACATCCCCAACCCTTTTCCATAGCACGCCCTATCCATGGCCCCGACCTTTCGCGAGCTACATCACAATCCGGAGCTACCAATTCGTATGCTCCCATGACACATCACCACCATTCTCACGGACCCTCTTGTCCCCCTCAGTGCTTTGGCCATGCGTCCCCCGCTTATGCCCCCCCAGTCGCAACTCAGCCATATTATCCACAGGATGCACCAGCTCCTATGATCTCTCAAGCCCAACCTGCTTATTACCCGCCACAGGCAGCCCCTCCGGAAAACCCACAACCCGCTCCGTAGGCATATCAACAACCCCCACAAGGGTCAGCACCTGCGCAGCCTCCACCTACATATTATCCACCGCAACCTGCTCCCGTACCTGCACAACCCCAGAACCCACCTGCTGCCCAAGGGCAAGTATACGCCCAACAAAATCAGCAGCAAAACCAGAACAACCAGCGCCAACAGGGCCAGTAAAACCATGGCAAGGGTCGTAACCATGGGAACAACCCTCCTCCAGACCAAGGTGGTCAACCACCTAATCCCCCAGACAACAATAATTCGGCACCTGCCAACCAAAACCCTGATCGGCCACCCAAGCAGGCCAAAAACCCTAACTTGCGAACAAACCATCCTTGTTCTATTTGCGGGGTCTATGGCCACTACACACATGCTTGCCCACATTTGGAGTGAGCTCGGCAACTCTGGGTCGATGATGCCCATCGCCAAGGGCATGCAGCTCCTCAAGCGCAGCCCAACCCCCAGCCCCCCCAGCAGCAACCTATGGTGCTGCAAAACCCCTTACCAACCCAAGGCGTAGTGAATGCTCAGCCGTTGGTTCCCCCTCAAGTCAACGCGCCACCACAACAACAACAGATCACATACGTCGCTCCTGATCAACACATGTTCGACTCAGGTACCCACCACTTGTTGATGATGTCATCCACTGATGTCAACCTCCAAACTCGTCGGAACCAGTATGGCTCCACCTCAGAAGCCCCTCCCTCCGCCAAAACCACCAACGCTCATCCCACCGATCAGACGTTACGTATACCTCTGGCTCCCCTCGATGGCGCTTCCAAAGCACCTCGTTTCCCACTTCGTCGAATCAATAATAACCCCAATGCTCGTGCTGCGTCAAATTACAACATTGTTGATGACTTAGCCCAGTCTCCCGCACCCATGTCTGCGTTAGAAGTCTTGAAAAACTGTCCTTCACAGTGCAAGACTTTGTTATCCGCCATTGGTGCTATTGACCCCAATGATTCACAACTGATGGCATTTGATTTGGACCACTCCAAACCATGCCTGCCTTCCACTTTAGCATTCCAAGTTTCTGTTTCCATTCGAAATCTTGTCATCCATCGGTGCATCATCGATGAAGGTGCCTCTACATGCGTTATGTCCACATTCGTTTGGCAGAAGTTGGGATCCCCTACTCTTCAGCAGTCCACTACTGCGTTGCGAGCCTACGACGGGCGTTCGGCTCAACCCCAAGGCCCATTAGCTAACGTCCCCATCCAGCTGGCTGGTAAAACCGTTCTCATTGACATAGAGGTCATCAATGCCCAACTTGATTATAACCTCTTACTTGGCCGCAGCTACATGTATGCCATGAAGGTAGTTGCCTCCTCTGTTTTTCGTACCATGATGTTCCCCCATGATGGACACGTGGTCAAGGTCGACCAACTCACCTACTACGATCCAAATGCCCCCGCTGCACCCGAAAATGTTCTCCCCATGGTTGAACAATATGTTACTGGTGCCGCTACCTCGTTTGTTTCCTCCTTGGGACTTGGAGTTTACTCAGATCCATCGATGACATCAACATTCTAATCCATTCCTCCTCCGTCATCTGCACCCGACGTATCTGACTTATGTACCCTTTCCCACGATGCACAAACACCTAACAATCAACCACCCTTGTTTCCTAAACCACTGTTGGTACCTAGCCACATTGGTGTTACACCTATCCACACAATCCCCTTCCTAGTCCCTCCCTCGGGAGTAGTAAGCGCCCCGGTCATGGCTACCCTTAGCCTCCCTGGGTTAACCTTGGGATTACCCGTGTGGTATCTTTCACCTCCCGTTCCCCCGCCAACACCAAATGTCGTCCTACAACCGGTGCAACCCATGGCTACTACCATTCAACCACCTCCCAGTGTTACTACCCCTTCATCCTCCACGAATCCCCCCCCTCTTATCAAGCACACTGGGGGCAGAGGCCCACAACCATACACTGCTGTACCTCCTCCCAAGTAAGTTAAAACCCCTCCCATTTTTCGTGCTCCCCCCAAATGCTCGTTGTGCGATGATTTAGGCCATCCGACTCGCCAATGTCCACAGTTACCTGCATTACAGGAACACATGCATATGCTTGACGACGACCCCAATATCCCGGTTGTCAAACTAGATCCAGCCCCTAAGCCTCGTGATAAATCATTACGCACTAACCAACCTTGTGCAATATGCAGTGTTTACGACCATTATTCACATCACTGTCCTGATCTCCCTGATTACAGGGCAGCTCTCTATGAGATGAATAATGTGGATCTTGAGACAACACCTCCCACCATTGAGGAGACTCACCCCTTGATCTCACCCCCATCCGGAGAGATCAACACCATTTATATGATCTCTTCAACTACCATTCCCTTGCCAACCGATTTGACAACCCACACTTTCCATATTGATGAGGAGATCCTAGAGGCTCTGACTGCCCCGGATTATCCCTGGGACGACATGCACCATCATTCGTATTTCCTCCCAGAAGACTCCTCCTCCACCACAGCTACCCAATTCGCGGTTGAATCCAAAGATTTCCTTCTCACTAAAGTCGACTGGTTTAAGGATCCTATTCCTGCTCCTGATGCCTTTGAGGAAGGTAACATGGCCAACATTTCTCCTGTTATCCACATAGATATCTCTGCCCCCGGAGGTGCCCCTGAAATCATCACTCTAGGAGTCTCTTGCAGCGAGTATGAGATTAAGGAGTACAAAAAACTCTTCCAAGAATTCCGTGATGTCTTTGCCTGGTCCTATACCAAAATTCCTGGTCTTGACCCCACCATTATAGAGCATCACATTGACACATGGCCTGATGTACCCCCCGTTTGGCAGAAACAACGTCCCATTCATCCTTCCAAGCTACCCACTGTTCAAACCCCGTTCCAGTTAACAAAAAACAAGGCACCATTAGAGTATGCACTGAATTCCGCGATTTAAACCGAGCTTGTCCCAAGGACAACTTCCCCATGCCATTTATTGACCAACTCATTGATGCGTGTGTGGGGCATGAAGTCCTCTCATTCATGGATGGTTTTTCTGGATACAACCAGATTCAGATCCGTAAGGAGGATCAGTACAAGACCGCCTTTACCACCCCATGGGGCACCTTTTCCTACTGCGTCATGCCTTTCGGCCTCAAAAATGCTAGTGCCACCTTACAGTGGGCCATGACCTATTGTTTTCACGACTTGGTCCATATCCTGCTAGTCTATCTTGATGACCTTACAACTCGTTCCCGGAAATGATCAGACCACCTTCAAGACCTCCGACAAGTTTTCCTGCGTTGTCGCAAATATAAAATCCGCTTGAACACACACAAGTGTGTCTTTTGCATTCCGGCAGGCCGGTTGTTAGGTTTCATTGTTTCCCAAAAAGGAATTGCTGTCGATCCCCTAAAGGTTCAAGCCATTTTAGACCTTCCCTCTCCTTGCACGCTTCGGCAGCTCCAAAGTCTGCAGGGGCGATCCAATTTCCTTCGACGCTTCGTTCCTGATTATGCCACTAAAGTTCATGGATTTTTACGCCTGCTTCGTACCCACGTACCCTTTGTTTGGGATGAGCAAGCAGAAGCTGCGTTCGAAGCCCTCAAGAAAGCTCTCACACAATCCCCTTTGATTTCCCCTCTGGATTTCTCTCAGGACTTCATCCTTTACATCTCGGCATCCGAACATGCCGTGTCCGGAGTCTTGGTTCAAGAAGATGTTTCTCACCAAGAGCATGTCATTTATTACGTTAGCTAGACCTTGTCTGGCCCACCCCTACATTACCCATATGAGGAAAGGTTAGCCCTAGCGGTCGTCTTTTCTGTCCAAAAATTGCGACACTACATTCTTCTTAGTCACACCACAGTCGTCGCTGACTCCAACCCTATGGTCTATCTCTTAACCCGACGACTACTGCAGGGTCGTGTTGCTAAATGGGGCATCATCCTCCAGGAATATGACCTCACTTTCAGAACCCGTAAGAGCACCAAAGCCCTCGCGCTTTCCCAGCTCATCACCGATCTCCCATCCCTTCTGCCATCCCCCCAAATCTTCGACGAGTTACCCGACAACCACTTGTTCACCATCTCGTCTGATGACCCATGGTACGGTGACATTTTGTTATACCTTCGCACACAAAATTTTAGACCCAACATTACTCGTGTAGGACGCCGTTGTATCCGCCACTAGGCCTCTCGCTATCTCCTCTTAGGAGATCTCCTTTACCGGCGAGGGGTCGACACGATTCTTCATCGTTGCCTTACACACGAGGAAGCTGAACATGTCCTCAATGACTGTCATAGCGGTTCCTGCGGCGGCCATTTCTCTGGGATGGCCACCTCCCAAAAGGTCATCCGCGCCGGATACTTCTAGCCCACACTTTTCACCGACTGCATCACTGCGGTCAAGCACTGCCATAATTGCCAACTTTTCGCCCCCAAGGCCCGGACACCACCTGCTCCATTAAATCCAGTTGTCACCGTTGGTCCATTTTGTAAGTGGGCCATCGACTTCATGGAGTGTTGACCCCCATCAGCCAACGACCATAAATACATCATTGTCGCTGTCGATTACTTCACCAAATGGGCCGAAGCCATGCCTACTTTCAATTGTACCGCTGACACTGCTGCCCATTTCTTTTTTAACCACGTTATCACTATATTCGGGGTTCCAAAACAGTTGGTCTCAGACCATGGTTCACACTTCGAAGATTTCATTTGGTGCGAGTTATCCACCCTCCTCAAGTTTGAACATCAATTTTCCTCTGCTTACTACCCCCAAGGGAACGGCCAAGTAGAGGCCATTAACAAAATTCTCAAAACCATTCTTCAACTCACTGTTGACCAACATAAGCCCAATTGGCACCACATGTTGTTCCCCGCCTTATGGGCTTACCGTACCTCTACCAAGACCGCCACTGGTTTTACCCCGTTTCATTTAGTTCATGGTGTAGAGTCTGTTCTCCCTATCGAGTGTCAGATACCTGCCTTACACATCGTCGTCGATCTTCTCCCCGATACCTCCCCACTTGAGCAACGTCTGCTATCCCTCGAACAAGCTGTCGAAGACCGTTGTGCCACTCTCCAGACCATTGAAGCCGTTAAGAAATGCTCCAAGGCTGGTTACAACAAACATGTACACCCTCGAACTTTCCATGAAGGGGACCTCGTCCTCGCCTATGACCAAACCCGCGACAAAACTGGCAAAGGAAAGTTTGAATCCATGTGGCAAGGCCCTTACATCGTGCAGACCTGCCTTGGTAAGGGGGCATACATTTTAACTGACTTAGAAGGTCACCCTTTGCGCAACCCCCGTAATGGGTTGTATCTTAATCATTTCTATCCCTAGAATAACTCGTGGCCCCATTGGTCCGCATTGTACAGTTTGCTCTCTTTTTTGTTTTTCACCTTTTTTACCACGATCTTACATTCATCATTTTTGCATGATCACAGATGGACCCTCTTCCACCTCATTACATTGGCTTCGCTGATGGAGCGAGCCGCTGGTCTCCAAACCTGGCTTATGCAGCATGGGTCTTATATTCCCCTTCACACGACTTGATTCAACTTGACGGAATATGTATAGGTGCTACTACCAATAACCAGGCGAAGTATGATGCTGTGACCGGTCTTCTGACTGCTACCCTCCATATGGGTATATGTCACCTTCATGTGTTCCTTGACTCCTAGCTACTTGTCTCCCAGCTCAACAACTGCTACCAGGTGCGTGATCCCTGCCTCTTTAGAAAATTCCTGTGCACAAAACAACTCAGCCGACAGTTTGAATCCATAACATTCACCCATGTCCCAAGATCTCAAAATAGTGTCGTAGATCAAATGGCCAACAACATCCTAGATTGGCACATCAATCACACCATGTAAAACCTTCATCATGCATCATCATCCAATAGCATTTCATAAAAAATCTACAAAAACCCAAAAAAAGATTGCAAGGGGCATCCACGTGCCTGTCATCACATAAGCATTTGCATCCATGTGCAATAAAAATAAAAAACACATAACATACACAAGGGGCATCCATGTGCCCAACATCCTATACTACTTGCATCCATGTGCAGTACAAACATATCACAAACCATAAGCGTATCCACATGCGTACAACTAAAACATCATCATAAAAAGGTGCATCCACGTGCATATATATATATCAAAAAATACATGTTCATCGACTATACATGTTTGGAGTACCCCCAGACTCATCTATACACAAAAAATATCTATACATCTCATAGGATACATGCCGGAGCTACAAAAATCGAGGGGAGTCCCCTGCACTCCCTAATGAGAGTCATACCCTGCATCACTGCCTACATCACCTGCCTCCGAGTCCTCCCCCCGCTCCTCCTATGATAGCTCCTCATCCCCTGCGGGCTCCTGTGCCTGAGCCCTGTCCGCCAGGATAGCCACCCGGATCGCAATCGACCGGAACTCCCAGGGCGCCCTAATGCAATCCTGTATCACATCTGGATCCACGTCCTGCCATCCCTCGTCGGTCACTCCAACTAGTAGCCGATCCAGCAACACTCATATAGACTCCAAAGTCCCCTCTGCGTCCCGCCGACGCACTTCCCCTCGGCCCAGTAAGGCTGGTGCCGTCACATGCCCTCTCCGCGCGACATGTCCTGGCGGAGGTCTAGGACCCACATCTGTAGATCACACATCAGTCAGTCATAGTCTATATCATAACACACATCATACATAAATCTTGACATCCATAACATGCAAGTAAATCAATACATACCATCCGGTCCCCATGCCTGCCCTGGCGGCCGTGGCGCCTCTGGGTCCCCGGTGTAGTCCATATCCCTATACGGGTAGTCATCCAGTGGCAGCGGCATCTGTAGCCATTGCAGGTACAACTCCTGGGTAAAGTATCAACCCACCTCACCACCACCCCGACGGCGCATCATCTCCCCCCACCACACCATGCGCGGCTGCCTCAGCCCTCCTGCCTGGACTGGTACCCGCGACCGCAGTGTCGGTACCCGCTCCATAAAGAACGCACATAGAAAGTACCTGTAGTAGAACCCCTTTCCAGATTCCTTCGCCGATGTCAGCTGTCGTTGCACACAGGTGAGGAACATCTGGCCCCACGCATAGTAGAATCCATCCAGTACGCGCTCCACTAGCTGCATCTGGCCCCCAGACACCTTCTCCGGTGACTGGGACCCCAACACACGAACCACACATGCTGCAATATCCTGCACTGCCAGCTCCTCTAGGTCTATCACCCGGAGTGCATTCCTATGCACCCTAGCCTCTGGAACACAGTACCGCTCCAGCATGTCCTCCATATCGACATCCGTGGATACTCGTGGCTGTCTATCCGCCACCTTACCCAGACAAGGCAACCCCGTCAGGAAATATACATCTGTCAGGGTGAGGTCCACCCTCTCACCCTGCACCCTGAACGCTTGTATGTCTGGCTCCCAGAAACTCACTAGCCTATTCAGCAGCAACCCTGCTGAATGCATCATAGGTACCTGCACGAACTTCAACAGTTCGCACAACCCCAATACCGACCACACATGATCCTCTCCTCAGATGACAGTCACTATCTCATCCAGGATCTCCCGCTCCCTCCATAGTACCAACGGCATCCTGTCAAACACGCAAGGCAAACTCATCAGACTCATGTCAAAGAAATAAACCCTGCGCCCCCCCCCAAGGGAAGTCCTAACAACTCGCTTCAAAACGCGGCTTTAGGCCCCCTTACCGCGGTTTCCGACCACGGCTACCTGGCCCACAGTCGCAGTCCAAAACTGCGAATATTGAGGCCAAACTCGTGGTCCCAAACCGCGACTGTCGAGGCCGAACACGCGGTACCAAACCACGTATTCAACCTCGAAACACGCGGTCACAGACCGTGTGTTCCGACTCGAACCTCGCGGTCTCTACACGCATCATCCATCGTGGAACCCGCAGTCTCCGACCGCGGCTCCCTCCTACAAACCCGCGTTCCACCCCATGTGGACCGTACAAATACCCCCTGGGACCCACTATCCACCCCCCGAACCTAAAAAACATGCAGGTATGAGTTTAACGGAATCCGTGTATCTCCGGGATCTGAAATCGGCCGGTCGGATCGTCCAGAAACACCAACTAAGCTCTGGTCAACGCTAATCACTAGTCAAAGTCAACAAGTATAAATGACACTTGTCATGTTGGACCCACTCACTATTTATAGTCCGTTGACTTTTTCTTGTTTTGGCCATTCTGACCCCATACGGAGTCCATTTTTCACACCGTTTCCACCCCTAGAACCAGCACGACGAGACTGTCATGATGGTCAACTCATTGCGTTATTTTTTCCACGTCATTTTTTGCACATTTTTTAGACGCCACTAGTCGCCTCGGTTTGCGTGCCACTTCGGCTGCTCTCCGTTTTTCGCATATTTTATATCAACGGATTCATTTTTTTCAAGCTGGTGATGATGCTTGAGATCATTTCTTGCTCTCACCCCCATATTTTTTGGGTATTTTTTCCAAAATGCCCCCCGTCGCCTCGGTTTACGTGCCACATCGACCGTTATCCATTTTTGACACTCTTTATATCACCGAATTCATTTTTTTGAGCTCGTGATGATGCTTGAGATCATTTCTCGCTCTCACTTGGTACAATTTCAACATTGTGTCCCAACACCTTGCTGCCTCGGTTTGCGTGCCACATCGGTCGCCATCAGATTGTTCCACTTTTTTACATGAGCCATTCACTCATGTCATACTGCAATTATTTCATTATTTTGACACCATTCATTACCCCGCAAGGAGGCCCACTAGTGTTCCCCCCCTACCCTCATTCTTGGTCATCATAAATGTCCCTTGATTGAGCACTTCCTCCTTGCCTGGCCATTCCTTTTGTTCGATATAATTTTATCCCTTTTTCGGGCCGGACAAGTCCTTTACGAAAAAGGCACTTAGGGAGTTTCTATTAACCTCTTTTCTGACTCCTAAAACAATGAAAAGATCGTCGAGCAATCTTGCTTCCTTTCATGATCGTTAAAGTACCTAAAAGGGCGTCTATCTGGTATAAGTTTACCCCTTTTCCGGACCTGGTAGACTACTTACGAAAAAGAAATACTCTAGTCACACCGGCTAGAAGAGTTCTTCATTGCATCCTTTTATGCTTCTTTGGGCCTTGGAGACTAACATACGAAAAAGCAACCCCCTGGAGTCTTCTTATCGCTTTCAGACTCTCTAAAATTGAAAGCAACCACGAGCATGAACTGTCCTGGGCTCGTATAAATCCACACGACAGTACCATTCCATTATTTCAGAGTCTTCTTATCGCTTTCAGACTCCTTAAAATTTAAAGCAACCACGAGCATGAACTGTCCTGGGCTCGTATAAATCCACACGACAGTACCATTCCATTATTTCAGAGTCTTCTTATCGCTTTCAGACTCCTTAAAATTGAAAGCAATCACGAGCATGAACTGTCCTGGGCTCGTATAAATCCACACGACAGTACCAGTTTACACTCACTTCTTCTAGTTCCTTAACCCATGAAGAAGTTCCCCCGTGCCTCTTAGCACTATGATCGATCATCTCGGCAGCACCCCCAATCAGGTCGCCTTTGTTCAGAGTAGCCTGCAGTCTCCTGCCATTTTACACCAGCTTGAGTACCCCTCATCCCAGTCACTATCCTTGATCCATTACAGCTATGATCCCTTTCCCATCAGTCAGTTTCATATGCTGCCCGATCATCCCCGCCATCATACTCTGAACAAAGGAAGTTTGAGTCCACCCACTCTACTTGCCCAGTTATCCCCCACAGTTTGTCAGTCCTACCATCAGTACTATCACACTTCGGTTCTCTACCTCGCGCTCCTATCAAGGAAACATCATTGCCTTGCTAGTTGCAGGTCTCCCTTTGTCGACGACAACCCCTCTATTCCAGAGGATAGACCCATAGGTCCCTGCGCCTTGGACCCATCACCATCAGTGGTGAGTGCCTACGGACCATTTTGAGAGGAGTCATCATTGCCTCTCTGAGTGGTTTTTTCTCACATGCTCGACTTCAACACCTTGATCGCATCGTTGAGAATCGCGCAGGGTTTATATCCCTTCCATTATTGGTCGAAGACCCCAGATTTCCACCGACTCTAGCACATTGGTGAGTCACTTCAGAACGCCCAGTTATATGTTCCCGTAGATGTTTGGGTTGCGTTGGCGATTGTATTCGGAAGCCATCCAGCTATATGCTTCCTCGAGTACCCAGTTCAGTTCCAGTTCAATGTACCATTGAGAGTATGACCCCTTGTCACTATGATCCAGCAGCTCATCAGTTCCTCTGGTACCACACTCAGTAGCACTGTTGTCATTCCAGTGTATCAGTCCTTCAGGTCAGACATGGTCAGCCCAACAGTATGTCCCAGATTTGTGTCCCATCTGGACTCTTATGATGTACATAGTGGTTCTCTATGTATCCTACAGATCCCCCTTTTCGGGCCTCACAGTTATTTTTTATGTATCTTGATACGAGCATGGGTATGCCCGCCTCATCCATATATTGAGATTCTTCCTCATTCCTTATTTGAGGTCATGTATATGTTAGGTCCCCATATTTTGGACCCCATTGTTATTATATCTTGATACGAGCATGGGAATTCCCGCCTCGTCCATATGATCAGATTGTTCCTCATCCATTATTGAGGTTATGTACTTTTAGTTTTTGTAGTTGGTTCGGGATCGTTGTTCCGGGCTCCAGTTTTTTTCTTCTCTTCTCCACACCCCAGGAAAACCATTCAAAGACTTATGATGTCTATCGGCCATACGATGAGCTCTTGCCCTCACACATCAGGGGGCAATCTGTTAACACCCAAAAAGTGCTCACTACCTCATCTACCCCATTACATGACTCATTTGTCCATTTTCCTACCATATTTGCCTCCAAAAGGCCTAAAAAGCCTCCAAAAGGCCACAAAACCATCAAAAAAGCCTAAAAAATGCTAAAAAACCCCTTTTTTCCTCCAAAAATATCCAAAATTCCTCCAAAATAGCAAAAACCCTCTAAAAGGGGAATAAAAAATATAAAATAATGAGGAAAAAGAGGAAAAAGGAGGAAAAAACCCTATACAGCTGACCTAAACCATATGGTTCCCAAAACCATGGGCCAGCACTCCACCACCAAAAAACTATAAATAGGTGATGGAGACCCCTCATTTCATATCCACAATCAAGTATATCCTTACTCTGCCAAAATCTCTCTTGAAACCCTAGCTCACCCTTGAGCTACTTTCACCATTGAGAGCCCCTTTTGGCCCATTTCCACCATTGGAGAAAGAGAAGGAGCAAATCTGGAGTTTGGAGCAACCCTCTTGGATCATTGCAAGAAATTCACCAACCTTCACATTGGAGGTAAAGCTTTAATACAAAAAACCATTTATATTATATCTTGTCTTTTATGTTTCATGTATTTGCTTAGAATAATTTTCATTTTAATACCTTGTCTTTTAATTACTGTTTATTGAACTGCTACTAAGGAGTCCCTTCTCCTTAGTAGGTGCTCATTTGCACAAGCTAGGGTGAAAACCCTAGCTACAGCTCTATCTATCTCTGAGGAAGTTGCGGGATTTTTCACCTTCTTGGTTTTCCCCGATGAAACTCTATGTCTCTTGTGTGCTTGCATTATTGTGTCCATAATTGATATGATGTAGATATGATGTACATGTTGTTCTCTCAGTTAAGATCCTAGATCAGATTGAAGTAAATTCTGAAAAACTAACATGGTATCAGAGCTAGTCTGAAAGAAGGCATGGTATGGCATTTATGACACTTGTTGCACTTGCGAAGCTAGGGCTTGATATAGAAAAAACTTGTCATTGTAGAACTTTCGCTATAAATCCATTTCGGCGATGTTTCAGGATCTGAAAATATTACAGGTCGAAGATAAGATCCCCATGTACCGTGTGTCCGAAGCACAACTTCTAATTCGTTGTACTTTGTGTTTTATGATCTGTACAATATAGGGTTTCTGCCTCTTCCAGATCTCAGTCATAAACAAGTGACCTAGGAAAAATGGTCACAACTTGGGCTAGGAAGCTCCAAATGAAATTTCATAAAAATTGAAAGGTAGGTAACGGACCGTAGTTTCTCAGGTAAGGTTTTCAGAGGCCAAAGTTGAACCAGTGACACATGGCAAGCCGTACAATTCGCTCTCCTGTTTTATCCCATAAACAGGCCACGTTGCGACACTTGGCATAACTCTCTCTCAGAGTATCCAATTAAGGTCAGACCTGTGGGGTTGGAAAGATGATAGGTTGGGATACCACACATATAAGTTTCAGACCCTATGGATTTCTAATTTCATAGTTACACAAGAAACAATTAGGTGCATATTTCTGTCAAAACAGAATTGGATTTTGAGCACCTTCATTCATGGCTCCGGGAATTAGGGTTTCGAAGAAAGTTGGAATTTTTGTAATCGGAGACCACAGCTGAATGCTACTCATCAAAATCAAAATTTAGATACCAAGATCAAATTTTTTGGTTGGGCAGAAGGTCAGGCTTGATCAAACCCTAGTTCGGGATTTTGATCGAAAAAGTGGAAAATTAGGGCTTTTGCAAAAGTTGGAATTTTCGAAGTCTGTGACCACAGCTGGAAGCTCATCAGAAAAATCGAAGTTTAGAGCTTGGGATCAAACCTTTTGGTTGGGCAAAAGGGTGGTCTTTATCAAACCCTAGTTTGGGATCCTGTTGAGAAGATCCAGAAGTTTCAAAGGCAATTTTGAGGGGTGAAACTTTGCAGTTTTCAAATTCTGAGTATACTAGGTTGATCAGCTCATCAAGGCGCATATTTCTATCCTTTCTGAAGTTTGAAATTCAAAGTTTGAATTTTTAGGGTTTCCCTGACAAACCCTAATCCAGCTCCAGATCCAGTTTCTACAAATCAAGTGGATTGGGTTAATCCTAGAAGAAAATGGATTGGTCACTTGCATAAGTGAAGAAGTTCAAGTTTCAGAGGGAGTTAAGGCTAAGGCCTTACATAAGAATATTACAAGCAATCTCGACAGGTATGACTTATCCAGGTATGTTTCGAGATCTGTTCATGATTAAGTTTATGGTATGTTTGTCGTCATTAAGGTTAGTACAATCTTGATTAATTTTAGACTTGTCGTATCACCTTAATAAAATTATGAATGCAGATATTCATTGATTAGGGTTTTGACACTTATGATTATACTAATGCATTGTGGTGTTGTATGAGGTTGATGTTGTTTGCTGACATGAAAGGTACATCAAGAAAGACAAATCATGTTCTAGTTCAAGAACATATGACCATGGTGACATGAAGACATAGATTCATCCATTGTCATGGATCACATAAAAGATCTACTTACGAGGTATGTATAACTTGGTTCTATAATGGTTAACCTATGAGATATGCAGGTTACTAGCACAAGTCATTGAAGAGAACAAGAAGACATTATGCGGGTATGTTAGACATAACTAGCTAGCATGCTAATCCAGGTATGTTTTTCCTATATCAAGTTAGAATCCTACCTTGTGTTAGGATCTCTGATATAAGTATACATGGCATGATTGATAATGATTATTTATGAAGTTAAAAATTTAAGTAATCTAGGGTTTATGCATATTATGTCTCTTACCTTGATTGATGATATGACTAACTAGAAGAGTTCTATGGTCAAAAATGAAAATGCATGAGTAAGAGAAGTATTCCCTAAAACATTGAATGCTAATGCTTATTATTTGTGTTTGAAATGATCATGACTATACATGTTTAAGATTATTGTGTTTTGATAGTATTGAGATTATACTAATGAATGTATGAGATCTCGAGGGTAACACAATGATGATACTAGTAAGCATGCATAGTGATCGAGGATGGATATAAGTTCAAAGACAAGTAATCCAGGAAGCAAAGATCAAGAGGGAGCACACTCCAGTAGTTCCTGCAAGGAAGCAAATATTGAGAGGGAGTCCACCCTTCAAAACAAACACAGATAAGTATTTGAATTGTCATTTCTTGTATACTTGTATGTTTAAATAATATTGCTCAATGATGTATATGCTTATGTTCCTAGACTCAGGGTGTGTATTATGCATATTAGAATAATTGCATTAATGAACAGTATACTACTAATATGCATGTGATGGGTAAGTGGCCTATGGCACTGTACAACATTCCATTGTTACTTATCTAGAATGAAACCTCTTGGCTGACATGTTGGGAGTTATGCACACTCTTAACAATGTTTTGGTAGAGATTGGAAGGCATCTAGAAAGTTACAGGATATGGATAAATGTTGTATTGAAGCATTGGCTAAGATAATTGCATGACTATATGACATATTTATTTATGTGTAAGAATTTGTTCTGAAAACTATGAGATGTTTCTAATCATGCAATTTAACTTGTTTTGTAAGAAAGATCGTATACCATCGCCTACAAAAGAAGGACTACAACATTTGTTCAGCAAATTTATCTATTGAAGATATTGAAGTTCCCAGGATTCAGGAAGAATGCCATGATCGAGGAGTACCAGTTGATCATGAAGAATGATATTTGGGATGCAGTCCCAAGACCTAAAGGGAAGTCTATTGTGACTTCCAAGTGGATCTATAAGATCAAGCATGTTGCAAATGGTAGCATAGAGATTTGTGTTCATTAAGTTGTCATTGATGCCAATAGTGCCTGGTCATTGATGGAGCCCCTTGTGGAGCCCCGAGGGTTAATGTTTGGTGCCCCTTGTTGAAACCCTATGGGTTAGGAGACCTTTTGACTTTGTCCAAGCCCAAGCTTGAAGCCCTTGGAGGCCTTGGGACAATGGCAAAAGCCCTAGCTACCCTTGACTTGGTTAAGTGCCCCTAAGCTGTAATCTTGGTCCCATTGAGTCCACTGTTGTATCCTTGCTCCTGGTTTGTATTTTGATGGATGGTCTTGTGATTGGATAATGTGGTAGTTTTAGTCCTTGGATCCCATACATAGTTGACTTGTACCCTCACACTCTTGCACTTGGTTTATATTGTCAATAATGATAACCTTGGCCCTTGGAACCCACTTACATGATGGCATGTTGCACATGATAGCTTGATGTATATGGTTGATTGCTCTTAAATTTTATGCTATGATGAGTGAATGGTGGAGCCCTCTTCTTAGTTGACATATCCTTGAGATATGGTTCCTTGGTTATGATGCACCCATTCATGGTCATATACTTGGTTGAGATGCCCTTATGCACATGCATAAAATGAGGTTTGGCATTTTACTCTTGGTGATCATGATTTGATGCAAATGATCATGGTTCTTTTGCTTTGGAGGTTTGGGTATTGAAGCTCCACACACATAGCCCTATCATGATGATGGCTTTTGATGATGAAGACCATTGAAGCCCTTATACTTGCATGGCAATAATGGTTCCCTTGCATATAGAAGCCCATTGCACTTGGATGTAAAAGTTCTTGAACCCACACACATGGCACTTCGACCACCTGATGGACATGGTGCTGAAGCCCTTACTTGTTCATTATAATGATGATGCCCTTGTATCCTTGATGATAATGGTCAAGATGATGATCTTGATGTGGTCATAAATCCCTTGGACATGGTAGTATGTCCTTGATATCCTTAATGATGACCTATGATGATAGAACCCACATAGCCCTCAAAGAAGACCTCTCGCTTGATAACGATGAAGTCATATAACCCTTGTGCATGGCCGTAAAGCACTTATAAGTGCCTGAAGAAACATTCCAAAAGTTATCAAGTCAATTCTGACGTCCTGTACAAATTGAATAATTTAAGAATGAAGGACCCTATATTTGGAAATAAGCCCCTCATAAGATGATAGCCCTCGCCATGCCGTTTCCAACGGTAGGTGGCATGTCACGTGGTTCCTTACGGTTGAAGAGATATAAATTTTTAAAGTTGACAATGTTTTTTAACCCCATCCTGAAGTCGGCCTGCCTAAAGAAATAATTTTTTAATTGAATTTTGTATACCTATGTGAGGTCGGCCAGCTCATAATTTAACCCTCAAACGACTTGCCTAAACACCTATATATACTAGACGTCTAGCATGGAAGTAACAAGTTTGAAGAGCTCTGAAATTTTCGGATCACTGTAGCTGCTGCAGTAAGGAAGACTGTTTTGTCTGGTATTTTGTTGAAGTCTAATTTTTGGCAGCAGTTAAAGTTTAAAGTCTATCCCTCCGAAATTCTGATCATAGCAGCAGATACAAAAGAAAAGATGAAGCTCTGAATTCATGGTAAGAAGACAGATCTCTGAGTTGATTGACAGGAGTAGCAGGTGATTTATGAGTTTTTGGTGGCAGCAACATTTTTTTTGGTACAGTCCTGAATTCTTTGGAGCAGCAGAAAAGTTTTTGTTTTATTTTTTTTGCTATGTGACAGTCCAAGGGTTGAATACCCTTGGTGTGATCAGCAAGCTGTCATTGCTAGTGGTGGAGGTTATGGACAGCAGCAGAAGGCTACTACAGCAGCCCACAATGATGGTCTAGGGCAGCAGTCAAATGAATTTTTGTTTTGGCAGCAGTAGTGGAGTGTATGCAATGGTATACTTACAGTAATATAAATACAGTGACAAGTGAATAGATACAGTTGACAATGACATTATATATGATGTTTTAAATGATGATATGTTGATGCACATAAACACTATGCTGGTGATGCATGATTTGATGATGCATGCTCTCATATGCTCCATGATGAACTAATATGATGAGGGATTCCTATTGACACTTGATGTTGCATGCTCTCCTATGATGAACAACTCTTTGATAACGATGCATGCAACCCTAGTGATAGATGAACAGTGATGAATGTACAACAGTGGTGCATACAGTGTTATATGAAATGAATGAACACCTATGATATGAAGTGCCAGTGATTAGTGATGATTGTGATGATGATATGATACATACAATGATGATATCATATGTTCATACACAGTGGCTTACACTATACAGTAATGATGATATGATGATATACAGTAATGATTTGTATACACAGTGAAACAAACAGTGATACAGTGATGACATGACAGTAACAAGTGAGCTTGAGCAGGAGTTGATTGAGTTGACTGTGGTGTAGGCAGTTGGTAGTGATTTGGACAGTTGACAGTGTATTGCAACTGACACAGTACAGTGGCAGAGATTGACCAACAGTATGAGAATATTGACAATAGGGACGAGCAGAGATTGACCAACATTTGATCAGATTGACACAGGTACATATTTGATTTGACACAGGTTGGTTCAATTGAGCAAAATAAGCACAGGTTGCTATATGTGCAGTTGGTCTGACTCAGATTGGTTGAGTTGTATGAGCAGTTGGTTTGACCCAGGTGGTCCGATATACAGTTGGTTGAACTCAGGTTACTGATTCGAATAATGTGAACAACAGATTAATTGGTAAAGACATATTGATTAGTTGACGAGCAGTGTAGCACAGTTGTGGTGTAGTGGTCAGTGGACAGTTGATGAGCAATGGTCAGTTGATGAGCAGTGACAGTGGTTGTGCAGTGTGGTACAGGTGTTGGATAGCAGGTCCACAGGATCAGTGCAGTTTGTGGTTCAATAGTTTAGTTTCTATCTTCATATCAGGGTGGCAGGATGGGGCAAGGAAATTGAGGGAGCTAAGGCTTCCTTCAGGTTGTAGCCTGTAAACCAGGGGGTTGTAGCCTCCTTCCAGTTGTAGCTGGAGAATTGAAGTCTTTGTAACAAAGGGGGTTGTTACCTCCTTCCAGTTGTTGCTGGTAAATTATTATTTTAAAGGCTTCCATGGTTTTTCCCCCAGGACTTGGGTTTCCACGTAAAAATCTTGTGTACTGTGTTTTGCTATGCTTCCTATGTGATGATGATATGATGATATGTGATGATGAGCTGTAATTGTTAATAATGCTGATGATATAATGATAATGTGGTAATACATTAATGAATGATGTATTGAAGAAGCAGTTGATGATTGTTAAAGTTGAAAAAGTATTAAAAAGCTATACACACTGTTCATCCCCCCCCCTCTCAGTGTGCTCGGTGTGTTCAACAATTGGTATCAGAGCGGGTCCTTCACAGAAAGCCTTACCAGCTTGAAGTAGATCCTTGACACACCATGGGGTTTTCAGTGAATGGATTGTCTTGTGGGACAAATTACTTGATTTGGAAAATAAGAATGCAAGGTTATCTTGAAGCAGAAGGCAGTGGAGTATGGCAGTCAGTGCTTACTGGATACAATCATCCGAAGAAAGTGAAAACAACAGCTCAGAAGGAAGCAAGGAAAAATAATTCAATGGCTATGGAATCCATTCTTGAAGACTTATCAGATTCCATAAAAGAGAAGATTGGAAAGTGCAACACTGCTAAGGAACTATGGCTCAAATTAGAACATCTCTACTCCTCTAAGGAACATGAAGAAGAAGTTATGAAACTCATGACTGCAGATCTGACAGATCTCCAAAAGAAGAAAATAGGAAAGTGCAACTCAATTGAAGAATTGTCATTGAAGTTAGATCAACTCTACTCCATTGAAGAACAAAAAGCAGAAGACAACTCCATAGAAAGGTCAGTGCAAGATCCAGGTAAGTATGAAGGTAAGTCTATTGAACACCCTGTTTCTAATGTTTTTGAAGAAATATGTCTATCGGGTAGAGAGGATAAGTGCTATTCAAAATTCATAGATTGTAATACATCAAAATGTGATGAATCTCATTGTTTCTTGATAAATGATGGAAATGACTATTTAAACAATGATATTACTAATGCTTTGCAAAAGGTTGAGAAACTTTGTGAACAGAACCAGGTATTGAAAGAGCAATTGGACAAATATGAGAAGAGGAATCAAGAAGAATGTGAGAAGGCCACACAGACTATAATCAATCTAAATCTCCAAGTTGAGGAAGCTACCAAAATCAAAGAAGCCATATCCAACTCTCTGAAAGATCAACTTGAGAAGTATGCTACTGAAAATAAAAGACAATCAGAAGAAATTGACAAGCTTAGAAGACAGCTAGAAGATAAGGAGAAAGAATTGACTCGCAAACTTCAAGACAAAGATAGTGAGATCAGTACCTTACTTGAAAAATTGCAGAAGGAAAGTACCACCAGTCAGAAAGGAGATTTAAGTGATAAAAATGGAATTCAGTTCAGTCATGAGATTGAAGAGAAACTAAGAAGAAAACAAGAAAGTGAAATAAAATCCTTAAAGATAGAATTACGAAAGGTATGTCTGACAAATTTTGAATTTGAAAAAGAACTCACGGAGATCAGAAAAAAAAATCAAGTACTAAAAGGGCGATTGCAAAACTCTCATGAGGAAGATCAGAACCCAAAAGGACAGATGGAAGACAGTATTATTGATCTGAAAATCCAGGTAGAAGAAGTCAAGAAAATTGAAGAAGACCTAACAAGACAACTCCAAGAAAAGATAAAAATTTGTCAAAAGCAAGAATTGAAGATCCTCTCTCTAAAGGAAGATCTGAACAAGACAGTTGCTCCGTTGAAGACAATTTCAAAGATTGAAAAGAACATTGAAGAAAGTGAAAGTTCCAGGGAAAAAGAAGAAAAGGCTAATAGTTATACATATATTTTCAGTAGATCCCATGATCAGCAAGATTCAAGGAAGAATAGAAACAGAGAACTTGCACCACAAAGAAGATCCTTTGCTCAGAGATATCCTATATTATTTAGTGGTCACTGCTACAAATGTAACAATTATGGTCACAAAGCCATCCATTGCAGAGCTCATGAAAAAATCACTCCAGAAAGAAATCAAGGTATGTTTTTCGTTCAATGTTATAATTGTTATCGTTATGGTCATTTTGAAAAACATTGCAGGATGCAGGGAGAAGTTAAAGTTTGGAGAAGAAAGCAAGTTCAATCGAATGTCATGAACAACAATCAATCTACCACAGTATGGAGAATAAAGTCAATAGATTGCCCCGTTGATCAAAACAGAAATGATGAAATTTTTGGGAGAAACCCAATACCATTTTGAAGACTATCAATCAGTGTTATGAAGTGTAAAAGGAGCTATGTACCTGATTATCATGGATTGAGATCAACGATCACACTCTTCTCAGTATCTTACAGCAGTTGGTTCCAGCATACAAGCAACAGCAGTGCCCAGTGATAATGGGAGCAGTATTGCTAAAGAAAGTTCTCGTTGCCATTGATGCCAAAAGGAAGAGAAACTGTGACAGGGAGAGCATGCCCTGAGGGGGAGCTGTATTGTCAAAGGATGTTCCCTTTGCCATTGATGCCAAAGGGGGAGAGAAACTGTGACAGGGAGAGATTGTTCTGAAAAGGAGTTTGAGTGTTGTCATCAATGACAAAGGGGGAGATTGTTCATTAAGTTGTCATTGATGCCAATAGTGCCTGGTCATTGATGGAGCCCCTTGTGGAGCCCCGAGGGTTAGTGTTTGGTGCCCCTTGTTGAACCCCTAAGGGTTAGGAGACCTTTTGACTTTGTCCAAGCCCAAGCTTGAAGCCCTTGGATGCCTTGGGACAATGGCAAAAGCCCTAGCTACCCTTGACTTGGTTAAGTGCCCCTAAGCTGTAATCTTGGTCCCATTGAGTCCACTGTTGTATCCTTGCTCCTGGTTGTATTTTGATGGATGGTCTTATGATTGGATAATGTGGTAGTTTTAGTCCTTGGAGACCATACATAGTTGACTTGTACCCTCACATTCTTGCACTTGGTTTATATTGTCAATAATGATAACCTTGGCCCTTGGAACCCACTTACATGATGGCATGTTGCACATGATAGCTTGATGTATATGGTTGATTGCTCTTAAATTTTATGCTATGATGAGTGAATGGTGGAGCCCTCTTCTTAGTTGACATATCCTTGAGATATGGTTCCTTGGTTATGATGCACCCATTCATGGTCATATACTTGGTTGAGATGCCCTTATGCACATGCATAAAATGAGGTTTGGAATTTTACTCTTGGTGATCATGATTTGATGCAAATGATCATGGTTCTTTTGCTTTGGAGGTTTGGGTCTTGAAGCTCCACACACATAGCCCTATCATGATGATGTCTTTTGATGATGAAGACCATTGAAGCCCTTATACTTGCATGGCAATAATGCTTCCCTTGCATATAGAAGCCCATTGCACTTGGATGTAAAAGCTCTTGAACCCACACACATGGCACTTCGACCACCTGATGGACATGGTGCTGAAGCCCTTACTTGTTCATTATAATGATGATGCCCTTGTATCCTTGATGATAATGGTCAAGATGATGATCTTGATGTGGTCATAAAGCCCTTGGACATGGTAGTATGTCCTTGATATCCTTAATGATGACCTATGATGATAGAACCCACATAGCCCTCAAAGAAGACCTCTCGCTTGATAACGATGAAGTCATATAACCCTTGTGCATGGCCTTAAAGCCCTTATAAGTGCCTGAAGAAACATTCCAAAAGTTATCAAGTCAATTCTGACGTCCTGTACAAATTGAAGAATTTAAGAATGAAGGACCCTATATTTGCAAATAAGCCCCTCATAAGATGATATCCCTCGCCATGCCGTTTCCAACGGTAGGTGGCATGTCACGTGGTTCCTTACGGTTGAAGAGATATAAATTTTTAAAGTTGACAATGTTTTTTAACCCCATCCTGAAGTCGGCCTGCCTAAAGAAATAATTTTTTAATTGAATTTTGTATACCTATGTGAGGTCGGCCAGCTCATAATTTAACCCTCAAACGACTTGCCTAAACACCTATATATACTAGACGTCTAGCATGGAAGTAACAAGTTTGAAGAGCTTTGAAATTTTCGGATCACTGTAGCTGCTGCAGTAAGGAAGACTGTTTTGTCTGGTATTTTGTTGAAGTCTGATTTTTGGCAGCAGTTAAAGTTTAAAGTCTATCCCTCCGAAATTCTGATCATAGCAGCAGATAAAAAAGAAAAGATGAAGCTCTGAATTCATGGTAAGAAGACAAATCTCTGAGTTGATTGACAGGAGTAGCAGGTGATTTATGAGTTTTTGGTGGCAACAACATTTTTTTTGGTACAGTCCCGAATTCTTTGGAGCAGCAGAAAAGTTTTTGTTTTATTTTTTTTGCTATGTGACAGTCCAAGGGTTGAAGACCCTTGGTGTGATCAGCAAGCTGTCATTGCTGGTGGTGGAGGTTATGGACAGCAGCAGAAGGCTACTACAGCAGCCCACAATGATGGTCTAGGGCAGCAGTCAAATGAATTTTTGTTTTGGAAGCAGTAGTGGAGTGTATGCAGTGGTATACTTACAGTAATATAAATACAGTGACAAGTGAATAGATACAGTTGACAATGACATTATATATGATGTTTTAAATGATGATATGTTGATGCACATAAACACTATGTTGGTGATGCATGATTTGATGATGCATACTCTCATATGCTCCATGATGAACTAATATGATGAGGGATTCCTATTGACACTTGATGCTGCATGCTCTCCTATGATGAACAACTCTATGATAACGATGCATGCAACCCTAGTGATAGATGAACAGTGATGAATGTACAACAGTGGTGCATACAGTGTTATATGAAATGAATGAACACCTATGATATGAAGTGCCAGTGATTAGTGATGATTGTGATGATGATATGATACATACATTGATGAGATCATATGTTCATACACAGTGGCTTACACTATACAGTAATGATGATATGATGATATACAGTAATGATTTGTATACACAATGAAACAAACAGTGATACAGTGATGACATGACAGTAACAAGTGAGCTTGAGCAGGAGTTGATTGAGTTGACTGTGGTGTAGGCAGTTGGTAGTGATTTGGACAGTTGACAGTGTATTGAAACTGACACAGTATAGTGGCAGAGATTGACCAACAGTATGAGAAGATTGACAATAGGGACGAGCAGAGATTGACCAACATTTGATCAGATTGACACAGGTACATATTTGATTTGACACAGGTTGGTTCAATTGAGCAAAATAAGCACAGGTTGCTATATGTGCAGTTGGTCTGACTCAGATTGGTTGAGTTGTATGAGCAGTTGGTTTGACCCAGGTGGTCCGATATACAGTTTGTTGAACTCAGGTTACTGATTCGAATAATGTGAACAACAGATTAATTGGTAAAGACATATTGATTAGTTGACGAGCAGTGTTGCACAGTTGCGGTGCAGTGGTCAGTGGACAGTTGATGAGCAATGGTCAGTTGATGAGCAGTGACAATGGTTGTGCAGTGTGGTACAGGTGTTGGATAGCAGGTCCACAGGATCAGTGCAGTTTGTGGTTCAATAGTTCAGTTTCTATCTTCATATCAGGGTGGCAGGACGGGGCAAGGAAATAAAGGGAGCTAAGGCTTCCTTTAGGTTGTAGCCTGTAAACCAGGGGGTTGTAGCCTCCTTCCAGTTGTAGCTGGAGAATTGAAGTCTTTGTAACAAAGGGGGTTGTTACCTCCTTCCAGTTGTTGCTGGTAAATTATTATTATAAAGGCTTCCGTGGTTTTTCCCCCAGGACTTGGGTTTCCACGTAAAAATCTTGTGTACTGTGTTTTGCTATGCTTCCTATGTGATGATGATATGATGATATGTGATGATGAGCTGTAATTGTTAATAATGCTGATGATATAATGATAATGTGGTAATACATTAATGAATGATGTATTGAAGAAGCAGTTGATGATTGTTAAAGTTGAAAAAGTAATAAAAAGCTATACACACTGTTCACCCCCCCCTCTCAGTGTGCTCGGTGTGTTCAACAATTTGTAGCTCGTGGCTTCTCCCAGAAAGAGGGGATAGGCTATGAAGAAAATTTTGCTCCTATAACCAGGTACACTTCCATCAGATCAGTACTTGCTCTGGCTACAGTGATGAAATGGAAGATACACCAGATGGATGTTAAGACAACTTTCTTGAATGGTGTAGTCGTTGAGGAAGTGTATGTGGTGCAGCCACTTGGTTTTGAGACACATGACAAGGAGTCATATGTGTGCAGGTTAAATAAAGCCTTGTATGGCTTGAAGAAAGCTCCTAGGACTTGGTATGGTAGGATAGACAGATTTCTATCCAGTTTGGACTTTACCAAGAGTAAAGCAGATTCCAACCTTTACTACAAGGTTGAGTAAGGCAATCCTGTGATACTATTATTGTATGTGGATGAACTGTTTGTAACAGGTGAGGATGGGTTGATTGCCGACACCAAGAGGAAGCTTGCTGTCGAGTTCGAGATGAAGGACTTGGGGATGATGCACTATTTTCTAGGCATGGAGGTGTGGCAGAGTGCAGATAGAATATTCCTTGGACAAGGAAAGTATGCCGTAGAGATCCTGAAGAGGTTCAGGATGATGGACTGCAAGGCCATGGCCACACCTATGGCATCGAACCTGAAGCTTCTGTGTGATGCTTCATCTGATCCGGTTGATGTCACGATGTACCGTCAGATGATTGGGTCCTTGATGTACCTGGCGAATACGAGACCAGATATTTTCTTTGCGGTGAACACATTGAGCCAGTGCCTGACGGATCCCAGAGGTGTTCACTTGGTTGCTGTAAATCATATTTTGAGGTACCTGAAGGGTACAATTAACTATGGGCTCAAGTATGATGTGAATCAAAAGATTAACCTGCAGGGCTATGTTGATTCAGATTGGGCAGGTAGTGTTGTAGATAGGAAGAGCACATCTGGGTGTTGTTTCAGTATGGGATCAGCTGTGATCTCTTGGTTTAGTAGGAAGCAGTCCTGTGTAGCACTGAGTATAGCCGAAGCAGAGTATGTTGCAACTTGTTCGACTAGTGGTGAGACAGTATGGCTCTGGAAGTTACTATCTGAGCTATTTGATCTCTCGCTGGAGGCTACTGGTATCTTTTGTGACAACCAGAGTTGTGTGAAGCTGTCTGAGAACCCAGTGTTCCACGAAAGGTCGAAACACATTGAGATCAAATATCACTATATCAGGGATATGGTGCAGACAGGAGCATTGAAGCTCCTATATAATGCGACAGATGAGCAGGTTGCAGATGTGATGACGAAACCACTAGCCAGAGTGAAGTTCGAGAACTTCAGAGAGAGGCTTGATGTTCTTCAGATTGATGACACTTTGAGGAAGAAGTGATGGACACATTTGCTGGAGCCATTCCAAGCATGGTGAGAGGAGGATCCTTCACATGGCTGTGGATGTAAGCGCTGGATAATGAGCATCAAGATGATGCTCCAGTTACTGCTATGTATATGCATCATGTTGGATGCTTGTTATGATAAGTTGGATCATGTATATGTATATGCATCATGTTGGGTGCTTGTTATGATTAGTTGGATCATGTATATGTATATGCACCATGTTGGATGCTTGGTATGATCAGGTGGATCATTTATTTGTGTATGTATCAGTTGGATACATTGTATGATCAGGTGGATCATTTATTTGTGTATGTATCAGTTGGAT
Source organism: Larix kaempferi (assembly GCA_027924585.1). NCBI lineage: Eukaryota > Viridiplantae > Streptophyta > Pinopsida > Pinales > Pinaceae > Larix > Larix kaempferi. The sequence goes on from BSBM01000502.1 coordinate 21,281,569, forward strand.
ACATTGTATGATCAGGTGGATCATTTATTTGTGTGTGTATCAGTTGGATACATTGTATGATTAGGTGGATCATGTATGATGATATGTATCAGGTAGATACATGGTATTCATCAGGTGGATGCATTATATGATCATGGATGACGAGCTTCATGATGTTTCTCCAGATGATATGCATCAGGATGATGCTATGATGATGATCAGGATGATCATGCGATGATGACATGCATCAGGACGATGCAGTGATGATGATCATGATGATCATGTACATTAGGATGATCTATGGTGAGTATCAGGTTAATACTATGTGGCCGTGGACAGGTTGTGCAGATGAGCATGTAAGTTGACCTGGGAGATCCGACAGGTAGAGCTGTGTCCTCGTAACAGCCTGGGACGCTCTTTCGGGGTTTTGTCCTATGGAATGTAATGTGTCCTTGGGAGATCCGACAGGTAGAGATATGTGCTCGTAACAGCCTAGGATGCTCTTGCAAGGTTTTTCCATGACCACATGTAATGTGTCCTTGGGAGATCCTATAGGTAGAGTTGTGTGCTCGTAACAGACTGGGATGCTCTTGCAAGGTTTTGTGGTGAGACCACATGTAATATACTCCTAGGAGATCTGACAGGTAGATGTGTGTGCTCATAACAACCTGGGATGCTACAGCCAGGTTTTGTGGTGGTGTCACATGCAATATGCTCCTGGGAGATCCGACAAGTAGAGCTGTGTGCTCATAACAGCCTGGGATGATACAGCCAGGTTTTGTGATGCATGTAATAAGTCTTGAGGATTCCACAGTATGGCTAGTAATGATGAAGACCTACAGGTGGTGGGCCTACATCCAGTATGAAAAAGGACTGACTCTGTAGAACTTCCTATGACAAGTAGATTGGAGATTGATTGAGATAGCAGCAGCAGTGACGATGATGATGATCCAGTGACGATGATCCAGAGAAGAAGACTTGTGCTAGAAGACCAGTGTCGAGAAATACCTTCCTAGTTAAGAGGGAGTGTTGATGTAATTGTAACTTCGGAATGTATTTCACCTATGTATATTGTATTCCTATAGAGATGTTATTATTCCTATATACGGAAGTGTTTGTATTCCTATAGAGATGTTATTATTCCTCTATACGGAAGTGTCGTCATTTATATTGTAAGTGTTGTAACTTATACTTGATGGGTTATTAGACCACCTTGATGAGGTTGGCCCTATATAAGTCATGTGGGTAAAAGGGTTATTAGACCACCCTAGTAGGGGTCGGCCCTGTCAGCATTATGTTATGTGGTTAAGTTAAGGCCGACCTAGTAAAGGTTATTAGGCAAGTCAAGTCATGGATAAATAGAGTGCGAGAGGCACTCTATTTGATCATTCACTTTCTCACTCATACTCTCATCGGAGAGTGGTGCACTTGTGGAGGAGGAGAAGCTACTGCTAGGAGAACTATCTCTTGTACTTGGGTTGTATCATTGCTCTATCTATCTCTGAGGAAGTTGCGGGGTTTTTCACCTTCTTGGTTTTCCCCGGTGAAACTCTGTGTCTCTTGTGTGCTTGCATTATTGTGTCCATGATTGATATGCTGTAGATATGTTGTACATGTTGTTATCTCAGTTAAGATCCTAGATCATATTGAAGTAAATTATTAAAAACTAACACATCAATCTTTCATTGAAGTTTACCATGGTCTCAACCAAATTCTGAGGATTTATTTGCTCCCTTCTCCCATTGGATTTAGTTTTAGCATTCTCTTCTTGCAAATTTTCTCCTATCACATCTTCATCATGCTCATAAGGATCCTGAGAATCATTTATGGTCACCATTTTCCTTTGGAGACCCCTTTCCCTGTAGGCTGCCTCTGCTACAACTATTCAAATCTTATGAGTTGCAAGCACTATGCATTATGAAAATATTTATTAGACATCTTAAGAATGCATATAGAAACATAAAACATCATTATTTAACATAATTAAACTCATGGAATAATTCTAAGATCTATTATGTCTTCTTTCCTTTTGTCCCATTCATGCAATTCTGGAAATTGCCCAATTCACAACAAATTTTGTCAAAACAGTCACTGGCACTTTTCTGCTCTACATATCTATGATGTATGATAACCTGATTCAAATTATGGTTATGCACCACTGTTCCCTACTAGACAATCTTTCCAATTCCTATATACATGTTCCATTTGAACTTCGGGTGTGGAATTTACATCACTCCAAAAATGACAATTTTTACCACAATTCTGCACTTTTTACGCAATTGTATTTTATTATGAACTGCCAACTTCAGCCACTTGTAGAAGCAAATCTAGGAAGAATCATGAAAATATTTCTATTGGGAGAAGTTATTCCATATAACAAGGAACACTCAACAAACTTCGGATATTTGTTTTGATGTACCTTTCATCTTCTATAAAATTATGGGTTTGACTACTTTTAACTTTTAACTCTTTCCAAAATTTCAAAATTTTGGGCCAAAAATGGCTATCTTTCAAACTGAGCATTTCTGGAAAATATTTGTCTATTATAAAATGTCTATTTTAATGAGAATATGAAATGTGGAGTTCAGTAGATTTCTTGGATCCTACATCTAAGGTCACTTTCATCCGCTGCAAGCATTTCAAAATCCTCAAAAAGTGGCCCAGAATAGTGCTTTTTGGCCTTCTCGCTCACCTCGACTCCACATCCTTTGGAGTTTGGCTCCAAGATTCCAAACTTAACATTGTTCCTGCTCCATGGCCACCCCATAGCTATTTGAACTCAATACGACCTTCTATCAAGCTGCAGAACACCGATTTGTAAAAACCATTAATTTCAATTTTATGCCAAATTGGAGCATAATGGGCTCGGGACCCTCACGAGTTCTTTCATGGCCTTCGTTAATGGCCTTAGTACATCACATGAATTATCCAATTCTGATTCCGCATGCTCCTCCTATCCAAAAATTGAGTTTCGGGCTCTATACTTTTTTTTTGAACCCGCAATATGCAACTACTGCAATCCGCAATCTACAATTCGCAACTTCCTCAACGCAGGAATCGGAAATGCGGAATGCCAAAGTTTCCACTTCGGAAAGTGTCACTTCCGCAATCCACACCTTCCACAACATGGCAATCGGAAATGTGGAATGCCAAAGTTTCCACTCCGGAAAGTGTCACTTCCGCAATCCGCAATCCGCAATCTGGGAATCGAAATTGCGGAACATCAAATTTTCAAATTCAGAAAATGTCACTTCCGCAATCCATACTGTAGAAGTCGGAAATGCGGAAAGCCAAAATTTTCAACTTCGGAAAATGTCACTTCCGCAATCCGCAATCCGTACTACGAATGTCGGAAATGCGGAAATCCAAAATTTTCAACTTTGGAAAATGTCACTTTCGCAATCCGCAATCCACAATCCGTACTGCGGAAGTTGGAAAACCAAATTTTCAACTTCGGAAAATGTCACTTCTGCAATCCGCAATCCGTAATCCGTACTGCAGAACTCGGAAATAAGGAAGTCCAAAACGTAACTTTGAAACTTCTACGTTTCCGCAATCTGCAATCTGCAATGCGGAATCATTAGGGGAGTTTTGAGGTAAAAAATGGTCCTCAAAACAAAAAATGTACCATCAAATTTCACTTTATAAGAACCAATAAGATTCAAGATGATGATGTCAACCATAAGGGTAAAATTTGTAAAAACAATTAGAGGGAAAAAGAAAAAACTACTTTTCTTATTGTATTTTTGACATATCTCCTTAACGGTTAACCCAAGTTTCAAGTTTCGACACTCATTAGATGCAGAATTTAATTTTGCATCCAACCGATACCCACACTGCATACTTCTGAGGAACCCACGACATGAAAAAATAAATATTCAATAAAAAAATGTATTTTAATATTAAAATATGTTTTTTATTGAAATTTTCATTTTCTCATACCCTGGGTGCCTCAGAAGTATGTAGTGTGGGTATGGGTTGAATGCAGAATTAAATTCCACATCCAACGAGTGCCCAAACTTTAAATTTGGGTAAATCGATAAGGAGATATGTCAAAAATATGATAAGAAAAAATAGTTTTTCTTTTTCCCCTCTAAAATTTAGAACTCTTATTTTATTATTATAACTCTTATTTTATTATTTCCCTTAGGAGGCCCATTTTAGACATCCAAACTCCCATAATGTGCGGAAACACCTCTATTCCTGCAAACTTTCATAACTCATATCTCCCTCATCCTTTAACCAAATAAGGCAAGTTTGATACGGTTAGAAAGCTATTGGAGAGCCCTATGCAATGGTGTGATCCCCTATCATACCCGAGAACTCTGATTATGTCATTTTCCCAATCAAAATGTCGACCAAAATTCATCAATACCTCTTTAAACATTTTGATATCTGCCTGTAAACTCACTGTTTGGCCCAAGCAGCCCCAGTGATGCAACATGAGATCTGATACCACTCTGTCACGTCCCCTCCTGTCGTTCCGACCCGCAGAGGGAACATGATTGCAACGTGGGGGTGTTTAATTCTTCCCCAATGCCATATGACGAAATTCACGATTTAAATAAATGCATAATTAAATTATACAACATAATTAAAACAAAATAACACACACGCAGAAGGGAATGCATCATCCTACTCCCAGGAAGAATAATGAAACAATCATACAATATTCAATCCCCTTCTCATGCTATGCACAGGCTTCGTGCCAACTAACTTAAAATAATAATTTCATTCAATTCACATGAATAATTAAACATTCAAGACATAACACAAATTGAACGTAATTTAAGCCACAGAGAATACTTATCTTTAAGATGAAATTGTCCAAACAACTAGCTATGTGAGAGAAATGTTCTACCGAACCATAGGTCCCTGTACAGCCTATATTCTTTCAGCTGAGAGACCACCCCCGAGCTTGTCTATGTATCCACTAAGGAGGAACTAAATAGGCTCACTCACAACCATGGTTTCTCACAAACAATCATGCTAATCCAACACACAATTGGGTTTATCAAGCATGCAAGAGACAAAGGGGGAAAATGCTAAGCCAGTGAGCTCAACCACAGAGCTACATTCATCTCAAGCTAAACTCAAACAACCTTGGCACCCACAATACCTACCACACCCAACACAAGGAAGGTCCCCTTCTTTGCTGCACAGTCCCTTAGGCGTCCCTTCCCTCCAGTGCTCTTCATGGTAGGCATAGAAAGGTCCAAGCTGCTAAATCCTTGAGATTCTAACCTTCACTGGGTTTATCAAGCAATCCCAACCTCACAATTGATGTCCAAATGACTCAATCCTGTAATTGGATTTTCGAGCTATCAAAACTGGGTTTTCCCATGGATTTCTGGGGATCTAACACTCTCAAATTCTCCCCAAGGTTCATGTATATGGATCCCCCATCGGATTTCACTGTCCACACGAAATTCTAGGCATTTATGGCACTTCAAAACGTGGGTTTATGTAGAGTTGCGATTTCTATATTTTTTTCACTGTTGGATGAAAATTGAAGTTTGGATGTTCCACAATGGAATGTGAATGAGGAAGAACGAATTCCCATGAGGTAGAGTGACTTGTGGGTCAAGAAAAACAGAGCCCATACCTTCCATACGAATTTTTGGGCTGCCCATGCTCCATTGAAGCCATGGACTGATTTCCTCAACTACTTCCTTACAACATAATTAAATGTCAGCAAGGAAAGTCAAATGGGTTCTCAAGATGAAATTTGGCAGCATATGGATCAACCCCATAATCCCCCTCACCACTCCCTAGTGGATACACATGGCCCCCTCTTATTAGTTGCTTCCATAGTCAGTTTTTGGTATTTTATTGCAATATTAATATTTAGGTAATTTTACAATGTTCCATGGCTTAATAGCACATGAGTAACGAAATATCAAATACTTGCATTTTTAATAAAATATGAGTATCTAGCAGGGCCTTGGCCTTGAGCTCCATGCTAGGAAAACACACATCGCATGTATACAATATTTACATTAAAAGCCAATATTTCCTAAGGGTCAAAATGGGGGTATTACAAAAACATATTGAAATCAGTTTACATCAGCAATTACAGTGGCTTTGCGTAGTAAAATGTAATGGCAAAGTCATTGGATTACATAAATAGCTGCCAAAGCTAATTTCTCCACATGTGAATATTTAAGATTAGGACCAATTAAAGCATGACTAAGATAATTGATGATGTGCTTTTGAAGAGTATCATCTTCCTAAACTAAGGCCATTCTAACAATATATTCTGATGCGTCCATACATAGCAAGAAATCTCTAGTAAACTCTAGAGGGCTAAGCAACGGGGCCTCATACGAGTTTTTTAAGGGCATCAAAAGAAAGTTGAGCAAAATAATCCCATATAATGGACCCACTTCTTTAATAAGCGCATAAATACTTTAGTAATGTCAGCATAGTTGGTGATGAAATGCCAAATACAATTAATTTTTCCTTGTAAACTTTGAAGTTGATAGATGTTGCATTGAGGAGGCAACTTGAGAATTTCCTCTACCTTTAAAGGATCAACCTTAATCCCCTTATTGGATACGATAAAACCAAAAAGGCATCCTTATTAATGCAGAAGATACATTTGTGAGGATTTAAATGGATCTTATAATAACGACATATTTTAAACACAAGGTGTAGATGTGTTGGATGATTTGTTCTCTTTCGAGAGTGAGCAACTAAATCATCCAAAAACACCTCTCAAATGTGCTTGATATCATGAAAGGAAAAAGACATAGTCCATTGGAAGATATCCCCAACATTTTTAAGACCAAAATGAATTTTCCGATAAGAAAAGGTACCCCAAGGGAATATAAATGTCATTTTATGTTGATCCTCGGGTTGAATCTAAATTTGGTTATAATCGAAGAATCCATCCATGAAAGAAAAAATCTCACTCCCTGCACATTCATCAATAATTTGATCAATAAATGGTGTGGGAAAGTTATCCTTCAAACAAGCCTTGTTCAAATATTTAAAATGTATGCAAACACAAATTGTCCCCTACTTTTTATCAACAAGAATGAGATTGGATACCCATTTAGTTAAGGGAACTAGAAAAATAAAATCATATTTAAGAAGTTGTTCCACCTTTGCCTTGATAGCTACAACCTTTCTAGGATTAATTGGTCGAAGTTTCCATCGAACATGTTTAACATTCTTGTTGTTCCCTGAGATGTACTAGACTTAATATAGTGCACACCAGGGCATGAAAGAACTCAATTTTTATAGATTTTCGAGCTGAATCTCCGTGGAATGTTATGTAAAAATGATATTTCTTGAAATATGCTTGTAAGTAAATATTTATGAACAATTTTGACAATGTAAAATGATTCTAGAGGAATTTTGTAGAGTGTAAAAATACTTTGGCTAATAGTGAGGGAGAGCTTTAGCAGATGGAGACAAAAATAGGCATAAGACGCGTCTGCATGATGAATCTCTTTGAACCTGATGAAAGCATAAACGTATTGAGCTTTGAATTAAATAATTCAGTAGTTTGTAAACATAATGTATTGAAAATCAAGAGCTTATTTATAAATTTTCAAGCAACAAGACATTTATAGAAACAACAATAAGAAAAGGCTTCAAACACTGTTGTATCTCATAAAAGCTTTGAAACTAGACCAAAGGTCAAAAGACTTAAATCTCTACAATCAATTCCAACATTCATCAATATATCATATCACTGACACAATATGGAGCTGAAGTTGTTACTCATAAATTTATTGACATCTCATGAGAATATACATGGACATATAAGGGTAAGATAACAAAGAAGATAGACATAATACAGAGGAAAAACATCTATGTATCATTCTACAAGCTTAATATCAGAAAAAATTATACATTATAGACTCTAGTTCATCCGCTCAACAACTGGTAGAGTCCCTCTAAAATTTTCCAACCACGAATTATGCACTCACATTACATTAAATAGGTCTTAAGGAGTGACTAAATTCTATTGAGATTAACTAATTTGCAACAAACTTGTAAATTCGTCCCTTTCACTTTTGATTTTCTATCTGACTAACATCCTTTTACATTTTAACTCTTCTTACTTGTGCTTTTATTTATGCCTCTTGTCTACTTTGTTTGTCCTCTCATGTATCCATTATGCTATACAACTGGATACCCATAAGCCTAACCTGTTGATTGATTAGTTGGAGGTATTCCTGCTTGCCCCTTCATTTGGTGCATCATCTGCACATTTACCTGTCCTCTAGGTGGCATAAAAGCCAAGGATTTGACTAGCCCACAAACTAACCTACCACTGTAGTAAAATGTTATCCACTTGGCTGTACTTGTGGCACGCTAGCCATGTCACAAGATTTGGGTTCGAGTTCGGGTTCGACAACCTTTAAGTTCGATTTGGGTTTAAATTATCTGATGAAGTTCAGATGAGGTTCACCATTAGGTTCGGTGATATACATTTAAAAAAAAATTATATATATATATATATATATATATATATGATGAGTAACTTAATCAGAAGAAAATCAAATCATCAATGTTCTTATTAAAATTTAAATCTACAATGGAATTGCAAATTGCAAAAAGAAGTAGAAGATGTTCTTCAAACTTCAAAACTTAAAACAATGTCCATTATGTCAAATACTAATTCTGATAATCTAAACAATGAGCAAATAGTCAATTACATATCTTTCCTCTAAATGTTTTCCTTACTGCTTTTTGTCAAAGAAAAAATGAACTGAATCTGAAATGAAACAATGGTGTTTCATTTTTTTCCTTTTTATATTTGTATTGATAAAATCGAAAGTTAGTATTAACATGGTTGGATGGTTCAATTAACCTTAATTGTAATGTGATATACTATAAAGTGTTCAATTAACATTAATTATAGAATTTGCATTAAACAATAATGTGTCATTTTTTTATATTTTATTTATATATATCTATATTGATAAAATATAGAATGTTAGTATTAATATGGTTGGATTAATTGTAATATGATATATTATAAAGTGTTCAATTGCATATTTACAAAAAAAAAACCACTACTAGATTTGGGGTTGAAATTCAACGTTTATACTGGTGTGTAAAGTGAAACGTCACTTTACATGTCGAAAAAAAGTTAATTTATTGGGTTTTTTAGAAGGCACTTCACTAATATATGCCTAATGTCACTTAAGCATCTCCAAACAAGACGTCTCTTAAGAGACGGTGTATTAAGTTGCTTAAGAGATGTCCTACATGCAAATGTCGGCCAATAAAACTATACTTTCTTAACGTCGCTTAAGCGACGAGTAAAATTCGAATGTATTTTCCTCTTTTTCGATTAAAGACGACAAGTTTAAAACATATTCGGGCACGACACCTATTTAGGCTTTTTCTGGTTCAATTGGACAAAATTTAACACATATCTAGGTTTTTTGGGGGAGGTTTTTTTCGGTTCAATTGGACAAAATTTAACACATATCTAGGTTTTTTTGGGGGGAGGTTTTTTCCAGTTCAATTCGACAAAATTTAACACATATCTAGGTTTTTTTGGGAGGTTTTTTTCCGGTTCAATTGGGAAAAATTTAACACATATTCAAGTTTTTTTTTCGGGTTCAATTCAACAAGAATACTTCGTGGAAGAATATTGGAGGGAGAACTCTATTTTTAGGTTAAAAAGTTTGTGGATTAATGAGATTATCCCTTGAATAAATTTATTTTCCTTTGGTTAATGATTTATTTTCTGGATTAATGAGATTATCCCTTGAATAAATTTATTTTCTTTCTTCTTAATTTGATAATGTATTTTATTGAAATAGAGAACAATTTCAAACAATCATGTCCATTGATTCGCTAGTAGAGCCGAATGAATTACTGTTATGCAAGCAACTATCAATTCTGCATACGGTTACACAAGAAACCCTGGTAATGCAAATGATCAGAATCAAGCCTTTAATGCTGAATATGTAATTGGTGATGGAAAATGTTATTTCCCTTGTACGTAATGTTGAGGGATGAAAAAAAGAATAGTTGTTAGGGAAACGACCAGGAATCATTGTTATTGATGGGCACTTAGAAGGTCAATGTGGAGGAAGATATTGACATATGTGGACCTGTACACACAAGGTCAATGTGGTTGATGTAGAGGCACTTGAAGGCATTGAAGGGATTTGTTAGACAAAAAGCACGTCCAAAAGGCTCAATGGTTGAAGTCTACATGCTATATCAATCCACTATATATTTTAGTGAGTATTTACCCTAAATAGTGGGTGATATGGATGTGGCTCTCCTTTGGGATGCCAATTCCAGTAACAAATTTAAAAGGGATATATTGTTGGGGGAAGGTAGATGGAGAAAATTGAAATATTTGAGATTGTATTTAATATTTTCATAAATGCTTCTGGTAGATTGGTTATTTAACTAAAACATTTTTTTGCAATTGTTATAGGTAGTATAGAGTGGGATGCAATTCATTTATACGTTGCAAATAATCTTGATTGGATGAAGAGATGGATAGAATGATGTGGATAAGTTTATGGTTCCTTATCATGGACTAGGGTGGCATAATTGATCAGAGAAGCTTATTTGGATAATGATACCATTTTAACCTAACAGGAAATTGATATAGCATATGGTGCAAAAGATAGAACTATAAGCAATATCTAACTTTATGTTTTATATTACAAATCCCATAATTCTTTTTTTCTCACAAATTATATTAAACATATACTTACCAAATACTCACATTATATTTTTAATATGTTGAGAATGCATGTGAAACATCATAAGGCTATGTGGTGCAATGGCATAAAAAATTGCACCAAACAATTGGATGATAGGAGGAAAACATGTGATAATGTTATAACTACAATTTTTCAGGTTACTAATATTTCCCACAGGGGTGATAGACATCCGATCACATCATATTTGAGGTACTATGGGTATTTGGAAGACATATTGGATATAGACTTTAAATCCTTCAAAGTGGTTCTCTTTAAGATGAGGTGGTATAGATTGTTGTTGCAAGATGATGAAAGGACAGTTATTGATCATGACAATGGATTTACCATGATTAATACTAATAGGTACAAGCCAAATATAGATCCCTATGTACTTCCAAGTCAATGTGAGTAGGCATTTTTTTCAGAGGTACCAGGTAGAGAAGGTTGGTCTTTTGTTATTGGGCGAAAACATGAAGTTGGGAAACAATTTTGGCTTGTTTTTGACAAATAAAACTGCTAAATTTTATGTTTTTCAAGTTTGACCTCTTCAAACCCATATCTCCCTTAGTAATTTCAACATGAAGTAAACACAAAGGTTTTAGATAATTGAATTAGCTTTCTACTCGTATTTTTTTAAATTTTTTTATGGACATATCGTGGGATAAATTTGTTGTCAACCAATGGCATATACTTGAAAATTTTAGGTATAGATAATGAGTGACCTGTGTTGACGTCGTTTTTTTGATAGATGGTTATTCATTTTAGGGAAACAAATTGTAGGCTCATAATATACACACACTACACTATGCATGGACTATGTTTTGAGTTTTTTAAGACTTGGGAACTATTTTTTATTATTTATCGAAACAACATATGTTCAGAAAATGGTGCATTATCGACACATGTTTTTGTCTTCGCATTTTCTTTCAAATGTGACTCTTATTGGAAAAACTAAAAGTACCCTTTTGAAGAGGAAGAGCCAATTATGATCTCTGTGAAATTTCAAATTTTGTGGTGTTGTCTTTGTTATGAAATTGAATTTTTATTTCGGGTGATTTTCAGAGTAATAAAATTATTAAGGGATAAGATTTAGAAAAAAATATTAATAAATAGAAATTCAAATCGAAATGAAACAATTATTATATCATTGGAAACTAGATTCAGAGATGAATCCATTGCTACCAAGTCCAACAAATAATATTTAGGATTTGCAGGGGTTCGGGCTTGCTGAAGTTGCAGGTTACAGAAAGATGCCATATATTTTCGTAGGTTTGTTGACCATAAACTCTCGGCCAAAACAATATCTTCCAAACTCTAGGCCAAGAGTTTAGTTCAAACTCTCATTCGAGCGTTTTCTTTTAAATACAGTGCGGCGATTGGTTCAAACTTTCAGCCTAGAGTTTTATTAAACTCTCGACCGAGAGTTTGAACTCTCACAAAATATCGGCCTAGAGTTTTTTAAACTCTAGGCCTAGAGTTTGAGGTTGAATTTTTTTCACGTTATCATCTGCCCACACTAGTGTTTTTTCACTCCATTTGTCATAAAATTGTTTCCCAAGTTCGCGTTTTCACCCTATTAGATTTGATCCAAGAGGTCGGCCCGTAAAGTATACTTTGCAAGAATATGAAGGTGGTCATGATCAAGAAGAAGAAGATCAAGATGATCAAGATCAAGAAGAAGAATATGTAGAGGGGATCAAGTTGACTAGACAACCATTGGATCATATCTTGATGATGATGACTATATCAATGAATACTTAGCACTAGATGTTGCAGATGTTCTTTTGGACAATCCTTACAATAATTTTGAAGGGATAGATACAAATTTTGATCTTCATGACTTAGATGTTGATTTGGACGAAGTTCAAGACCAATTTGATATGGAATTGTAAAATATCTTGTTGAATGGATCTCTCCTTAACACTTATGTTTTTTTATGCATAAGCATGCTTATGAATTTATATGGGTTTCTTTTATTACTGTTTTACATGCAAAGACGATTCAATTTCTTGTTTTGTTCATCATATACTTGCTCCCTTCATTGCCTAAATATGGATCTTTTAATGGTCAACAACTTGCATTTGGCTTGGGTTAATAATTCAGTGTGCTAAGATTCTATAGCAAATTGAGAAGCTAAGTTGAGAAATCGTGCTATGGAATCATTAATGATTCTGCAGTGCATTATTGTGTCCCAATGCTATGGCACGTTGTAGAATTGAAATGTGGCGATAGGTACTAAATGACAAAATGTCACTTACCAAATCATCTTAATTTCATAATTAGTATGCAGGTCAAGTAATCATGATTGCAAACAAGTTATTTGATCGGGTATGAAATTATAATTAGTTGATGAGGTTCGCATGATAATCAGTTTCGTTCCCATCATTTCTCTGACTTCATGTGTTGTATCTAATAATCAGTGTACTTGTCCCAAGCTTAGAACATGATGTTCATCTGATTTTGAAATGATAAGCATGCAATATGTATTTCCCATCTAATTCACTTTCAAGTGTATGTTATGGTATCGAAGGATTTGAACATATATTCTACAACAAGTATCTCCAGTGTTCTCGAGCCCACAATTAATCATTCTGCAACAAATAATCATCTGTTTCATTATCTACAATCATTTTTGTACATAGAAGTGGCCACATAGTGCACCATGAGCCTATCAAAGCAATGTATATGGAGGCCTACCTTGAATTTGGAGACTGGTTCATAATGGTGGGTTAGTATGCTTAGTGTGACAAGTTGCAGGGATATCATGAGGCTGTGGCCAAAACATTTGCTGAGAACTTAAATGGAGAACAGGTGACAGTGGGAAATTTGACTTTTCAAGTCACTAAAGATTTGATTTCACAGGCATGCAGTCTTCCCAAAGAAGGTGAGAGGTGGTTCAAGCGCAGTAATGTTCCTCTTCATGATTGCAATTAGTTTCTGAAGGAGGAGTTTCATAATCCTTAATGGTGAAAAGGCATTCCAAGGAATTATTTGAAGACATAATGGAGCGACTTATTAAGAATGGTTCAAAAATATATTACAGGTGAGGGTAAATACTCAATGGTTTTCTTGTATCAGATGAGATTCCTTTTACATTTGAAAGGTGATTCCAAAATGAATTTTCCCTTTTTATTTTTAAAGAGTATTACAAAGATGTCAAAAAAGGTATAGATTTATCCTATAAGTAAACATAATCTATTTCATCAATATCTAATCAAGTTGTTGATATTAGAAGAGATGAATAAGGTTAACAAGACTTGGAATCATTTCCTCTTTCGGAATGGTTTTGAAGTGGAACAAGAGGAGCCTGCATCAACAAATCCCCCTTCCTCTAGCACTAGATCAAAAATACCTAAAATATCACAAACCATTGCATAAGGGGACACTTCATCTTTACATCAAAGTGAAATTTTAGTTAAGAAAGCCGGGGTTAAAAGAAAGAAATCTGAACTAATAAAAGAGAGTTCCTCTAAGAGAAAATTTGCAGTTCCATTCTGAGAAAGAGGAGATACTGGATTCAAATATCAAAAATGTTTTAAAGGACAAAGGAAAATTAGAGTTAGTGATATTGGATACAGAGCAACTTAGTGAATCTTTAAATGTATAAGAAGGTCATCTATCAGAAAAACAGACTTGCAGTAAGAAAGTGGAAAGAGGTGAAGAATAACAAATGGTTAAGCTTGTGTATTTCAGAAAACCACATACTCAAGCTACAAATAAGCTGAGGCTAAATGGTAAGTTGATTTTTGGCCCTTCTTTAAAAAAGAATAATGTAATTGATTTGGAACAATCTTCAGATAGCACTGTGGAAAAATCAAAGGAGCAAAATACCCCAAAGGTAAGGAGATGTTCTAGGCACAATACAAATCAAGTAATTACAGAGCTTGAGAAACCTGGAAGTGTCTAAAAAACATAGAGAATTATTTCCTACCCAGTCATCATCAAAAGAGGAATATAGTCGCTCAAAGAAAATGGAAAATAAAATTGGAGAAGTTCTGAATAATATTGAAAAATCCATAAATGCTCTGCCATAATTAACAAGTATCTATCCTCATGAAGAACAAGACGTCAAAGAACAAAATGTTGTAGAATTTCCTAGTTACTCTGCCAAACTTAATGATTCACCTCAAGAACATAAGATAGGTTTATAATAGTTGTCGAAAAACAATAAGTCCAATACCAAGAAGGAACTTTGTAAAGAATTAAAGAAGTATGAGAAGAAGATTAGAAGTTTGGAGCAAGAAAATAAAAAGTTCCAGAAAGAAAATCTCAAGATGAATAAGAGGATAAGTAATCTGGTCATCAAGCATAATCGGTTATTTTATTTTTCCCAAAAAATATTCAAGAAAAAAAAATACTAAAGAAGTAGAGGAAATGTTTGAAAACTAAATGGCTCTAGGAGAAGCAAAGGAACCAAGCAAGCAATAGCAGGTTAGATATTCTAACAGATTTGGGTACTCAGTTCTTGCAGGATACTCTCCAGACTCAAAAGGCTAAGGAACAATTGAGCTGATAGGTTGAATATTCAAGTTGAGGTTGCTTCCAAGGTTTGACAAATTTGGCCACAACTTTGAACATTTTGATTTTTCCAGGATTCATTCCTGTTTATGGTTATTTTGGGGAAGAAATTTTGTTTCCAAGATAATGCTACCATATCACAAAGTCGCAAGGAGACCCTATAGAGTAATCTAGAGTTCACTCCAGGTAGAGGACCGCTACAAGAATTCACGTAGCATTCTATAGCTCTATCTATATATAAAACTTTGCTTGCGCTACAGAATCACATGTAGGTGTCAGTTTTGATCAAAAGTGAATTTTTTCAAAGTTTTTTAAATATTTAGAATATAGTAAATGTACAGACATATAGAAGTTGTGAACTATGAGATTATTAAATATTAATCTCCTGTTGGCGTTACAATAGAGTGTCATAGTCAAAGTCAACAAGCTGTCATGTTTTAAAGGTCTCGAGTCCAATAGTAATTTTGCATTGCTAATTCTAATATCACTTGAGATTGATTTAATATGATTGTGATCCTCAAGGATAGACTTCGATCCACCTTTTTGGGATTTGAATTTAGAAATTGTTATGTAATGATACATATAAAAAAGCAAAGAAAATAAGAAAAGAGGGTTTGATGGGAACAACAAAAGGAAGGAGTCGACTTATGGTTTTTCAGACAGTTAATGCAGAGTAATATAATATTCTTCAGATCAGTGAATCGTTGCAGATTGTGCTTACCATTCTCTTATACTGTTGTTAAACTAAATGTTTGATTGTTTTCTCATAAATGATTAACAACATGCAGATCTAATAGCTTTACATTGTATTGTGATTTGGCTGCAAAATTGTGTTTACATTCAGAGAATAATCTTGGAACTGTAACACTATTCTATTTTCAAGTTTATCTATTTAAAACTACTTTGAAAATTAATATATAGTTTAACCTTTGTGACAACCAAATTTTCTAACTTTTCCCTTTTAGCAGTCAAAGTGAAAACTTTAGGGATAACAACAACATTCATCATAGGAATACTAAATCGTACCATTCATGGGCTAATTGGAAATTTTAAGCTATAACAAAGGAGCTTGAGAACATTATTACCAAGATAATTTAAACACAATTTTCCTACAACACAATTTGGAAAAAAATATAGGATTTACTTTATATGAGATAGTATATGGAAAAATAATATTGTTTTCGATATAATTGAAATCAAAGCTCTATGGAAAACATTAAAAGTGATACCTAACCATTATATAGCACATACAAAATCAATCAACCAAAACAATATATCTTCCCCACAATTTACAATTTTAGTTCCGACGTATGTCGCTTAAGAGACGCTCTACCGACAAAAAATATACGCTATTGACGTTAAAGACACATCGGTATCATAGCTTTGTCGTCGGTAGTAAGTTGCTTAAGAGATGTTGTTTAGAAGTAAAATATGGAACTAAAGCTTGTTAGGGGTGCTATAATTAGGGGTGCTAGAGAGAGAGGGGGTGTTAGGAGGTTGGGGTAGGGGGATTTTTAGAGTGATAAAGTGAGGGGGGGTGTTAGGGGTAGGGGGAGTGTGAGAGAGATAGAGAGAGGGAGTTTATATGAGGTAGAGAGAGTGGGGTGTTACTAGGTTAGAGGTAGAGAGGGACAAGGGTGTTAGGTGTTTTAAGTTCATGGTTTTATTTAAATTTCATTATTTTTCTAGTCGACACAACTGGAAAAATGCCTAGAGGAGATTCAAACATCCATACAGGGAAGGTAGATCTAAAATTATGATGCCACTTGTGTTCCCATTGATATAATGGTGATCCTTTTGTTTTGTATTTGAAATTGTCGCAATACAATCCAAGTACAGTTGACTAAAAGCCGAGAGGAGATCCAGATACCCAAAGGGATCAATTCAGTACCAAGTTACGAATCCATCCATGCAAATAAAGGATTCAACTTGTGTTATGTCCATGTTATGTTGGAGGGCCCTAGTATTTGTAACTATATTCACTACTAATAGTAATTATATAATACCCATGGAATAAAATATATGCATAATTTGGCATGGACATTGGAAATATACATGCATAATATTGACATCAGAAAATACATAGAGACCAACCCTCTAACTCAAAGACATATGCATAGACTAACCCACTAACCAACAAACATCTAACCACTCACTTTGTTAGCTTATATTGTGTGAATCGTGTTTCAATGTGAGGTTTTCATAGTGTGGCATCCAATTACAGGAATAATTCAAATACATATAATATTATAAATAATTACATACTTCTCCCATTCAAGCCCACTTAACCTCCAAGGTTAGATTAAATTGTTTTACTAGTAGGATTTACTTTCTTCCCATATATTCAACACAACCACCCTCTATCACTATGGGTATAAGAACCAATTGGCATGGTGTTATTCCAATAGGTATTGAAATCCCACATGACAGCTCCCTAAGGTTATAAACCTTGATTGTATTTTTGTCATATTTAATTATTATTTATTACTTAATCATTTTTTATTATTTAGTAATTAGTATGTTTTTATAAATAACAATTTTACAATATTTAAATATTGATGATATTGATGATTAGTACAAGTATATTCTATAGCACACTAATCATGAGAGAAAAATACATGTGTATATAAATGTGATACCCCACTAGCATTTTCTCAATTTCACACCATGGGAGAAACAAATTATGTATCCACAAATTTCATTATGAAATATTTCAACAGTAATATTTAGTCAATTTCACATTGTGGAATCATAAAACCATGTATACATAAATTCAATGATGAAATTTTAAATTAAATTGTAAAATAACCATATCATTATTTTTCCTATAAACAAGTAATACACTACCACACCCAAAGAAAATTTCAACTTTGTATATAACATTCTATGAAAAAAGTACAAATATAAGGAATTGAAATGAATTTGATATTAGAAGTTGATTGAAATATTCTCAATTCCTTCATCTTTTGAACACTCATCCTCACTTTGTAAAAATATAATAAAAGATCATCATTTCAAATAAAATAGAATTTTTCTACCACTTAAAGTTGTAATACAAAAACATAAAGGTTAGAAATTTGTCGATACCCTATGATCCCATTGAATCATCTTTGTCATCATCAGTATGGAAGAATATAAGATCCGATTGAATCATCTTTGTCATCATCATTATGGAAGAATATAATTTATTCAATAAAAAAGATCAGTACATATATATTTATATTGATAAAAGGATGAATTTATACAAAAATCCTCCGTAACTATTTTAGAGGTTCCATTATTGTTTTAGAGGTTCTGATACTGAAACGTTACCAAAGAAACTAATACATGCAATCATCCAGAAGTGGGGATTTCTATTACATCATATAGTAATCCATAAAATACTATAGATTTTCACATATTGACTAGCAAGCAAAATGCAAAAATAAAATCATTCAAAACTTAAGCTAACTGCAAGTAGTATCACTATCGGTTCCCTGATCAACATAGAGAACCTCATCATTGTATTCATTATAAGAGATTTTAACAAAATTTTCATAAATATATTCATCAATTACATGCTCAACATCATAAGATTCTTCTTCCATTTTTAGGCTAGTATCTTCTTCTTTATCTGGATCTTGTTCTCGCTCTGCGTTGAAGGTATATTCATCATTTTTTCTGTCAGCATCATCTTTATCTGAATCTTCTTATTTCTCTTCAATACGAATATCTTCATCATTTTCTCTGTCAGCATCAGAGTGAACTGGCACATCCTCACTACCCTCCTTTTCCATCGAACTAGTGAACATATGGAACGATTTCATTACTGAATTACCTTCTCCATTTTTAATGTTTTAAGTTTCATCATTTTTCGACCCCCCCCAATTAAGTCTTCATGCTTCGAAACAAGAAAGGTATTGTTTTCAATTCATCATCAGAAGCTTTGTTTGTCGCTTGTAATCCATTAAACGAGTTTCCATACTATAGTTGACATCCCAAGAGAATTGGTCAATTTTTTTCAAACAATTACTGATCTCCAGAGAATTGGTAACTAAATGATGAGCCATATCAATCAATTTGTTCATATGTTCGTGCATCTAGTCCATTTGACTGACAAATCCCTGAATACTGACATGGGCTACATTAACTTGCTCGTAAATATCATGAAAATGTTTTTCAATCTCCATATTCATTGCGGTGACACAATTCAAGCCAAAACTAGAAATACTTAAGCAAATATGCATAGAATTGGAAAGACACAATAGTATAAGCCAGGAACTCTCACCAAGAGGGACGACTCTGCCAAATCTTGTGAAGATATTGAGATGACAACCAAAGGACACAACAAAAAATTCCACACTACCCTAAGGTATAGATAAGGAGAGACTTCTAACAAAAGAAACATTATATGGAAGCCTCAAACCCAAATAATACACCAAACAATCCTAAACCCCTATATCCCACACATGCTAGAAAAAAGAGAGATCACTAGATATTCTGCGAGTTACCTGAAAAATGGCACACATATGATCAGACCCTCCGCTAAAGTGCATATCTCCTTGATGCATGGAGAAGGATAAGAAACCATCGTCACACTCAACCATTCCAAGGAAAGAGACTCCCAATATTTTAGATCCTAGCGAACATTAATTTGAAACCTTCTTCACAAAATGAATAATTCCAAGCCTCCATAGAATACCAACAAATAAAACCATCAAATCAGTCGTACAAGGGCACATGATGATTCTGAATACTAATATATCTACTCTCCTTAAATTATATGCCTCCACCTTTAAAGAGATTGAAATCACCGCTGACGAATAACTTATCCAATTGTCCCATAGTATTTATGCTATATATGCGTACAAATGGAATTCTTTATCCATCTAGGAATAAGGTATAAACACAAGAAGTTGATGTACCAACTAGGCTATGTGGAGCCCATCCTTCTTTCACCATGTTAGCTCCTAGGGTGAGGGTTCTAGGATTTATGTCTTTTTTCCTCTTTTTTTTTTTTGGAGCTTATGATATAATGTAGATTCAACCAATGTTTATGGCTCTTATGCCAACAAAATGGTGAATTTGGTCTATGTGTGGGAATGTAGCTATCGATTGTGATCGATATGATCTAATAATTATCAAATCATTGTCAATTCCATCATAATGGCCATAATGCATCATTGTCTTGTTGTTAGGGTGAATCATATGCTATTAGGGTATTTCAAATGTTGTTAGGGATACTCAAATGCCATTAGAGTCATTTAGGTGACAATAGGGTCATTGTGACACTATTACGGTCATTTAGGTTCCATTAGGGTCACTCGGGATCTAGAAGTTCTTTAAAATGAATCATCATCATTGGCATCAATATCGTCATCATCATCATCATCATCATCATCATCATCATCATCATCAACATCATACAATACATCAACATCATCATCATCACCATCACTATCACCATCATCATCATCATATATCATCATGATAGTCACTCATACCATCAACATTGTGATGATGAACAGGGCATCCAACTACTACCTTAAAATAATTTTGTAAATGATGTCTTCCCTCACCCTACTAGGTCAATGGGTCTTAACAATTAGTAATTGTCATGATACTTGTCGTCATCATCATCATCATCATCATTGTCATCATCATTGTCATCATCATCATCATCATAGACATCAACTTTATCACTATAGACATAATCATTAAAATCATCATATATCATCATCACAATCAATGTTGGCATAAAATGTGATCGATATCATCTTATAACTACCAACTCATTATCGACACCATCATCATTATCATAATGCATCATTGTTACATTGTTAGGGTCAATCAAATTCCATTAAGGTATATCAAATGTTGTTAGGGACACTCGAATTCCATTAAATCATTTAGGTGACATTAGGGTCACTTAGACACCATTGCAGTCATTTATGTTCCATTAGGATCAAATAATATCTATAAATGCTATCACATGCATCATCAACATTGACATTGACATCATCGCTGATTTGAAATAAACTATTTTTAGGTTTATTTTTTAAGTGATATATGGTGATGTGGATTGAAGAGCTAATATATTTCACCATTATACTGATCTTCGTTATTATGATGATGATGATCATCATCATCACCATTATAATGATCATCATCGTCATAGATATTGACATTAAAATCACCATAGCCATCATCATATCATGATCATCACAGTCAATGTCAAGATCGTCATCATCATCATCGCCAACATCATATGGTACATCATCATCATCGTTGTCATCATCATCATCACCGTCACTCATGGAAATTAGGATTAATGTTATGTTTTTAGGGTCAGTCATATGCCATTAGGTTCACTAAAATGTTGTTGGGACACTTAAATTCCATTAGATTCATTTAGGTGACATTAGGGTCACTCAGATGCCATTACAATTAGTTAGGTGGCATTAGGATCAATTAGGATCTAGAAGTGCTATCACCTGCATCATTATCATGGACATCCACATTGTCATCATCTTCACCGTCAACATCATACATTACATCGACATCATCAACTTCATCATCGTCATCATTGTCAATATGGTCTGGGGAGGAAAATAAGGGCCTTAGGGCCTAAGAAAACCTTGTTGAGCTCAAGGGGCATTAATGATGCCTCCAAACACCAAACAAATATTTTTTAAGAGATATTTGGCCTACAAGTGGGATATGGACACTATTGGGTTTTTGTTTGCACCACTATATGGACATGAGGCCTTGATTGACCATGGTTAGAGAAGGAAAAAGGAATCCTTAGGCCATATATAAATATTCTTAGGCTTAATCATTATGAAAGAATTCTTGAACCACCACACTCAACTTGTTTAGTTGATCTTGGCATCCCAATATAAATATGGGAACAATTCATATATTAGCCAAACAAAAAAGTGTCTTGGTACCTATAGCATAGATGGGGGAGGTAAACAAGGGCCTTATACCATAGATGGATCTCGGGCCCTGTACAATTTTTATGGGAGGAAAAAAAACACCTTATACCCTACAAGAGGCTTATTGGGATCAAGGTCCATGAAGAGGATTCAAACCATCACACAAAGGCTATAAAACCACCAATTGTTCTTGACATCACCATTCTTCTTATATTTCTTAGAATGAAATTCATTTTTTTGTATCTCTCCCTTCTAATTTAGACGATATCATTCTATATATTGTTTTTTCACTATGCTTGACTTCAATATACATTTCCTTATTACATGCCTCATGTGGAAGTGTATGAACAATAAAAAAGTATCACTCCATTTCTAATGTGGATGAAAAACATACTGATGTACTTTGTCATCACTATCCTATCAGATTGGGTAATTCCTACTTGGATGCACTCTCTAAACTTTGATCTCTATACTTGAATTCCCTATTCTTGTCTTATGGTAATAAAATGCCACTTGAATTCATGTTCTTCCTCATACCCCATGGGATAGGATTAGTTATTAACAAGTGTCTTAAACATGAGTCTAAGGAATATGTAATTAGAAATTGGGTTTAGGACTAAGGAGTATGGGTTTGAAGTCATGTTGAATGTGTAAGGATTTTCAGGTAAGGTTAGGGACTTTCAATACTATTATGTTATTACTAGGGGTTGGGGTTAGTCGGTATGCAATTAGAATTAGTCATGGTTAACAGGTATGTGGATTCAAGTGGGGGTTAGATGATAGCATTCATAGTTAGGGGGAGTGTGTTTTGAGGCGGGGCAAGGGTGACACAGTACTATTTAGGGATAAGAACTTAATGGGGATGGTTTTGTCAGAGATATGGATCTAACTAAACTAGATTACCTATCTATGCAAACAATAACATATCATAGTAAATAAGAACATAAAGAGAATAAGAGAAAAGAGTACACTAGATATACGTCGTTCACCCAATTGGGCTACATCCACGGGAAGGTAGTCTTATATTATCTCCAGAATATCTCCTCAAGCTTACAGAGAGGAATGCCAATAACCCCAATACAATATAGCAATACTTGTGAAAGTATAGATCATGATGAGTGATGTGACTATCCCTTGACTCTATTATATACTAAGAGATGAGGAGGAATTACTCTCACATATTACATGTGGGATAATATAATTCTCCATAATAACATCTCTTTATATAATAATGAATATCAAGAGTATATTTTACCATAATGAATATGGGATAAATGCATTACTCTTTTACATAATATTGTGGATATATTCCGACATAATACAAAGACATTATTACCTTCCAAGGAATATACAAGATTCCAACACTCCCCCTTAATAATGGCTGGGAGAAAAGCCCACTAACAAAGGAAGGAAGGATTCATTACTGCTCCCCCTTGATGAAAACTTCCCTCATTCCCAGTAAGGAATGAAGATGCACATACTTCACTGCTATTAAGGATTTGGTGAAGATATCGGTTGCTTGTTGCTTAGTAGGACAATACTCAAGAGAAAGAACACCATCTGCAACGAGACCTCGAATGTAATGAGCATCAAGATCGAGATGCTTTGTCTTGGAGTAATATACCGGATTATAAGCAAGCTGAATTGCACCTTGATTGTCACATTTCAACACAGTGGGAAAATTTAGAATTAGACCAAGCTCACTGAGAACATGCAGTAACCAAACTACTTCTTTTGTTGCTTCTTTGGCTGCTATATACTCTACTTCACACGAAGATAAAGAAAGAGTCTTCACCTTTTTGCTGGACCAAGAAATCAAACCTGAACCAAGTCAAAATATATAACGAGCAGTTGACCGTCGATCATAACTGTCACCTTCCCAGTCAGAATCTGTATAACCAGAAAGCGAAACTGTAGTACTGCTCGAATAAAAGACACCATAGTACAATGTCCCCTGTAAATATCCCAAAATCCTCTTTGCTACTTTCCAATGAATTTCATGAGGTTGCTGCATGAACCGTGAAACCATATTGACGGTGAAAGAGAAATATGGTTTGATGTGAGTTAAATATATCAAACTGCCGACAAGCTGACGATAAAGAGTAACATCAACAAGAGGAGTAGTACAGTCAATAGTTAACTTTACACCAGACTGAAAAGGCATAGGAGCAGGTTTACAATCACTCATGTCGAAACGAGCCAATAAATCTGTAGTATACTTTGGTTGAGAGAGAAAAATACCACATGCCAGATGCAAAATTTGAAGACCCAAGAAATAGTGCAATATATCGAGATCAGTCATTTCAAACTGCTTGTGAAGGACACTTTTCATACTTTGAATGAGAACAGGTTGGCTGTCAGTGATAATAAGATCATCCACATATAAAACAATAACAATGATATTATCATCAACATGCTTAACATACAGGTTAGGGTCAGA
The DNA here is from genome assembly GCA_027924585.1 of Larix kaempferi. NCBI lineage: Eukaryota > Viridiplantae > Streptophyta > Pinopsida > Pinales > Pinaceae > Larix > Larix kaempferi. The sequence continues at coordinate 21,306,117 of BSBM01000502.1, forward strand.
TATACAACGCTTAAAACCATTATTCAAGAAATATGCATCAATTTTATCATACCAAGACCTAGGTGCTTGTTTAAGACCATATAAAGACTTGTGTAATTTACATACTAAACATGATGATTCAACATTAATAAAACCAGGAGGCTGTTGCATATAAATATCTTCATTAAGATCACCATTTAAAAAATCACTTTAAACATCCATTTGGTGTATTTCCCATTTATAAGATGAAGCAATAGATAAAATGGTTCTTATTGTATTCATTTTAGCAACATGAGCAAAAGTTTCGTTATAATCTATACCTTCAAGTTGATTAAAACCTTTTGCAACTAATCTAGCTTTATACTTTTCAATTTGTCCTTCTGCAGTAAATTTAGTTTTATAAACCCATTTACAACCAACTAAATTATTTCCCGAAGGAAGAGGAACAAGAGACCAAGTCTTGTTCTTCATAAGAGAATCATACTCAGTAGTCATAGCTTGTTCCCAATGAGGTTTACCCTTAGCTTGAGCATAAGAGGTAGTATCATTTATGTCCAAAACTTTGGTCATAAGAGAAAAGTTATATCTAGTTCTATGAGTATCAGAAGGGATTCTGATATCACTTCTTGCAAATTCAAGAGTTTTTCGGGTCCAAACAGGAAGATTAGAAGGGACATAAGTCACTTTAGGAGCTTCGAGACATTCAGGTGGAATACTTGAAGAAGAAGAAGAAGGTGAATGAATATCAGTCACAGAATTGGAAGGATTAATCGAGATAGGTGTAACAGGTGATAAGGGAATATTCAAAGTAACATGAGGTTCAACAGACTTAGGTGGTGGAGAGACTTCAATAAATTGAACATCTCTTCTAATGATGACACTTTGATTAGAAGGATCAAACAACCTATCAGCCTTAGAATCCTCAGAATAACCAATGAATATACACTTGTGAGACTTGGGTTCTAACTTTTTCCATTTTTCATAAAAAATATGAGCCCAACATTCACAACCAAACACTTTAAAGTTACTAATATACGGTTTTCTACCATTCCATTTTTCCTCAGGGGTAACATGCCTAACAAATTTTGTAAGAACTCTACTTAAAATAAAGTTAGCACGACTTATGGCTTCGGCCCAAAATTTCTTATGTAACCCTTTATAATAAAGCATACATCTAGCCATTTCAACTAAAGTTTTGTTTTTCCTTTCAACAACACCATTTTGTTGAGGTGTGTAAGGAACAGTCTTTTGATGTTGAATTCCATACTTAGACAAAAAAACTTCAAATTCTTTCTTAATGAATTCCCCCCCATTATCAGTTCTTAAAATCTTAATCTTTTTACCAGATTCATTTTCAACCAAGGATTTAAATACTTGAAAATTAGAAAAAGCTTCACTTTTATGTTTCAAAAAATAAACCCATGATTTTCTACTAAAGTCATCAATAAAACTAAGAAAATAAACTGCATTGGAGATAGAAGGAACTTCAAGAGGACCACAAATGTCACTATGAATTAATTGAAATGATTCTTTAGCACACCAAGCTTTACCTTTATCAAACATTTCTCTATGATGTTTACCAAGAGCACAACCTTCACAAACACCATTAGTAGACGAAACATTAGGCAAGCCAAGTACCATTTTAGTTAACATTTGCGTTTTACCATAATTCAAATGACCTAATATTTCATGCCATAATTTACTTAGTTCATCAACATGAGAAATATAGGAATAAAAAGGTTATCTTTTAGTTGAATTAAAACCAGCAAATTTATATAAAGCAACAGTATGATCAATAGGACCAAAAGAAACTACTTTGAAATTTTGATTGATATCTTTAAGAACATATTTATTAGGCCAAGCTTCAAATTTAAATCCTTTTTGCCATGCACAATAAATAGAAATTGAATTGATAGGCATATTTTCAACATGAAAAACATCTTCTAATTAACCATTAGCAACCTTAACATTACCAGAACCAATTACGAAAAGTTGTTTACCATCACCTATAGATACTTTCTGAGATTTATTTTTATTATTGTCATAAGATGAAAATAAAGAAGCATTAATAGTCATATGTTTAGAAGCACCAGAATCCATTATCCATTCCACATTAGAAGAAGAATTACTAGAAGAAACAACAGAAGCACACAAAGCTACTTGTGATTCATCCGAACCATTCTTTTTAGCTTTAGCTTTTAAATGTTTCAATTTAAAGCAATTCTTTTCAGGATGATTAGTTTTACCACAATGCTTACAAGGATCATACACTTTCTTCTTCTTACTATTGTCATGATTTGCATTAGAAGCATTACCAGAGTTATTAGTAGTATTTGAAGTGTGTGAATTAGAACCTTTAACATTATTAAAACTTTTCTTAGGAGTCTTATTATGTGCCATAAGAGCCTTATTAGGTGTTAGTTGTCCTGAAATAATGAACCTTTCTTGCTCTTTAATCAATCCTTTACAAAAATCATCAAAAGTAGGTTTTGTGGTATTTGAAGACAATTCAAGAGCTCTATTCCTAGTTTGAATGAACATATCAAAACAAGATGGCAATTTTTGTTCTACAAGAATTATAAGAGCAGTGTCTGTTTTCTTGTAATCTTTACCACACTTATTTAATTTTTCATTTAAATTTTTCACTTTAGCAAGACATAATTATACTCTATCAAAGTTAGTAGGATATAGCTCATAAATCTTCTTTTCAAGGTAATAAGCAGAAACATCATCAAATTTATCAAATAAGGAAGCAAGAATTTTCCATACCTCAACGGGGCTGTCTTCTGCCTCTATACTTACCTGAAGACTATCTGCAACTGTTTGACCAATGAGCCCTCTTGCTTGACCATATTTATCTTCCCATATAGCCAAATCTTGAGCATCAATAGGTTTCATGTGTTCACCATTAACAATCCTCCATAGATTCTTACTCCTGAGAACATCAATCATTTTTCTCTTCCATGCAAGATAGTTAGGACCAACAAGTTCAAGGATGTGAGGGGCAGATATTTTCCAAGAAATGCCATTTTCTTCAAATTGTCGACTATTATTCTTCAAAGAGATGACTCTTATTTTTCAAGAAATATACCCAAGAAAATCTAGAGAAATCATCAATGAAGGTTAAAATATACTATGCACCTGCTAATGAGGGTTTGTTCATGTAGCAAAGATCATTGTGAACAAGTTCTAGTCGATCACGTCCTCACCATCCTTTCTCGAAATCAAAGGGCTCCCGATGATGCTTTCCAATGACACATCCTCTACAAACTCCATCAGGTGGAATAGTTTTTAGCATACGAGTAACCATGTTCGTTGTTACCATCGTCTTCAAATGTCAAAAGTTCATATTTCCAAGTTGTTCATGCCAAATTCAACTTATGTTGTCAATCTAAGCAATGAGTGTAGTCGGTCAAGTTAGTCAGAAATCATTCCTAGGAGAGCCACAAAAATTGTACAGTATGTCTTTGGGATCCAAATATCTAGAAGAAACATCCCCCCCCCAAGCCTCAAATCATTTACAATAAAGCGTTTTGACCAAACTCGATAGTTTTCTTAGTCAATGTAAGTTGTGCAACCAATATCAAGTGTGTGCTCAAGCTAGGTACATGATAGACATTGGATATTCGACCATGCTTGTGTTCAACATCACCACCTCCAACCATTGTGAGAGCATAATCATCAGCTACATAAATCTTCTGTTCTAGAGATCCAATTAAGAAAGAGAAAAAAAACATCCTTAGACATATAATGAGTGAAACCATAATTGCCTATGCACTAGGTCTCAGTGGTTTGAGCATGATGTAGTTCCTGTGAAGTACTAACACAAAAGGTGCAGGTTTCTACAATTTGGTTGATCGAAGGACAATTCGACGTGCCTTCTTCAATATGTTTAAACTTTTTTCCAATTCCTTTGTCTTCTCCTATAAGGTTTTCTCCACATGTCCTACCTTTCCATAGTTGTGATGGGTTTTCTTCTTTTGATTCTTATTGATCAATGTCAACTCATTGGAATTTTATTTAGTATGTTGTTTGATATGCTCATCTTGATGATCCAGTCGACCATGTTCTTTATATTTTCGCTTGACCTTTCCTTTGAGCAAGTGAGCCTGGTGTTTGCTACTACGATTCCTTTCATCAAGAAATCTTTGTTGATCCTTGATCAATAAATAAAAAAATGTATCAAAGTTTAAATCCTTACAATCTTGTTTGAGTGACATCCAATTGGCGCGAAATGAAGAGAAGAATACATCATAAGGTGTCCTCAAATTCATCAGGACAAGTTCACTAAGTTATTCATCCTTATTTATAAAAATTTGACCAGATTCACCCAATTTCAATTGTAGCTCCTTGATGCGAGCCAAGTAGTCCTCAATCCTTACAAAGGATTGGGGTTCGAAATGTTGGCATCGATTTAATATTGAGAGGGGGGGGGGTGAATCAGTATTAGCTCAATTATTAACATATTTTCACCTTCTTTAATAGATTAAACTTTACTTTACATCCATCATCATTTATGCATCAATAAATTTACATACACCACATCATCAACACATAACACACAGAACTTTCACGTGGAAACCCAAACAAGAGAAAATCATTGAATGCTTATTTATAGTATGAAATAATACATTCAAGGAAGCACCAACTTCTTGTGTTTACCAGCACCAACTAGAAGTAGGCTCCAACCCCTTGAGTTTTCTCCAAAACCAATTGGAAGTAGGCACTGACCCCCTGTCGCTTTGTTTTGCAGGAACCAACCTGAAAGAAGCTGTGACTCCCTGTCTCCTTATTGTTTACAGGTACCAACCTGAAGGAAGCTCCAACTCCCTGTCTCCTTTCCCAGTTTGAACAGCCTGAAGTCTGATATATTTTACTGCCTTGTTTTCCATCAACTCTGCGCACTTCTTTAGGTCTTCTAGTAATGATTATGTTGTGCGCAACTTTCGTATGCAAACTATTTTCAGTTACTGCGCTGCATACACCACTTGACTTCTCAATCTTCTCATTTCACATTTCTATTGATGACTACTAGCCATTGTGTGCTTTGCTGATGTTCCAATTTGCGCTTTTTGGTTCAACGTTCTTCTTTACATGACTACAATATTCAACTGATATGGTCCTTTCTATTGATGATATGATGTACTGAAAAGAAGCACTAGTAACAATGGTAACTGTGCACTTTATGATGTGTTTGTTTTGAATAAGTGTTGCAGTTCTTCAAACGATCTGCGACCTCTAGTGCATCAAATGATTGGTTCGTTCAGAATAACGCACTTGTCTCAGATCATCTGCATCATGAAGTGCTTGTATGACTCTGCTGCAATTCTGTTGTTGCACATAAGATGTAATATTCAACTTCGCACACTTTCACTTCAGTTCATTTGCATCAACAAGAAATCCACTCAATATCTGATATCTATCAATTATGTCTTTGTGCTTCTGTCTTGTCAAATTCTATGGCTATCGGCATGTTGATTGTGATATAGTCCTTCAATATATCCAGCACTTATGCATTCTTCAGTGTTTCTTCCTTTCAACGTTTGTGCAATTGTCACAGACTTACAACATCATTCTGCACACCATCAAAACTTTGTTCTGATGCATGTGTGCATCTAGCTCTTTGCTAGATCATTTTGTTCTATCCATGGGCCCCTTGATGCCCCGAAAAACAAACTGAAACTTGAAGTCTTACTTCTCCTCTTCACAACTTGCTTCCATGCTCACATTTCATTCTCCAACTTGCATCTCTATTTATACATGTCCTGCAAGGATAGTATGTTTGCAAGTCTGTCGTGGTATCTATTATTCCATACTTCATGAATTGTTCATATGCCACGTGTCATCATCTGTGCTATTGATGTGTCATATCTGATGTATAAAGTGCTCTTAGGATCCAAAACTAAGTGGGAATTTTCACCTTGGTGATGTACCATTGCACTCTAGATGTACCATTGCATTCTGGTATGTGCCCAATCTTTCAAATTGTCCATGATCTTTGTTGTTTCAATGATGTTTGTTGTACCATCCCTTGTGGGTAATGCGCCCTTGTGTTATTAAGCATAGTCTATGCATTCTCCTACTTCTTCCTAGTGGGTTTGTGACCCATACTCATCATTGCATCTGGGTGATGCGCTTTTGTTGTATTGAAAATTTGCGAAAACTTCGCACATGCCTACATTTCATTTGTGGGACTTTGAATTCTACCTTATTCCTGCTTGGGGGACTTGTGCACTTGTTGTCCGTCGGCTGTGGTATTTTTCCATTGTGGTATTCAACCAATCATACCCATTTAGGAACTTATGCACTTCTCACCACTTGAAGTCATCTTTTGATTTGTTGTGCTTGCGCGTTTTCAGGATTGTTCGTCCATCTTTTGTTCTTTTCCTCCAGCACACTCCCAACTGTCAACCAAGCAACACATAGACTTGCTAGCTTGCTTGTCCCTTTGGTACAATCATCTTCTTGGTAGTTTGGGAACTTGTATCATTGTCCAACCAACTCCTTTGCATTTTCTGACATGGTAGAGTATGATTTGGTGGACTCAATGTTTGCGCAAGGACTTCATGATGTAGAGTACATTTCTTGTCTTCCTTCTTGAACTGTATCATCATGGAGTATCTTTTTATATCTGTAAAGTGTCATCTTATGTACTTCTTCAGACTGGCTAATGTACATTGTCTTCTTGATATATTCTACATGAATACACCTCTTAGATATACTCCAAAGTTGCATGCTTAATGCATCCCTGATTCAAGACATTGTAAACATATTCAAATAGACTGGATGCAATAGCTAGATATACTTTTTCATATTGGCATCCATATATGTTCATTCATCTTGCAAATATATGCTTATTGTCCTCTTCATATTTTTATGCTTTTGGATATAATCCAAAGTTGCATATATGTCACCTTCACTTCTTGCGCATATGTTTCTGATGTTCAAGCTTTCTTAATCATGCACAATAGGCATCCTCAAAGTGGCTTCTTCATATTTCTGTTGGACTGTTGTATCCACTTTGACTTGTGCCGATATTAATGACTCATACTGAATCAATTGACATCCTCTTTGACATTGGATAATGGTTAAACACTTGACATCATCTTTAGTTGACATCAATGAAAATCAATTCTTAACAATCTCCCCCTTTGGCATTGATGTCAACACTTTATGAAGTTGTGCCTAATTTTCTTTGAGTTACGTGCTTCATCTGTGTTCTGGTCGTAGTGATCCCCTGTATATGTGCTCGCCCTGAATTCTTTGGGATTTTCTGCGTGGATCATATCTGTAAGACTTCACGTTCTTTGATCACATCTGCTTCATACTTCATAGTCCTCAATACTTCATGCTCTTTCACATCTACTTCATGCTTTCCTTATATCATTTACAACTTCAACTACTTCATGCATTTCTCCTTAGCTTCATCAACTTCATGCATTTCTCCCCCTTTGACATCAATGGAAACGAGGTCCATTGTGCTTTTAGAATTCTTCTTGTGTGCATTACACCTGCTCTGTTCTAACTGTGGGATCACTCCCCCTGTCTTTATGATTTTTCTAGAGTGGATGTTATACTTCACCTTCCATTCTAATTGTTTGTTTCTGTCACAACACATCATCAGACCTTGCTCAGTGATCTTGGTTGTCATCCTTAAATTCCTACTGTGCAGTTTTTCCCTCTTATTTGATTTATTCTTCATTGTTTTGGTTCTCCTCATGTTTAGGGTTGAGAATCACACCTAATTTTTCTCTGAGATATTCAAACGTACCTTTGGGAAGAGGTTTTGTGAATATATCTACAATTTGTTCCTTGGTGTCAACATATTCTAGTTTGATAACATTGTCTACTACTTGCTCCCTTACAAAATGATACTTGATTGGAATGTGCTTAGTTTTGTAGTGCATTACAAGATTCTTGGAGATGCTTACTGCACTTGTGTTGTCACAAAAAAATTGTATTGGCTGATTTATAATTAATTGAAGATCCTTCAAGGCTTGTTTCATCCATAATACCCGTGAACAACAGGCAGCTGCAACAATGTATTCAACTTCGGCTGTAGATAGTGCCACTGATAGTTTCTTTTTGTTGATCCAAGATGAAGACAATTACCTAAGAAAAACGCAACACAACTAGTGCTTCTCCTGTCATCAATACTTTCGACCTAGTCTGCATCTGTGTATGTGACTAAGTTGAGATTTTTTCTTCATGGATACCATAAACCAAGATACATGGTTCCTTTCAAATATCTGAAAATTATTTTGACTGCTTGAACATGTGTTTCCTTTGGTGTTTCCTAGAATTTGGCAACAAGTCCGAAAGTTTGCATGATGTATGGTCTAGAAGCTGTTACATATAGTAAACTACCAATGATCGATCTATAAAGTCTTTGGTCTACTTCTTTACCAACATCGTCTTTACTCAATTTCCATCTTGTCACCATGGGAGTGCAAATAGGCTTACACTATTCCATGTTGAATCTTTTCAGCATTTCTTTCACGTATTTGGATTGAGATATGAAGATACCATCATTTACTTGTGAAATTTGCAGCCCAAGGAAGAAAGATAGCTCTCCTAGCATAGACATTTCAAATTCATTTTGCATGTCCTTTGAAAACTGCTGACTCATTTTGTCATAGTTGCTCCCAAAAATGATGTCGTCAACATATACTTCCACAACAATCATTTTCTCGTTCTCAATTTTAATGTAGAGATTGTTGTCGACACTTCCTCTCCTGAAACCTTGTTTTTTCATATATTTATCTAATCCCGAGTATCAGGTTCTAGGATCTTGTTTTAGTCCATATAGATCTTTCTTGAGGTTGAAGACGTAGTCCTTAATGTCAAATAAAGAGAAACATTTTGGATATTCAATGTATACCTCTTCTTCGAGATCTCCATTTAGAAAAGCTGATTTTACATCCATCTAATATACCTTGACATTTTCTGAGAAGGCATAGGCCAAGAAAATTCTGATTGCTTCCATTCACACCACTGGGGCAAAATTTTCCTCAAAATATATTCCTTCGATTTGCGCATACCAATCTTGCTTTGTTTTTGACAACTTGTCCATCCTCATTTAATTTGTTTCTGAAGACCCATTTTGTTCCTATGAAATTCTTGTTCTTGGGTCTTGGAACAAGTTCCCAGGTTTCATTTTTTCTGATTTAATCTAATTCTTCAATTATAGCCTTCATCCAACCTTCATCTTGTTTGGCTTGCGCAACTCCCTCGGGTTCTATTTGTGATAGTAGAGAGAAATGTACTTCTTCATCTGGTATATTCTAATTTCTTCTTGTTTTGACACCAACTTTTTTGTATCCAATAATCAAGTCCTTTGAATGATTTGTCTGGACGTATTTGGAGGGGGATTTTGTATTATATCTTACTTCTCCGAGCTTGTGATGATATACTTCTTCTTTTGGTATTTATGTTTCTTGATTTTCTTCATATTATTTTTCTGGTAGTGGCAAGTCATCATCTTCGAGTCTTCTATGATTCAATACCTCATCAACTTTTACTTCAGGACTTTCAACTACTCTCCCTAGTCTCAAGTTGTAGCACTTATAAGCCTTGAATTTGCAGGAGTATCCGAGAAAAATTCCTCTGTAATATCTGGAGTCAAATTTTCCAAGAGTATCGTCATTTCTTTTTATGTAGCATTTACTTCCAAATATTCTGAAATGCTTGACTGTGGTCGATCTTCCTTTCCCCAATTTGTAAGGTGTTGAGTTAGTGTTTGTTCTGATCAAACATCTGTTGAGTATGTGTATGGATGTATGAATGGCATGTGTCCAAAACTTATCTGATAGTCTTGACTCATTTAGCATAGTCTTGTCCATTTCTTGAATAGTCTTGTTCTTTCTTTCTGATACCCTACTTTGTTGTGGATTTCGGGCTACCGAGAACTGTCTTCTAAATCCATATTTATCACAATAGTTATCAAAATTGCTCAATGTATATTCTCCTCCATTGTTCGTTCTTAAGCACTTTATTTTTAAATCAATTTCATTTTCAACGGCTTCCTTAAAAGTATTGAAACATTCGAATGTTTTTAATTTTGCTTTAAGAAAGAATACCCATGTCCTTCGATTGTAATCGTCAATGAATAGAAGAAAGTATTCCTCACCATTCATTCCTTTGGTTCTCATAGGGCCACACAGATCTGAATGAACTAATTCTAGAGGTCTTGAAGTAGTGTATTCTTTTGTTGGGTACTTGATTTTGGTTTGTTTCCCATGTAAACAGTGTTTGCAAAAGAATTTGGCGGCTTCGTAATCCTCGGAATGTCTCTTACTACTTGTTTTCTACTGATTCTGACCAGATTATCAAAGTTTATGTGTCCCAGTCGTTTGTGCCAAATCCATATTTCATCAATTTGTCCCATGTAGCAATTTTCTTTTCTTCCTTCATCGAGAATGTAAACATTGTTAGGATTTCTGAATGTTGTGGCCACAATTCCGCTGGTATCTTTGTTTTTTATTCTGCATTTTTCTGAGTCAAAAGTGAGGGTGTGACCCTGGTCGCACATCTGGCTAACACTAAAGAGATTATGTTTCATATTTTCGACTAATAAAACATTATCTTCCTTGGCACTTTCATTGCCAAGACTTTCTAGTCCTTTGCCCAGAATTTTGGTTGAGTCATTGTCCCCAAAATACACACTGCCTCCTTTGTCTTCTCTGAATTTCAGAAAAAGGTGTTTTTTTCTCTAGCCATATGCTTGGAGAAACCACTTTCTATATACCATTTCCTTTTTCTACTTTGTGCATGTAAGGCTAGACCATAAGATTCCTGATGGTCTTGGTCTTTCGGATCTTCAACTATCTTAGAGGGTTGGTTGCTCAATTTACTGCCAAAATTTTCAATTATGAGTATCATACTCTGATGTTCCACAATATTTGTCTTCTGAGATTAGAATGCTTAAACAATTATAATTTTCAAGAACAACTTCAGGTGGTTTTCTAAGGATTTTCCATTTGGGACATGTCTGATCACTCAATCTATTCTTCCTGGTAAATGCTAATGTATGAGATCTACAGTTTATTGCTTTATGTCCAAAATGATGACAGTAGAAACAATTTACAAAGAATATATTATGGTACCTGATGGGGTAGAATTTTTTAGTTTTTTCAGGCTTACTTTCCAAAGGATTCTCCTTTTGAAATTTATGATACATTCATGATTGTGGAACCTTGAGAGCATCTGCATAACTTGTGGTAGGGAGTGTTGGTCTATCAATGCAATTTATTCCTCTTTGTTCTAGCTGAAGACTTAGACTTTTCATTTCATTTCTTATAGAAACTACTTCAGCTTCTAGACATTCACATATGTCTTCTTTCAACTTTATCATCCTGGTGGTGTCTGCTTCTAATTTTAGAAAGGATTTCTGTAGATACTTGCATTTCTTCCTTGAATTATTCGATTCATCTAGTGCACTGACCAATTGTCCTTCAAAATATACTTAATACATATGCACATATCTTGAGTCCATACCTATTGGATTCTGCGCTGAGTTCTGTCCTCCAGATGTTAATCTGTTACTGAAGAAACCCGCTCTGATACCAATTGTTGGAATCGGTTTAATACTGAGAGGGGGGGTGAATCAGTATTAGCATATTTTTACCTTCTTTAACAAATTAAACTTTACTTAACATTCATCATCGGTTATGCATCAATGAATTTACATACACCACATCATCAACACATAACACATAGAATTTTCATGTGGAAACCCAAACAGGAGAAAACCACGGAATGATTTTTTATAGTATGAAAGAATACATTCAAGGAAGCACCAACTTCCTATGTTTACTAGCACCAACTGGAAGGAGGCTCCAACCCCCTGAGTTTTCTCAGCACCAACTATAAGGAGGCACTGAAACCATGTCGCTTTGTTTTACAAGAACCAACCTAAAGGAATATGTGACTCCATGTCCCCTTGTTGTTTCACCACTTGACTTCTTAATATTCTCATTTCACACTTCTGCTTATGACTACTAGGATTGTGTGCTTTGATAATGTTGCAGTTTGTGCTTTATGGTTCAATGTTCTTATTTACATTACTGCAATATTCAACTGATACTGTGCTTTCTATTAATGATATGTTGTACTGAAAAGAAGCACCAGTAACAGTGGCAATTGCAGACCTCATGATGTGTCCATTCTGAATAAGTGTTGCCGTTCTTTAGATGATCCGTGACCTCATGTGCATCAAATGATTGGTTTGTTTAGTATAACTCACTTGTCTCATATCATCTGCATCACGATGCGCTTGTATGATTCTACTGCAGTTCTAATGTTGCACATGAGATGTAATCTTCAACTTCGCACACTTTCACTTCAGTTCATCTACATCAACAAGACATCCATGCAATATCTGATATCTATCAATTATGTCTTTTCAAATTCCGTGACTATCGGTGTGTTGATTGTGATACAGTCCTTCAAGATATCCAACACTTGTGCATTCTTCAGTGTTTCTTCCTTTCAATGTTTGCGCAATTGTCACAGATTTACGACATCATTATGTGCACCATCAAAAATTAATTCTGCTGCATGTGCGCATCCATCTCTCTGCTAGATCATTATGTTCTATCCACAAGCCCCTTGATGCCCCGAAAAACAAACTGAAACTTGTGTTCTTACTTCTCTGCTTCACAACTTTCTTCCATGCTCACATTTCATTCTCCAACTTACATCTCTATTTATACATGTCCTGCAAGGATAATATCTTTGCAAGTTGGTCGTGGCATCTCTTCTTCCATACTTCACGGATCGTGCATATGTTGTGTGTCATCATTTGTGCTATTGATGTTTCATTCCTGATGTATCAATTTCTCTTAGGATCCACAACTTAGTGGGACTTTTCACCTCGGTGATGTACCATTGCGCTCTAGATGTACCATTGCATTCCAGTATGTGCACAATATTTCACCTTGTCCATGATATTTTCTATTTCAATGATGTTTGTTGTACCATCCCTTGTGGGTAATGCGCCCTTGTGTTATTACAAACTAGCATAGTCTACTCATTCTCCTACATTTTCTTAGTGGGTTTGTGACCCATACTCATCATTGCATTTGGGTAGCATGCGCTTTTGTTGTATTACTGCGCACATGCCTACATTTCATTTATGGTACTTTGACCTCTGCCTTATTCTTGCTTGTGGGACTTGCGCACTTGCTGTTCTTCAGCTGTGGTATTTGTCCATTGTGGTCTTCAACCGATCGTACCCATTTAGGAACTTGTGCACTTCTCACCACTTGAAGGCATCTTCTGATTTGTTGTGCTTACGCGCTTTAAGGATTGTTCATTCATATGTTGTTCCTTTCCTCCAGCGCACTCCCAACTATCAACCAAGAAATAGATAGACTTGCTAGATTGCTTGTCCCTCTAGTCCAATCATCTTCTTGGCAGTTTGGGAACTTGTATAATTGTCCAACCTTCTCCTTTGCATTTTCTAACATGGTAGAGTACGATTTGGTGGAATCAATGCATGCTTAAGGACTTCATGATGTATAATAGTACATTGCGTGTGTTTCTTCTTGAACTATATCATCATGGAGTATCCTTTTTTATCTGTATGAAGTGTTATCTTATGTACTTCTTTAGACTAGTTCATGTGCATTGTCTTCGTGATATATTCTGCATGAATACACCTATTAGATATACTCCAAATTTTCTTGCTTAATGCATCCTTGATTCACATCTTTTCTTATATATAAGCTTGAAGACATTATGAACATCTATAGATAGACTGGATGCAGTAACAAGATATACTTTTTCAGATTGGAATCCATGTATGTTCAGTCATATTGCACATATATGCTTCTTGTCCTCTTCGGATGTTTATGCTTTTGGATATACTCCAAAGTTGCATATCTGTCACCTTCACTTCTTGCGCATATGCTTATGATGTTCAATCTTTCTTCATCATGCATAGTAGACATCCTCAAAATGGCTTCTTCATATTTATGTTGGACTGTTGTATCCACTTTGACTTTTGCTAATATCAATGAGTCATACTAAATTAGTTGACATCCTCTTTGAAATTAGATGATGGTCAAACACTTGACATCATCTTTAGTTGACATCAATGACAAAAAAATCTTAATACCAGAGAGATGAACTCCTTCTTTATCTACATCACTTAGCCTTATCGAACAATGATTTCAACTTACTCCAAATAGCATAAGGGAAATCGATTCTGCTTGTATGAAAGTGAATCTCCCTTCAAGTGTAGGTTGTAATGAAACCAATAGCCTCATCCTTCTTTTGTCGATGATAAACTTAACATGGTCATCCATCAAATCTGGAATAACGACCTTGGTATATTTCCATAGTCCCTTTCTCTTCAACAAAGTTTCTATATCTGGCACCCAGATTGCATAGTTATGCCCATTCAAAATAACAAGTTCTATCTTGTAATCCATCATTTTGATCAAACAAATCTAATCCAAGTTCAAAGAAAAAAGGTATCAGTCAACAAACCTTCAGCCTAGAGTTGATCAACCCTAGATCTAACTCATCAGAATTTGCAAAAAGCAACCTAGGTCAAAACCAATAACTCGAATACCATGTTGGGGAATGTCACCTACCCAAATTTCTGGGAATTATTATTTTATTTTGCAAAAATACTTTATGTTAATTTAATTACAAAGTTTTGTAATTATGATCAGTTATGATCATGGATGAATGTAATTACCGAATATTATTATTTAAATAAATTAATTAGGAGACAAACACCCAAGAGGACTGTTGAATGAGTGTTCACTGACCCACTAGGAGGAATGGAAGCTGTTGGAAGGTATGGGACACATGGCAGCAGTTACATCACACCACTAACTGTTGGTTATGGGACAAATTCCCCTAAAATAGGGCATTATCCCCCAGGTGGAGGGAGTGAGCAGGCAGCTCATTTAATGACCCAATAACATTTGAAAAGGCCTAGGCAGCCTATAAAGGCAAATTTGAATTGGGCAGGCAGCCCTTAATCAATATTTTTGCAGAATATTTTCCTCTTGTAAATCAGGTGATTTCAAGAGAGATTCAAATAACTGAGGTTAGTGGTGCTTGAAAATTGAGTTTTTGCATATTATTGAAGAGAAATAGAGTTGTAGGAGCAAGTCTTTTGGACTGCTACCTATTGGAGATTTAGAAGATTATTGCTACAACAAGAAGAAGTCCTAATTCCTGAAGTTTCTTCCTCTTGGTGGTTCAACAGGGTGTCCTAAGACAGTATTTGACTGTTTTCAGGAGTTTGGTTGGGTGGAACAGTCTTCCTGGGTTGTTTGTTGCCCTACAGATTTCTCAGGTTCTTAAGGATTTCCTAACTTATTCTCAGTAAATAATTTTGTTCTTTTATCTAGTATTAATCTGTTTATTTGCTTTCGAAAAGAATCTAATTCTAGAAATGTTTAAGTTTAATGCTAAATTCATAAATCAATATCCCCATTTTTCCACATGCTATTTGGCAGCATCGTACTCTAGTAGAGATATGCAAATTAAAGTAGATTAGAATATAGGCAAAATTTGCCATTGAATTCAATAGATAGGTAGTAATCATCTATGTATCAATGTTCTGTTCCTAAGATTAATTAATTAAAGAAGGTCCTGTATCATAGTTAGTGTATATAATGTTTCTTCAGTTATATGATAAACAGTCCATATATAATTTCTGTACAATCCTCCTGCATTATATATAAATTATGTTCGTAGGAAGTAGATATATTAATACTGCATATTGTTTTAAGACTGCTAAATTTGAATAAAACATTCTTTATAATAAGCTGGAAACAATAGTTTTCACACAGGTTTCATATTCATACATTTCATTCACACATAGTTTCATTGAAATTACTTCATCAGCATTATATGCACAGAAATTAAATTATAGATAGAATTGTAATTTACACAGTCTTCACGATTTCTACACTATACATTCACATTTCTTTCACTTACTATAGTAAGGATGTATTATCTATAAATTTAACAAATGACAAGAATTTACTAAACACTACTATTATTACCACGTGTTTATTTCTCTCTTTTTCTTCTTACTCTGTTTGTGATTATTGTAAATCTGAGTCTCGTATCAAGAAGAAAACCCTAGCTAGATTTATGTTTTTCTCTTTTATTATTTTATAACAAAACTTTACACTCTATTCAAACCTGGGATCAAAACCGATCCAGTATCTTTAATATTATTCAGATTATCATCCTCAACAAAACACGAATTAGGGTTTGACCCTATTCGTTTCCTTTGTAAAACATTATTGAAATATCAGTTCAACCTTTTACTCTACTTAGATTTCAAACATCTACAAGCAAGAATGCACATTATCAACCTACAATATCAAGACAAACCACACAGACTTATAAGAAAATTTTAGCATATATTTCCATCTTAGGGTTGAATTTTATTTTATACACAGAACCTTTATCATCGATGATATTTTCAAACCCTAATCTAGCTTGAAATACATTGTAGTAACCTTCAGCATGAAGTCGAATTACACAGACATTTAACCATTATAATTTAGCATGCAAATTTATTTTCTGAGGAAAGAGGTATCATTTACACAGTGATTGAGCCCACGACTCATTTCAAAACTTAACCTTTGAAATCGTAGATTCTCAAAACGAAGATTTTCAACTGTAATTGCAAACAAAATTAAAATCAGGGTTTATTCCAAGTTTACAGCAGTTCTAAAAGAACCCAATATCCCAGAACATCGACGAGTCATAGCTCCAGTCGGTCTCACAAAATTACACTTTATAAAAACCAAGAACCATTCAAACGAAAACAAGAGTTGCAAGCATGTTCCGAGATTTCTTCAACTAACAACATCGACAGAGAAAATGACAAGCCTCGACAAGCCTATTACTCATTCTTAAGAACCAATTCAACCACCGTCCAAGAGAACTATGAGGGTTATGGAAGACCCGAGGCTTACCGGTGTTGAGGCACGCTAACACCTTTTCCAAAACGTTACTCTTTTGCTTCTTTAAAACCCTGCAGCTGACAAACGATTGAGTTTGAGTTAGATAAAAGTTACTTCTAAAATGAAAACGAAACGCAGCAAAGAAATATTTCACCTTAGAAGAATCGCTTACCTTCGTAAACCCTGGCCAAGTCTTGAAGTTCTCAAACAAATGATGAGAATGGTGCTATGGACGATACCAGGAAAATTTCAACCATGATTTCGATAACACTCCAAACCAGAGACTTAGATCTCCAATAAACAAAATTCCATTGTAGAGGTTTAAGACCTGTAACTCCCACTTGTTTAGAAAGTCTCAAGGTCGAATATCTCCCAAGGTTTCAACAAAAATTTTGGCATCCTGTCGGCCACCTCCAACGAAGACAATAACACAATGAAACCATATTTCCAAGTTCATAAACTCAACACACGGTAGATGTTAGGGTTTTCATCCAACGACCCATTTCCATCACCATCGACGGTCTCCATCTTGCTAGCAATCGTAGCATTGAAATAAATGACGTCAAACATTTAATGCCCAACCTATTTACAGGTCGACATTGCCACGATGGCACACGGTGGAGCAACACAATCAATGCATGGCATATAACCCTTACACAAAAATAAGCATGGAGGCATTCACGTCTACGTGGATTCCTGGAGTTACAACTCGGCAGGAATGCAGTAACAAACCTTTAAATATAGGATCCTTACATGATCTTTACCACAGCTCAAGACCGACGTCAAATTTATGACCCAGCGACATGCCAAATCCCAATTCAATGCTTGTCAGTACCTTGATGTGATAACAAATATTACAATTTCATTTTTTAACATAACAACTTTTAAAATGTCATATTCGTCATATTAAAACAACGTATATGCAAATGCATGGTTATAAATTCTAACGTTTGCACTTATTGCTATCGCTCTCATATATCACAATGTTTGTATTAAATTGCAAACACTTTGTATAGTAGTGTTATGATCCCAGCATTGCATATATTGCAAACATTTACGATATATTTTTAATATGACATTAAAACGAAAATAGGTATAGTCACACTATTGTTTCCATAAAGACTTGGAATATGTTGCGTGTCGTTATAATTAGGATAACAATTATATATAGTCCAAAGCTTAATTGCATTATATTTTCACATAATGTTTGGTTTAGTTATTTTTATATTGTTGTTTTATCTATTCAAATTATTGAATAATCACATAATTGTTATATAGTGTTTAAGTAAGAATTTCATTATACCATAAGTTTTGAATTGCATAGTGGTAAATAGGAAATTTGATTTACAAAGACATAGTATAGTCATCCAATCATATATATTGAATAATATTGGTTGTAAGAGCTTACAATATCATAACTTTTACATACATTTTGGTACTATCATTCTAAATGACGACAACAAGACAGTTATCACTACAACCACGACAATGACGACGACGGGATCAGCTAGTATAATGACGACAACTGCAACAATGTTGTTAATAAGATACTTGTTCGACAGTTAACTTGGGATGAGTTTACTTAGTTATAAGATGAACCTTGGAAAACAAAGGTGTAAGCATGCGAGTCATACCTGTACATTTTTATAGTTGCAACAATCTCTAAACGTGCTATTTTTATTTACGACGTTGAATTGAGCTTTATAGGAAAACTGGAATTTATTGCAATCATGAAACCTCTTACCTGTCATCTGCACATAGAACAGGTCCAATGTTTTAGCATACAACTAAGTAAGCTTCGGGGTCCCTCATAGGACTCCTTGGACAACAAAGAAGCAATATGTCAGTATCATCTCAAAAAGAAAAGTATCTTATCACACTTCTAACCTGTCATTTCAATTACTAATTTAACCATGTCGTTAATTGCAGAAGAAGAAGGTCACATCATAATTTTGATTGTTAATTTATTTAATTATCAAAATCATAGTTGTTCTGAATATGTTTAAGTTATCGTTGTCACTTGTTTATAAACAAAATTTTATTGCGATTAGAACTAACTGTTGTTTAGTTAAATGCTGTTATAAATCAACTATCTTTATTTCCGCAATCATAATTATCCTAAATATAGTTATTCATGCTATTAACAAAAAATTTAAATTTTTATGAAAATTCAGTATGTTACAGGGAACCTTCCCTTGAACAATATAACATAAAAAATAATACAGAAGGGATAAGTATTCCAAGAAGAGAGGTGGTGTCTAAAGACACTATTTACAACACTTAAGCACAATGCATTATGATTAGAACATCACAATGAATTATTTAATATCAACATAACTCGATTATATTAGTACAACCCATAGGGTCATTCTTTTATAGTCTCCATATCTAACAAATTTCCTTAAAGTGAGGATGATCTGGTCCACAAATAGGGGTTCCTAATGATGCTTTCCAAGCATGCATCCTCTACAAACTCCATTAGGTGGAACATTTTTTGGGTGACCAGTAATCGTATTCTTTGTTATCATCATCTTCAAACTTTGAAAGTTCAAATGTCCAAGTCGTTCATGCCAAATTCGACTTCTGTTGTCGGTCTAAGCAATTAGTGCAGTCGTCCCATTTGGTCAGAAATCATTCCTTGAAGAGTCACAAAACTTGTATAGTCTATCTTTGGATCTAAATATCCGGAAGCGACAATCACCCCCCAAGCCTCAAATACTTTATAATAAATCATGACCAAAACTCAACAATCTTCTTATTCTATGTAAGTTGTGCAACCGACAACAAGTTTGTGTTCAATCTCGGTACTTGATAGACATTAGAGGTTCGACCATGCCTACATTCAACATCGCCATTTCCAACAACTATGAGAGCATAATCATCAGCTACATAAACCTTCATGTATAGAGCTCCACTTAAGGAAGAGAATATAGAAGCATCCTTAGCCATATGATGAGTGCAACCAGAATCGACTATCCACTCAGTTTGAGTGGTGTGAGCATGTAAGTCATGGTAAGTGCTAATATAAAAGGTGATGTTTTCTATGGGTTTATTGATTCAAGGACCAGTTGATGTGCCTTCTTCAAGATGCTTTACCTTTTCTTCCAAGTCCTTTTCCTTATACCAATAGGTTTTATCCGCATGTCGTACATTTTCATAGTAGTTACAGGTTTTCTTCTTTCGACTCTTTTGGGTCGATGTCAACTTGTCGACATTTTCATAGTAGTTACAGGTTTTCTTCTTTCGACTCCCATTGATGATCTAATCAACCACATTCTTTACAGTTTTTCTTGACCTTTCCTTTGAGCAAGTAAGCTTGGTGTTTTCTACCAAAATTCCCTTCCTTACGAAATTTTTGTTGATGCTTGATCAATAAATCACAAAATGTATGAAAGGTGAAATCCTTACCATCTTGTTTGTGTGACACCTAATTAGTGTGAAATGAAGAGCATAATACATCATAAGGTGTCCTCAGATTCATCAGGACCAGTTCAATGAGTTGTACATCCTTTGTCAAAAAACTCTAACCACATTTTCCCAATTTAAACTATAGCTCCTTAATGTGAGACAAATAGTCCTCAATCCTTTCAAAATATTGGGGTTCTAGAGATATCAACCCTTTCTCTATCTACATCACTTATCCTTGTCGAATAGTGACTTAAACATACTCCAAATGGCATGAGGGCAGTTGATTATTCTTGTATGAAAGTGAATCTCCCTTCAAATGTAGTTCGTAATGACCCCAACATCCTCATCCTTCTTTCCATCGATGAAAAACTTAGCCTAGCCATCTGTCGTACTTGGAATAGTGATCTTAGTATATTGCCAATCCCGTTCTCTTTAACAAGGTTTCCATATCTAGCGACTAGATTCCATAGGTATGCCCATTCAAAATAGCATGTTCTATCTTGAATCCATCCTTTTGATCAAACAAATCTGATCCAAGTTCACAGAAGAAAGGTATTAGTAAAAAAATATTCATCCTAGAGTGGATCAACCCTATATTCCACTCAACACGATTTGTAGACAATAGGATAGGTCAAAACAAATAACTTTGATACTATGTTGGGGAACCTTCCCTTGAACAATATAATAGAAAATTAAATAATAGAAGTGATAAGTATTCCAAGAAGAGAGGTGGTTCCTAAAGACACTATTTACAACACTTAAGCACAATGCATTATGATAAAAACATCACAATACATTCTTCAATATCAACTTAACTCGATTAGATTAATACAACCCATAGGGTATTTCTTTTCTAGTCTCCATATATAACAAACTCCCTTGAAGTGAGGATGATCTGGTCCACAAATAAGGGTTGTTGGTTCTAACCATTTCCACAAAATCCGCAATGTCCCATAGATTAGTCGAGTCGACCACGGCCTCATCGACCATTCAATCGATCACTCAATCAACCACTCGGTTGAGCCTCCAGACTACTGCTATGCTAGTTGATTGTTTTCTTTCGACTGAATATATCCAAAAGATATATAGGTGTGATGAACTTGCATAGCCTTTGGTTCCAACAGAGAAATATGGCAATGCATGAAATTTGTTTTCACACCTGTCTAGATCTATAATCATGTAAAATTATACATTTTTTCTTGTAGAATGGTGGTATAATACTACCTATCACCCAAATATTAAGATGTCTCCATTTGAATATATTTATGGATATCTAGTTCCTAGTATGTTGGATTGTATAACTATTCTTGAGGTTTTCTATAAAGACCCAGGTTCTGTGCAGTTCAAGGAACCAACAAAACCCCTTTTCACCGACCCTTTCGGCAAAAATCTGCGAACAGATTGAGGCTCACCCGAGGCGAAGGAATGGGTGGGTTGTGGAATTAGGTTTCCACAACTAGGTGATGAGTGTTTAAACAGATTGGAGAGCAGCGCACTATAGGACCCACGCTGCTGACTTCGGACTGCGTGAAGTTTAGCTTCTTCGCGACGAACGCTTAGGCTATCGCACATCCAAGGACTGCGCGATGCGGGATGGTTCTTTGATGGTAGGACAACACAACTGATGACTGCACTTCCTACTAACACTCAGCCACTTTACTGGATATTACTTAATGTAAAAAGGCGCATTCAAAAACATAATAGATGGAATTTTACAACCTTATACACTTTAACAACAACGATATCACTGCGCACTTCCGGTGTTGCGCTTAGTGGTTATCCAACTAGTCCATGCATTCATCTAACTGCGGAATACTGGTGCATTCGACATTCATTCATACATCCGATTACTTAACATATTATTCCCATATTATCCTTATGTCGAATACATATAAAAACAAAGCACGTAAACTCAAAGACAACACTTAACCATTCATCATAAGTAGAAACACAAATGCAAAACACATAGCAATCACACAACACAGAATTTAATGTGGTTCACCCCCAGGATGGGAGCTATCTCCACAGCAACTATTGTTATATTATCTTTGGGAAGGGTACAACAATTCCAGTCTGTGCACTCAACTGCAAACTCTCTTCTCTCTCTGTAGGCCTCTGCGCACGTAGCTTGCAGAGCCTTTACAATCTTCTCTCAACAGAGATCAATGTTCAACAACAAAGATTAACAATTCATAAACATAATATTCGACGTTACAGATATTCAGTGAAGATTAACCCTTTCCCTTAAAAAATGTTCCCTTTTATAGATCGTTCCCTTAGGTCACGTCTTTACAATGCATAGGCTCAAAACCCTAAGGTTCCCTCAAAACTGGTGTGGTTACCCACCACCCTACCTGTCATTGTTGACAACTTACTCCACTTACTTCAAACTGCCTTCATGAGCCACTCGTGGCTCACACGTTCTTCTAATAGCCGCTATCATCACCAAAAAGGTTACAACTTCATCGTGGCCCATCGCTTTCCGCCCCTTTAACCTGTCTGTCGCCGTCGGCCTAGTGGCTTGCGTCTAAAGATTTTCCGCTACTCTCTTGACAGGTCGCTTTCACCTGACTTCACGCTTCTCCATACCCAAAATAGGTCACTTTCCTCCGACCTTTCCTTTCATTCCCTACCCAAAATAGGTTCCCTACTGGCACTGCGCAACAGCATAGTTGCACAAAACTGACTCTGCAATCTGAACTGCGCACTCCGCAAAATTGTGCCATCTGACTCAGTAGCCCAAACTGCGCAGTTCCCAAAACTGTCCTTCTTCCAAATTATGCCAACTTGGGCCATTCCCAACAAGCCCTAACACTTACTTGTGGCTCGTCCCTGAGCCAATTCCTTTTACGATCGACTTTGTCTTCCCTACTTCAACGGTACTTAGCTTCATAGTGAAGTTGTTCAAAGTAATGGTTACCTCTGCAACCATTAACTTTGCCTTATTCTCGAATTCTTTTATGGTCTCCAGCATCTCCTGCGAGACCTCTACCTGAGCTTGTTCCTTCATTGTGCCCTCTGTTGTTTGAAGTTGAAGGAACTTCTCATCAATCTACTCCATTAGTGCATCCCTTCGTCCTCTATAGGCTGCAACTTTGTTGAAATGGCAGCCTCTCTTTCCCTTAGCACTGCTAACTCTTTTTGCATCTCTTTCACTTCATTGAATTTTTGCATCTTTGGTCTTGTTGGAAACATCTTCATCTCTGCGTTTGCGACCTCGATTTCCTTCTTCCTCTGCTGTAAATCCCCTCTGACCTGCATAGGGTCTGGATCTTCCCTCAATCTATCCAACACCGTATTTGCTTCTTTGAGCAAATTCTGACACTTCTGAACCTTGGCCGAAATAATGCCTAAAGTGGCCTTTGCGACTTCTGTTGGAGCTGCGTGCTTATCCGGTGGGGTATTGGGATGCCGAGCCTCCAAGTGCACGATTTTCCCTTTATAGGAAATTTCCATTTCCATCATTTCTGTAGTAAGGGACTCCACTTTGGCCCCAATCTTGATTATTGTGTCTTCGATACTTGCTTCTTCCTCACATTTGTCAATCTTTGCATATACCGTTGATACCATTTCTTTGATTTTGTGGTTTCTTTCTTGAACCTTGGACAACTCCTTGGTGTTCTGCGCTGATTCCTACTTTAGGTTATCAAAGCTTTCTCGAATCTGGATACTTTGGTCATATGAGGTGATGCCTCGTTCATGAATCTCCTCTACAATATGCATATGCAAATCGTTCAAATCTTCAAGTGGTAATGACCCAATGTAGAGGTCAAAATGCTCCAAGTTCTTTGCTTCCTTGGTTACCACATCATTTGGGAAAATGAGGTGCGCAGGGTCAATATGCGCCACCCGAGGGTGTGTGCTCACAGCATGGAGTTGCCTCTTCCGCTTGCTTGAGCCACCTATTTTTCCTTTTGAGTCGGATCCTAGGACCAAATCCGGCTGGGTTCCTCAAATGTCCGCAACCATCGTTTTCACTGATTCGACCGCTTGAAGGAGGCTTAGCTACATCTGTTCTTATTTTGCCTCTTTCTCTGCGCGGGTTTCTTCCCATAGCTCCTGCACCTTTGTCGCAATGGTTTCAAAATCATCCATGTGCAGCATGGGCACTAGTTTGGGCTTATTATCCTTTTGCTTCTTACGCTGGGTTATTCCCGATAACGGGCTTGCAATTGCTTTTCTTTTTTCTCTCTCCTAGCATTACAGCTTGTCCTGCGCGGGTTCTCTTTCCTGTTCAATGGGTGTGGCTTTGATTTCTTCCTTGTCTTTATCTTCGTCTTCCCCGTAGTTAGAGTCAACATCCTCTAGGACGTCCACCTTCCACTCTGCTTGCCAATCCTACATCATCTACTCTAGGTCTTCCACATCCAACTGATAGAAGCCTGGATACCATGAATCTCTATATGGGTTAGCCCTTGGCTGAATGTACGTGAAATGGAGGTCGGCCCTGAACCTTAGCCTTCCTTTATATGTAGTGGTAACCTCCTGAGATATGCATGGTGTTCGATGAACCGCATCGCATAGAATTTGATAGTAGATATAAAATATCTCATTATTTTTGTGCTGCCTATCGGTCTTCGCATTTGCCCAAAGATTGGCATAGCGTGTTCCTTTGCATTCTTCTCCGTAAAGTGTGTACCCTTGATAGAAAAGCGGCTCTTTCCAGCCCACGAATGCGATCTGTACGATGAGCCAACTGTAATGGAACACTGACCCTTTGTCCTGAGTTTCCCAGACATCATCCAAGAACTCGTTCAGTAAATACTGTTCCCAGTTGTACAGAGTTCCATTCTTCGCTTGCACTGCGAGGAGGATGGGTGCGGCGGACCCTTCTATTGGTCGGCTCTAGCGCAATATCTTTCCACCTAATAATTGAAGTGTAAAGCACGTAGCTTGATCATTAAGTTGGGCTATAGGGAAGCCCCGTTTTCCTCGGGTTATACCAAATTCTTCTTGCATCCTTGCGGCGAGTTCCTTGTCTTGTGTCTTGCCAGCAAATTCGAGCTTGGGATCCGCGCCCTTCTTTCTCAACCCTGTGATTATGTGTATCAGATCGATATTGATATTGATTTTCCTATCTAACCAAATATATCCGCAGTGTATGCATGAAAGCAGTGTACGCACTACTGCATTCAATTCTCAACTTCTGTCAAAATGGGGAATTGTTAGTAGATTAAGCAGCCCCGATTTTTATAGCCCCCACAGCTCGTCTTTTACCTGTAATGTTTTGTTTCCTTGATCATCAACATGGAGAACCATGTATTGGTCAGGTCGGAAGTAGTGGTATTTTATTTCTTTTCGCTCCTTTGCTTCCAGCAAGTCGTAATCTTCAAACTTGTAGTTCTCGACTTTCCCCAAAAGGTTCCTAACAACCTTGACGTGGCGGGAGACAGGTGGTACCGAGATCTCATAATGAGCATATATTTCAAGATCGATGGGTGGTGCATCATATTTTAATGACGTTATGTACTCAGGAACCAAACGAATGGGCCGAGCTCGAGGTGACTTTGACGGTGGTGGAATCTGCACACTTATTGGCTTCGGCTACTCTAATTCTTTATCCTTATGCTTATCTTTAAGCATTGCAGTTGTATTTCTTGGTGAACTTCTGGATGACCCGCCCTTCTCTACTACAGGGGTCTTTCCTGGTGTCGACATTACACCCTGAATACCTGAGTGCTGAAATATTTTCACCACTTTGTATTCTGTAAATGGCTCAGTCATTTGCTTACAGAATGCTCGGTGTTCTCTCTATCAAGCTCAGAAGTTGCAAAGACGAACGATAGCAATGAACTGGTAAAAGCCCGTAAGTGCCGATTTGATGGCTATCTATAGCTATTGCTTAGCCTGGAATGTGCCACTTAACTGCTAGTGGTCCCTTTAATGCCGTATCCTTCATCCAGATCTCCCCTGAGATCTCGGTCACGTCCACCAATGATGATCTCTGATCCGTTGTTATTTCTTTAAATGCCAAAAGCTGTCGGTGCCGTCAGATTGTGTGACAGTTAAATCAACCATTAACTACTAAGTGTGTTGGCTAGATTACGGTATGATCTTGGTCATTTCATTATTAATTGTGCTCGAATGGCTAGATTTCCTATTAATGCAATATTTTTATCGGTGCCGTCATTTTGGATAACAGCTTATTAACCGGCTGACAATTGTCATAGTTACATTTTTTGCAACGTAATGAGCTGGCGGTCCTGTCAAAAGATTCTCTTGGCACGTGTGGTTCTTCGTCTTTCACTTCACAGTTGTGCTTCTGCCTCATGCCTCGCATCGCAACTTCTCATACTTCACAGTTGTGCTTCTGCCTCGCATCGCAGCTTCTCATACTTCACAGTTGTCCTCTTTCATTTGAACTGCGCAACTGCGCGGTGCTACTTTTATTCACACTAATCTTCGCTTCTGTCCACGTTCTTCTGATCTCCGTGGCTGCCTTTTGAATCATCACAACTTCACTTTCTATTTTTCTTTTCTTTTTCTTTTTCTTTTCTTTTTCTTTTTCTTTTCTTTTTTTTGATCCACACAGCTTCTTTTCTCAACTAGTGCTGTGCGGTACATGCATCCTTTCTATCAAGCTTCACATATCTATCCAAGCTGCATATAGATTCTTTTGCATTTCTAGTGCCCAATTTCAACTGTACTTGACACTTAGAAATTCCCTTCTCTTTTGATCATTCAGGGTTCTTCGAAGTAGGACTATCTCGATAGGTTTTTAGTCTACTTCCATTCACCAAACCTGGTAAGGTATCTCCAACTAATGTGGCTAACTAAACTGCGCCACCATTAGTAACATGTACAACAGTATATGGGCCAAGCCAATGCATCTTAAATTTTCCAGGAAATTTCATAAACTTTCTATCATACAGGAGGACAAGGTCACCTACCTAAAAAGACTTGTTCTTGATATGGGGATAATGCCATGCTTTTTCTCTATCTTTCTGCACTTGCTGGTGGAAGCGTGTAATGAAGCGATCTTCCTCCAACCCAACCAAGTGTAGAAGCCTTTCTTCTAGCACCTCTTGATCTTCCATGCCTGTAAATGCAGCTATCTGTAAGCTGGGTACAATGTAATCCATAGTCATGACAAGTTCATGTCCATAGGCCAATATGAAAGGTGCATGGCCGGTCAACTTCTTGCACGTATTCCTGTATGCCCATAACACAGGTGGAATGCGTAGATCCCAATCATCCCTATTGAAATTGCATACCTTTGTCAGTACATTCTCGAGTACCTTGTTGAAAGCATCAACGGTTCCATTTTCTTGAGGATGGTATGGTGTACTCCTCTAATAATGAATGTGGAATTCTTCAGTAAGGGATTCGATAGTTCTGTTCAAAAATTGAGTCCCTTGATCACTCATCAAAATCTTCGAGCATCCAAATCTAGTAAGGATGTTCTCAAAGATGAACTGCACGGTAGTAATTGTGTTGTAGTCCTTCACTGGTTTAGTCTATGCCCATCTGGTGAGATAATCAGTTGCGATGATAATGTATCTCACACCAGTCCTTTTTCTTGGTGGGTTAATAGGTCCCATGAAATCAATAGCCAATTTCTCAAATGCTTGAAGTGTCAACTGCGGATTTAATGGCATTTCATCTCTTCTAGATGACCTTCCTGTCCTCTGACAGACATCGCAACTCTGGAAATGTTCCTTTGAATCTTTATGGATAGCAGGCCACCATATCCCTACTCGCAATATCTTCTGCGCAGTGGCCCTTCCTGCGTAGTGACCTCCTGACACACCTGAATGTGCATCAGCCAATATGAATGGCTTCTCATGCTCCAGCATGCATCTGCACAGCACTTCGTCTGGTCCCAACTTGTATAATTGACCTGTGATTATAGTGAATTTTGCTGCTTTGACTACCAGCTGCTTTTTCTACTGCATAGTGAACTCTATGGGTGCCAATCCCGTAGTAAAAAATTCTACAATATCCTTATAATAATAATTAGCAATCTGTATTGAAAACAACTGAGCATCAGGAAGATTGTCTTCAATATTTGTAGGTTCTTCGCCTGACTCAATCCTTGAGAGATGGTCAGGTCCTAGGTTCAATTTTACTGGCTTAACCAAAATTTCAAAGTCATACTCTTGGAAGAGCAACAACCATCTACAAATTCTCCCCCCTAACACTGGTTTGTTGACCAGATACTTCAAAGTGGAATGGTTAGTAAACATTGAGAAGTGCGCACCCAACAAGTAGTTCCTGAATTTCAAGAGTGTGTACACCATAGCTAAGCCTTCTCTTTCAGTGGTCGTATAGGTTTTTCCAGCATATGAGAGCTTCCTGCTTGAAAATGCAATGGGATGGTCAATGCCTCCCTCTCCTGGCTATGCTAGCACCACTCCAAGTGCAATGGACGAGGCATCAACATGTACATGGAATGGCTTATCCCAATCTGGAAAAACTAGGATCGACGCAGTTACCATCTTCTTTTTCAACATGTCCAATCCCTTCTCACATTATGCGTTCCATATGAGCTGTGCTTCTTTCTTCAGCGGTTTCTCCATCGGCGCGGTTATCTGCGCATAACCCTTGATGAATTTTTTTAATAGCCTGTATGCCCCAATGTTGTGCGAAGCTGTTTCACTGAATTCGACACTGGCAGGTTTACAATAACTGCGATCTTCGCAGGGTCAACCATCAAACCTTGTCTACAGATAATGTGTCCCAACAAAATTCCATAGGGCACACAAAATATGCATTTCTTTAAATTCAATGAAATTTGATTTTTCCTGCACTTAGCTAACATCATCCTCATATTCTCAAAATGGTTCTTCAGCAAACCAAAGACAGTCCAATCATCAAAATAAACCTCTAAGAACTTATGTATAAAGTCCTTAAATGCAGCCACCACAACTCTGGAAAATATGGCTGGTGCATTCTTCAATCCAAATGGCATCACAATATATTGATATGATCCCCATTCAGTGGAAAATTTTGTCTTATGTCTGTCTGTTGGATCAATCCTGATCTGATGATATCTAGAAAATCCATCAGTAAAAGAATAGGCCTCATTCCCTCCAACATTATCCAATACCTCATCTGTAAACATAGTAGGAAATGGGTCATGCAGCAAAGCATCATTCAGCTTCCTTAGATCTACGCAGATCCTGATTTCTCCTTTGGTCTTCTTGTCTTGGATAACCATCGGGTTTATCTACTTACACTCTTCAACTGGCTCGATGATCCCTGCATCAAGCATCTTATCAATTTATGCCTTGACTCTTTCTTTATATCTGAGGTTCATTCTATAAGGCCCTTGCTTAACAGGCTTCGCACCTGGATTGAGAGATATTTTCATAACTCCCAAGTCACCCAAAATTCCTTTCATTTTGGAAAAATTCGTTGGAAATAAGTCCTGATACTCATGGAGAAGTTCGGCGATCTACGCTTGTTACACCTAAAATATTCCCATCATGAGATTCAATGTATACACCTCTGGATTTACCATGATTGAGTGATTCACCTGGAAGGATTTGTACCTATTTTGTACTAGGTTTTGAGAGGTCGTCACAGGTTGCACTCATGCAACATGTGACGTCGCACCTTGCTCCATTACAGGGTGCGCCAAAGTCAGTCAAATGGAAAAAATAGCTTCTTTGAGCTCCTTCTCGAAGCTTGCTGACTTGGGACCTTATCCCTGACCTCTTGGGAGAGTTGGCACTCGATTCCTAACACCTTGGAAAGATCCCTTAAGTCTCTCCTATCATATCTCAACCTATCATATCCACTTAGTCCTATTTAAATGAATCTCACTCTCATTCTAAGGGGAGGAAGTCTATGGTACTCTTATGCTAGTGAAACTAAGCCTGATAGGTCTAATACTCTAGCTTGGGAACATCTACTTCTCTCTAGGAGCTTTGGCATGTTTTGTCGGAAGGATCTTGTAGCGTTAAGGAAATGGTTGTAATCCTCTTTTCTATTGTACTTCTCCACTCTTCAATACAGTTAATATAATTTCTTTCCATAAATGTTGTCTCTTCGATAATGTTTAGATTTTTCCTCCTTAACTGTCAACTTAGATCTGTCATATGAGATATATGCTTTCACTTCTCATGGTCTATTACATGTTCAACAGGGTTTAGCTACCCGCAATCTAGCAGCGCTGGAGCATTGGCTCAACGAAGGAGAAAGGGATCTACAAATCTAAGGTAAGCGATCTACTCTTACATTTGTACTTCTACAAGATCTAGAAAAGTATTTTATGTTCTGTCCTATTTATTCTAGACTTACGTTAAGCTAGGGAGATCAGGCCTTGAGTCCACTCTCGGTAGATTGTCCGTGAAACAAATCTGGCGACCATACTGGGGATTAGTTCATTTTGTCTTAATAGTTGTCAATCTGGGAGTCATTTTCAGTTGATTACTTGACAAGAGCCTTTTATTTGTCACTTGCTTCTTGAGTCAATATTCACCATTAGATCTTCACATCGAAGACTTTGATCTGCTTCCTCTGAGTTTATACTACTCATTTCCAAACCATTTCATGGTTCATTGCTTGGAGATCTGATCCATTTCAAAACTCATATCTCACCTGTCGCACCTGGTTAGTGAAAACAGAGCGACACTGTGTCTTTCCTGGTATTTGTTCTTTGTCTGTTAGCCACTCGTCGCAGTCCTTTCATTGGTATACTGTGACACCGTCGCACTTCCCGCATTGGTAAACTGTGACGTTGCACTGTGTACAAACACAGAGTGCGCCGATTTGTCGAATTTGGCATGCAGGCATCCCCTCTCCATCTATTGATCCGAGATTTGGTTTGCTGTATGAACTCACTCTGTGCTACAAGATCCAGTAAGAAATCCCATCTTTGATTTGTTTGTCGAGTGTTTGGCTTAGTTTGGATTGTTTTTGGGTTCCGCTTCGGACAAGCCTGAGGACAGGTAGTGGTGGACACTTTTGTCTCCTCCACCTTCATCTGCTCACCCCTGCATTCCCTCCTCTCCATTAACTGATCTGGTTACTTCATTAGATCAGCTCACAGACCTCGTTTTCATTATCTTTTGATCTTGGCTTGCTTGGTTTGCTTGCTACTGTCTGATTTTGAATCTTGTGTGTCTTCCAGTCTGAGTGAGTGCTTGTCTTTTCCTGAGTTTTCTGAGTGTACTGAGTACTGCGACTAGTTTTTTTTATTTTCAGTCATTTACATCTAAAAGCGCAGTTTCTATCAAGCTAATCTTGTGATTGAAGAGTTAAAAGTGTTTCTTTCCCATCATTTCTCAAGCATTGTTGCAGAAAAATTGTGCATTGGAATGTTTTGCTCATGCATTTTTTGGAAAAATTGAATGGATGTGTGATCAGTTGCGTTTTTCTTGAATTATGAATCATTCATCTTCTTGAAAGACTCGATGCATGTTGCAGTTCTTGCAAAATTAGTTCCATGCTAAGAAAAGATAGATGCATTTTTAATTCTTATTGCTTTTAGATCATTGAAAGTGAATTGAAAAGCTTGCATACTCCATCTTAGAATCCTCTCTTTTCATTACCTAGTGTCATTTTGCTTTGAAAAGAAAAAGAAAAGGAAAAAATGTTGTGATTTGGATTAGTAGTGTTGTGATTTTTGTGTTTCGTTGAAAAAGGAAAAGAATGTTTCAGTATTATTTTTTGTAGAGTTGAGATTGTGTTACATTGCATTGCTTTGGAAAAATTATTGGAAAGAAAAAGAAGATTTCTCCTTCCCATAGGTAGCATTCATCGAAAGAAAAGCATACTTTTTGCATGTAGCTATGGCTTGCATTATGTTTCCGATTATGTACTCACCTCATGCATTCACCTAACCGTCCAAGATAAAATTAACGGTAGAACTAAGGTAAAATATTTAGAAACTTGTGTGTAAGTTAGAGACATGTTTCGGCGTCATTAAGTGTGGCAGCTGTCATTATTTCCCAACATTGTATTCCGGGGGTATTGTAGTCTTCCACGTACTTATCGGTATATCAACCTCCTTCACGTACCCACCAAGTACCATAATCCGTACTTGGTGTATATCGAAGGGTGTATCACATACTCGGTAGTATATCGAAAGGTCTCTTGCCGAATGGTTGTGCATTAGACAACACCACTACATATTTGAGCTCCCACGTACCTTGTGTATATCAGGAGACACCACTAGGATTCCTGAAACTAGCTGAGTTAACCATTTGGCCGTCTTGGCAAAGAAATACACCGAGAACAACACTCGGGGAGATTAGCATGCATGTACTGTCCAGGTAATCAGGTATGCAGGCAAGGGTACAGTCCCAATCCTCCTTGTTGCGTCATATTGTTGGACCCTGCAATATATAGCAGTTTGCAATGCCTTGATAATCCCGTGAGGTTCCATATTTTGAATCCACTCTTATCACATAAGTTTGCTTGTTGCCTTAGTTTGCGTAGGGTTTTTTCTGGGCTGCTTTTCTTTTAGCTTTCCTTAGGAGAAACGTTTTGTTTCAGTCACTCTAGCTGACTTTTCTTGGAGAAGGTCCCATAGAATCCAAAACTTACCACCCGAATATCCCCTTAATCAGGAGGTAATTTCGAGGGCAAGGATGGATCCTCAAGCCAGGGTCGGGTCACAAGAAGTGGAAAACCCCACTTTGAATATTGGAGGACATTTGTTTCCACATACTCCTCCATATTCACCTGCCTCTCATCCCCCGCACAATGAAGAAGCACAAGTTCCTACTTCACAAGACCTCTATCCTGTTATGCCGGGAGAACCTGAATCGTTGGAATGGATAAATCAACCCCAGGATGACCCCACAGCAGCTGTTGGTCCTTCAATAGCTTATTCGACATCTTCTACCAGTCACCCAGTGGCCCATTTTGCCATTGCACCCCCACCTAATGAGAATACTCTGGATGATCCTTTGGCCTATTACCATAGCCAATTGGCTCACTTTCGGTCTATGGCTAAGAGGTGTCGGAATTCAAGTCTCCAATGAAGGGTTGAAGACCCATCATTACCCCCTTATCACAATCCCAGGTCTCTCTTTATCTTTTGGTTCACTCGAACCATCCCCCCACAACCTGACCATTAATGAGACTGGTCAACCCTCGCAAGAGGCCAGTCCTGCACCTCAAGTGAACCAACAGGTTGAAGGACAATGGTCCAACACACCTATTACTACCATGGTTACTTTACGAGCTCCTCCCCCACCTTAAAATTCGAGGGGAGGATACTCCATTCCCTCGGATTATCTCATTGGTAATGTTATTACTACAGTAGCTAATCAACAACCTATGTTGGTTCAATATTTGAATAGTGGTCAGCCTATTGTGGCTGGGGGGAAACCCCTGTTTCCTAACCAGAACGTAGGTGGTGCAGTCCCCAACGGTCATCCCGTTGGACCTTACCAACCCGCTAGACCATCCACCATGGGATTATCTCATGTTGGGGGGCCATCCAATGTAACTCTACCCTCATGGAGTCAATCGTATCTAGGTTCTATTAACCCTGTGCCGGTCCAATCTAATCCCGAAAATGCACCATATGGGATACCCTATCCCAGAAATCCCTACACTCTATGGGGGAAACAACACGTTTTACAGCATGGACCCCAACCAACTATCCCTCAAGCGCCACCACCCCCGATCGGTCCCCTTCCACCCCCTGATGGAGGAGGCAGGCCCCCACCTAACTTAGGAGGAGACTCCCTTCTGGCAGAGGTCCAACTCATTTTACCAAAAACAAACCCCACCCTTCCGGTGGTGGCAGGAATGGTCCACCACCCTCCCCAGGCAGAGGCAGTGGAGGACCACCCTATTATGGTGGAGGAGGACATTTCCCTTCGAGTGGTGGAGGTGGTCCACCACCCCCTCTAGGGGGAGGGGGTTGCGGATCTAATTATTGTGGTGGCAGTGGTGGTGGTGGAGGCCCCCATCCTTCTGGCAGTGAAGGTGGCCCACCACCCCCTCCAGGTGGAGGCAGTGACGGGCCACCTTATTATGGTTATGGACCCCCACCTCCTCCCGGCAGTGGTGACGAACCTCCACCTTATTGGAATAGACCACCTTATGGTGGTGGACTCCCTTACAGTCCGGGCGGCAGACCCCCCTATGGCTAGTTTCCTCCTAGTACACCCTACGGTCATACTGGTCCTTACACGCCTTATCCATACTATCAATATGCGCAGCCTAATCTACAGCTGCCCTTTTTGGCTACCTTGGACCTACCTGACCTATCTCGTTTAACCAACGACCCGATTTAACACGGAACTAATTGGCCACCTATTCCGATGAAACTTCCATCTAATATCCTAAAATTTGATGGTAAGCTGGGTGAAGATCCTAAAAACCACGTGATGACATACCATTTATGGTGTTCATCTAATTCCTTAATAGACAACTCGATCCATCTTAGATTGTTTCAAAGGAATCTGACTGGTTCGGCTACCAAATGGTATATCGAGCTACCACCCCACTCTTTTCTTGATTTTGGTTCTCTTGCCATGAACTTTTTGACTCATTTCTAGCTACCTATACTATATGAAACTGGTACCGAGATTTTAACCTCGCTCCGTCAGAATACGGCCACTCACATTTCTGATCATATTCATGAGTGGCGAAGGAGATGTCGTCTCATTAAATCTCCTATCCCAGACCAACTCCTAACAGACTGGTTTACAAAGTCCCTCATCCCTGTCATAGCATGAGATGTTGCCATGGGAGGTTTTGTCACTGAAGAACAAGCCATTGCGTGCGCCCATGTGCTAGACTTAGTTTATACTCAATCTGGAACATTGTTTGATATTCTTCCCGACACACCCCGTGACGCTAACGACCCTGCGAAACCACTCAAGGGACACCAAGCCAACGGCATCATTGGATCCCTTCACACCCAGCCTCCTCATCAAACTGTTGGTTCTTCGCACCCCCATGGTTCGTCCCCATCACCAACATAGGCTGGTCTCAGCACCACCAAGTCATCCGCTCCTGCTACTACTGAAGAAGTGAATTCTGTCTCATTAGCTTCCCCTCAAAAGTCCGGTAATAAGAAGAAAAACAAGGGAAAACCTAAGAAATCTTCTGTCCAGCAGGAACAAAAAAGCACTCCTGAGGACACCAAATAGAAGCGGAAGCTAAAGTATCCTTGTTTACTGTGTGGAGATGATCACTTCTCCAAAGAGTGTCCCCATAGAGACGAAGTCCAAAAGTTTCTTAGGGGTAAACCCACTCCCGCAGTCCTCAATGACCCGTTTCCTGCTCAAAACCAACATATGATTGCTCAAACTCCCTCATCCCAGGGGGAACCATCTAACACTGCGCATGTTCTCATGTTGCGTAATGAAATGATCAATTTGAACACTCGTTCGCGATCATACGACCTGGTCTCTTCGAAAGGACCTATTGGAATTAATACTGAAAAAGCTTCCAACTCTATACCTGGTATCACTGTACCATCAGCATCTCTCACCATTGAGAATCCATCCTTAGATTCGATATTGCGACCACCCAAAAGAACGATTAGAAAAGTTGTTTTCAATCCTAATGCTCGGGAAACACAGAATTACAATATCGTAGAAGACTTGGCACAAGCCCCTTGCGTGCCATGTCCACGCTGGAGGTTTTGCAGAATTGTCCCAATCAATGCAAAACTCTCCTTGCAGCAATCGGTGCGGTTGACCCTGATTCTTCGAATACGATCATGTTCCGACTTGACTACTTCAAGCCGAGGCTTTCCCATTAGCTCGCATTCCAAGTAGCTGCAAACATTGCTGGGAAAATTGTCCATCGTACTCTTTTGGATGAAGGCGCATCTACTTCTGTCATGTCGATCACCTATTGGAGAGCCATCGGCTCTCCCGAATTGAATCATTCTCCTACCATGTTGAAAGCATTCGAAGGACGTGGCTTTCAACCTCATGGGCTCTTACAAGCTCTCGCAGTCGAGTTAGGAGAAAATACCGTGACCATAAATGTGGAAGTGGTCTCCGCCCCGATAGATTATAATCTCTTGCTTGGTCACAACTGGTTTTACGCCATGCAAGCCGTAGCCTCTTCAATCTTCTGCGTAGTACAATTCCCCCATCAAGGACGAATTTTTACCGTCGACCAGTTAGATTTTTGCACACCAGACACTACTACTCATCTTGGTGACCATATTCCTTCCATCGGACAAACATCAAAATAGTATGAGAGTATAGGGGTCGGCATTTTGAAAGATTCATCTCTCATGGGCGTTTTTCCCACTTCAGACCCCCCTAATCATGTTGCCTCGGTGAACATGATCTCCGCAGAGATTTCATCTTACTCCACTAATACTTGGCTTGTACCAGACCAAGCCACAACACACCTGATTGGAGACGCGATGTCTATTTCGCCCGCTGAACGTATTTACGACGGTATCCAATCAGCACCGGAGGACCAATTAACTTTGGCCTCCCCACGCTGTTCTCTACAATGGGCATCATCTCTCCCTGATCTCTTACTTTGGACTTTTCATTCAGATGAGTCCATCATGGAAGTCATGAATGTTGATGATGGTCTGTGGGATGACCTCCACCATAGGTCATCTTTTCTTCCGCCTTGGGAGTACATAGAGGACAACATTAGCGCCATATTTTCACCGGATATCTACCCATTCCCTCATTCTCCCATACTTACATGTCTTTCAGACTCTGAGGGAAACCTGGCCAGCATTGAGCCTACCACCCCGGTAGACATTTCAGTGAAACCTGGTGTAGTGGAACACATTCGCATAGGCCAGAAGTGTTCCCTTGAATAAATAGCTGTTGGTACGACCTTATTCAAGCGATTTCGAGACGTATTCGCTTGGTCCTATGAGGAGATGCCTGGGATAGAACCCGCGATTGTTTCTCACGAAATAAAAACCTATCCCGACATCAAACATGTACGTCAAAAGTTGCGACCGGTACACCCATGGAAGACTGCAGCGATCAAGGAAGAGATTGAAAAAATCTTAAAGGCTAGCTTCATCTATCCTATCCCGTTGATGGATTGGGTCTTGAACGTCATCCCTATGAACAAAAAGTAGGGTACCATTCATGTCTGTGTCGATTATCAGGACCTTAACAAAGCTTGTCCAAAGGACAACTATCCGACCCCATTCATCAACCAGATCATCGACAATTATGCCGAGAGCGTCATCTTTTCATTCATGGATGGCTTCTCCGGTTACAACCAGATTGAGATCAACCCAGCCGACCAACATACGATGGCTTTCATCTGTCCTTAGGGGACGTTTGCATATCGCAAAGTCCCGTTTGGCCTTAAAAATGTTGGTGCCACATTCCAGCGGGCCATGTCATATGCCTTCCATGACATTAAGGACTTTGTGGAACCTTACCTGGACGATCTCCCTGCTCATTCAAAGTAGCATGAGTTCCACATGGATCATCTAACAGCCATTTTCCTCAGATGCAGATGGTACAATATCCGTCTAAATCCTCATAAGTGTATCTTTTGCGTTGAGTCTGGATGCCTCGTAGCGTTTATTGTCTCGAAGGATGGGATCCGTATCAATCCCTTAAAGATGGAGACCATTGTCAACCTACCACCTCCGACTAATGTGACGAAACTTCAAAGTCTCCAAGGGAAGGCGACTTATTTAAGGCGTTTTGTTTGTAACTTCACAGAGAAGACTCAGGGGTATATGAAGCTGCTTAATAAGGACGTCCCATTCATTTGGGACGATCAAGCTCAAAAATCCTTCGACAGCATCAAACATGCCATCATGCATGCCCCCGTAATCCAACTGCCAAACTATTTCTGAGATTACATCTTATATCTCGTTGCTTCTGCTACCACTATCGCCATGGTTTTGGTACAGGAGGATCAAAACACCCAGGAACATGTAATATACTATGCAAGTAAGGGTCTCATTGACACTGAAACTAGATATTCACATGTCAAGAAGCTTGCTCTTGCGGTAGTCGTCGCCGTCCAAAAGTTCCGACACTATATCCTGCTCCACACCACCACCATCATTGCAGACTTGAAACCCATGTACCACGTATTGACATGACAGGTGCTTGGGGGAAAGTACTCACACTGGATTGTGATACTGCAAGAATTCGACCTTCTTTTCAAGAAATCCAAGTCTAAAAAGTCTTTGGTGTTTGCTGAGCTTATTTGTGACCTTCCTCGTCCTGATCTAGAAGTTGAGCATAATGATTCTTTTCTGGACGAATAGTTGTTTCTCATCAGTACGACTGAACTGTGGTATGGAGATATTTCATTATATCTTCAAACCCAATGCTTCAATCCTCAACTGTCTCACGACGACCGTCGTAGAATACGTCACCCTGCGAAGTATTATCTGATCATAAGTGATACTTTGTACCACCGTGGCACTGATTCAATTCTTCGACATTGTCTAACTCACGATGAGGTTGAACGTGTTCTGAATGACTGTCACACTGGGGCATGCGGCGGTCACCTCTCTGGGATGGCTACAGCCTAGAACATTTTATGTGCAGGATATTATTGGCCTACTATCTTCAAAGATTGTATTGAGGCTGTGAAAAGATTTCCTCCATGTCAACACTTCCATAAAAAGAAGCGCACCTATCCCGCCCCGTTACACCCGGTTATTGCTGTGGGACCCTTCGCAAAATGGGGCATCGATTCTATGCATTGTAAGCCTACCTCGGCCGGGGATCATACTTACATCATAGTAGCTGTGGATTACTTTACAAAGTGGTCCAAGGCAATTCCTACAAACCAAAACGACGGCAAAACCGCCACAATCTTCATGTTCAATCATGTAATAGCGCGGTTTGGAGTTCCGCAGGCGATAGTGACCGAACATGGTTCTCACTTTCAGAACCATATGGTTGATGAACTGAGTGATAGATTGGGTTTTTGCCATGAAAAATCAACACCCTACTACCTGCAGTCCAATGGACAAGTCGAGGCCATTAACAAGGTCTTGAAAACTATGGTCCAAAGGATGGTAGGTACGCATAAGTGCAACAAGCATAATATGCTCTTTTCAACATTATGGGCTTACAAAACCTCCATTAAAACCACCACAAGTTTTACTCCTTTCCAATTGGTGTATGGATTGGAGGTTGTCCTTCCTATAGAGTGCGAAATTCCGTCTCTACAACTCGCTGTCAAACTTCTTCCTAACACTACTGTCGAGGAAGAACATTTCCTATACTTAGCAAAACTTGACGAGTCCTGCCGAGATGCTGCCCTTGCTAACGAAGCACACAAGAAACGCATAAAAGCTTAGTACGACAAGTTTGTTGAACCTCGTATCTTCAACAAGGGTGACCTGGTCCTCACATACGACCAGAAGCATGATAACCTAGGAGTAGGAAAGTTCGAGTCCATGTGGCATGGACCTTACGTTGCCAAACGTGTTTTGGAAAAGGGAGCTTACGAGCTTGAAGACTATGATGGAATCTCTTTGGGTGAACCCCGTAATGGGATTTACCTGAAAAGGTACTATGCTGAACCTGTCATGTATAGATTTTTCTTGTATATACTATACATGGTGTTTTTTTGTGTGGTGTGACGCGTTTATTTTTTAGTGTCTTTAGATCTTGTTTTCACTTCTTATACCATGTTCTATCTGCATGTGCATATGGCAACGTGCTACGGATTCGCGGACGGCGCTAGCCGACATACGGGTAACCTTGCCTCGGCAGCTTGGGTACTATATTCCCCAACAGGTGAGCTCATTAGCTCAGGAGGGAGTTTCCTTGGATTTGCAACCAACAATGCTGCATAATATCAGGCGGTAATTGGAACCCTAACTAATGCTATCTCCCTGGGTATGAGCCACATTGTCATCCACATGGATTCTCAATTAGTGGTTTCCCACCTTAACCAGGTCTACGCTATCCGTGATCCTACCTTGCTCTGTCTCTTCAGACAAGTATTTCTCCTAGAAAGGTCATTTGAATCCATCCAATACCTGCACATTCCACGAGAGTTAAACACAGTTGCTGACTCGATGGCCAACTTCATTTTGGATTGGTACATCGCACACACATAACACTCATAATATGTAAAAGCATTCACAACATGTAAATAATATACTGTATAAAAAGCAAAGCATATGAACAAGATCACATCATTCATCATTTTAGAAATACATAATGTATAAATCGCCAGGAATGTTTGTATATATATATCATCAAAAGTAGTGTTGGTACAAAATTCTGAAGCACAATGGCTTTCAGTAAGTCTCTACAAAATCTGAATCCTCATAGCTTTCAGTAGTACAAAATCTAAGGCCTCTAAGCTCTCAGTACAAGTATAATAACGTCATCAAACCTGACTCTTGGCTCGTACACCCCTACGACAGATAGCTCTCTGTCGTTGAGTGTGGAAGCAATCCACAGTCCTCGCTACCTTGCCGAGTGAGGCGTTAAAGCGTACCGATGCCCCAACTCCAAACCTCTGCATAAGTCTCAGTAATTCATCCACTGCTGGAACAGGAACATCTACTATCAGTTGGGACAAGTTCCTGTACACCTCCTCCATCTCCACGATGGTAGCATGAACACATGGGGGCACAACTTCTTCCCCACCTCTATCTCTCCTCACGAGAAAAGAGGCTCCTACAGGTCGTATGGGACCCACGTCTGCACACACATGTTACATACTTGTCAGCACTACAACAAAAAAATCATAAATATACAAAACTAAAAAATACAAGGGTTTTTGTTCTTTCCGATGTCTCCCCATGCTGTACCCTCGGGCAGTACCAAGTCAGGATCCTCTCTGTAATCCATACCACCGTACAGGTAGTCCTCAACCATGAGTAACTGGCCTTCCAGCCAACTGAAGAACTCGACACCAAAGTTGATGATAGGACCCCCGCCATGGTGGGCCATCACCTCTGCCCATCTGAGCATGTGGGGATCCCTGGGCTCCCTGTCATCCAGTCATACCTGTGGGTGCAAGAGGGGGATCCGCTCCAAGAGGAACGATACCACGATTGATCCATATCCAAACTGCTTGAGCTCTCCCCGCCGACACTTGGTCAGCTGAGCTCGGACGTTTGCGAGGAGACCCTCGCACCAGTTGAAGATCCTGGGGGACATACAATCCTCCGCATAAAGCATCTAAGCCTGAGTGGCCATGTGTGGGGCTTGACTCCCCGCCACTCTAGTAATAGTGAACAATATGGTACGAAGTGGGCGATTCATGACATCCCTAATGGGAATCTTCCCACTGGAAGATCGAGCAAGAGCAGTACAATGCTGTGACACCATGTCATCGACAGTGCGATCACTAGCCTATGATCCGGTGAGAGCTATAGGGTCCCCTCTCCGGGAAAAACCAGTAAGAAAATATATGTCCTCAACATCTATAGTGAGAATTTGCTCACCGATCACAAAGTGTTGTTGGGCTGCATCCCAAAACCAGAGCATATGTGACAATAGAGGGATTTGGGACCTCATCCCCTGAATCTCAAAGAATTTGATCAAACCGCAATTTCTCAAAGAATTCACGCATTCTGGATCATTGGTAGCTTGTACATCTTCCACCTCGTGTTCTCTTTCCCACCACTCTAAAACCATATTTGCTTGCTAGAAACCTGCCAAAATGGGCATTTAAACACTGTTAGATCTTACCTCAACCATAACAAGTTCCTTTTTTGGGTGTAATTTGATGGTTGGGAAATGCATCTCCGCCGTCGCACTGTACCAATGTATACAGTGCCATGACGTCGCACCCCATGTATTAGGGACTTGCGCTGAGTCGGTCTTGTCGCAGTTCCTGAAAGAGCAAACTGCAACGAGCCGAGGGTGCAATAGCCCTCCATAAATCCATAAACAAATCCAAAAATTGAACCTAAAATCAAAATCTAATCCACTAGAAGTTTGCTAGATGAAGTTTAGGCTTACCTGCTCCTTACGATGGGTGAAATGGCAGCTCGTAGCTCCCAAAATCGGCAAGAGAAGTTTTGGCTCCAAATTGGCACTTCTGCTCCCAAATTGGCAAATGAAACAATGGTGACTATTCTTGGCCCATTTTTCTATTTATAAATAAAATAGAATATTCCTTTTTCAAATATTTGATGCTCTAGGGTCATTTGCCATAGTATTAATCATTTTTTATCAAATTTGGGATATCGTTTGACTGTTTTACCTAGTTTCCAAGCGTGCAGGAGTTGTAAGTGGTCTTTTCATGCCGTTTCTCTCATTGCAACGGTCAGGTATGAACACTCCTTTGAATGTTTTGTCATTATTTTTGCAACGGTTAGATTGTAATTATTGCGTGACGATGGGTTCACTCTTTGTTTGTTCTCGTGCTCTTGAAACTATGAGAATAAGTACCGAGTTGCGACTTATCACTTTTTTGGGCTCGTTAAACTCCCATGGAAAAGGACACCCCCTGGAGTCTACCGTTAAGCTCTTTTCAAGCTCTCGAAAAAAGAAAATATTGCCAAGCGAACTTGTCATGTTTACGCTCGTTAAAGTATTTGAATGGTGGTCTTCCTAGTGATAGTTTACCCCTTTTTCGGACTAGGGAGCACTAATTACGAAAAATGTATACTCTAGCCAATCATGACTAGAAGAGTCCTCTCCCGTGTTGTTTTACCCTTTTTCGAGCAATGGGGCTAACTTTACGAAAAAGGACCATTGGAGTCTTCGTTAGTTCTTTTCAGACTCTGTAAACATGAAATGACGATCGAGTTTACCTTTTATGGACTCGTTAAATTTTTACATTGAAGGGCCCGTCATGGGACGAACCCCTCCTATCCCAGGTTCGAAAAATGTTTGGGATTGGACTCATCTATGAGATGAGCTATATCGAGCATCTGGTTACCCTCATCGAGCTCGTAAAAAACACATGAGGCACTCATCATTCATGATGGGGAAAAAGGAAAGCTTTTGTATTTACACCTTTGTCAGTGGGAGTACATAGTCGTTCTTGAACATGGCACTCATCTGCATTTGCATACAGTACTTGGATCATTTGTTTGTCCTCGAGTCTCGCTTACTTCCTGAGTCTTGTTACTCCTTTGAGTCATTCAAAGAAAGCTTCCATCATCAGTTGCATTAGGAGTGGGTGTCATACTCGTCAAGTCAATACTGCCAAGTCATGCCATGCTCGTGTTCAAGAACATTTTCACTATTTGCAGTTAGTACACATTCAATCATGTCGGTCCACTCCAAGTCAGTATCACATGTTACTGTACCACCGATTCACTCTATACATCTTTTGTCGTGTTTTGTGTCGATTGATGGGGGATTCATCATGTCCCTCCTTCGACGGATTCATCCTTGTCGACATCAAATCATCATCCGAGGATTGAATCTAGAAACCAACCAAGTACCTTGACCTTGCATGTCTCAATGGCGGGTTACCTCGCTTTCAACATGATTTTACATCATTGACTCTTGATTGAAAGATTTCATCTTGCGTTCGACTTCAACTCACTTATTCATGCTTGATGATATGTATTGTGATACCTTGGGAATCATTGACATCAATGATGATATCCCTCGCGCTTGTTAACGATTTAAATCAATGACCGATAATCAAGTGATTTCTACCATGTTCGACGTCAAGACATTTGTAATCACATGGATAGATTCGTATCATTGCGGGTTCAGCTTGAAGACCCCGGGGAGTCATGTTTTACCCAGGTTGCGATGGAGTTTGTATTGAGTCATATTACATGGATCCACATTTGTATTAGTCGTGGCTGTGTTACCATCTCATCATGGATCTACGCTTGTGTCTAGTAGCCATGATGATGTTCATTCGGTAATTACTACCATGGATCTGCATTGTATTGGTCGGAAGCCATGTTGTACATTGTATGCGATTTTCAGTTCAGAGTTAGTTGTACTGACGCAGCATCCTTTATCCGACAAGTCTATTTCCATTCCTTCTATCAAAGCATTTCACATGTTTAAATAACTTCATGCTTTGGGGGGCATTCTGTTACACCTAAAATCTTCCCATCATGAGATTCAGTGTATACACCTCTGGAGTTACCTTGATTGAGTGATTCACATGGAAGGATTTGTACCTGTTTTGTACTAGGTTTTGAGAGTTTGTCGCAAGTTGCACTCATGCAACATGTGACGTCGCACCTTGCTCCATTACAGGGTGCAACGAAGTCAGTCAAATGGAAAAAATAGCTTCTTAGAGCTCCTTCTCTAAGCTTGCTGACTTGGGACCTTATCCATGACCACTTGGGAGAGTTGGCACTCCATTCCTAACACCTTGGAAAGATCCCTTAAGTATCTCCTATCATATCTCAACCTATCCAGTCCATATCCTATCCACTTAGTCCTATTTAAATGAAGCTCACTCCCATTCTAAGGGGAGGAAGTCTATGGTACTCTTATGTTGGTGAAACTAAGCCTGATAGGTCTAATACTCTAGCTTGGGGAACATCTACTTCTCTCTAGGAGATTTGGCATGGTTTGTTGGAAGGAGCTTGCAGCGTTAAGGCAATGGTTGTAATCCTCTTTTCTATTATACTTCTCCACTCTTCAATATAGTTAATATAATTGCTTTCCATAAATGTTGTCTCTTCGATAA
Source organism: Larix kaempferi (assembly GCA_027924585.1). Lineage (NCBI taxonomy): Eukaryota > Viridiplantae > Streptophyta > Pinopsida > Pinales > Pinaceae > Larix > Larix kaempferi. The sequence goes on from BSBM01000502.1 coordinate 21,350,927, forward strand.
TGTTTAGATTTTTCCTCCTTAACTGTCAACTTAGATCTGTCATATGAGATATTTGCTTTCACTTCTCATGGTTTGTTACATGTTCAACAGGGTTTAGCTACCCGTATTCTGGCAACGCTGGAGCATTGGATCAACAAAGGAGAAAGGGATCTACAAATCTAAGGTAAGCGATCTACTCTTACATTTGTACTTCTATAAGATCTAGGAAAGTATTTTATGTTCTGTCCTATTTGTTCTAGACTTACGTTAAGCTAGGGAGATCAGGCCTTGAGTCCGATCTCGGTAGAGTGTCTGCGAAACAACGCTACCATCGCATTATCCCAATAATATCCAATGGATGCGAACTTCGGCTCTTCACTTGTGCCAATGTTCACTTTTATTGTTTTTACAGGTCCAGTCATATCTAGAATTTCCAGTGGAGGTCCCTCTACATCGCATGCTCCTTTTGAATCAGGTATGTTTATGTTGCGCGGATCCTCCTCATTGCTCTCTTCTTGTTCTTCTTCATTTTCAACAAGGTTATAACATTCAAAGGCATGTTCTATTTGCCTTCCCCATTTTGGTTGTAGGTTAACAAGTACCTTTACATCTTCAAATACCCTCTCTTTGATTTCTTCTAATGTCTGGTTTATACTTGGGAATTACTCTCTGAATATTCTTTCTTTTATGACTTGCAAAGCTTCGTTTATGCTTGGACTTTCATCTTCAAAATTAAAAGTTCTCTGGAAGTTCGCAGTCAACATAGCCCAATCTGTGGTGCCTTTGCGAAGTTCGGCCTCCATGTATCAGCTGGTTGGAATCTGATCCAATGTGTGCACAAACAGATCTACCCATTATGTATGCGGTCTCTTTATCCATGCTTCTAAACAAATCTCTACATGATCCCTTGGAATTGTTTGTCCATTGTACTTTACCATGGTAAGCACAGTGTTCTCCATGAATCTGATTTGCATCATATGTCTGCACTTATCCCATGTGGTCAAAGTCTGCTTATGCGTAGCCCACCATCTGGCAAGTGTCTCACGCAGTGCTATATCTAATGTTGGTATTCGATGTACAGTTGCAACTGATACAGTATATTCTTGAATAAATGAATAAACATTATTTGAACCATCATAGGTGGGGATTGGACTTACCTTGGTTCCAATCCAATGTAGTGACTTTGTAATATGAGCGCATATTCTTGTAGATACTTCATGCATACGACTTTTCCAATTCTCTAGTCCTGCGTCGGAGTTTGAGATGCAAGAACTGTCACACCGCCAACTAAGTGCTCCATCCGCCGTAGGATTAATGTTGTCATCTTGATTCGCAATCATCTTCTAAATGCGATCAAGATCCTGTGCTCTAGATTCTTCCTGAATCGACTCATTGTATCTTTCTCCTTGTGAAGGTTCCAATGGTGCTATGACCCTGATATCCTGCCCTTCAAATATCATCTTCTTGCTCTTCATTTTTATTATGGCGAGTTTATCCATTTCCCAGTCTATACCCAACAATGCTGGATAAGGTTGACTATCATCCACAATTTCAATAACCTCGAAGACTGCATGACTTCGCACTCCATTGATGTCAACAATAATATTGGCTAATCTCCCAAAATGTATGACTTTCTGTTGATTTTCTATCCTCAACTGTATAGGTGACCATAGCAACTTTGGTATCCCCTTCTACTGCCATGTCTGCTTAGTTAAGACATTTACCTCTGACCCGAGATCAAGGCTGATCTCATCCATATCATAATCTCCTATCTGTGCACTGAGCCACATTTCTCGGTTTGTTCTTTTGTGTTTCTTGATGTGATGAACTGTGCTATGGGAAGTATCCATCTCACTACGTGGTTCATATAGGTTTAACAATTTTTGTAATTCCACTATAGCATCTGCGCTCTTCAATAATTTCATGCAGCTCCGTAGGAACTACGCAACAGAAGTTCCTATTGCTTCTGTGTTACTGGTTTGATCATACACTGCTGGCATATCTTCTATATGCGTTGTTTCACTTCGCAACGAGATTCTTGGTGACATAGGTGTTGGCTCTTTGAATATGTCCCGTGCTTCTTCAAAGACTTCTTTGTTTTTCTCCAGGTTAAAAGCAGGTGTCTTCCCACTAGATTTTCTAATCCAGATCGTTTCAAGAGGGGTCTGCTTAGTTTCAAAATATCCAGAAGTCAAAGCTTCTGCTTGCCTATCTCTTCTTATCAGTGCCACTTCGTGTCACAACATTAATACTAGGATATGCAGTCCTTCCCTCTGTTGCAATCAGCTGAATATTTGGATTAGGTACATCTTGCTTTCTTTTCTGCATTTCTGCTGCTAATCGTTGGGCATGCTTCAATAACATGATCAAAACATTTACAATAATTACAAGTAGTACATGGATTGGTACAATCTCTAGATAAGTGACCTGGCTAGCCATAGTTATTACAGATAATGTGGCCTCTTCCTCTTCCTTGTCCTGGACTAGTATTTCTTCCTCTTCCGCGGAATCCTCCACGGCCTCTGTATGCACCTTGATCATACTGTGCATTATCCTTGTTTTACGGTGTTTCTTATTGGACTCTGTATACTCCACCATGCATATGCTCTATATCTTTCTTTCTTTCCAGCATGAGCTCATATGCATGGCAGTTGGAATCATAGTGTCCAACTGACTTACAAAAATTGCAATATAAATTTTTAGGTGTTCTTACATATTTATGGATTAAGTAATAGTCTTCTGGCCGATGTCCTCTAGTTCTACAAATCTCACACCATGGCCCTTGGTTCTGATTCAGTGGATTTGGTGCTCCCATGTTAAGGTATTCTTGAAACAAAGGACATTGATCCCTGGTGTGTCCTTCTCCCTTACATCTTGTACACTAGACTTCTTGTCTTTGTTCTTTCCCCTTCTTCATGTCCTGCAACTGTAATGTCAGGGTAGCTAGATGGGTCTGGATCTAAGACATTCCAGTGTTGTTCTCTCCTATAGGTGAATCTTCTAACTTCATCGCAATTTCCAAGGCTTCTGCCTACGAAGCTACTTTCTGCAGCATCAACAACAGTCTGATATGGGGCAACATCATGGCTATAAACCATTCTTGGTGCTGCTGCAGTGCTATGACAAAACTGACCTCGTCTAGCAATGTCTTAAACTTCTGGTCAAATTCCTAGACCGTCTCATTAGGTTTTTGCTTAATTTCTTTTAGTTTTGTTATACATTGGGATTCTGACTTTGGCTTCTTAAACTTGCTTAATAATGGAGCCTTAATCTCTACTAAGGTTCTATTATGTCCCTGAGAATACTTCATGAACCAATTCAAGGCTCTCTCTCTAAATGTGGTGATGAGCTGCGCCCGCTTCACATCATCATCCTGAACTTGCTTGACACTCCATACGGCTTCACATAGAAACCAATGTTGCTCAGGGTCTTCTAGATCCATTCCTTTGAATATCGCCATCTTAATATCACCAATCATCATTCTTCTTGGTGGTACAGGGTTCTGCGCAGTGTTCTGAGTGGTGTTAGGGATGGTATTGCACGAAATGATCTGAATCGGAATATTCTGAGTGGGAATGGTCTGATTCGGGATGGTCTGAGTACTCACTCCCGTGGTGTTATTGATATTGACGCTCTGAGGGATAGGAATATTAACAATTGGGGGGTTCTGAACTGGTGGTTTTTGTGCAATAGGAGGCGTGGTGTTCACAACTGGTGTATTTTGTGGAGTAATAGGATGATAGGTAGCTGATAGAGGCACAATTTGTCTATCAGGCTTAGTTTGTAAATCAATATCTACGCGGAGTCCATGTTCACTGGAATTCTTCTTAGTAGTACACTTATATCTTTTTCCACTTCTCAAATTATGTGTATCTTTGTCAGAGTCAATATATATGCTATTGACCATTACAGATTCAAAATATTCTAGCAATTTTACTGCATTCGTAAAACGCCTTTCTCAGCTAAAAGCATTTTAATGTATAAACTCAAATTGTTCAGGTACTTACCTCTGAAACCTTTGAAAAATTCTGCTTCTGCTATGCTGTAGGACTTTAGCATGTCCACAGCGAACTCTGTCACAAACCCTTCTAGTATACTGTCAACCCAAAAGTCGACTGCTCATGAGAGTTGGCTATCTATTTCTTTAAGCCTCTAAATGAGCTTTGGAGTCCACTCAGTAGGTACTCCTTCTGGCTGAAAACAGTTCTTTCACTCCGCGAGTCTTGATATCCACTCGTGCAACTCGTTTCCAAAGCTTGCCCATAAAATTTCGTGAACGTCCTTCCACAGGTATTTATTTAACCAATCTACATCGGAGAGAGGCAGATTTCTATTCTCCTTTCTTGCAAAATCTCTTTCTGTCTTATCACACAAATCCCAGATTTCTTTTTTGTTTGGATGCCAATTTCCAGTGCCGGAACTCATCACCAGTTCAAGCGCGGAAACAGAACCATTTGTTGGCTTGTATAACTGTTCTTGAGTTTTTCTATAAAGAACCAGGTTCTGCGCGGTTCGAGGAACCAACAAAACCCCTTTTCACCGGACCTTTCGGAAACAATCTGCAAACAGACTAAGGTCTCACCTGAGGTGAAGGAATGGGGGGATTGCGGAATCAGGTTTCCACAACCATGTGATGAGTGTTTAAACAGATTGGCGAGCAATGTGATACAGGACCCACGTTGCAGACTTTGGACTACACGAAGTTTAACTTCTTCACGACGAACGCTTAAGCTATCATGCATCCAAGGACTGTGCGATGCGGGATGGTTCTTCGATGGTAGGAAAACACAACTGACGACTGTGCTTCCTACTAACACTTAGCCCCTTTACTGGATCTTACTTAATCAATAGCATAATAGATGGAATTTTGCAACCTTATACACTTTAACAACAACGATAGCACTGTGCACTTCCAGTGTGTTAAATTTTCTGAATTTACTTCAATATGATATAGGATCTTAACTGAGAGAACAACATGTACAGCATATCTACAGCATATCAATCATGGAGACAATAATGCAAGCACACAAGAGACACAAAGATTTACTTGGGGAAAACCATAAAGGTGAAAAACCCCAATAACTTCCTCAGAGATAGATAGAGCAATGATACAACCAACCAAGAGAGATAGCCATAACCTAGTAGCAGATCCTCCTCCTCCATAAGTGCGCCACTCCTCCTTGAGTGCATGTGTGAAGTGAGTGAGTAAATAGAGTGCCTCCCGCACTCTATTTATACTTGACTTGACTTGCCTTTTTACCTAACTCATGTAGGCTCGAACTTAACCACATAATATAATGCTGACTAGGCCGACCCCCAATAGGGTGGTCTAATAACCCTTTGACCCACATGGCCGACCCCCAATAGGGTGGTCTAATAACCCTTCGACCCACATGACTTATACAGGGCCGACCCCAACAAGGTGGTCTAATAACCCATCAAGTATAAGTTACGACACTTACAATATAAATGATGACACTTCCGTATAGAGGAATAATACCATCTCTATAGGAATACAATATACATATATGTGAAATACATTCTGAAGTTACATATACATCAACACTCCCTCTTAACTAGGAAGGTATTTTATCAGCACAGTTCTTCTAGCACAAGTCATCTTCTCTGGATCATCGTCACTGGATAATTGTCATCGAGTCATCATCATCGTCACTGCTGCTGCTATCTCAATCAATCTCTGAATCTACTCGTCATAGGAAGTTCTACAGAGCCAGTCCTTTTTCATACTGGATGTAGGCCCACCACCTGCAGGTCTTCATCATCACTGACCATACTGTGGAATCCTCAGGACATATTACGTGCGTCACAAAATCTGGCTGCAGCATCCCAGGCTATTACGAGCACACAGCTCTACCTGTAGGATCTCCCAGGAGCACATTACATGTGACCCATCACAAAACCTGGCTGAAGCATCCCAGGCTATTACGAGCACACGGCTCTACTTGTCGGATCTCCCAGGAGCACATTACATGTGATCTCACCACAAAACCTGGCTGAAGCATCTGAGGCCTTTTTCATCCTGTCCAGATCTCCCAGGAGCAAATTACATGTGGTCATGGCAAAACCTGGCTGAAGCATCTGAGGCCTTTTTCATCCTGTCCAGATCTCCCAGGAGCAAATTACATGCCATAGGACAAAACCTCGCAAGAGCATCTTCCAGATATCCCAGGGCACCGAATTACATGCCATAGGCAAAACCTCGAAAGACTATCTGCAGATCTCCCAGGGCACAAATTACATGTCCTCCCAAGCAAAACCTTGCAAGAGCATTTGCCAGATGTCCCCGGGCACCGAATTACATGCCATAGGCAAAACCTCGAAAGACCATCTGCAAATCTCCCAGGGCACAAATTACATGCTTTCCTGCACAACCTGATCCACGGCCACAAAGTATCATCTGATACTCATCATCATCACTGCAACATCCTGCTGCATGTCATCTGGAGAAGCTCGTCATCCACGATCATCCTGATCATACAATGCATCCATCTGATGCACACATAGATACATGATCCACACAATGTATCCATCAACATACATGATCTACCTGATCATACAAAGATACATGATCCACACAATGTATCCAACAGCATCCATGATCTACCTGATCATATCCAGCATCCAACATGATGCGTACATACATAAATGATCCAACTGATCATATCCAGCATCCAACATGATGCGTACATACATAAATGATCCAACTGATCATATCCAGCATCCAACATGATGCGTACATACATAAATGATCCAACTGATCATATCCAACATCCAACATGATGCGTACATACATAAATGATCCAACTGATCATATCCAAGCAGAAACCAGAACATCATCCTGATGCCCATTATCCAGCGCTTACATCCACAGCCATGTGAAGGATCTTCCTTCCAACATGCTTGGAATGGCTTCAGCAAATGTGTCCATCACTTTTTCCTCGAAGTGTCCTCGATCTGAAGCACGCCAAGCCTCTCTCTGAAGTACTCAAACTTTACCCTGGCTAGTGGCTTCGTCAGTACATCTGCAATCTGCTCGTCCGTCATAACATACAGGAGCTTCATAGCTCCTCTCTACACCATATCCCTGATATAGTGATATTTGATCTTTATGTGTTTCGACCTGTCATGAAACACTGGGTTCTCGGACAACTTCACACAACTCTGGTTATCACAGAAGATACCAGTAGCCTCCAATGGGAGATCAAATAACTCAGACAGTAGCTTCCGTAGCCATACTGCCTCACAACTAGATGAACAGGCTGCAACATACTCTGCCTCAGCTGTACTCAGTGCTACGCAGGATTGCTTCCTGCTAAACCAAGAGATCACACCTAATCCCATACTGAAGCAACACCCAGATGTGCTCTTCCTATTTGCAGCACTGCCAACCCAATCTGAATCAACATAACCCTGTAGGTTAAACTTTTGATCCGCCTCATACCTGAGTCCATAATCGACTGTACCCTTCAGGTACCTCAGAACATGCTTTACAGCAACCAGGTGAACACTCCTCGGATCCGTCAAGAACTGGCTCAATGTGTTCACAACAAAGCAAATGTCTGGTCTCGTGTTCGTCAGGTACATCAAGGACCCAATCATCTGATGATACAAAGAGACATCAACTGGATCAGATGAAGCATCACATAGAAGCTTTAGATTTGATGCCATAGGTGTGGCCATGGCCTTGCAATCCATCATCCCGAACCTCTTAAGGATCTCTACTGCATACTTCCCTTGTCCAAGGAAGATTCCTTCTGCACTCTATCACACCTCCATGCCAAAAACAAATAGTGCATCATCCCCAAGTTCTTCATCTCGAACTCGGTAGTAAGCTTCCGCTGCGTGTCGGCAATCAATCTATCTTCACCATACCAAGTTCTGCACATATATGATTTCCTATCATCTGTCTCAGAACCAAGTGGTTGCTTCTTCTTCAACTACACCATTCAAGAAAGTTGTCTTGAATCCATCTGGTGTATCTTCTATTTCATCACTTTTATATTTCTCTATGTTGCCATCTGCAACATGCTTGATCTGATAGTTCCATTTGGAAGTCATAGCAAACTTCCCTTCATGTCTTGGGATTACATCCCAAACATCATTCTTCATGATCGACGGATCATGGCATTTCATTTCTTCATCCCAGATCCTGGGAACTTCAATATCTTCAATAGATATCTTTGTTGTTGGAACAAAATGTTGTAGTTCTTCTTTTGTAGGAGATGGCATATGATCTTTCCTACACAACAAGTTAAATTGCATGATTAGAAAACATCTCATAGTTTTCAGAACAAATTCTTACACATAAAGAAATATGCCATACAGTCATGCAATTATCTTAGCCAATGCTTCAATACAACATTTATCCATATTCCGTAACTTTCTAGATGCCTTCCAATCTCTACCAGAACATTGTTAAGAGTGTGCACAACTCCCAACATGTCAGCAAAGAGGTTTCATTCTAGATAAGTAGCAATGGAATGTTGTACAGTGCCATAGGCCACTTACCCATGCATATTAGGAGTATACTGTTCATCAATGCAATTATTCTAATATGCATAATACACAACCTAATTCTAGGAACATCAGTATATACATTATTGAACAGTATTATTTAAGAAATGACAATTCAAATACTTATCTTTGTTTGTTCGTTGGGTGGACTCCCTCTGAGTCTTCGCTTCCTTGCAGGAGCTGCTGGAGTCCTAATCTGAAGTAGCTTCTTCTACACCTTTCTGTTGTGGGATGTAGAGAGATGGTCAACTCCCTCTGAATATCTGCATCCTTGAATAAACCACTGGAGTGTACTCCCTTTTGATCTTTGCTTCCTGGATTACCTGTTCTTGAATCTCATATTCATCCTTGGTCCCTATGCATGCTTATTAGTATCATGAATGTGTTATCCTTGTGATCTCATATAAAATCATACATTCATTAGTATACTATTAAAACACAATAATCTCAAGCATGTATAGTCATGATCATTTCAAACATAAATAATAAGCATTAGCATTCAAGGTTTATGTAGGATTCTTATGGTTAGTCAAATCATAATAAACATAACATGTCTAAACCTGTAATTACTCAAACCTATGACTCTTCAGGTTCGTTGAATCATTAATCAAGATAAGAGATATAAAATGCATAAAACCTGTGATTATTCAAACCTATACCTTCATGATTCTTCTGGTTAGTCATATCATCTATTATGGTAAGAAACATAATATGCATACAACCATGATTATTTAAACCTATGACTTCATGAATAATCATTATCAACAACAGTATAAGATCCTAACCCAAGGTAGGATTCTATCTTGATATAGGAAAAACATACCTGGATTAGCATGCTAGTTAGTTATGTCTAACATACTCACAAGATGTCTTCTTGTTCTTCTTCAATGACTTGTGCTAGTAACCTGTATATCTCATAGGTTAGCCATTACAACACCAAGTCATACATACCTCGTAAATGGATCTTCTATGAGAACCATGACAATGGATGAATCTTTGTCCTCATGTTATCATGATCATATGTTCTTGGACCAGAACATGATTTGTCTTTCTTGGTGTACCTTTCATGTTAGTAGACAACATAAACCTCATACAACACCATAATGCATTAGTACAATCATAAGTGTCAACACCCTAATCAATGAATATTTTCTATCGTGCATTCATAGTTTTATTAAGGTGATATGACAAGTCTAAAATCAAGATTGTACTAACCATAATAACATGAAGACAAACATACCATAAACTTAATCATGGACAAATATTGAAACATACCTCGATGAGTCATACCTGTCGAGATCGCTTGTAATCTTCTTATGTAAGGCCTTAGCCTCATCTCCCTCTGAAACAGGAACTTCTTCACTCATGTAGATGATCAATCCATCTTCTTCTAGGATTAACCCAATCCACTTGATTTGCAAGAACTGGACTTGGAGCTGGATATGGGTTTGTCAGAGAAACCCCAAAAATTCAAACTTTGAATTTCAAACTTCCGAAAGGATAGAAATATGCGCCTTGATGAGCTGATCAAACTGGTATATTCAGAATTTGAAAACTGCAAAGTTTCACTCCTCAATTTTTCCTTTGAAACTTCCGGATTCACTGGACGTGACCCTGAACTGGGGTTTGATGAAGCCCACTCTTTTGCCTCATCAAAAGGTTTGATCCAAAGCTCTAAGCTTCTATTTTTCTGAGGAGCTTCCAGCCGTGGTCACAGATTGCAAAAATTCCCATTTTTACAGAAGCCCTAATTTTCCACTTTTCTGATCAAAGTCCCAAACTAGGGTCTAATCAAGCCCGACCTTCTGCCCAACCAAAAATTCTGATCTTGGTCTCTAAATTTCTATTTTGATGAGTAGCATCCAGCCGTGGTCTCCGATTACAAAAATTCCAACTTTCTCCAAAGCCCTAAATTCCAGAAGCCATGAATGAAGGTACCAAAAAATAATTCTGTTTTGACAGAAATATGTACCTGATTGTTTCTGGTGTAACTCCGAAATTTTTGATCCACAGGGTCTAAAAAAGTTTCTTGAGATAGCCTGACATGTTATCTTTCCATCCTGATAGGTCTGACCTCAATTGGATTCTCTGAGAGAGAGTTATGCCAAATGTCGCAACATGACCTGTTTTAGGATAAAACAGGAGAGCGAACTTGTACGGCGTGGCACGTGTCACTGTTTTAAATTCGGCCTCTAAAAACGTTTCTTGCGATATCTCAGCCTGTTACCTTTCCATCTTGACAGGTCTGACCTCAATTGGACTCTCTGAGAGAGAGTTATGCCAAATGTTGCAACATGACCTGTTTATGGGATAATACAGGAGAGCGAACTTGTACGGAGTGCCACGTGTCACTGGTTCACCTTCGGCCTCTGAAAAAGTTTCTTGAGATAGTACAGTCTGTGTACTACCTGTCACTTTTCACGAAATTTCATTTGGAGCTTCCTAGCCCAAGTTATGACCATTTTCCCAAGGTCACCTGATTTTGACTCAGATCTGGAAGAGGCAGAAACCCTATATTGTACAGATCATAAATCACAAAGTACAACGAATTAGAGGTTTTCCTTTGGACACAAGGTACCTGGAGATCTTAGCTTCGGCCTGTAACAATTTCAGATCCGAAAACTTCGCCAAAACGGATTTATAGTGAAAGTTCTACGATGACGGGTTTTTTCTATATCAAGCCCTAGCATCGTAAGTGCAACAAGTGTCATACATGCCATATCATGCCTTCTTTCAGGCTAGCTCTGATACCATGTTAAATTTTCTGAATTTACTTCAATATGATATAGGATCTTAACTGAGATAACAACATGTACAGCATATCTACAGCATATCAATCATGGAGACAATAATGCAAGCACACAAGAGACACAAAGATTTACTTGGGGAAAACCATAAAGGTGAAAAACCCCAATAACTTCCTCAGAGATAGATAGAGCAATGATACAACCAACCAAGAGAGATAGCCATAACCTAGCAGCATATCCTCCTCCTCCATAAGTGCGCCACTCCTCCTTGAGTGCATGTGTGAAGTGAGTGAGTAAATAGAGTGCCTCCCGCACTCTATTTATACTTGACTTGACTTGCCTTTTTACCTAACTCATGTAGGCTCGAACTTAACCACATAATATAATGCTGACTGGGCCAACCCCCAATAGGGTGGTCTAATAACCCTTTGACCCACATGGCCGACCCCCAATAGGGTGGTCTAATAACCCTTCGACCCACATGACTTATACAGGGCCGACCCCAACAAGGTGGTCTAATAACCCATCAAGTATAAGTTACGACACTTACAATATAAATGATGACACTTCCGTATAGAGGAATAATACCATCTCTATAGGAATACAATATACATATATGTGAAATACATTCCGAAGTTACATATACATCAACACAGTGCTGCGCTTAGTGGTTATCCAACTAGTCCATGCACTCATCTAACTGTGGAATACTGGTGCTTTCGACATTTATTCATATATGCGATTACTTAACATATTATTCCCATATTATCCTTATGGTGAATACATATAAAATCAAAGCACATAAACTCGTAGACAACACTTAACCATTCATTATAAGTAGAAACAAAATGAAAAACACATAGCAATTGCACAACACATAATTTAACGTGGTTCACCCACATGATGGGAGCTATGTCCACAGGAACTGTTGTTATATTATATTTGGGAAGGGTACAACAGTTCCAATCTGCGAACTCAGCTGCAAACTTTCTTCTCTCTCTGTAGGTATCCGCGCATGCAACTTGCAGAGCCTTTACAATCTTCTCTCAATAGAGATCAATGTTCAACAACAAAGATTAACAATTCATAAACAGAAGATTCGACATTACAGATATTCAGTGAAGATTAACCCTTTCCCTTACAAAATGTGCCCTTTTATAGTTCGTTCCCTTAGGTCACGTCTTTACAATGTATAGGCTCAAAACCCTAAGTTTCCCCCAAAACTGGTGCGGTTACCCGCAACCCTTCCTATCGCCATTGACATCTTACTCCACTCGCTTCAGGCTACCTTGTTGGGCCACTCATGGCTCACACATTATTCTAACAACCGCTGTCATCACCAAAACGGTTACAACTTCATCGTGGCCTGTCGCTTTTTTCCCCTTTAACCTGTCTGTCGCCGTCGGCCTAGTGGCTTGGCTTCTAACGGTTTTCTGCCACTCTCTTGACAGGTCGCTTTCACCTGAATTTGCTTCTCCATACCCAAAACAAGTCTCTTTCCTTCGACCTTTCCTTTCATTCCTTACCCAAAATAGGTGCCCTGCTGGCAATGTGCACCTGCATAGCTGCACAAAATTGACTCTGCAATCTGAACCGTGCACTCCGAAAAACTGTGCCATCTGACTTCGCATCCCAAACTACGCAGTTCCCAAAACTGTCCTTCTTCCAAAGTATGCCAACTTGGGCCATGCCCAACATAGTATCACAACTTTTTTGCAGGACCATTCCAAAGTGTAGGAAATAGAATCACATATGGAGAAGACTAAAAGAGCTTTGCAAATTCTTAATAATACCTTGAAATGGACCAGAAGATGATGAAGCAACAAGTGGATCAACATCAAAGTGAAAGACAATTTGAGGAGAGTGATTGGGTATTTTTTAGACCATAACCTTATAAGCATTCTACTCTCAAATAAATGAAGAATTAGAAACTAGCTCCAAAATTTTATGGACCCTACAAGATTTGTCGCAAGATTAGAGGAAGTGGCTTATGAGTTATATTTTCCTTCTTCTTACATTCATAAATTTTTTCATGTATCTTTCATGAAAAAGGTTCAAGGACAAACTATGATGGTGCAAAAAAATCAACTTCCAAAATTAGATGAAGGAAAGTTTATTTTTGAATGAGAAAAAGTTATAAATTGACATTCTCTATCTCTTTAGAATAGAACCATTATGCATTACCTAATTAAGTGGAAGAATATGCCTCCAAAAGAAGTTACATGGGAAAATGAGCAATTCATGAAGGAACATCATCAATCAATTACAGGCTTTGAGGAAAAAAAAATTAAAGAGGGGGATATGTTAATGATAACCTAATTCATTATTAGTTTATTAGTTATGGTTAGGTCAGCATAGTGGTAAGTTACATCATGATCACTTTATATCTATTTATAATAAATGAGATTCATTTGTAAAGGCATATCATCTTGTCTTGTGCATTGGATATATTATAAAAGGAGCTTTCCCCCTCGAAGTGGCTTATTATTCTTTGACTCTTTATCATTCTCAAGGTGTGGAGTTACTTTTCTTTATGTTCTTATGCTATCTAGGGAATTCAATTGATAACAATGTTCTTAAATACAAAAGCTTCACTAAAAATTTCTTAGTGGCACTCCTCACTCCCCTGTTGAGTATGTGTTATATTCTTTGCAAGTGTGTGGGGGGTGCATCTTTGACCGCGCTCGATGATCCCCTCCATCTAGTGCTCTGTCGTATGCATCAAGCGTGTGTGTGGCACTGGTTCAAGGGGGGTTATTGGGGGGGGCGTGCCAACGCCCTCCCCATTCCGCGAAGCGAGTTCAAAATGTTTTGGGCTATTTTCGGCCTATTTTTGGGTTCTTTCTAAAAATATGTAATTTAATCTCGGTTAAGGGATTAGAGTCTATTTTATAATACGGGTTAACAGATTAGGGTTTTGGATGCTACGGAATACCTAGATTTGTATTGTGAGTGGTTAATAAACAATATCATAAAATAAGAGTTGCGGCTCTAAGTTTTGTTGGTTTTATCGGTTAAGGGTTTCTAGGATAAATCTGTGTATTATGTGTGAATGTTGTGGTGTAATATCTATTTTTCCTAAAATAATATGTATGCTTTGCTTCTCTACAACAAGTTTAAAACTTTGGATCTGAGGTGGTCCTCCAGTCAAAAGAGTTGTTTCAAATATATGGAGCAGGCTGTTGGGTTCGTTCACTACCTTATCAAACTGGTTGTCATGGCTACCAGGGAATGTCCATGATGTTCTCCTTGGTGTGGATCCCATTCTGGGGGGCCCTCTGTGTTATCAACTTTCGTTGGATTTGTTCAGGGTTTTGAGATCAAAGGGATACTTTTCTTTATGTCATGTCGTGATCAAACCTCCACTTAGCATGGGTCACCTTTGCTAGATCTCATCTTTACAACTCGGCCTTTCTGGGAATTTGGCATTGGAATGGGACAGATACGTAATGGGATTAAATAGCTTGAAATTTCCATTGCAGGATACCCCTGATAGACTATTATGGTCCTGGAATGTCTCTTGTGGGGTGGCTACGGCCAAATTGGCATATGACTCATTAATCTCATATGAAAACCTGCAGGGAAGGTGGTGGTATAACAAGATTTGGAACTTCCAAATTCCATTGAAGTTAAAATGTTTCAATTGGCTCGTTCTACATAACAGTGTCTTAACATGGGACAATCTTTGTAAGCAGTGTTTCTGTGGTCTGGGTCATTGTCATCTATTTTTTTCGGGGGAGGAAACTGCTAATCATCTTTTTGGTTGTTGTCCCATGGTTAATGATTTATGGGAGAGGATCCACAATCTATGTGGGCGCCCATTTCAGTGGTGCCCTGGTAGTATGAAGGATGGCTTGTACCATTGGGGTCGCTTTCATAAGGAGTGGCAAGTGTGATAATATGCAGGGGATCTAGAAACTGTAACAAACTCACAATCAAACTCTCAAGAATGTTGCAAAGAAGAAGAGAAGCATGCACTCAATAATCACTCATAAACAAAGAAAATGTAGAACAATAGTATCATACATCAGTTGCAGGCTAGAACTATGCGAATCAATGAAAGTAATGGATGTGTTACAATAAACTGTGATGTAGCATCTTATAGGATTCGAATTATCCAAGTAGGGCATTCTAATCTAGCTCAAAGTCTAGCTTGGATAACAATGGAGACATCATCCAGTCAGTAGTATTAGTCATAAATGGTAATATTCAGTCAAGTGTGTCTAACTGAGTCTAACATAACCATCTAGGCATAAATCGGGGAATGGAGACTCCAAGGGGGGCGCATGAGGCTGTCAAATAGTCAAGTGGAACTCCAGAACTAGCTAACTAGAAGCTACAAGCAGTCAGCATGAGAAACCATTGGAAGACCTACTCAATTAATGCACTAACTGAATGATAACTCCTGGTAGGTGAGATAATACGCCCTAACTAAGAGATAACTGGTGGTAGGTGAGAAAATGTGCATTTTCCACGCATAACAGTCAAGGAGGGTGCATCAGGTAGGTAGGAGGCCAAATGGGGGTTGAAGACAGGCTATGGGGAGCTGAAAGTGAGCTCTAGGTGTTGGGAGGACCACCCATATGATGATTGGATGCATGTAACTGCATGATTGCATGATGGTGTGAATATTCCAACACCCCCCTCGCAAGCTATACTATAAAATAATAACTAAAATATGAAAAATAGGGCCCTAGTGACTAAGACCAAAGGTCACCCTGTATAATCAATATAAAATAAACTAAGTGAGGAAAGAGGGAAAACCCAGTGGGAAGAAATCCCTCCCTCAAAATAGACTGAAGGATGCTAATGTAGCATATCATCACTCACCCCTGAAGGAGGTAAGTGTCCTTCCTTTTCGAAGAAGGATCGATTGATCTGAAATGGATCAACAATGTGAGAAGGATGAAACCTTCCATTCTGAAAATATGATTTGGTTCTTCTATGATCATGTGGATCACCAACCAAATCACTAGCAGATCGGAGTGTAATGGTTTCCCATCTAGGAAGAGGAGGAATACCAGGTGAGAGATCTTCAAGCTCTTGTGGATATGGATCTCCCATTCGCTCATCCTCATCATCAATTGCTAGACCTTCAGGTTCTTGTGGATCTAGATCTAGCATTCCATCATCATCATCTCCATTTTCAGATTCTGAAGTTGAAAAATCATGTGAAGATTCATTTACAACTGGCTCATCATCTGATCCAAAATATGAATCTGAAATCTCATGTGAAGAAGCAAGTACAACTGGCTCATCATCACATCCAAACTCTAAATTTGAAATCTCATGTAATGAAGCAAGTGAATCTGGATCATCAACACTTCCAAACTCTGAATCTGAAATCTCATGTGATGATGCTTCGCTCTCTTGATCATCAATCAAAGGAGGAGGTATCTTTGTTAGGATATTTAGACACTTAGGAGTTAGTTAAGATCAACTTGTGTAATATATCCGTTAGGGATAGTGTGTTTCTTTAGTATGCATTAGTATGCATTTGTAAATACTTAATCTGACGGTCACGATATGTTTTCGACATAGAGTGATCCGATGGCTCAACTTCTCTTAGATCAAACCTAACCTTGATCTGTGGCTTAACACCCGATTGGTCCATGATCTCTATTTAAAGAGCATGGAGGGTCATTTTTTAGTTGATCGATTATGAGAAGCTCATTTGTAACTTTCTTTCTTTGCATAATAAATTGTCCCGTAGAAGCTATTTGGCCGGGGCCGTGGAGTGTTTCCCTCAAGAGGGTTTAAACCACGTCAAAACATCGGTGTGTTGATCTATGATCTGTTTGTGTGAAGTGGTTTCTCTTGGTGTTCGTTCCTTTGGTAGTACCCTGTGTACTTGAACATGGTATCAGAGCTTTTATGAAGTGTCGCTTCCGGTTATGATCTAGATCTTGAACTGTTGTTGCCGAAACTTGAAAGGGTTTCTAGTTCTAGTATTTCTGTGCATTTCTGGGCTGTGGGAGTTGTTCCATTGTGTCCGAAGCATCGTTTCCATTGGGAAATAGTTTTCGTTTGATCGAAAACGGTTCCCGGTTGCTCCAGAAACGCGTATTTCATCAGATCTGAAGGTATAATGTTACAGTGACGCATTTTTTTATTTCGTTTTTTGAAAAGAAAAAATCTCATATTTTAATTTTTTTTTACTGTTAGTTTTTTTTTTTGTTCGAATTGTTGCTTTCTCGTCTACGTATGCTCTTTGCCGTGCACCTTGAGCGATCTCGGCAAATCAGAAACAGAAAGGGAAAGGGTTTTTTCGACTGCGTATGCTCTTTTCCGTGCACTTTGCGCGATCTCGGCAAATTAGAAACAGAGAGAAAACATAGACTTTCTGGGCAAAGTAACAAGATCTAACTCCACAATTGTGGAAAAGTTTTTTTGTTTCGATTTGTGCTCTGTTTTACAGGAAAAAGGGCAAGCACGCAAACCGAACAAGAAGAGTAAAAAAAAAAAAATCCTTCCTCATTCTCATATTTTACATACATTTTAATCTAATTCACTTGGTTCAAAGTTGCTTTATTCCTTAATAGGTCTTGAGTTCAAGTCTGAGGAAGTTACTTTTAAAAAGAAAAGTGCATGCAATTTCTATTTTCAAGTTACTTTATTGTAAAAGTGCATCTCACTTAAATAATAAAAAATAAAAATACAAGTGAGTCACTTAAGTTTTTTATTTATTGTTGCACTATTTAAAAGTAATATCATTGTAAAAGTGAAATCACTTATTTTACAAAAGTGGTTCACTTAAAGCAACTTTCTTGTAAATTGATTGTGAAAAGGTTTATCTTGGGAAGAGGGGGGTTCTTTCTTTTGGCTGGACATTCTCTAGCTGCCACGTCACTATTGGGGACATCTTCAACAGTTTCTTTGTTCAAGCATAACTTCATCATACAGAGTCAGTTTTCAGTGCCGTTTTCTTTTAAACTGCCTATTTGTTTGAGCTCTTCACATCCAGACTATTGGTTTCTGCTTTTACAGCCATTAATTTACAAATATGGCCTCCCCTTGTGATATTCTACTTAATAGTTCCAACTATTTCTCATGGAAATCTCGTATGGAGGATGTTCTACGAAGTAGGGGACTTTTCAGAATTACAACAGGGAAAGAAAAAGAACCCACTGATGATGATAAGAAAATAAAATGGGCAAATAGATGTGATGAAGCTCGTGGATTGATTGGGATGTCAATCTCTACTGATTTGCGATTCCACATATCTGGAATTGATGAACCTAATGCTGCTTGGGACAAGTTGGAAACTGTGTTTGGTAAACACAATGAAATTCGAGGTCATCAACTCGAAAATGAGTTGATTTATTTAAATCCAAGTGACTTTTCATGCATTCAAGATTATTTATCTAAGTAAAAAACTCTTAAACTCTTATGTGCAGAATGTAAGATTGAGAGGGAAGACAAACAGTGCATTTATCATATTCTTTCCAAACTTGGACCTGCATATTCTGTTTTTGTATCTACATTTTATTCCATGAAAGCATCCTTGAATGCAGCTAGCTATCAAGAGCCTAGTCTTGAATCCTTTTGTGATTCCCTGATTAGAGAACAAGATAAACTCATTCATCTTGGAATAATCAACAATGCAGATACATCTGGGAAAGCCTTATTGTCCCAGCAGAAAGAAAAGTCCAAGCCTCCCAAGAAACAAAATTTTCACAATAATAAGTCAAACAAGGGTCCCAAACCCTCTCAGTCAGCTCCTTCTTTAAAAAATGACAAAGGATCCAAGCCAAAAGGAAATAAGACTAAGCATCATTGCAACTATTGTGGGAAAGATAATCATGATGAATCTAAGTGTTTCAAGAAGATGGCAGCCTTGGAAGCAGCAATGAAGAAGCACCACATCAGCCTAGATTCGTCTTCAGAATCTACCTCTCATGGACATGCACTTTGTGCTTCTGGTTATTCTTATAATGCATCTTCTTCTTCTACTTCAAATGAATGTCTCATTGATTCTGGAGCATCTTATCATATGGCTAAGGATCAAGCCATCTTTTCTACTATGCATGAATGTAACACAAAACAAATATTTGTTGGTGATGATAGATCTCTAAGTGTTGTAGGAGCTGGAACAGTTTCAGTAGATAATGGTCATTTTAGTGATGTACTATGTGTTCCAAGAATTTCCTGCAATTTGTTATCAGTCTATCAGATCACTCATTCGGGTGAAGGTAAAACTGTGACCTTTATACCTCACCAAGTTGTAATCAAGGATTTTAAAGATCCTCAACAGGTCCTAGCTACCGGAATTGTTGATGATATTACCAGGTTGTACAAGTTTAACAACTTTGGGTCATCACCTTTCCCTTCAGTTTTTGTTGCTCATAGTGATAACTTGAGCAAACTTTGGCATGAGCAATTTGGTCACTTAAATTATCGCTCATTGCAACAACTATGTAAAGAAAATATGGTGACAGGTCTTCCGATGGTATCTTACAGAGATGGTGTTTGTTCCGGTTGTGTACTCAGAAAACATCATCGGGACAATTTTGACAAACGTGCCTCTTGGCACGCCTCGGTTCCCTTAGAGATTGTGCATAGTGACTTGTGTGGTCCTCTTCCATCTGCTTCCTTTTCTGGTTTCAAGTATTTCTTAACTTTCATTGATGATTACACCAGACGCACTTGGGTTTATTTCTTAAAACTTAAGAGCGAAGTATTTAACATGTTCTTGGCCTACAAGGCCCTTGTTGAAAAACAATCTGGTCATCAAATTATTAAGTTAAGATCTGACAATGGAGGAGAATATGTTAACAAACAGTTCACTACTTTCTGCACTGAACAAGGCATCCAACAACAGCACATTGTTCCATATACACCACAACAAAATGGTGTAGCTGAGCGGAAGAACCGCACTTTAAAAGAAATGGCTAATTGTATGATCCAATCTAAGGGACTAAGTCTTCAATTTTGGGCTGAAGCCATAAATTGTGCAAATTACATAGTTAATCGCACCCCCACAAAAGCATTACAAGGTATAACACCAGAAGAAGCATGGAGTAAAATTAAACCTGATGTAAGTCACTTTCGTGTGTTTGGTAGTGAAGCATGGGCTCACATTCCGGATGAAAAATGCAAAGCATTGCAGCCTAAAAGTGAAAAGTGCATATTTGTTGGATATTCTGAAGATGTAAAAGGTTATAGACTTCTTCAACCACATTCTCATGCTATAATCATTAGAAGAGATGTTAAATTTGATGAAAATCTCTTGGCCTGCGAGCCTAACTTGGCGATTGTGCCATCTTTGGCCTGCGAGCATAACTCGGCGATTGTGCCATCTTTGGCCTGCGAGCCTGATTCGGCGTTTGTGCCTCCTTCTTCTTCTTCCAACTTCCTTGACAGGTTTCCAACTCCAGTTTATGATGACGACAGTGAGGATGAAAATCCACCTCTGCCTGCTCATGTTCCTCCAGTTGCACCAGCACAAGTGCTTCCTCGATGGGTCCATTCAACATGTGAAGCAGCTGGTGATCTTGCCGGTGATCCTAGAGATCAACGTCGAACACGTTCTCAGTTTCAGCGAGCCTCTTCTCTTTTGGCTCAAGTTTCCGAGAATCATGATCCAGAAACTTTTGCAGAAGCTTCAGGGAATCCAGATTGGGATGCAGCCATGGATGAAGAATATCGTTCCTTAATGACGAACAATACTTGGGATCTTGTACCTCTTCCAAAAGGAAGAAAACTTGTCAGATGTAAATGGGTCTACATAACTAAGTATGCATCAGATGGAAGTGTTGAAAGACTTAAGGCAAGGTTAGTTTCCAAAGGTTTTTCCCAAGTTGAATGGATTGACTACAATGAAACCTTTGATCCCGTCGCCAAAATGAACTCCATCCGCCTTGTTTTGTCCCTTGCAGCCTTACACAACTGGGAAGTCCATCAAATGGATGTCAAGTCTGCCTTCTTACATGGTGATTTACAGGAGGAAATTTACATGGAACAACCTCCTAGCTATGTTCAGAATAACTCTAGCCTTGTCTGCTGCCTTAAGAAATCCTTATATGGCCTTAAGCAAGCTCCGAGAGCTTGGTATGCCAAAATGGATAACTTTCTCCTTGACACTAGTTTTTCTAGATGCCATTCTGACCCCAATGTCTATACCAAGAAAGTAGGAAACCATCTCATCATACTTGTTCTATATGTTGATGACCTTATTCTTACTGGTAGTGACCCTAAGCTTATAACCCATGTGAAATCCAGTCTTAAACAAACCTTTGAAATGTCAGACTTAGGACATTTGTATTATTTTCTTGGTCTCCAAGTTCTGCAAACCAAAGAAGGAATCTTGCTTTCTCAGTCTAAGTATGCTTGCGACCTTCTTCGTCGCTTTCACATGGAAGATTGTACACCAGCCCCTTCTCCCTTCCAGTCTGCAGTCAAACTTTCTGCCACTTGTACTTCACCTGAAGTAGATGCCACCTTGTATCGTCAGCTTGTTGGTAGTCTTTTATACTTGACTCATTCTCGTCCTGACCTTTCCTTTGCCGTTGGTCGAGTTGCCCGTTATATGCAGACACCTCATGAAAGTCACTGGAAAGCAGCTAAAAGAATACTTCGATATATTCGAGGTACAGTTCAGTTTGGGATTCATTACAGTACAGGGGGGGAACCTTTGTTGGTTGGTTTCACTGATTCAGATTGGGCCGGCGATCCTGATGATCGAAAGTCTACTGCAGGTTATGTTTTCAGTCTGGGATCTGGACCTATTACTTGGGATTGTAAGAAACAACAAGCTCTTGCTCTTTCTTCAGCAGAGGCAGAATATCGAGCAGCCGTCAATGCCAGTCAGGAAGCTTTATGGCTTCGACAGATCCTTTCAGAGTTTGGATTCGAGCAGCAGCAGCCTACTCCACTTTGGTGCGACAATTAAAGTGCCATCAAGATTGCCAAATATCCATTTCTACATCAACGCAGCAAACACATTGAGCTACATATGCACTTCATCAGAAAACTTGTTCATGATCGGGTTCTTGAAGTGGTCTTTTGCCCTACAGATGATCAAGTTGCAGACATCTTCACCAAGTCTCTTACAGAAGCGAAGTTTTCTAAACTTCGATCTATGTTAGGAGTTCAGGAACTTGTCATTAAGGGGGGATAGGCTCTAATGCCTCCTTCCTTCTCCTAATAGTGTCACCTTTGTAAATCCTTCAATCCTATCCCAAGTTGTTCTTAAGGGGGGATGTTAGGATATTTAGACACTTAGGAGTTAGTTAAGATCAACTTGTGTAATATATCCGTTAGGGATAGTGTGTTTCTTTAGTATGCATTAGTATGCATTTGTAAATACTTAATCCTACGGTCACGATATGTTTCCGACATAGAGTGATCCGATGGCTCAACTTCTCTTAGATCAAACCTAACCTTGATCCGTGGCTTAACACCCGATTGGTCCATGATCTCTATTTAAAGAGCATGGAGGGTCATTGTTTAGTTGATCGATTATGAGAAGCTCATTTGTAACTTTCTTTCTTTGCATAATAAATTGTCCCGTAGAAGCTATTTGGCCGGAGCTGTGGAGTGTTTCCCTCAAGAGGGTTTAAACCACGTCAAAACATCGGTGTGTTGATCTGTGATCTGTTTGTGTGAAGTGGTTGGTCTTGGTGTTCGGTCCTTTGGTAGTACCCTGTGTACTCGAACAATCTTCCTTTTGGGAAGAAGTGGATCACGCTGCAAAAACATAATATGAAGATCATCATGAAGTATGTGATTCGAACCAACTGAGGTAGAATCAACTCCATGAATGTGTATGTAGTTCTTATATCTCCTTTGAACCAACAGGGGTGAGATTAGAATCAAATGAACTATGAGATAATGGTGATGGCTTGAACTTCAAATCAGATCCAATATTTTGAGGATGGCTTCTTCTGATCTTCTTTGAACCAATAGTGGTGAGATATAAGCCAAAATCACAAGGATGTGCATGAGACTTGAACTCAAGCGAATGATACAATCTTCCATCTTTGGTGAAACTCTGAAAACATGTTCCAATGACCAAATAGGAGTCAATAGGAAGATTTTGATCAAGGAGGGTGAATGCATTGCCTCCCAAATCTTCCAAAATTCTAAGTAGCTCATCATCTTGCACATCAACAAGCTCATGGGAAGTAGATATTTCAAATATCTCTTCAACTTCTAGAGTAGTAACTGACATCTTTTGCTCAGAGTTCAAATCAGAAGTTGGATCAACTGAAACCATGACTTGTATTTCGACTTTATCTTGAACAACTTCATCATGGGAGATGATGGAGGCCGAATCATGAATAGAGATAGCATTGGGGGAAGTATCACTGGGCTTGTTTTCCAAATGGCTAGCATCAACCTCTTCCTCCTGATTTCCAAATAATCTGTCCAATATAGTCCATAGATCACGTGGATGTTCATCAAGATCAATGAGGTATTCCATATTGGAAAACATAGTAATACATATGCTTCCTGAGGCTCCATCACAAGAATCAAGCCAATATTCTTTCTCTCCATCGGAAGAAAAATCTCTCTTAATACCAGTACATACATAAAAAATACCATGTCTCTTCAGATATGATGTCATCTTTGGTTTCCACTCATCATAGTTGAATGGAGTGAGAGAAGGAACTCCTTCCATATACATAGTTGATGTTGTTCAAATCGAATCTACTGGCGCAGAATCACCAGTAAAGAATATGCATGCAGTGTAGAATCACTAGTGCAGAAACAATGGAGATCCATAATAGCTGTTGATTTTGAATATGTTGAAGAGGGATTCGAATGGATGAATAAACCTGCAAAACAAGAAGAGTTTTTGCTGATGGAGAATGCTACACTTCGACTGAACACTACCTTTTGAACACTGAGCACATAGACTAAGTTCTTCACACCTGGCTAGACCTCACTGGATTTCTCAAATGAATTGAAGTAATAGAACCTGGATTTGTTGTGGAAACTCAGAGGCTTCTGGTGCTCAAGTGAAAGATAACTGCTCAAAGAAATGCTACAATTGCTGCAATGGCTGCAATTTGAATAGTTGCTGACTGCTCTGATACCATGTGATAATATGCAAGGGATCTAACAACTGTAACAAAATCACAATCAAACTCTCAAGAATGTTGCAAAGAAGAAGAGAAGCATGCACTCAATAATCACTCATAAACACAGAAAATGTAGAACAATGGTATCATACATCAGCTGTAGGATGACACTATGTGAATCAATGAAAGTAATGAATGTGTTACAATAAACTGTGATGTAGCATCATATAGGATTCGAATTAGCCAAGTAGGGCATTCGAATCTAGCTCAAAGTTTAGCTTGGATTACAATGGAGACATCATCCAGTCAATAGTATCAGTGATAAATGGTAATAGTCAGTCAAGTGTGTCTAACTGAGTCTAACAGAATCATCTAGGCATAAATCAGGGAATGGAGACTCCAAGGGGGGCACATGAGGCTGTCAAATAGTCAAGTGGAACTCCAGAACTAGCTAACTGTAGTGTCCCCTCTATCGTACCATCGAGATAGAGAGAATCACTGTGCTCAATCCGGGCAATTTGTCCCATATTCATTATAATTAAAACTCATTGATATAAAACAAGTATATGTGAAATGCTATAGAACAGAACAAGGATTAAATAAAACATGCTGATATCTAACATGCATTCACGTTTCTGTGTCAGTCATGAAATAAAGATCTTTGCAGTATTATAAAAGATCATATGGAAATGCATAATCGTTTAAAAACAGAGTTGAAGCAAATTTATTAACAGATCCATGATACATTCAAAATATTCATCAAATAAGTAATTGCAATGTAATACAGGGGAATACTTATCTTATACAAAAGTAGTCCCATGCAACTGCAACGTTCCACCCAACCATAGGCCAGTGTGCTCCTTAATCTCTCAGCACCACTGCCACCCCCGAGCTGGGCATGATTTCTACAAGGAACCAGGGAACAGCAGACTCATACATAGCCAAGCATACACAAGATGAGCCAAGCCAATCTGCGATTGGGTTTATCAGGCTGCTAGGAAATGGAAAGGAAGAATTGCTAAGCTAGTGAGCTCAACCACAGAGCTATGGGTACCCCTCCCAGATCTATTCAGCTTGGTACTCACAATGCCTACACACCCAACACAAGGAAGTATCCTCTTCACTGTCACACAGTCCCTCAATCCATACCTTCCTTTCTAGTGCTCTCAGGGTGTGCATAGAAAAGTAGCCAGCCCTCTTGATCTCCTTGAGAGGATACTCTCTACACTAGGTTTATCAAGCTAATTCTGTCCACTACCATTCCAGTTTCTTGCTTACAGGTTCAAATCCAAAACAGGATGCACTTAACAACAACCACAACTGTTGGGCATGAAGAAAACGTTTTCCACAGTGGAATGCAGGAGATGGGGTTTCAGCTCACTCAGAAAAACGTGGGAATCCACAAAAACGAAATGGGAAGTTGGTGAACAGCCCAGGAAGCCAAATCCGTTTTTTGAAAAACGTCCCTGGACATTGAGGAGCAAAAACGACCTCCACCCAGTCCCCAATTCGTGGCCCTTCTCTCCCAGGCTGCTATATATGCAAAAACGAACCTCCAGGCATGGAAAAATGCAGGATTTTTGCTGAAAAACGTGAAGGGAAAAGCCCAGATAGCTCCCACTGCGTGCATGAATGAAGACTGCCCATTCCCCATGGCTTTGGGCACCATTTCGTGGGTGGTTTCTTGCCCCACAAGCAAAAACACGATTTTCCAAGTTGATGGCTTGCCCATGCACGAAAATGGCTTGCCCATACTTCCTCATTTCCAAGGCATTAACTGCCTTAACCAATTTCTTGGAAGAATTAAATGATTGAGTGCATGAGACAAAATGGGTAGTTGGTGGTTTATGGGTTTCCCCATTGACACATGGATTAACACCATTCCCCAAGGGTTTGAATAATTTCCCTCCCTTTTCCTTGTAGAGTCATGCCCCATCTCTTTTGTTGCATTGCATAGCCGGATGTGGGTTTTTCATTGATAATTCATAATTACATGATGTCTTATATACATTGTGCCCATCTCGCACAAGAACCATGGGCATCTATTTTTAATTTCCGATTCATGAAACGCTAAATCAATGGTGGGGCCTTGGCCTTGAGCTCCTCACCATGATTAAATTACAATATTTACATCATTTACGGTTTAATACAAAGGGGGTCAAAATGGGGACATCACATTCCCCTCCCCTTACATTAGCACTGTCCTCAGTGCTCATCAAAATTGAACAAAAATGGATATGCCACCCTCATGGCATCCTCCAGCTCCCATGTAGCCTCATCGGGACCGTAGTGCTTCCATTGCACCTTTACCTGTCCGATGGCTCGGTTCCGGAGCAATGTTACCTTCTTGTCTAGGATGCACAATGGATCGGTTTGGAATTCTCCCTCGGGTTCCACCTGGATCACATCCCAATTAATCACATGGTTAGGATCATGTACATATTTCTTAAGCAAAGAGACGTGAAAAACATTATGAGCTTTAGTGCTAGCAGGCAATGCAAGTCTATATGCAACTGGTCCTATTCTTTCAAGCACTTCAAATGGCCCACAATATCTAGGTGATAGCTTGGCACAACTCCCAAGCTTCAAGGAACTCTTCCTTGATTTCACTCTAAGATATACATGATCCCCAACATTGAATTCCCTATGCACTCTATGTTTATCTGCATAGCTTTTCTGTCTATCCTGGGCTGCTTTTAAATTTTGCCGGATCTTTGCAACCTCTTGTTCCATTTCCTTAAGCAATTCTGGCCCAAGTACAATTCTGTTCACTGGATTGTCCCAAGTCACTGGTGTCCTACACCTTCTGCCGTACAAAGCCTCATAAGGACTCATTCCCAATGATGCTTGTTGCCCGTTGTTATATGCAAATTCTACCAAGTGTAGATAATCCTCCCACTTGGATGGTTTGTCCATTACATACATGCGGAGCATGTCTTCAAGCACCCGATTTACTCTTTCTGTTTGACCATCTGTTTGAGGATGGTATGCGGTACTAAAGCTTAGTTGTGTACCCAAATCTGCAAAGAGCCCTTTCCAAAAATTGGAAGTGAACTTGGTATCCCTGTCAGAAATTATTACCTTAGGCAACCCATGTAATCTGAAAATTTCCTTCATGAAAATATCTGCAATGGCATCGGCTTTATGTGTGGACTTCACCGGTATAAAATGTGCTGCCTTCGTTAACTTGTCCACCACAACCATGATGGAATCATGCTGTCTCTTAGTCATTGGCAATCCTGTAATAAAATCCATGGATATTACTTCCCATTTCCATTCTGGAATCGGCACTGGAAGCAATAAACCCGCTGGATGTTGGTGTTCACTCTTCACCTGTTGGCATTCCATGCACTTAGAAATGTATTCAGCAACATCCTTCTTCATGCCTGGCCAGAAATAATATTTCCTTGCTGTAGCAATTGTTTTCTGATATCCCGGGTGACCAGAGTATGGAGTTTTATGGATTTCATTCATAACCATTCTCCTTAAATCTGCTGCATTTGGAATATAGACTCTATTCTTATAAGTAAGAAGTCCGCCTTCTTCCAAATGATAACCCTCATACTTCTTTTCAATGTTTTGCTGCTGCAATTTGCCCTTTGTCTGCTCATACACTTCATCCTCAACCATATGGTTAACAATCTGCTGCCTCAAATCTGGTTGGCATGTACTAAGCGCTGCCACATGCATTTCACGTACCTTCCTGCTGAGTGCATCAGCCACCTTGTTTTCTTTCCCTTTTATGTGTTTGATTTCAAAATCAAATTCACACAAAAATTCCAACCATCTAGCTTGCCTAGCATTTAAAGTTGGCTGATCAAACAAGTATTTCAGACCACAATGGTCTGTCCTTAACTCAAATTTTCTTCCCATTAAGTAATGCCTCCACATCTTTAAAGCATGTACTATGGCTGCAAGTTCTATATCATGAGTAGCATAGTTCTTCTCATGCTCCTTCAACTTTCTTGACTCATAGCATATCACGTGGTTGTCTTGCATAAGAACTCCTCCAAGTCCTTGATTGCATGCATCAGTACACACCACAAAATCTTTTTCCGGGTCTGCAATCTTCAGAATAGGTGCACTTGTAAGAAGATTCTTCAACCGTTGAAAACTTTCCTCACATCTTGATGACCATTCAAACTTTATCCCCTTCTTTTGCAAAGAAGTGATCGGGTTAGCAACTTTGGAAAATCCTTCGATAAACCTCCTGTAGTAACCAGCAAGGCCCATAAAAGATCTCACATCAGTCACATTCCTTGGAGTTGGCCAATTCATCATGGCTTCAATCTTCTCAGGGTCTACAGATATTCCTTCGTCGGAGATGATGTGACCCAAATAATGAATTCTATCTTTATAGAAGTCACATTTGCTCAACTTGGCATACAGCTTATGCTCCCTTAATAACTGCATTGTCATTCTCAAATGTTCTTCATGCTCTTCTTCATTCTTAGAATAGATGAGAATGTCGTCTAGGAATACCAGAACAAACTTGTCCAGATATTTGCTAAAAACATTATTCATGAGACACATGAATGTAGCTGGTGCATTCGTGAGGCCAAATGGTACCACTACAAACTCATAGTGTCCATACCTTGTTCTAAAGGCTGTCTTATGAATGTCTTCTTCTTTGATTCTTACCTGATGGTAACCAGACCTCAAGTCAATCTTTGAAAATACCTTTGCTCCTCTCATTTGATCAAAAAGGTCATCAATTCGGGGCAATGGGTATTTATTCTTCACTGTGACTTTGTTCAACTGCCTGTAGTCGATACATAACCTGAGTGTTCCATCTTTCTTTTTCACAAATAGAACAGGTGCTCCCCACGGGGACACACTTGGCCTAATATATTTCTTTTCCAGCAACTCTTGTAATTGCATTTTTAATTCTAGCAATTCCGGGGTCCTCATCCTGTACGGTGTCTTAGATACTGGTGCCGCTCCTGGCACGAGTTCAATTGTAAAGTCAATGTCTCTCTTTGGAGGGAGTCCTGGAATCTCATCAGGAAAAACATCCCTGAATTCTTGCAATACACGATAGTCCTCCAATTTCAGAGTTTCATTCTCTGTTGCCTCTAAAATGTGGGCTGCATACAATTGACATCCCTTCCTACAGAACTTCTTCAGCTGCATGGCCGAAACCTGTCTAACAGAAGTCACCTTTGGAACGCCTTTTACAACCCTCGGATTTCCTTCTTCGTCCATGCATTCAAATGTCTTATTGTAGCAGTCAAGTTTAACCCTGTGTGCTTCTAACCAATCCATTCCAATGAGAATATCGTAGGAACCAAGTGGCAAAATATTCAGATCTGCATAAGTGAATAGCCCATCCATCTCTAATGGACATTTCTCTACTATTTCACTAACTTTTCTCTTGGTTCCAGTGGCTAGTTGAACTAACCAAGATTTACTATGCTTTGATTTCTTGAAAGCACACATCTCAACAATTCTAGGAGTGACATAACTGTGAGTAGATCCAGGGTCAATCAAAATAGAAACAGATTGCTTAGCAATCTTACCTTCAACCTCAACCACAGTTGACTGATGATCTGCTTGGCGGTCGTCCACTGCTGCATAGATTCTAGGGATTGTCCTCGCCACCTGACCCACAGTTCCAGCTCCTTGGATGTTGTGAACTTGATTTGCATTCCCATTCCGATGTGGACAGTTCCTAAGCATGTGGTCCCCTCCACAACCCCAACATTGAAGTGGTTCTCTTGGCTCCTTTGGATCTCTTGGCTTGTCTCCCATCATCCTAGTTGGCTTAGTCACAACTTGTGATGGCTGCCTTTGCTGATTCCTGAATTGAGGAGGCTTGAACCCCTTCTTCCTTTGATCAAACTTTTCGTTTTTCTTATCCTTCCATGCCTTATGGAATTCGGGTTTGCTTCTGTTTTGATCGAAGCAGTACTTGGCCTTTCTTATGGCCTCCTCTAGAGTTCGAGGTTCATCAAACTCAATTCTGTCTTTATATGACTGGGGTAGTCCACTTAGGAAACGCTGAATTTTTACCTTATCCTCTCGAATGTACTTGACATATCTCAGCAGCTCCAAGAACTTGTTTGCATATTCCTCCATGGTCGATTGTCCCAATCTCAGCTCATGGAATTCTTTGATCTTATCATCATAGTACCTATCCGAGAGGTACTTCTGCTTGAAGTGTTTCTTGAACTGCTTCCACACGATCTTCCTTTCATTGATCTTCTTCACTTGCCTGGTGTGTTCCCACCATATAGATGCTCTTCCATTCAAGTTGAAGATGGCTACCCTTGCTTTCATATTTCCCGAGTAGTCTTGGACTTGGAAGTATTTTCTCATCCCAAGAAGCCAAGCTTCAGCTTCTTGACCAGATTTTACTTCTCCATCAAATGTAGGAGGTTTTGCCTTCTTAAATTCCCCATGTGAATTGTTCTTGTAGTGCTTCTTCCTCTTGCTCCTGTGAGATGAAGAACTTGAACCCTCGATGGATTCTTCCGAATCAGATGATTCATTAGAAGAGATTTCTGGACTATATGTCCTGTCTGTAGAAACTCTTCTTGGACTACTGGCCCTCTTTCGGGAATTTCTTCTAGAGCTACTCCCACCCTTTTCTGGATTTGATATCTGATGCCCAGAGTTTATTTGCCTTTGGATGTCTGTAAAACTCTGCAGCATGGATGCATTCAGCTGATTTTGTTCTTCCTGGGCTTTAATCATCCTTTCATTATCTTCCCTACAGCTTTGCAACTCCACCCTTAGGCTTCTCATGGTGGCTGCAACATCTGGAGGGGTCTCTTGATTTCTTCTCCCATTAGATTCTGTTTCAGCATTCTCAATCTGTATGTTCTCCCCCATGGCATCTGTCTCAGGCTCATAGGGATCCTGTGCATCATTCATGATGTGCATTTCTTGGCCCAACCAAGATCCAAAATTTTCCAACTGTATTAACTACAGTGTTACCCTGTTGTAACCGTGGCTCTCTGAAATGTGTTCATCAGCACAATTGTTAGCTGCATTATATACTCAAAATTCATAACTTACTTCATGCACGTGGGAAAAACATTACGTTGACAATTCGTTAAATCACAAACACGACTCCCGCAATGGGCGGGGTGATATGCTGAAGGCTTCCGCAATGCGGGCCGGTTCACTGTATGTTCCCGCGACTGCGGAGAGGTTGGCTGAATGCTGCCGCAATTGCGGGGCGGTTCGGCGACGGCTTCCGCAATTGCGGAGCAGTTCGCCGAACGCTTCCGCAGTTGCGGAGCAGTTCGCCGAACGCTTCCGCAACGGCGGGGCGATTTGCCGAGCGGAGCCATTCGGCGAAGGCTTCCGCAGTTGCGGAGCCATTCGGCGAATGCTCCCGCAATTGCAGAGCCATTCGACGAAGGCTTCCGCAGTACCGGAGCCGTTCGCGGAATGCTTCCGCCACAATGCTTCCTCGATTTCGGGTGATTTTTCGGAATGATTCGGCGAAGTCTTCCGCAGTTGCGGAACGATTCGCCGAAGTCTTCCGCAGTTGCGGAACGATTCGGCGAAGGCTTCCGCAGTTGCGGAACGATTCACCGAAGTCTTCCGCAGTTGCGGAACGATTCGCCGAACTCTTCCGCGTTGCGGAACGATTCGCCGAAGTCTTCCGCAACTTCGGAACGACTCGCCGAACTCTTCCGCGTTGCGGAACGATTCACGGAATCCTTCCGAAATTTCGGAAGAGAATTCCTTCCGCAATTTCGGAAGAGATTTCCTTCCGAAAATTCATTTTCACGGCGACACTTAGAAATTTTTTTTCATTTTAAACAAAATTTTTCTCCGCTGTTTCGGAGCCATTGGCTGAATTCTTCCGCGATTTCGGGAAGGTTCGCGGAATCCTTCCGCAATTTCGGGAAGGTTCGCCGAACTCTTCCGCAATTGCGGGAAGGTTCGCGAAACCTTTCCGAAATTTCAGAACGACTTCCCGAAACGGCTTAAAACACAATTTTTTTTTATAAAAACAGACTTAAACTAAATTTTTTTTCCCAAACTCTTAAGAAAAACTTAACTTCTTCTCTTCTCTTTACTATCAGTTTTGGCCCATATCGGCCCAGTGCTGCAACGCAGCTCTGATACCATAATGTAGTGTCCCCTCTATCGTACCATCGAGATAGAGAGAATCACTGTGCTCAATCCGGGCAATTTGTCCCATATTCATTATAATTAAAACTCATTGATATAAAACAGGTATATGTGAAATGCTATAGAACAGAACAAGGATTAAATAAAACATGCTGATATCTAACATGCATTCACGTTTCTGTGTCAGTCATGAAATAAAGATCTTTGCAGTATTATAAAAGATCATATGGAAATGCATAATCGTTTAAAAACAGAGTTGAAGCAAATTTATTAACAGATCCATGATACATTCAAAATATTCATCAAATAAGTAATTGCAATGTAATACAGGGGAATACTTATCTTATACAAAAGTAGTCCCATGCAACTGGCTATGCAACTGCAACGTTCCACCCAACCATAGGCCAGTGTGCTCCTTAATCTCTCAGCACCACTGCCACCCCCGAGCTGGGCATGATTTCTACAAGGAACCAGGGAACAGCAGACTCATACATAGCCAAGCATACACAAGATGAGCCAAGCCAATCTGCGATTGGGTTTATCAGGCTGCTAGGAAATGGAAAGGAAGAATTGCTAAGCTAGTGAGCTCAACCACAGAGCTATGGGTACCCCTTCCAGATCTATTCAGCTTGGTACTCACAATGCCTACACACCCAACACAAGGA
Source organism: Larix kaempferi (assembly GCA_027924585.1). Classification (NCBI taxonomy): domain Eukaryota; kingdom Viridiplantae; phylum Streptophyta; class Pinopsida; order Pinales; family Pinaceae; genus Larix; species Larix kaempferi. Next base: position 21,383,969 of record BSBM01000502.1, read on the forward strand.
AGTATCCTCTTCACTGTCACACAGTCCCTCAAGCCATACCTTCCTTTCTAGTGCTCTCAGGGTGTGCATAGAAAAGTAGCCAGCCCTCTTGATCTCCTTGAGAGGATACTCTCTACACTAGGTTTATCAAGCTAATTCTGTCCACTACCATTCCAGTTTCTTGCTTACAGGTTCAAATCCAAAACAGGATGCACTTAACAACAACCACAACTGTTGGGCATGAAGAAAACGTTTTCCACAGTGGAATGCAGGAGATGGGGTTTCAGCTCACTCAGAAAAACGTGGGAATCCACAAAAACGAAATGGGAAGTTGGTGAACAGCCCAGGAAGCCAAATCCGTTTTTTGAAAAACGTCCCTGGACATTGAGGAGCAAAAACGACCTCCACCCAGTCCCCAATTTGTGGCCCTTCTCTCCCAGGCTGCTATATATGCAAAAACGAACCTCCAGGCATGGAAAAATGCAGGATTTTTGCTGAAAAACGTGAAGGGAAAAGCCCAGATAGCTCCCACTGCGTGCATGAATGAAGACTGCCCATTCCCCATGGCTTTGGGCACCATTTCGTGGGTGGTTTCTTGCCCCACAAGCAAAAACACGATTTTCCAAGTTGATGGCTTGCCCATGCACGAAAATGGCTTGCCCATACTTCCTCATTTCCAAGGCATTAACTGCCTTAACCAATTTCTTGGAAGAATTAAATGATTGAGTGCATGAGACAAAATGGGTAGTTGGTGGTTTATGGGTTTCCCCATTGACACATGGATTAACACCATTCCCCAAGGGTTTGAATAATTTCCCTCCCTTTTCCTTGTAGAGTCATGCCCCATCTCTTTTGTTGCATTGCATAGCCGGATGTGGGTTTTTCATTGATAATTCATAATTACATGATGTCTTATATACATTGTGCCCATCTCGCACAAGAACCATGGGCATCTATTTTTAATTTCCGATTCATGAAACGCTAAATCAATGGTGGGGCCTTGGCCTTGAGCTCCTCACCATGATTAAATTACAATATTTACATCATTTACGGTTTAATACAAAGGGGGTCAAAATGGGGACATCACACTAACTAGAAGCTACAAGCAGATAGCATGAGAAATCAGTGGAATAACTACTCAATCAATGCACTAACTGAATGATAAATCCTGGTAGGTGAGATAAGGTGCCCTAACTAAGAGATAACTGGTGGTAGGTGAACAAAGGATCACTTTCCATGTAGAATAGTCAAGGAGGGCGCATCAGGTAGGTAGGAGGCCAAATGGGGGTTGAAGACAGACTCTCGGGAGCTGAAAGTGAGCTCTAGGTGCTAGGAGGACCACCCATATGATGACTGGATGCATACAAATGCATGACTGCATGCTTGCTTGACTGCATGATGGTGTGAATATTCCAACAGCGGGCACTTCCGTGCTTTGTCTTTTAGGAAGTTTGGCGTGCACGAAACGTTGGGATTTTTGAAGGGGTGGTGACCAATGTGGCAGTCATGGCCAGCAGAGCTCTTGCGGCCTTTATAGATTTCAATTCTCCGGGCTCTTCCTATTCAGTCACACAACCAAGTTTAGTTGAGCCCTTACATTACATTTATCCATGTGGCTTCTTCGATGGGGCCTCTCAACTTGGTGGTGCGATCAGTGGGATTGGTGCTGTGCTGTATATCAACGAAAACATGATGTTCAAATTGTGGATGAACTCAGGGGTGGGCACGAATACGCGCAATGAGCTCCTAGATTTATGGATGCTCCTTTGTTTTTCCTGTACAAAGAAGATTTTCAGTTTGCAGGTCTTGGGAGACTCAAAGGTACTAATTTCATGGGCTATGGATTCGTGTTTTTTAAATGTGTTGTTGCTTTTGCACTGGCTTGTGGAGACACGCTCACTGATTATTATGATTAGTACAAAGGTTTACTATGACACACAACACAAAGGTTTACTATGATTATTACAAAGCACATACAAAACGTTCAAAAGATGACAATTTAGTCACAAGTCATGCGACAACTACACAACAAGTAAGAGTTATTTCGAACACCCCCCCAGAATGGGTATGTTTTATGAATCCACAATATCATACATTTCAAGTTGGGATCTCATGACATCTCCTTCTCATACTTGTCAAGGAATACATTCCCATAAGAGATATACATTGTAGTAGTCAGGGTCAACAAATCAACACATTTAGAGCTCATGAAGAACAAGAATATTCAAAGACACGTGTTCTAGGTTATAAGCATCCTCACTAGCATGCCTAGTTCTTATATCCAACAATCGGGATACCATCATACCTTGCAAAACTTATATCAAAACCCTACAAGACCATTGATTCAAGTGTTATGCTCACCACGCCAAGTTTTGCAGCCATATATGCTTTACATCATGTAGCAACACACCATAGTTACTCCAAATGTGAAGCGACACATATACAAGAAATATACATCATCTCATTTTTTCGTTCTTGCATTTTTTCTCAAGGAAAGCTACATGTAGATTATCTTCTAAAACATGAAACATCCAATGAGCTTTCCATATGCATCCTTGAAAAGATTTGTCTATGCCATTACACAATTGCATTCTCATAAGATTTCCTCAATAATATTCATCTTTAGCCAATCTGTGAGAATTTTTATTCGACAATCATGAACTTTGTCTTTCCATTTCATATTCATCCACACTTTTATCCCTCTCAAATATGCCAATCACACAACCAAGTTATCATAGCTATTAATGGATAAGATCTATTAAGCAAGGAAAATAATAGCACTCATTATCGGAGTCACTCCCAAAATGCTCCTCCACAAGTTGTATATTATTGTTGCAACCAAGACCTCCAGTTTGTGCTCTCCTTGAAAATTACAAGCATGCACCATGCAATCAAACACCATGCCCCATGCCCCATGCTACAACTTTCTCTGCGGAAACTCAAAACTTCCCTCTCAATAGTTGTTCACATTCATTATGTGCAACTTTGAGATCGCCCTACAACATTTTTTCTTGTCACCAATGAATTAAGATGCATGTACCACCAATAAGAAAAGCTCCAACCATTTTTTGTAACTGTGTGTTTCTTACCATGTCCAAGTTGAAGCACCATTACAAGCACAAAATGACACAAAGAGGTACCCTTCCTCCACTAGATGTCTCTCTCATGCCTTCAGTGAGCTACAATGATGTCCTTCTTGAGAGACACTTCCATGTGTAAATGCGTAAATTAGAAACACAATACGCAAACCTCGCTTGTGAGAGAGATAATGTCCATGAAGGCTCTGTATAATGTATAACTTTTGTAAAAATAGCTAATGCCTAAAACAACCCATAACGAAATAAATAAGAAAACCAACAACACAACATTGGGGCATCGAGATTACACTTGTAAAAGCTCTCATATGGAGTGAAATATCCACTTTTAAATATGCATCTTTATATTCCTATGTGCTCCATGTAATGATGCATAAGGTTGACTTTAAATATAAAAGTTTCAATTAAACTTTCCTAATAACACTTCCTCCACTTTCAAACTTTTCTTATATATATATATATATATTTTAACTGAAACGGGTATTTGATATTAAATATATATATATATATATATATATATATATATATATATATATATATATATATATATGAGTTGTGGCTAGAGCCAAATCTGGCTAGTTACAATGTTCAGAGTAATCATCAGCATTTTCTCTATGATCTAATATGTAGGCAATTTCGTATAAAAAATGATTTCAATAGTCCAGGTTACTCTATACCCCACTGAGTTCCTTTGAGTATGCTCTTCACATTGCTGCAACTGTTTGTCAGTTGAACTGTATGGAATTCGATTCTCTGTTATGAGCTTAATTCCTTTATCAATCATAGTTCAATTTCAACTTCTACGTTTTCTGTAGTCCGATATCTAGAAATTTTCCTTCATATGCTGTGGTTTGATCCTTCATTCCAAGCTTAGCATCAAATACTGTGTTTTCAAAGCTCTAATTGCTCTTGCATTTCCAGATGACTGTGGTCTTGCAATATCCATTAACACTGCAATGTTCATACTTCTTTCATCATCAATTTAATCTCATTGAATGTTTCCAAGATGTTTGTGAGACAATCAAAATTCTACATTGGTCATTGAGCATCCAAATGCTGTAAGAGTCGAATCTGAAGTTCATTTTTTGTGAACGTTGGAATGTTTCCAGTTCGCTTGTCATGTAGCAATAATTATAAATTGATCAATGCTCATTAGAATGCTAAAAAGAAACAAGTTTACCTTTCTAATGTAGGAGACGTTGAAGATAGAGTTGTTTGTTCTTGAAGTCAGATGCACTGAATTCTAGGATATGGAGTAGAATCAAGGAATTTGGTGAGATTCATTAGCATTGTTAGAAATTCTAAGAGTACCCTCGCTGATATTGGAGCCAGCATCAGCTTCTGTATCCGCTTCATTGTTTAAATTTCTTAAGATGTGGTAGGTCCTGAACTCATCAAATGTACTCCGAATGCACTGTATTCACTGAATGATTCGATTTAGTGTAAGATTGTTGAGGTTGTTTTATGCGTTGATGGCTCTAATAATTATCATAGAGTCTCCAAACACTTGTAATTTATCGATCTTGTGCACTTTGGCGATCTGGAATCCTTTCAATAAGGATAATGCTTCCATTGCGTTGTTAGAACAGATGCATAAACCCCATCTATACTTCAGTCTCAATGTTCCTCCACTTAGCCACAAGACTCCTCCAGCTCCTGCTACCCCAGGATTTCTCTTGGAGGCACCGTCGAATTGAAGGTTGTCCATTGCTTGGTTGTTTCTCCAAGCAAGGAATTTAGAATTAGATAATCTGATTTTCCATTCTGGGGGTTTTCTCTGATGGATGATTATGCTTGGAGTAGGGAGTGTGACTCCAATCCAATTCTTTTCATCCCTGCTGAGGATTGCATTTGCCTTGAAATTGGAATTGATGAGAGATTCTATCAACAGACCTTTGGCTTTGCCAGCAATTTGCATTGGAGTGTAGTACTTGTCCTGAAAGATGATATTGTTTCTTGCGATCCAGACATTCTAGCATATGTATTTGGGGATGGAAATCCAAATATGATGCCAAGTTTTATTTTTGGAAAGGGAGGAAGGATACAAGGATTTCCATTCTTTGAAGAGTTGGGTGATGGAAGAGAAGGACGGCATGGAGAAATTGAGATCAAGAAGCGTATGATTCCAGACAATCTTGGTATACTTACAATCTATAAAGAGGTGATTGAGAGTTTCGTTACTATTTCTGCAGAAAGGGCACCATAAAGGCCCATGGAAACCTCTCTTGGTGAGATTGTCTCTTGTGAGAACTTTGTAATGTATTAGAGTCCATGTAAAGAAATTGATTTTGGGAAGTCAAATAGGGTCCCATACTAATTTCCATATATATTTTCTTTCATTCTCATGAGTTTGCAGAGCTTTGTATCCAAGGATAGAGGTATAGGAGCCAATGGGGCCCTAACCCCGTTCGTCTTTGGCCAGCAGATGTATTGGGGCATAGCCTTTCAGGTTGTCGATGAGGATGTTTTGATCATATTCAAGTTGTGGCGGGATGAGTCTATTGTTCTAGCTTTGCCAATTTCCATGCCTATCACAGACACTGAAATCCTTCAAAGTAGTGATCCCATTTTGCTTGAGCTAGGCTGCAATATTATCTAATTCATGAGTGCTTTGTAATGCTTAATTGTTCATGATCTTATTAATGAAGATGTCTATTTTGTTGCCATTGTCGGGTACCCAGTAAAGGCCTTTTGAAAAGAATTTCCATGTTGCCTTGCATAATGTAGGTTCTGGAGCCTTTGGATGTTGGCTTATGGTCACGGCATGTTAACCTATTACCCTGTAAATATTTCTTTCTGAGCACACGACTGACTAGTTGGCCTTTGTTGTGAATTATTTGCCATAGAATCTTGCCGCCCAGTGCTAAATTTGCTTGGAATGGATCTCGAATTTGAAGGCCTCTAGTGGATTTTGGATTCTTAGTAATCTCCCACTTGACTAAGTGGATTTTTTTTTCATTATTTTTCCCACCAGACCAAAGGAAGTCTCTTAAAAGTTTACTTATCAAATTAGACACTCCTTTTCGAGTTAGGAGGATGGATAATTGATAGATAGGAAGTGCGGAGAGAACTAAGTTTATGAGAATTAATTTTCCATCCTTACTGAGCCAATGCCCTCCCAATCTTATAATTCTGTTTTTTATTTTGTTTATCGTATCTTCCCAATTTCCATTTTTTGAGAGGCCTTGTGTGATTGGGAGGCCGAGATACATGAATTTTTCCCATTGATTGTGAACTTTGATGCCAAGTATTCTGCTAATTTTGGCTGCAACGTTGTTATTTAGGTTCCAACATTAGACAACACTTTTATGCAAGTTGATCTTGCCTCCAGATGCATTGTAGTACAAATTCAGATTTCGATTGAATTTCTGAGCTATGATGGATGAGGCACCGCCCAATAAAAGTGAATCATCGTCGAAAAGGGTATGATTAAGTGGGTGGGAATCATAGGTTAAGTGTAATCCAGGAAGGGATCCAGAAATCGACTCATGATTCAGCTTTCGACTAAGAGAGTCTGCAAGGATGATCTACAGGAAGGGGGACAAGGGGCAGCCTTGTCTAATGCCACATGTGGCTTGGAAAAACTCAGTTGGGTGCCCATTAATGAGGGGATAAATCCAGGGGTTGCAAATGAAAGCTGAGATCCAGCTGATGAGTGTGTCTTCAAAACCAAAGCATTTCAGAATTTTAAAAAGGAAGGAATGTTTGACGTGATCAAATGCATTTTCCATATCTAGCTTGATTAACATACCTTTTTCCTTTCGGGCCTTGCTGGAATGGATTGCTTCTTGCACAAGAATAACATTTTCAAGGATTTTCCTTCCTTCCAGAAAGCCACCTTGGTTGTTAGAAATAATACTATTCCACGTGTGGCTTGGAAAAACTCAGTTGGGAATCCATTAATGAGGGGATCAATCTAGGGGTTGCAAATGCAAGCTAAGATCCAGCTGATGAGTGTGTCTTCAAAACCAAAGCATTTCAAAATTTTAAAAAGGAAGGAATGTTTGATGCATTCAAATGCATTTTCCATATCTAGCTTGATTAACATACCTTTTTTCTTTCAGGCCTTGCTGGAATGGATTGCTTCTTGCACAAGAATAACATTGTCAAGGATTTGCCTTCCTTCTAGAAAGCCACCTTGGTTGTCAGAAATAATACTGTTGAGTATAGGCTTCATTCGAGTTGCTAACATCTTGGGGATGATTTTGTATGAGGAATTACATAACGAGATGGGTTTGAATCTATTGAATGAGTTGGGATTAGTTTCTTTTGGTATGAGAGACAGGAACGTTGAATTAGTGTAGCCTCCGATTTTTTCCTTTGAGTGAAAGTTCCTTATCATTCTCATGAAATATTTTTTGATATACTTGTAGCAAGCTTTGTAGAAATGGATTGAGTAACCATCGGGACCCAGTGCTTTGTCAGATTGGAATGAATGGATTGCTTTGAGCACTTCCTGTTCTGTAAAGGGTTTTTGCATGTTGAGGTTATCCTCAGGCGTAATCCTCTTAGGAATGTGTTCCAAAAAAGTAAGCTTGTCCTCTCCACCAGCGCTATCATCTTCCGTGAAAAGATTGGAGAAATGTGTATGAGCTGCATTTTTTATGTTCGAGTTCCCTTTGACTATCGTGCCATTCTCAAGTTTGATCTCAGATCAGTAGTTGAATGTTTGTCTGACTTTGAATTGCTTATGAAAGTAAGCGGTATTTTTATCACCGGCTTTGAGCTAGGTGATCTGTGACTTAATCCTCCAATACTCTTCTCCAGCTCGGAATGCTTGAAAAGCGTTAGTTTGGCATTTGACTTCTTCATGTAGCGTGGAAACTTCAATGGGATGATCTTCCATTTCGAATTGCATATCTTCAAGAGCGCCCACTGTGATTTTTCTGGGATTTGCAGAGGCTGGGAAATTGGATTTGGCCGACCTCTTGAGTGCGTTTTTGGTATTAGAGAGTTTTTTTCCCATACGTAGCAAGGGGACCTTGTGATGGGTACTTTCCACGCATTTTCCAAGGTGCTCTAGAAGCTATCGTGCGCAAGCCATTGGGATATGAACCTGAAGGGAATTGGACCTAGATCCTCATTCTCATGAAAGAGGAGTTGGATGGGTTTATGATAGGAGGATAGATTGGCCAGAATGCTAGAGGAGATGATTTGGTTATCAGACAGGAGGTTTCTATGGACTAGGAACCTATCCAATATGGCCATAATATTTCCTTTTCCAATTTGCTTGTTGGAGCATGTATATTTCCTTTTTTTGGGTTTGATATCAATGTGATCCCACGTTTGAAGAAGGGCTTCAACCTGAAATTTGAAGCAATCTTTTCCACTGTTACCACCCTTTTTTTCAAAATTGGAGAGGGTAATGTTCATATCACCAGAAAGAATAATATTCTGAGGAGCATATGCCTGCAGGAAGTCTTCTAGTAGGTTCCAACAGTCTTGTTTCTCAGAGTATAGATTGGGAACGTACATATTGAAGAGGGAGAATTGCTTGTTGCTTTGAATATGAGTGAGATCCGTATAAATCCAATGCTGCGTAGCGAAGGAGTTGTGGAGATGCAATCTTTTGGGAGACCATAAGGTTGTCAGGCCGCTAGAGGCTCCTCTAGTGCTAACTGCATAACCGGTGCTTTTCTTCCACTTTTCTTTTCCGATAGCTAAGACAACAATATCATCGAGCTTGGTCTCTTGGAGTAAAAGGAGATTTGGCATATCAATTCTTTGAAGATATTTTACTACTTCTAGCTTGCTAGGGCTTCCAAGACCTCTACAATTCCAAGAAACCATCTTCATCATTTACAATTATAGATGGAGGAGGGGGTTCCTCCTGTTAGGTCTCCATTTTTCTTTCTCGGTTTCCTAGCTCTACTATTTCTGCTGAAAACCATATCTGTAGTGGCTTGGGATCCTTGGACTTTCTCACGCTCGACTTCTTCTTCTCTTAGATCTTTGGTTGATTTTCGACCAGGCTTTTTGGTAGATTTATCTATGAGTTCTTCCGAGGAAGAGGGGGAGTTTGGAGGTCTAACTTTAGTGATTTCAGCATAGGAGGGAGCTTCTTTGATCAGGTAGATCTGGTGGGGTTGGGTGAGTTATGAGGGAAGTGAGTAATGAGATCTTCTAGGGTGGAGGGAATAGCTTGAGAGTCTTGTTGTTCGCGTATTTCTCCTTCTTCTTCGATCTCAGGAGTTTCGTGGTTTTCCTCTATTTCTAATACTTTGAAACTATTCTTGTTATTCGATGTCATTGGATCATGGTGTTGATGGTCTGATTTCTTGGTATCTAGAATTTTTGAGTGGGATTTCGATCCGGATTTGTTATTTTTCTGGATGGCATTCCATTATTCTTTCTTCCCTTTTGATTATGGATCTGTTGGCTTCTTTTTGCAAGAATGGGAAAAGTGACCATACTCGTGGAAAAATCTGCATTTAAAAGGGATTTGTTCATAATCAAGTTCTTGAATATGGGACCAATCTTCCACGGCAAGGTTAATTGCTTCCGGGAGTCCGTGTTCCAAGTCGACCTCAATGCAGATCCTCGCGGATGCATTTTGATCTTTCCGATCAGCTTTGTCGATGTATTTACCGAGGGCATTTCCGATAGCTTCTAGGGATTCAATATTCCAGCAGTGAAGGGGTAGATGAGGGAGTCTCACCCAGATGGGGACAACAGAGGGGATGTCAAGGGTTGGATTGAAGTTTGGAGTCCATTTATTCATATAGAGTCCCTGAGGTCCCATAAAGTACGGCCCCTTTCTGAAGATGATCTCGCGATCTTGTTTGCTTTCGAACACGAATGCAAAATAGCCTTTACCCAGAAAGAAGGATTTCACATGTTCCGTGATTAGGGGTATCCAATTCTTTTGCACCCAGAGTTCGGTAGAATTAGGAGAGGGTTAAAGGCCTGTGAACTGGCTGATCAATCCACGATCCGACAGGTTAAGGGCTGTCATGTAGGGTAGATCAACCGGTAACGCTACCATCGGGATCTCGTTAAGATTCTTCATGAACTTCTACTGAGAAGAGGAAATAGGCTTCTTTCCCTGAGAGGCTACCTGTAATGACCATTTTTCAAAATTCTATTAAAATGCCAATTTTTCCACTTTTTCCCCAATTTCGACCTTTGACTAGTTTAACTGTTTTGACCTCCAAATCAACCCAAATGCTCCCAAATATTCTGTAGGAGTGTATGAATGGTATTTAGACTTGAATATCAAGTTCAGGGATGTTTTATGGCCCTCCAAATACTGCTGCAAACTTGATTTGTATTTTGATCAATATATGTAATTTTGACTAGTAATTTGTGCATCAAATCCCCCTCGGGTAACACTGCAAATGGCCTTCCAAATGCCTCCAAACTCCCACAAATTTATGGAAATAGGTATATAATGTGTTAAGTATGTTATTAAGGTCTCATATTCACCATTAATTGATTTTTACTACTGTTTTAACTCTCTCCCATTCAACAACAAAAACCCCTAATTCGACCCTTAGGGAAATGGCACTATTTCACCTCCCAATACAACTAAACTGGGTAAAAATGCTTCAAATGCTCAAGTACAGTACATGAAAATTGTATAATACATCCATGGAAGTATATTGATCACAAATATATCATAGAATCATCCATCGATTCGAAATAATCAACATTATAATGTCATACATCAATGCATTGGGGAAATGGACATTGTTTGCTCATTAATCAATAGTTTTGCATACAACCAGTGGGTATTTCGACCTGAGACTTTCTGAATATTAATAACAGAGGATATGAATCTATTACAATCATAAATATATAATGAGAATCTCTCTCAAGAAGCACAAGTGCTCACCAAAAACGCCCTCCCTCAAGAAGCATGAATATGCCTTGAAAACCGGAAACGGTGGAGAGAAAGTGCTGCACTAAACCAAACCATGAAACTTCCTGTAGCTGCTACCTGCAAATACAAACTCCATTAAAGCACCATGAAAGACCTGAGTGGCCTCTCCAAACACCAACTTGGATGGGAATCTTTCACCCTTGAAATTGGCTAAGGCAAGAAACTAGTCATCCACTAGCTCTCTCTTCACAAATGCAATTTTTCTCAAATCATCAAAAGCCATTCTCATACTTCATTTCTACATTTTATAACCAACATTATCCTTCTAAGGGTCGAAATTCTATCAATAGATTCAATAGATTTCCATTTAGGAAATATTCCACATTTGCCACTTGTCTCCTAGTTCCAACCTTCCATCTTCTCCCAAATTCGATTTTGAGTCTCTTTGGCTTCTCCAACTCCCATGAGCGCCTTCCTTGAGCCTATTTTTGGGGCTAACATGTCATAGTGGTCAGAGGTGAGAGGTCAGGTCTGCAATTTGTCATATTTGTCATAGATGCTCCATTATTGGTGTCATAGGGTGTAATGTCCCTTGTTAGGAATTTTATTAAAATTGCAATTTTTCACTTTTTTTTCCCTAGTTCGACCTTTGACTAGTTTTGATCTCTAGGTCCCAAATTTGCCCCAAATGATCCCAAATCTTCTGAGAAGGTATATGAATGATATTAGAACATAAATATGTTTTTCAGGGATGCCTTTGGACCTTTAAAATACTTCTGCAAATCCTCTTTCAATTCTGATCAATGTAGGTAACTTTACTAGTAATTTTCCGTTGACTAGTATTGGCCTCTAGGTCGCAAATTAACTCCAAATGCCTTCAAATATTCAAGGAAGGTGTATGAATGATATTATAACTAGAATATGATGTTTATGGATGACATATGTCCACCAAAATACCTCTGCAAACTCTCTTTATATTCTGGACCAATTATGCAATTTTACTAGTGATTTGGGGTTCAAATCCCCCTGGGGTAAGTACTGAAAATGGCTTTCCAAATGCCTCCAAACACACTCAAATTTATGAACAGAGGTATGTAATGTGTTAATTATTTTATTAAAGTCTCATATGCACCATTAATTGATTATTACAACTGTTCTCGCCCTCTCCCATTCAACTGCAAAAATCCCCAATTCGACCCTTGGGGAAATGGCACTATTTCACCTCCCAATACAACTAAACTGAGTAAAAATGCTTCAAATGCTCAAGTACAGTACATGAAACTTGTAGAAGACATCCATGGCAGTATATTGATCACAAATATATCATAGAATCATCCATTCATTCGAAATCATCATCAATACATTGGTTCACAACAAGGTAGTGGGGAAATGGCATTGTTCTTCCATTAAAAATGAGATTTATACATTTCTACTTGGAATTTCGACCTGAAACTTTTTGGAGATGAAGAACAGAGTATTTACTTCATATTACAAATGAAATGGGTCATTAAAAGATTCCCCAAAGAGTACAATAGCTCACCAAAAACGCCCTCCCTCAAGGATCAAGAATATGCCATCAAAACTGGAAATGGTTGAAGGAGTGAGCTGCAATAGAAGAAACCATGAGCTGCCCTGTAGCTTACACCTGCAAATAAAGACTCCATTAAAGCTCCAAATGAAAGGTCTGAATGGCCTTTCCAATTACCAACTTGGATGGGAATCTTTCACCCTCGAAATTGGCTAAGGCAAGAAACTAGTCATCCACTAGCTCTCCCTCTTCACAAATGCAATTGCAAATTCTACAAATGATCAAAAGCTGGTTTCATTCTTTGTTATTGACATTTATAAACTTCTAATGTCCTCCATGGGTCGAATTCATTCCAAGAGACTCATGCCAACTCATGTTGGGAAGAGATTCCAAAGAACGCCACTTGTACAACAATTCCTAGTCTCCCACTTCCACCAAATCACATGTGGAAGCATCTTAGCTGCCCTAACACCCTTGAGCGCCCTCTTGGAGTCTATTTTTAGCTCTGACATGTCATATATGTCATATTTCAGCCTTCAGGTCTGATTTGTGTCATAGGTGTCATAGCATCTTCATCATTGTTGTCATAGAGCTAGGGAATCTAGCCCAAGTGTCTCACTAGCTCCAAATTGCCTCTTCCTCTTCCATGGGAGTTACTCTTCCTCTATATTTCGACCTTGGATGAGTCATGCAATGAATAATACCTTTTGGACTCCCCCAAGTAGGTTACCATTCACCTTGAATTCGAATTGGTGAGAGAATGATGCCAAGTGTAGTGGGGAAATCTAGCCATATGTGGGTCCCACTTCCTCCATGTGTCTTCATGATGAAATGCCACTTTGATTTTCACTTGTATATATTTATTTAGCTCCTTTATTAAATATTTATGCCATTCTAATGTTCAAACATCATTTATTATCTCCATTATTCCAAATCCCAAAGCTTCCACCCCAAACCTAGGAAACTAGTAATTTTCCTCCTTGGCAATTATTTGACCTTTAGCATCAATTTGACAAACTCTAATGAATAGGGCCAATGTGATTAGGCCACTGTGACCCAATACCAAATTTGGGACATGACAAATCCTCCCCTTCCAATATTGCTTGTCCTCAAGCAATTTTAAACATGGGTGTTGAAGAACCTGCTTTCTGTATAATTCTTTGAAGTTGCCATTGAATTGCCCAACCTTGAGTCTTTGAGTTTCCATGAAGATTTTAGAGAGGAACCACCATGCTTGCTGCTGCACTACTCTGATAAAAATCACTTTATTAAGTGGGGAAATCCATATCCCATACTGCTTGTTTCCCCAAAAAATTTGAAACCAATGAGATAAAAATTATTCCAGGGTCCCATTGCTTGTATTGCACCCCAATAATTAAGAGTGCTCTCCAACCCACGCCATTAGTTAAGAGGATTCCTGGATCCCATTTTCTTGTATGCATCCTTCCAAACATCATGAGTACCAAATATATATCATCAAAGTACATAACAACATAATGAAAATGTACATCAAGGATATGCTTAATCAAAGAGTCATGAAGGTGCTTATACCTCCAAGCAAGTAGACCACCATTTTCCAAGTGCATACAAGCTTCAAGTGACCAATCAAATCTGCTCCAATGACATAGGTGAGGATCCCATGTCCTATAATGCTGCTCCAAAAGGATGTGATACGCATCAAAATATTCAACCATGTATTCTTTCATCCAAGAAGTGAATGAAGAATTTCCACTAAAATCTGAACCAAATAATGAGCAGAAAAAACAAGGAGACTTCAAATGACTCAAAGAAGTCTCACCCATACATCCATGAATGTGAGAATCATAAAGATGTAACAAAGTATGTGGCTGCCAACAAAAATGTTCTCCCATCATAAATCTATTCACCCAAGTGTTGGATGAAGTTCCTCTAACATAAAATGAACCCAGTGTTGAGCAAGAAAAACCATGAGTTTTCAAGTGACTCAAATCCATATCATAGGTACATCCATGTAGATGTGAATCATCATAAAGTGACAAATGATGCTGCTGCAAATGTGAATAAGAATGTGCTCCAACCATGTCATCATAAAAGTTAAATCTAGGAGTTCCATGCTCCTCATGTGGCACCATCAAAAAGAACCCTTTCACCCATACTTCATTGAGACTAATGTTGCAAAACATGGAATTGTAGGAAGTAGGAGAATGAACTAACTCACCCAAATGATCAAAAAGTGCAGAAGTTTCATCATGGGAAGGATCCATATGGGTAGTATCATGCAGCTCCTTCAAAAGTGTGAACTCTTTGTCATAGTTTGGTTTCAATGTAGAGGAATCATGCTCTTCTTTAAAAATTGCATAACCTTCATCAAGAGGCAATTCAAATTCCTCTTCCACCAAATCAAGTGTTTGGATCTCTTCAAGTTCATCTTCAAACACATCAAGAACATTCAAATTTTCACATTTCTCATGATCCACCATGTCATGAGAATCCTCCAAACAATCTACCATTTGACAATCTGAAACATAGGAGGAAAAACAAGTATCTTGCAACTTTTCAAGAAGTTGCTCATTTTGAATTGTGAGCTTATGAATATCCTCATTATTCTTCAATTATGCATCATGTAACAATTCATTAAGCTCAAACAAATGGTTTCTATCAAAAAGCAAAGACATGAAATTACCTTTGATGTGGCACATTGCTCTTTGAATCTTCTCCATGTCTTCAAGGAAGGATGTTTCCTCCAATGAAGTAGCTCTCCAACAAGAATTTGACACCAATGCTTGAGTGTCATGGAGAATGCTGAGGGACTCTTGGATCTTCTTTTCATTCATCTTTAAGGACCCTTCAAGAAAATGAGGCTCTTGCAAATGAACCTCCTCATCTTCTTCATTTTTTCTTGGACCAACTTCATGAAGCTCAAGTGGTGATGGGGAAGTTGATCTTGGTTCTTCTTCAACTGCTGCAAGGTCTTCATTATCATGCTTAATGGAACTTGGGCTTGCAGCAACATTTTCAAAAGTGATCTCTATGTCACCAACATAGAGGTGTGAGCACCCATCAATAGGTACTCCTTCATAGTTTAAGCATCCATCAGTAGATGCTCTTTGGTTCATGTCTAAGCTAGAAGGTGTCTCGAAATGATCTTCCATATTTTCAATAGAATATTCTTCACTATCTTGTGATGTCTCTTCCTTTTGCTCCTTCAAGCAAGCTGTTGCATTTTTCCCCTTGGTTTCCTTAAAATCAATAATTTTTTCCACAAGTTCGATAGAAAACAATTCGAATCCTTCCTTAATTTGCTTGGTCATATCTTCAAATATTGTTTTCATAATTTTTATATGCTCCTCACCATCAAATGAGGCTCCCTTTTCATCCCTAGTCATAGTTCCCTCAAAAAATTTGCTCTTCTTCTCCTACTTTTTTTTTTCCTCTTCAACAAAAGCACTTTTGGTTTCAATATATAATGGTGGTACCTAAATTCTTTTCCTCATAGATATTATACCACATCAGGTGCCAAGATCATGCTCTGATACCACTGTAATGTCCCTTGTTAGGAATTTTATTAAAATTGCAATTTTTCACTTTTTTTCCCTAGTTCGACCTTTGACTAGTTTTGATCTCTAGGTCCCAAATTTGCCCCAAATGATCCCAAATCTTCTGAGAAGGTATATGAATGATATTAGAACATAAATATGTGTTTCAGGGATGCCTTTGGACCTTTAAAATACTTCTGCAAATCCTCTTTCAATTCTGATCAATGTAGGTAACTTTACTAGTAATTTTCCGTTGACTAGTATTGGCCTCTAGGTCGCAAATTAACTCCAAATGCCTTCAAATCTTCAAGGAAGGTGTATGAATGATATTATAACTAGAATATGATGTTTATGGATGACATATGTCCACCAAAATACCTCTGCAAACTCTCTTTATATTCTGGACCAATTATGCAATTTTACTAGTGATTTGGGGTTCAAATCCCCCTGGGGTAAGTACTGAAAATGGCTTCCCAAATGCCTCCAAACACACTCAAATTTATGAACAGAGGTATGTAATGTGTTAATTATTTTATTAAAGTCTCATATGCACCATTAATTGATTATTACAATTGTTCTCGCCCTCTCCCATTCAACTGCAAAAATCCCCAATTCGACCCTTGGGGAAATGACACTATTTCACCTCCCAATACAACTAAACTGAGTAAAAATGCTTCAAATGCTCAAGTACAGTACATGAAACTTGTAGAAGACATCCATGGCAGTATATTGATCACAAATATATCAGAGAATCATCCATTCATTCGAAATCATCATCAATACATTGGTTCACAACAAGGTAGTGGGGAAATGGCATTGTTCTTCCATTAAAAATGAGATTTATACATTTCTAATTGGAATTTCGACCTGAAACTTTTTGGAGATGAAGAACAGAGTATTTACTTCATATTACAAATGAAATGGGTCATTAAAATATTCCCCAAAGAGTACAATAGCTCACCAAAAACGCCCTCCCTCAAGGATCAAGAATATGCCATCAAAACTGGAAATGGTTGAAGGAGTGAGCTGCAATAGAAGAAACCATGAGCTGCCCTGTAGCTTACACCTGCAAATAAAGACTCCATTAAAGCTCCAAATGAAAGGTCTGAATGGCCTTTCCAATTACCAACTTGGATGGGAATCTTTCACCCTCGAAATTGGCTAAGGCAAGAAACTAGTCATCCACTAGCTCTCCCTCTTCACAAATGCAATTGCAAATTCTACAAATGATCAAAAGCTGGTTTCATTCTTTGTTATTGACATTTATAAACTTCTAATGTCCTCCATGGGTCGAATTCATTCCAAGAGACTCATGCCAACTCATGTTGGGAAGAGATTCCAAAGAACGCCACTTGTACAACAATTCCTAGTCTCCCACTTCCACCAAATCACATGTGGAAGAATCTTAGCTGCCCTAACACCCTTGAGCGCCCTCTTGGAGTCTATTTTTAGCTCTGACATGTCATATATGTCATATGTCAGCCTTCAGGTCTGATTTGTGTCATAGGTGTCATAGCATCTTCATCATTGTTGTCATAGAGCTAGGGAATCTAGCCCAAGTGTCTCACTAGCTCCAAATTGCCTCTTCCTCTTCCATGGGAGTTACTCTTCCTCTATATTTCGACCTTGGATGAGTCATGCAATGAATAATACCTTTTGGACTCCCCCAAGTAGGTTACCATTCACCTTGAATTCGAATTGGTGAGAGAATGATGCCAAGTGTAGTGGGGAAATCTAGCCATATGTGGGTCCCACTTCCTCCATGTGTCTTCATGATGAAATGCCACTTTGATTTTCACTTGTATATATTTATTTAGCTCCTTTATTAAATATTTATGCCATTCTAATGTTCAAACATCATTTATTATCTCCATTATTCCAAATCCCAAAGCTTCCACCCCAAACCTAGGAAACTAGTAATTTTCCTCCTTGGCAATTATTTGACCTTTAGCATCAATTTGACAAACTCTAATGAATAGGGCCAATGTGATTAGGCCATTGTGACCCAATACCAAATTTGGGACATGACATAGGGGCTAGGGAATCTAGCCCAAGTGTCCACAAACTTCCAATTTGACTCTTTATCTTCCATGGAGGTTACCAATCCTTCCCAATTCGACCTAAGATGCTCAATGACATGTGTTATGACTTACAAACTCACCCAAGAGTGTTCACCTTCCCATTAATTTGAATTTGCAAGAGAAAGATACCATGTATTATGAAAAATCAAGCTAGTGTGGGTCCCACATCCTCCATATGTCTCCAAAACCATTTGTCATCTAGGATTTCTCTTGAATTTATTTATTCACTCTATTTATTAAATAATTGAACCCTTCTAATGTCTAAAAATCATTTATTAGCTTCCTTATTATCATTCCACATGTGCCCATCCAACCTAGGAAACTAGTAGGATTGATGGGATTGTCTTACTATGAAATTATTTGAATGGGGGCATTACAGTCCTCCCCACCCAAAATTGCTTGCCCTCAAGCAATCTCAATTTACCATGCTGAAAACTTGTCCCTCCTCTATCAGGTGGCCTTCCATGAGTAATGTCTCCCAGAATCTTTCTATTTCGGTGCTTCATGCTATGGGAAAAAGCTACCTGATTCGGATAGGTGTGTTGCCCTCTCACAATCCTTAGTACTCCTTTTGAATCTTGAAATTTCATTTCAGGAATTTTATAATTTATTGTATGCTCTCCTATTGAATACAACCATTGCACTCCCAAAACAACATTAGTATCATCAATATCAACCACATAAAAACTATCGACAAAAGTATAGTTACCTACGGTGACTTGCAGCTGTGGAATCCATGTTTTGCACTCCATTGTGTTGTGACCGGGAATGACAACTGTAAAGCCATCAAATGGTTCAATAGGTATCTTTCTTTTCTCCACCATATCTGCATCAATGAAGTTATGGGTGGCTCCTCCATCTACCAAAACTGAAGTTCTTTGTCCTTGTACCACGCCCTTGCATCGGATAGTATGGTAGCGAGGTACTGCTGAAAGTACTGCCATTGTTACTTTGGTGGGTGAGGGATGCTTCACCTCTGGTTTTCCTTCTTCTGTTGTAGTATATCCTTCTTCTTGGGATGAATTATGTCCTTCTTCCTCCATGCCCCCTTCATATCCCTCATCACAAAATACTTCAATGAATTGGGCCTTTCCTTTAGCACATTTATGTCCAGGTACCCATGGTTGGAAGCATGAGTAACACAATTTCTTCCTTCTGAGCTCTTCCCTGCTTAGTTCCTCTTTATTATCATTTCCATATTCCTCTTCTTGCCATGTCTTCTTATCACGTGCATCTCTTTTCCAAGGTTTCTTTTCAATTCTGAAGTCAGGCTTGGGAGGAAATCTCGTTCTAGGAAGCACATTTTGGAGATCCCTAGTCAAGCTCATTGCATCTTTTAATGTAGTTGGCTTGTGGGATTTGACCAAACCTTTTAAGGGTTCAACCAAACCTTCAGTGAACAAAAATACCAACATTCCCATAGATACATCAGCCACCTTGACTGATAATTTTTGAAAGTCCAACATATATTCAGTAGGGGTCCCAGTTTGCTTCAATTGTGCTAATTCCTTGAAAGGCAATTCTGTATCTTTTTGTTCAAATCTCTCTAGTATCTTGTCAACAAATTCTCCATATGTTTTAACCTGATCATGACCTAAGGTTTTCAGGCCATAGAACCACCATTCATTGGCATCCCCTTCTAAAGGCAAAATGGCCATTTTTAATGCATCCTCTTCCAACATAGGATTCAGCTGAAAATATACATCCAATTTTTGCACCCAAGTGTTAGCAGAATTTTGAGAAGAACCATCAAAAGTAGGAAGTGACATTTTTCCAATAGCACTATTTAATTCTTTGTTTTGGAATGGACTCCTATTGTCTCCCTTCCTTTTAATCTTTTGCATAGCATCAATGTAGTCACTGAGTGGTACACCTCTTTTACACTCTTCATTCAAATCATTCCAATCATTTACTAGTTTCTTGTAATCCAATTCAAGATTGGGATCTTCTATGGGTGTGAGAAATTTAGGTGCGGTATTCCTTTGTGTGCTTTGAAATTCATCAAGCCTATTATGAGGTCCTGTACTTGAGAAAATATGCTCATTCCCTTTCATCTTTTCCCCTGAGTGTGAACCACTATTATCTCCTATCATCCCTTTGCTTGAAAGTTGGCTGCCCAACAATTGGAAACCTTTCATCATTTGTTTATTCATATCTAGCATAACCATGGTAATTCCTTCAAAACATGGTTTTAAGGCTTCAATAAATTCCTCCTTATGTCTTAATTTTTCCTCCTCCTCTCTACCCATTGTTTTAGAAAAAAACTCTTTTTCTGCTACTATCTCTTCTTCAACTAAAACTTCTTCAACTACTGATTCAAAGGGTGGTGGTTTATTTGTTTGGCTTCATGTTAATACCATAAGATTCCAAGACCATGCTCTAATACCACTTGTAATGACCATTTTTCAAAATTCTATTAAAATGCCCATTTTTCCACTTTTTCCCCAATTTCGACCTTTGACTAGTTTAACTGTTTTGACCTCCAAATCAACCCAAATGCTCCCAAATATTCTGTAGGAGTGTATGAATGGTATTTAGACTTGAATATCAGGTTCAGGGATGTTTTATGGCCCTCCAAATACTTCTGCAAACTTGATTTGTATTTTGATCAATATATGTAATTTTGACTAGTAATTTGTGCATCAAATCCCCCCCGGGTAACACTGCAAATGGCCTTCCAAATGCCTCCAAACTCCCACAAATTTATGAACAGAGGTATATAATGTGTTAAGTATGTTATTAATGTCTCATATGCACCATTAATTTATTTTTACTACTGTTCTAACTCTCTCTCATTCAACAGCAAAAACCCCCAATTCGACCCTTGGGGAAATGGCACTATTTCACCTCCCAATACAACTAAACTGAGTAAAAATGCTTCAAATGCTCAATTACAGTACATGAAACTTGTAGAAGACATCCATGGAATTATATTGATCACAAATATATCATAGAATCATCCATCCATTCGAAATAATCAACATTATAATGTCATACATCAATGCATTGGGGAAATGGACATTGTTTGCTCATTAATCAATAGTTTTGCATACAACCAGTGGGTATTTTGACCTGAGACTTTCTTAATATTAATAACAGAGGACATGAAGCTATTACAATCATAAATATATAATGATAAGCTCTCTCAAGAAGCACAAGTGCTCACCAAAAACGCCCTCCCTCAAGGAGCATGAATATGCCTTCAAAACGGGAAACGGTGGAGAGAAAGTGCTGCACTAAACCAAACCATGAAACTTCCTGTAGATGCTACCTACAAATACAAACTCCATTAAAGAACCATGAAAGACCTGAGTGGCCTCTCCAAACACCAACTTGGATGGGAATCTTTCACCCTTGAAATTGGCTAAGGCAAGAAACTAGTCATCCACTAGCTCTCTCTTCACAAATGCAATTTTTCTCAAATCATCAAAAGCCATTCTCATACTTCATTTCTACATTTTATAACCAACATTAGCCTTCTAAGGTTCGAAATCCTATGAATAGATTCAATAGATTTCCATTTAGGAAATATTCCACATTTGCCACTTGTCTCCTAGTTCCAACCTTCCATCTTCTCCCAAATTCGATTTTGAGTCTCTTTGGCTTCTCCAACTCCCATGAACGCCTTCCTTGAGCCTATTTTTGGGGATAACATGTCATAGTGTTCAGATGTCAGAGGCCAGGTCTGCAATTTGTCATATTTGTCATAGATGCTCCATCATTGGTGTCATAGGGGCTAGGGAATCTAGCCCAAGTGTCCACAAACTTCCAATTTGACTCTTTATCTTCCATGGAGGTTACCAATCCTTCCCAATTCGACCTAAGATGCTCAATGACATGTGTTATGACTTACCAACTCACCCAAGAGTGTTCACCTTCCCATTAATTCGAATTTGCAAGAGAGAGATACCATGTATTATGAAAAATCAAGCTAGTGTGGGTCCCACATCCTCCATATGTCTCCAAAACCATTTGCCATCTAGGATTTCTCTTGAATTTATTTATTCACTCTATTTATTAAATAATTGAACCCTTCTAATGTCTAAAAATCATTTATTATCTTCCTTATTATCATTCCACATGTGCCCATCCAACCTAGGAAACTAGTAGGATTGATGGGATTGTCTTACTATGAAATTATTTGAATGGGGACATTACACTACCATATTCAAGAATTTTGACAGGTCAAAAGGAGGGAAGACAGCTCCCGAAGCCATTGGAGGCTAGGGGGGCATGCCCAGGATGAGGGATCAGGGAACAAGGAAGAAGAAGGTCCAGGAGGGATCCCTTTAAGGCAACCTTGCGCTCAGGAGGATCACAGCCAGGAGGGCCTGCAACCAGCGATCAGGATGTTCAAGAAAACCTCCCTACACTACACCCAATCCATCGCCAAGCCGCAGAAGGGCCA
This sequence comes from Larix kaempferi, assembly GCA_027924585.1. Lineage (NCBI taxonomy): Eukaryota > Viridiplantae > Streptophyta > Pinopsida > Pinales > Pinaceae > Larix > Larix kaempferi. The sequence continues at coordinate 21,406,397 of BSBM01000502.1, forward strand.
CTCTGCCTAAATCCGCAGCTCTGATTAGAGCACGCGGCCAACGCTGGTTTAGATCAGCACCAAAATAGAGATGAGCATGCAGCCAACGAGAAACAAAAGGCCAAATTTTACTTACACACTAAGTAAAATTTGTGAATCTTATATTCTTTTTAGCCGACACAAAAGATTACTAAATAATTACAAAGCACATACTGAACTTGCAGAAAATAACAATTTAATTACAACTCATGTGACAACTACATACAAAAGTTATACAACAACTTAATTAAGGAAAAGTTACACTAAAACCGTGCTAAAACCCCAATTGTTGTAAAATGTTAGATTTTTTTCATTTATTTCGAAGTCTTATTTGAGAAGGATGTTCTTCATTAAACAAGGTAGCAAAATTAAATTAGTTCATTTTTTTAATTTTAATTGTAAACTAGTCTTTTTTTAGTTGCTTCTAAGGAGCACCTAACGATAAATTTTGTAAGGAGAGTTGAATGCTACTTTTTCTTGTATCATGTTATTGAATAAACTTTAAAGAGTTATACATCTTAAATTTTGTTTTTTTGTTAACTCATGAACGAACAATTTTTACAACACATGATGTGAATACATTTCTCATTCATATAATTTTGATAATTTATAATGTGTTTATGTTTACGTATTCATTTATAAGGCACATGGCAACTCATTTTTGTTTACATGTGTGAATGTTGTTGTTAGGCCAATTAATAATGTAGAGATTAAAATGTTTTAGATTTGGTCTTTTTAAGTCTTAACTTGAGGTGAACATATCTATCGAAAGCTCCAGCAAAACAACAACTTGGGATGAGACCTACCTTTTGGAAAAAGTAAAGGTTAAAATTGCTAAGAGGATACTTATAATAAGATCAACCTTTTAAGCAAATCAACAACTTGGATGAGACCTACCTTTTGGAAAAAGTAAAGGTTAAAATTGCTAAGAAGATACTTATAATGAGATCAACCTTTTGGAAAAATTAAAGGTTAAAATTGTTAAGAGAATGGTTGATCTTGCATTGATTCATATTAATAAAGCATGATCAGCTTTTTTTCATAACTTTGGCTCATTCTTTTGTAGATGAATCTTGATATAGGTTAGAAACGTTGATTTTTAAAATGAATACTACTGTGAACCTGGAAGACACACCTGAATCAAATGAATGTAGGAAACTATGAACTAAGATCACTGACCTGTATGAGCATGATACTTGTGATAAGGTCCACCTTCTAGAAAAATTAAAGGTTAAAATTGCTAAGAGGATTTGGTTGATCTTGCATTGATTCATATTAATAGAGCATGATCAACTCCTCCTCATAACTTGGCTCATTGTCTTGAAGATGAACCTTGATATAGGTTCGAAATGTCGACTTTCAAAATGACTAGTGCGATTAACCTGGAAGCCACACCTGAATCAAATGAACGCACGAATCTAATAACTGAGATCACTCACCTATATGGGAAGGATACTTGTGATGAGATCCACCTTCTGGAAAAATTAAAGGTTAAAATTGCTAAGAGGATGGTTGATCTTGCATTGATTCATATTAATAAAGCATTACTAGCTCCTCCTCATAACTTGGCTCATTGTCGTGAAGATGAACCTTGATATAAGTTCAAAACATCGACTTTCAAAATGACTATTGTGGTGAACCTGGAAGCCACACCTGAATCAAATGAATGTAGGAATCTAAGGACTGAGATCACGTACCTGTACGAGTAGGATACTTGTGATGAGATCCACTGTCATGTCCCCTCCCATCATACCAGTATGATAGAGAGGACGTGATGCTATAACCGAAAATCTAGCCCCATGAACTTATTAAATAAGCATTCACATAATATAAAAGAGACATATGGAAATGTATAATTATAAGAAAACACAGCGGAAGTAATTTCAATTACACATCCATCATACATTCAAGATATTCATCAAATAAATAATTGCAAAGTTAGCACAAGAGAATACTTATCTTATAACAAAGTAGTCCCAAGTAACTGGCTATGCAACTGCAACGTTCCACCGAACCATAGGCCAGTTGTGATCATCAATATCTCAACATGCTACCACCCCCAAGCTGGGCATGATCTCCAAAAGGAATCAGGGAACAGCAGACTCACACATAGCCAAGCATACACCAAGATGAGCCAAGCCAATCTACAATTGGGTTTATCAGGCTGCTAGGAAATGGAAAGGAAGAGTTGCTAAGCTAGTGAGCTCAAGCACAGAGCCAGGGATAACCTTACAAGATCTATCTAGTTTGGCACGCACAATACCTACACACCCAGCACAAGGAAGTATTCTTTTCACTACTGTGCAGTCCCTCAATCCATACCTTCCCCATCTAGTGCTCTCAGGGTGTGCATAGAAGAGTAGCCAGAGCCCTCTTGATCTTCTTGAGAGGTTGTATCCCCCACTAGGTTTATCAAGCCCTCTCTGTCCACTACCACTCCAATCTCTTGCTTACAGTCTCCAAATCAAACAGGGATGCAGATAATCAGCTAACTATAATGGCTGGACAGGAGAAAAATGTTTGTACAGTGATAAGCATGAAAATGATTCCCTGAGCTTCAAAAAAATGTGGGAAGGCTAAAAATGAACAATGGAGGTTTGGGGAAAACCCCAGGAAGCAGAAATCGTTTTTAGGAAAAATGCCCATGGCAATTATGGGACAAAACAACCTTCATACAGTCCCAAATCGCAGCCCCTTCTTCCCAGCTACTGTCCAAAACCAAAAACGAGTTTTTGGGCAAGGAAAACCCTGCCTTTTTTATGAAAAACGGGAATGTAACTTCCAGCAGTCTCAATCTGCGTGAGGGAGGAAAAAATATGGGTTCCGAATGGCTTTGGGCACCATTTTGTGGGTGTTTTCTTGCCCCAGAAGCAAAAATACGAATTCCTAGGTTGATGGCTTGAACCTGCACAAAATTGGTTGCCATACCTCTTCATTCCCAAGGCATTAACTACCTCAACGAATTTTTGGAAGAATTAAATGATTGGGTCCATAACCCAAAATGGGTAGTTAGTGGTTTATGGGTTTTCTCATTGACACATGGATTAACACCATTGACTCAAGGGTTTGAATAATTTTCCTCCCTATTCCTTGTAGAATCATGCCCCCATCTCTTTGTTGCATTGCATAGCTAGTTGTGGATTTTTCATTAAAATTCGTATTTACATGATGTCTTAATTTACATTGTGCCTATCTAGCACAAGAACCATAGGCATCTATTTTTAATTACCGATACATAAAACGCTAAATCAATGGTGGGACCTTGGCCTTGAGCTCCTCACCATGATTAAATAACAATATTTACATCATTTACGATTTAATGCGAAGGGGGTCAAAATGGGGACGTGACATTCCCCTCCCCTTACATCAGCATTTTCCTTAGTGCTCATCAAAACTGAACAAAAATGGATATGCCACTCTCATGGCATCCTCTAGCTCCCATGTAGCCTCATCGGGAACATAGTGCTTCCATTGCACCTTTACTTGTCCGATGGCTCGGTTCCGGAGCAATGTTACCTTCTTGTCTAGGATGCACAATGGATCGGTTTGGAATTCTCGCTCGGGTTCCACCTGGATCAATTAATCACATGGTTAGGATCATGTACATATTTCTTAAACAAAGAGACATGGAAAACATTATGAGCTTTAGTGCTAGCAGGAAATGCAAGTCTATATGCAACTAGCCCTATTCTTTCAAGCACTTCAAATGGCCCACAATATCTAGGTGATAGCTTGGCACAACTCCCAAGCTTCAAGGAACCCTTCCTTGGCCTCACTCTAAGATACACATGATCCTCAACACTGAATTCCCTATGGATCCTATGCTTATCTGCATAGCTTTTGTGTATATCTTGGGATACTTTTAAATTTTGCCGGATCTTTGCAACCTCTTGTTCCATTTCCTTAAGCAATTCTGACCCAAGTACAATTCTGTTCACTGGATTGTCCCAAGTCACTGGTGTCCTACACCTTCTGCCATACAAAGCCTCATATGGACTCATTCCCAATGATTCTTGCTGCCCATTATTATATGCAAACTCTAGCAGGTGTAGATAATCCTCCCACTTGGATGGCTTGTCCATTACATACATGTGAAGCATGTCTTCAAGCACCTGATTTACTCTTTCTATTTTCCCATCTGTTTGAGGATGGTATGCGGTGCTAAAATTCAACTGTGTACCCAAATCTACAAAGAGACCTTTCCAAAAATTGGAAGTGAACTTGGTATCCCTGTCAAAAATTATTGCCTTAGGCAACCCATGTAATCTGAAAATTCCCTTCATGAAAATATTTGCAATGGCATCGGCTTTGTGTGTGGACTTAACCGGTATGAAATGTGCTGCCTTTGTTAACTTGTCCACCACAGCCATGATGGAATCATGTTGTCTCATAGTCATTGGCAATCCTGTAATAAAATCCATGGAAATTATTTCCCATTTCCATTATGGAATTGGCACTGGGTGCAATAAACCTACGGGGTGTTGGTGTTCAACCTTCACCTGCTGACATTTCATGCACTCAGAAATGTGTTCAGCGACATCCTTCTTCATCCCTCGCTAGAAATAATATTTTCTTGCTTTAGCAATTGTTTTCTGATATCCTAGGTGACCAGAGTATGGAGCTTTATGGATTTTATCCATAACAATCCTCCTCAAATCTGTCGCATTTGGAATATAGACTCTATTCTTATAAGTAAGAAGTCCGTCTTCCTCCAAATGATAACCCTCATACTTCTTGCCAAGGTCTTGCTGCTGCAATTTGTCCTTTATCTGCACATACACTTCATCCTCAACCATATGGTTAACAATCTGTTGCCTCAAATCTGGTTGGCAAGTACTAAGTGCTGCCACATGCATTTCATGTACCTTCCTGCTGAGTGCATCAGCCACCTTGTTTTCTTTCTCTTTTATGTGTTTGATTTCAAAATCAAATTCACACAAAAATTCCAACCATCTAGCTTGCCTAGCATTTAAAGTTGGTTGATCAAACAAGTATTTCAGACCACAATGGTCTGTCCTTAACTCAAATTTTCTTCCCATTAAGTAATGCCTCCACATCTTTAAAGCATGTACTATGGTTGCAAGTTCTATATCATGAGTAGCATAGTTCTTCTCATGCTCCTTCAACTTTCTTGACTCATAGCATATCACGTGGTTGTCTTGCATAAGAACTCCTCCAAGTCCTTGATTGCATGCATCGGTACATACCACAAAGTCTTTTTCTGGGTCTGCAATTTTCAAAATTGGTGCACTTGTAAGAAGATTCTTCAACCGTTGAAAACTTTCCTCACATCTTGGTGACCATTCAAACTTTATCCCCTTCTTTTGCAAAGAAGTGATCGGGTTTGCAACCTTGGAGAATCCTTAAATAAACCTCCGGTAGTAACCAACAAGGCCCATAAAAGATCTCACATCAGTCACATTCCTTGGAGTTGGCCAATTCATAATGGTTTCAATCTTCTCAGGGTCTATAGATATTCCTTCATCGAAGATGATGTGACCCAAATAATGAATTCTATCTTTATAAAAGTCACATTTGCTCAACTTTGCATACAACTTATGCTCCCTTAGTAATTGCATTGTCATTCTCAAATGTTCTTCATGCTCTTCTTCATTCTTAGAATAGATGAGAATGATGTCTAGGAATACAAGAACAAACTTGTCCAAATACTTGCTAAAAACATTATTCATGAGACACATGAATGTAGCTGGTGCATTTGTGAGACCGAATGGTACTACTACAAACTCATAGTGTCCATACCTTGTTCTAAAGGTTGTCTTATGAATATCTTCTTCTTTGATTCTTACCTGATGGTAACCAGACCTCAAGTCAATCTTTGAAAATACCTTTGCTCCTCTCATTTGGTCAAAAAGGTCATCAATTCGGGGAAATGGGTATTTGTTCTTTACAGTGACTTTGTTCAACTGCCTGTAGTCAATACATAACCTGAGTGTTCCATCTTTCTTTTTCACAAATAGAACAGGTGCTCCCCACATGGACACACTTGGCCTAATATATTTCTTTTCCAACAACTCTTGTAATTGCATTTTCAATTCTAGCAATTCCGGTGTACTCATCCTGTAGGGTGTCTTAGACACTGGTGCCACTCCTGGCACAAGTTCAATTGTAAAGTCAATGTCTCTCTTTGGAGGAAGTCTTGGAATCTCATCAGGAAAAACATACCTGGATTCTTGCAATACATGATAGTCCTCCAATTTAAGAGTTTCATGCTCTGCTGCCTCTAAAATGTGAGCTGCATACAATTGACATCCCTTCCTACAGAACTTCTTCAACTGCATGGCTGAAACCTGTCTAAAAGAAGTCACCTTTGGAATGTCTTTTACAACCCTCAGGTTTCCTTCTTTGTCCATGCATTCAAATGTTTTATTGTAGCAGTCAAGTTTAACTCTGTGTGCTTCTAACCAATCCATTCCAATGAGAATATCATAGGAACCAAGTGGCAAAATATTCAGATCTGCATAAGTGAATATCCCATCCATCTCTAATGGACATTTCTCTACTATTTCACTAACTTTTCTCTTGGTTCCAGTGGCTAGTTAAACTAACCATGATTTACTATGCTTTAATTTCTTGAAAGCACAAATCTCAACAATTCTAGGAGTGACATAACTGTGAGTAGATACAGGATCAATAAAAATAGAAACAGATTGCTTAGCAATCTTACCTTCAACTTCAACCACAGTTGACTGATGATCTGCCTGGTGGTCGTCTAGAGCTGCATAGATTCTAGGGATTGTCCTTGCCACTTGACCCACAGTTTCAGCTCCTTGGATGTTGTGAACTTGATTTGGATTCCCATTCCGATGTGGATAGTTCCTAAGCATGTGTTCCCCCCCACAACCCCAACATTGAAGTGGTTCTCTTGGCTCCTTTGGATCTCTTGACTTGTCTCCCATCATCCTAGTTGGCTTAGTCACAACCTGTGATGGTTGCCTTTGCTGATTCCGAAACTGAGTAGGCTTGAACCCCTTCTTCCTTTGATCAAACTTTTCGTTTTTCCTATCCTTCCATGCCTTATGGAATTCTGGTTTGCTTTTGTTTTGATCAAAGCAATACTTGGCCTTTCTTATGGCCTCCTCTAGAGTTTGAGATTCATCAAACTCAATACTATCTTTATATGACTGGGGCAGTCCACTTAGGAAACGCTGAATTTTCACCTTATTATCTCGAATATACCTGACAAACCTCAGTAGCTCCAAGAACTTGTTTGCATATTCTTCCATGGTCAATTGTCCCAATCTCAGCTCATGGAACTCTTTGATCTTATCATCATAGTACCTGTCAGAGAGGTACTTCTGCTTGAAGTATTTCTTGAACTGCTTCCACACAATCTTCCTTTCGTTGATCTTCTTCGTTTGCCTGATGTGTTCCCACCATATAGATGCTCTTCCATTCAAGTTGAAGATGGCTACCCTTGCCTTCATATTTCCCTAGTAGTCTTGGACTTGGAAATATTTTCTCATCCCAAGAAGCCAAGCTTCAGCTTCTTGACCAGACTTTACCTCTCTATCAAATGTAGGAGGTTTCACCTTCTTAAATTCTCCATGTGAATTGTTCTTGTAGTGCCTCTTCCTCTTGTTTCTGTGAGACGAAGAGCTTGAACCCTCAATGGATTCTTCAGAGTCAGATGATTCATTAGAAGAGATTTCTGGAGTATATGTTCTGTCTGTAGAAACTCTTCTTGAGCTACTGACCCTCTTACGGGAATTCCTTCTAGAACTACTCCCACTCCTTTCTGGATTTGATGTCTGATGCCCAGAGTTTATTTGCCTTTGGATGTCTATCAAACTCTGCAGCATGGCTGCATTCAACTGATTTTGTTCTTCTTGAGCTTTAATCATCCTTTCATTGTCTTCTCTACAGCTTTGCAACTCCACCCTTAGGCTTCTCATGGTGGTTGCAATACCTGGAGGAGTCTCTTGATTTCTTCTCCCATTAGATTCTGTTTCAGCATTTTCAACATGTATGTTCTCCCCCATGGCATTTGTCTCAGGCTCATAGGGACCTTGTGCATCATCCATGATGTTGATTTTCTTGGCCCAACCAAGATCCAAAACTTTCCAACCGTACTATCTAGAGTGATGCCCTGATGTAACTGTGATTCTGTAAAATGTGTTCATCAACACAATTGTTAGTTACATTATATTCTCAGAAATTCATAAACTACTATCATGCACGTGGGAGAATATTACATTGACAATTTGTCAAATCATAGAATTTTTTCACAATCAACGACATATGAGGGGGACGACGGGGGTCAAGGGGGCTTGCCCCCTTGTGGATTCCCTGTGCCACTACAGGGCGGGTCGAGGGAAACGCCCTCGATTTTTTATTTTTTTTTTGTAAATCTTTCAATTTCGCGCAATCTGGCGCACAAGTTCCATGGCATTTTTTTCATTTTCGGCACTTGAAAATCTCCCTGAAAAATGGCTGAAATTCCTTGTTTTGGAGCAACTTGTGGAGTTCTTCCGCAATTTCGGAGTTCTTCCGCAGTTTCGGAAGAGAATTGGAAATTCCTTCCGCAGTTTCGAAAGAGAATTGGGAATTCCTTCCACAGTTTCGGAAGAGAATTGGAAATTCCTTCCGCAGTTTTAGGACGATTTGTCGAGTTCTTCCGCAATTTCGGGGCGATTCGCCGAATTCTTTCGCAATTTCGGGGCGATTCGCCGAATTCTTCCACAATTGCGGGGCGATTCGCCGAGTTCTTCCACAGTTGCGGGACGATTCGTCGAATTCTTCCGCAATTGCGGGGCGATTCGCCGAGTTCTTCCGCAGTTGCGGGACGATTCGCCGAATTCTTCCGCAATTGCGGGGAAATTCGCCGAATTCTCCCGAAATTTCCTTTTTGACGCCGAAAATACTTAGAAAGTTTTTCCGTTGTTTCGGGTCAACTTGGCGAGTTCTCCCGCCGTTGCGGTGAAGACTTCCGAGTTCTTCCCAAAACAGACTTTAAACAAAAATTTTCAAAAACACTTAAAACAATTTCGGATTCTTCTTTTCTTCTTCCTGTGATGACTGCTGCTCAGTAGGAGGTAACTTTACCTCTGCAAACTATCCAACTTAGCCAGTTTAGGCCCGATGCTGAGACCTGTGGTGATCAGGAAGGGACTTTCCCATGTGACTGTAATCTGATTTGGCCCATATAGGTCCAATGCTGCAACCAGCAGCTCTGATACCATTTTGTCACGTCTCCTCCCATCATACCAGCATGATAGAGAGGACGTGATGCTATAAACGGGCATCTAGCCCCATGAACTTATTAAATAAGCATTCACATAATATAAAAGAGACATATGGAAATGTATAATTATAAGAAAACACAACGGAAGTAATTTCAATTACACATCCATCATACATTCAAGATATTCATCAAATAAATAATTGCACAGTTAACACAAGAGAATACTTATCTTATAACAAAGTAGTCCCAAGCAACTGGCTATGCAACTGCAACGTTCCACCGAACCATAGGCCAGTTGTGATCATCAATATCTCAACATACTGCCACCCCCGAGCCGGGCATGATCTCTACAAGGAATCAGGGAACATCAGACTCACACATAGCCAAACATACACCAAGATGAGCCAAGCCAATCTACAATTGGGTTTAACAGGTTCCTAGGAAATGAAAAGGAAAAGTTGCTAAGCTAGTGAGCTCAAGCACAGAGCCAGGGATAACCTTACAAGATCTATCTAGCTTGGCACCCACAATACCTACACACCTAGCACAAGGAAGTATTCTTTTCACTGTTGTACAGTCCCTCAAGCCATACCTTCCCCATCTAGTGCTCTAAGGGTGTGCATAGAAGAGTAGCCAAAGCCCTCTTGATCTTCTTGAGAGGTTGTTTCCCCCACTAGGTTTACCAAGCCCTCTCCGTCCACTACCACTCCAATCTCTTGCTTACAGTCTCCAAATCAAACAGGGATGCAGATAATCAGCTAACTACAATGGCTGGACAGGAGAAAAATGTTTGTACAGTGATAAGCATGAAAATGATTCCCTAAGCTTCAGAAAAACGTGGGAAGGCTAAAAATGAACAATGGAGGTTTGGGGAAAACCCCAGGAAGCATAAATCGTTTTTAGGAAAAATGCCCATGGCAATTCTAGGACAAAACAACCTCCATACGGTCCCAAATCGCAGCCCCTTCTTCCCAGCTACTGTCCAAAACCAAAAACGAGTTTTTGGGCAAGGAAAACCCTGTGTTTTTTATGAAAAACGGGAATGTAACTTCCAGCAGTCTCATTTTGCGTGAGGGAGGAAAAACTATGGGTTCTGAATGGCTTTGGGCACCATTTCGTGAGTATTTTCTTGCCCCATAAGCAAAAATACGAATTCCCAGGTTGATGGCTTGCCCCTGCACGAAATTGGCTACCATACCTCTTCATTCCCAAGGCATTAACTGCCTCAACCAATTTTTGGAAGAATTAAATGATTGGGTTCATAACCCAAAATGGGTAGTTGGTGGTTTATGGGTTTTCTCGTTGACACATGGATTAACACCATTGGCTCAAGGGTTTGAATAATTTCCCTCCCTATTCCTTGTAGAATCATGCTCCCATCTCTTTGTTGCATTGCATAGCTAGTTGTGGGTTTTTCATTAAAATTCGTATTTACATGATGTCTTAATTTACATTGTGCCTATCTAGCACAAGAACCATAGGCATCTATTTTTAATTGCCGATACATAAAACGCTAAATCAATGGTGGAGCCTTGCCCTTGAGCTCCTCACCATGATTAAATAACAATATTTACATCATTTACCATTTAATGTGAAGGGGGTTAAAATGGGGACGTGACATCCACCTTCTGGAAAAAAGTAAAGGTTAAAATTGCTATGAAGATCATTGAACTTGCATTGATTCATATTAATAAAGCATGATCATCTCCTCCTTATAACTTGGCTCATTGTCATGAAGATGAACCTTGATATAAGTTCAAAACATAAAAGTTTTCAAAATGGCTCATTGTCCTGAAGATGAACCTTGATATAGCTTCAAAACATAGACTTTAAGAACTCAATCACTTACCTGCAGGATATTCGTGATGAAATCCACCTTTTGAAATAATTAAAGGAGAAAATTGCTAAGAAGATACTTATGATGAGATCCACCTTCTGGAAAAAATGACTACTACGGTGAAACCGGAAGCCACACCTAAATCAGCAACTATTTCTTTTACATTTGTGAATGTTATTGTTAGGCCTATTAATAATGTAGAGATTAATTTGTTTTAGATTTGTTTTTTTTATCAAGTCTTGACCTCATGTCAACCAATCTGAAAGCTCCTTAAGGTATTTAAACAAATCAACTATGGTTCTTCATTCTCTAATTGGAAAAAGGTTTTATCTCTAAATGTTAAATTAGTTGAGGTTCTAGAGCATATTGCTGGTAAATTTGGTCTCTTTGTTTCTAAACTTGAAAGCTCCTTAAGTATTTAAACAAACTAATTGAAAAGGTTTTAAATATTTAAATGTTAAATGGGTTGAGGTTTTATAGCAACTGGCTGGTAAATTTGGCACTTGGTATTTTTGTTTGTAAGCTGTTTCTCATAGTTAACGTTTGTGTTGGTTTATCAACTAATTTTGTTTCAGAGAGGTTAAATTTTTGTCAAATAAATGTTTTACCTTCTTGTTTTTTGCAACCAATTACTGGGATTTTAATGTCTGATGTTTTACCTTCTTGTTTTTATTTTTCCGGCTCTTCATGGTGTGATAATATTGTTGAATTCTAACTATCCAGTAGAGATTTGGTACTGGAATTTTTGTTTTCTACATTTGCTACAATGAAAATGCAAAAGGATCTAAGTCAGACACAGATCAGGTTCAAAATACTTGATATTTCCAAAAAATTATAATTGTTTGTCTTGGCCTAGAAACTTTAGGTGTTATCAGACGGTGCAAGGGCACTAGTATTGAACTCTAGGTACATGCCATCTCATATCATGGTGATGCTACAGAACTACCAACGCCATTTCCATTTACCCTACAACTGTAATTAACTGTTGGCTTGCTTCTACGAGTAGTCACACAAGTTTTGCAGGTATTGGTGAGAGGATGTAAACAAGAAGGAAATCCCCGGCTGAAACCATTTTTATACCCAGAAAACTGGCTGATTGTCCACAGATATATTTTTTTTTATCTCAGGCAACTAGACTGGCAAATCCAGCCTCGGGTCAACCCTTTGACTCGTTGGGTATATAGTAAACTTCAACATCTGAACATCCACTAATAAGAGTTCAAACATCTGATCCTTAACTAATTGATTATTATCTTTGGGACAATATCTCATTTTGATGAATGTCTCAACAGCAATATAAGAAACTTGAAATCTCTAAACAATACCATATAAACATAGACTAAAATGCGCAACGAAAACACTAAAGGAAAGAAGAAAGAAAACACTTTATTGCCGATTGGCTCTTGATCGAGTTTAGCTCTGTGATCTACAATATTTGGTATGAGCGACGTCTATCTCGTTAATGAGAAAACATATATAATTTGATGTGTGGCATAAAGTTCCACAGTGTAGGTGGGCTAATCCCATGAAACATTACTCTTCAAAACATCATACAACTGGGATGGAAATTGCAAAGGGTTGTTACTCGATGCCGGGTGGTAGCCGTTGTTGATGTTGTTTTTCAAAAATATATCTTCATTGCGATCACTAGTCACATCTGGTTGGAAGAATGAGAAATTTTGGTAATTTGTCTTGGGATCGTTAAAAGCAGCTGTGATATCTGAACTTGGTGGTGGCCTCACACCAAACTCTGCCATGGGAGACATCTGCAACATGCAACTTACGAGATCAAGGGTGCCCTTCAGAGATAAAGGATCCATATTAGAATAGTAGTTGCTGGGTACCTCTAGATTTGGCAGACACATTGATTTAAAACCACAGAAAGATGGCATTGATTTGCTGGACTCCACTTTGTCTGATTCATGTAAGCCAGTACTGTAGGAAGCCTCCATGGAAATTTCTGCATTCTTTGGCTGGAAATCATGGTTGTAGCCTTGATGGTCGCTGGACTGAGAATTAGAGAGATTGCTAGAAGTGGACGTCTGATTTCTAGTTTCATTGGACTGTTCCTCCGGATCATGAATGAAGTTAACAGCTCCCATGCAGTTGCCTGAGACCATGTCTGAATTCATGGGTGAGCTGATAGATTCCACTCTTCTCTCGGCCAATGGAGGTGTCCATGCATGAGACAGAGCTCTCTGAGCAATTGTGTTCTTCTTAAAAATTCTGCAAATAGCCCATGCATCCTGCAAAAAAAAACACCGCAATAAAATTGTTAAGCATGAAAATAATTCTAGTTTCGTTACTGCTACATTAAGGATTTTTTTATTGAAGGAAGGAATTTAACTTACATTGGGAGGCAGATTCTTGTCTAGGGAGTTTTTAGAATCTGCTGCAGTTGGAAGACGAAATTCATGCATCATCCAATCGGTTTTGATTCCTTTGGCTGCTCTTCCTTTGTAGAAAACGAGAGATTTCTTGAGGCCAATGCATTTGGTGCCATCAGATGAATAAATTGGTCGGTCTGTGCCAGTGGCTTTCCAGAAACCTGCAGATGTCACTCTGTTGGGCCGAGCACTGTTGCGGTACTTTCTGTCCCTTGGGCAGTAAAAATACCATTCCTTCTCTCCAATGGAAGCCATTTCTTCTTGTAAAAGTGCAAACACCGGCATAGTAATTAGACTCAACCCTAAATTATTCCATAACGCTACTATACTTAAAATTCCAGATGTTTTAAGATGTTCATATTATGATGTCATCATCAGTTCCTATAATCCTGAAGTAGTCTCAAAACTATTTTACTCTTGAAAGTAAATTTGAAATCGAATTAACTGAAAAGGTTAGTTTAGCTGGGAAGTTTTGTTAAAAAAAAAGTCAAAAATCAAAAGAAATGACACAGAGTGCACGGATTATAAAAGTACAGGACAATCTATTGTGGTTCTCTCTCCTTCCTGTTTTTTCAACGATACTTGAAACTAAGATTCTATAGATTCATCCAGAATTGAACAGATTTAAAAGAAGGGTAATTTCAACATACTTGGAAGGTCCCATGGATCATATTTGTAGATATCGAGTTGCTTGATGAGCTCAATGGATAGAGGTCTCTGCTGCACTTTCCTTCGTAGATAGAAACCGACCAGTTCCTCGTCAGTAGGATGAAATCTGAATCCTGGGAGCATCATCTCCTCAGTCTGATCTGTATCATCCTTCTGCTCCATTTGGCCTTAAAAAAACCAGTGGAAGCCCTTAATCTGTATTCTCAGCCCTGCACAGGACCTGAAAACTTAGATTACTATTTTGGTTCTGATACATGAAAATCTCCACCCAAGCTATTATGGTAGCTTGTACATTTTATTATGAACTTTTAGGGAGTTGAAGCGAAGGTTGGGGCGCTGTTTAGGGAGTTGCGTGCTTCAATGCACATGTAACGACTACACCTCCGCAACATGGGGAAATGACCTCAACTCACTAAAACCTAAAATCCCAGTAAAGTTCTATGAACGTGGGAGACATTCACCGCATACGGCTATCGAAGCTTCAGTAGTTTACTTCATCGAGCAAAGAAGTCTCGAGGTCTTTTAACTGGGTTTGAAAAGTTAATACCCGTGGAGTCAGGAGACAGTTAATCTCGCTGTGACAGTTAATCTAGCTGTGACACAGTTTTTTTATAATTTTTTGAAAATAACTTATATTACGTAGTTAGGAGTATTGGTTGTGATACTTAGAAATTTAATTTGCAACATATTATAATAGGTATAAAAGTAATTGAGTGGATCTAATAGTTACGAACATGTGTTATTTTCATAAAAATCACAATTTGATTTTTCTCAAAATAATCTATTTTTCTTTATCCAAATTCAAATCTAACTGGCAACCTATTATGATAAATATAAAATATACTTTAATTTTTTTCAAAGTAAACTTTTTTTCATAGATATAACACTTTGTAAACCACAATTAAAAAATCAATTTATACTAAACAAATAACATAAAAGAGAAAAGCAGGACCATAAGAGAAAACTATGAACATATTGATTTTTTTCTTTCCGAGTCATTGAAATATATGGCAAGAATGATGAATCTTGTTCTAGAACGGTAGAACTCAATGTAGCTGCCATTTGCGAACATACGGAGCACAAACAGGAAGGCGCATTGACGTGGACTAGACTTGAGGGAAGGCCTGCTTAAATGGCCGCCATAGACGGAAGAGACCTTCACATCTTGCTGGGTCCCGAGGTCCTTTTTTTAATATTTTCAGCCGAGACAGAGACCGCACCGCACTTTCCCATGGACCTTTTGGCCGTGTTAGTGACAGGTTTCTAAATCCATCCATCCCACCTTTGCGTCAACAACAACGCACTATCCTCCACAATTCGATGGCCAATTCTTTTTCTTAAATGCTTTTTCTTACCCCAATTGCTTAAATGCCCCTCGATTCGATGCCAGTTCTTCTTTCCGAGCACAATGACTTAAATGCGTCTTTGATTCTCGTTCCGCTAACACAGCGGTCAACAACGGAAGAATTGACTGCATTCAAACTGAACGCAGACTAAGTTCTTGAATTTCTGAGGGCGGCGACGAAGAAGTTTAACTGCAATACTATCAAGTGTCAATCTTCACGGCGATGGGAGTGAATTAAGCAAAGGAAAATTTCAATTTGTTTTCTATAACTTCCTAGAATTGTGTTTTTTTAAAGTAGAAAATTTTGTTTCTAACTTAGCTTTTAAACAAAATTAAATTTTTCCTATAAATTTAGCAATTTTTATTAAATTTAATAATTAATCATTTTTTAACTCTGATTTTTCCAAATCCTTTACAGCTTACCCCTAACTATTCACTTTCAGCTGTTGCAAGCATTTTTCATTCCACGTATAACATAGGTGCCATTTATAGCAGATGAGAAATAGATTAAGTTTTCCCACTTTAATAGGCTATGAAATATAATTAAATTCGGTTCTTGGTCTTGTCATAGACCAATAGGTTTCGACATAGACCGACTTACAGCTTAAATTTTTTTTTTTAAAACACATCAGATTGATTTATCCCTAAATAATTTTATTATGTATATTGAATTTTATAAGCTTTGCAATTTTTATAAACTTTTTCCAAAATGAAAAAGATAATTATTACTAAATGTTATTTTAGAGATGGACTAATTACTATTATTAATTAAAAAAACCATACCACCTATAAAATCAACTAAAAAGGATCAATAAAATTTATCTATTTTTAATTTAATTAAAATAAATAAATATATTTAATAATAAATCACTTAATAATAAATATAAATTTGAATCATGGGGCACCATGGGGGTACTTTGAGGTAGTGGTGGAAAGTGCAGTTCTACCAAAAGAGATTGTATTAAATGATGTGATCAGTGGACACATAAATGGATCAAAGCCCACCCCCATGTCCTCCTAACATTTTAGTCAATTCTCACTAGCTCATTCGATTAAGGTATGAGTCTCCTCAGCAAGGCGACCCTAGTTCAATTCCCCTTAGGGGTGAACTAGTTGAGAGGAGACAACCAAAAATCCAACCATCATAAAGATTAGTGTAGTTCATTAACGATTCTTAACTAATAGTTCATTACTATCGACCCCATATATTTTATTAATAATATAATGATGTAACATACATCATAATTGTATATTAAATGACATTTTATATTCAATTTTATAACAATTCATTACTCTCAATACAATAATTTATAAAATATTATTTATATAAAAACAATTATAATTTTTATTAATTAAATAAAATTGTGATACAATCATATCCATAATCATTATGGACTTGAAATGGGTTATTCTCTAAAAAAACTTTATGACTTTGGAGTTGAGCTACAAGTCTTTATAGGTGGAGATGCAACTTCCATAACCCACATCATGATTATGTGGAAAAACCATTTATGAAATATTATCTATGTAAAAGTTTAATTTAAAAAGTAATATAATTATATACATAATGTTTATGATATTGAAATAATTTATAAAATATTATGAGCACAAAAGCAAAGATTTTTGAAATGTATTCACTATCACTCTAATGTGTTAAAAAAAAATTTTGTGAAAATTGGCTTTGAAGTATAATATAATAATATATATAATAATTGTGAGATTAAAATAATTTATAAGAGATTATCCAATAAAAACTTTGTGAATGTAGCTTAGAGGCTTAAGTCTTTATAATATTGAGATAGTTTATAAAGTATTGTCGTAAACAAACTATGTGAGTTTGGCTTTGTATGTTAATCTCTATCACCCCAATTTACATGAAAACTTTGTTTATGTGAAAATTGGTTTAAAGATGTGAAACAATCACATACATAATAATTGAGTATGGAAGAGTTTAACCCCCGGGTATTCGCTTTAATGTGTGATATAATCACATACATCATAAGTGTGAGTTCTTATAAAGCATTATTTATACAAAAGCTTAGTGGTTTAGGTATTAGTTTTGAAGTGTATGACTTTAGGTTGGCATGACAACATTTACCTATCCTTTTATTGAAAATTGGTTTTGAAGTGTGATTCAATCATATATATAATATTTTTGAGTTTGGGATGGTTTATAAGGTATAATTTATACAAAAATTTAGTGATTTTGAATTGTGATACAATTAGAATAAATCCACCTTAAAAAGAGATCTACCAAGTATAGAGAGGGATCAAATCTTTTACAAGTGCAAATCCTTTTTTAAACTGGAAATGTTAAGGAAGTGTGTAATGTAATGTTTATAGTTTTAATTTATCTAATTTGTATAGTTTTATATATATGTGGTTCTAAATATTTTAAATCTAATTTGAGTAGATATGTTACTTTTTATAATATTTTATTATTTTGTATGAAGGGTACATCTCAACCATAAGATGAGCATGGAAAGAATTACACATCTCCTCTTACTAAACTATAAAATATGCCTCTTAAAAACGATTACATACCTAATAATTGTGAGATAAAATAATTTATACATATAATTTGCATAAAATCTTTAATAAATTTGGATATAATGTTTAATATTGAGCACTCAAATTATTTAACTTAGAGTAGATTTTTTTAATTAAACAAAGTTCCATTTACAATGGACCAAAACCAAACCTCTATACAAAAATTCCAACGATGAATAGAAATTTTATTTCTATCGAAATCCCACAAAATTTACAAACAATCTCCCCAAATAATAAAAGCTTTTTAAAATCTTATACAATCACATACATAATAATTAATTATTATGAGATGAAATAATTCACAAAACATTACAAACTACATTTGAAAATACACATTTTGTAATTATTATTATTAAAAATTAACAAAATAAAATTACATAATTATGATCATTAAAATTCACCTAATTTATTTTGGATTAATTAGCAAATCACAAATCCCGAAAACACCCATGATTTCTGAAATCGTTTAAACTTATTATATGTGTTCACATGGGGATGCCAAACTTCTGGCTGCTTTTACTGCTGGCTTTGAAATTTGTTGCGTTATCACACATGCGGTGACGCAATCCAACGGAAAGATTGTGCACCTTGACTCACAGCAGCAAGGAGGAGCCATCTTATTGGAACGTGGCAATGGCAACGGCAACTGGAATTTGGTGTTAATTCCGGATCCAAGTTCTGTAAATATAGAGCCGCCGCCATTGGAGAAGCTGTCTAACCACATGCGTCCAGTGCTGCGTGACGCGTCCCACTGACAGTCACGCGCGGTTCTTATCACGTGACACTCTCACACACACAAATCTAGGCATACTACTCAGCTTAGAAATGCAAAGCAGTAAAACTACAAAACCTTCGACACGCCTACGCCTACGCCTACAATGTCTGCGCTGTGGAGAACAACAGTGAGTGGAGATAATAATGGTTGATAATCAGAATCAAAATCAGCCTTTTTAATAACATTTTAATAAAAAGTTAAGGATTGTCTTTTCCTCACAAAATGGGTAGAAATTTTAAGTATGAATCTGTATATAGCTAAAGAGTTCTGTGAAATTATCACAAGCAAAAGTCATAATTACAACAATAAAATTCTACAATATCATAAATTCTGACACCATAAATAGATTGAAAAACCCAGTTTAACTTTAAATACCTAACTAAGACACTTCCTGCAAATGGAAACTTTCTGTATCAACAAATTTCGACCAAAAATAATTTTTTATTATTAAATGACTCCAATCTCTTAGTGAATGGGTCAAACCGAGAGGCCCCGTATTCTATTCGATTCAATTCTCATCCGATCTGATTTTACGGGCCGTGGGGCTTGCAACTTTTCAGATTCCCATTAATAATTTAGGGCCCCAAACCTTACATTTCCAATGTCAGATGACGTAAATATTTCGAACGCCAGAATCGAGGCGTAGACTTATACGAAGATAAATATTAGAGTGCCATAGAAAACTGAAGAATGCGCGCGTAATTCAAACACCATGCGACCAGCGAGAGGAAGGGAAGGGGGAGGTGGGACTGGTGATTTCCAATGCTTTGTTGACGTCAATACCTACATTTCCCTAAGCACCTCCCCTACCACTTTGTCAACGTAGCCTCACACCGAGGAAAGACTAAAATATATATATTATTTTCTAGATGCTTCATATGTCAATGCCCACAAAGACCAAAGATTCCCCTAAGTACAATAGTATATGTGGAGTCGTCTAAGCCCCCAACACATCTTAGTGCGTTTTCATAATTTCAATATACCATAAATCACTCCGATGAATGTGGTATGAAGTGGTATCAATAGCCAATAAACATTTATAAGTTCAAAGCCATTAGAAATTGAAATAAAGCCAACCATAAACAACCCATTTTTCATTATCTATGTTGAAACCCTCAACCATTTTCTATAAAAAGATGTATGATGTTGGCATTTCATTGCAATACGTGTAAGAAGTGTGGTGTTGGGTGTATGTGTAGGCACAATAATTACACAAGCAATGGAGGCCATGCATGTTGCATTTGGAGAACATCTTAGTGGTATGCACATGATATGTGATAAAAGGCACATGGTATGTGCTAAAGGAATTGATATGATATTAAGCAAACAACAATTATATGTAATGTCTTGTATTTGCTCAAAACTGTGACAATAAAGTTAAAGTTATAAATATGTAACTTTAGAGTGTGTCAATAAAGTTATAAATATGTAACTTTAGAGTGTGTCAATAAAGTTATAAATATGTATTTAAGTTGGTGTTTGTTAAGTGTTTAGTGTGTTATCAGTATGTGTAAGCTTCATAACCACAAAAGCAATAGAGTGCACATTTGTTGTATCCAAAGAACTTTTTAGTAATATGTACATGGTATGTATTAAAATAAAATAATTTGATATGATGTTGATCATTTGGCTATTAAGTAAATGATAATTGTTTATATGTATTATGTATTAATTATCTTCTATTCACTTTAAATTGTGATAATAAAGTTATAAATTTGTAATTTAAGTTGGTATTTGGAGAATGTTAAGTGTGTTATGAACATTTGTAGGAATAATAATCACACAAGCAATGGAGTGTGAATGTGTTGTACCTAAAGAGCATTTTAGTGGCCATGGTATGAGCTAAAAGAATTTGATATGATGTTGACCATTTGGTTATTAAGTGAATGTCAATTGTCCATCCATAACTATACATCTTGTATTCACACTAAACCCTAGCATCAAAGCTATAAATATGTAATATAAGTTGGTATTTGGATAGAGTTTAGTGTGTTATAGGTCCTTATTAACCCATAACATGGATGACCAAGGGATAGGGCACAACTTAATGGACAAAAATAGTTAGTTAGCATCTTAGCTAGCATAAAAATAATCAAAAGCACATACATATCTACACACTAAACTATTAGAAGATAAACCACTACACCAGCCTTAGAAGTGGGAAACATAACCCACAAACTTAACACAAATATAATGTTGGTTGTACGTAGTCAGATATTTCCAAGGTATTCAAGATGATCTTTACTATTGATTCAACCATACCATTAACACAAGGATAATACGAAGTGTTATGGTGATCAGTTATCATGAATTGTGTGATCAAGTGCATGATGACTCCATTGACCAAATGGGACCCATCATCATTAATTATATCTTGTAAGCAACTAAATGGGTAATGATATTGGTAGATAGAAATTGCACCATTGGTTTTGCATCATTCTTTAGATTCTTTAGTTAAGGTATCAATGATGATGAAGATGAAGTATTTTGTGAGGATATTATTGTAAGAGAGCCAAGGAAATAAAGGACCAATTGCTTAAAGGGAGCATGCAAAACATGTAGGCAAATCACTTGAAGATGTCACATTCCCGTACATAGTAATGTGAGTTGTGGAAGAGTGTAGGCCATTGGAACTCAATAAGAAAGGTGTGGCATGTTGTTATATCTTATCCCCCATGATCACTACCTTGGTATGCCTCTTGCAAGTCTTCTTGACTCTAAATTTCAAAAAATAACTTGGTGCAAAATGTCATCATTACCTGGCTTACACCAAAATCTTGCAATTCGTTGAAAGGGAATGCATTGTTGTGTAAGTTTCCAAAGTTGTTCTTCCATGTAGAGTTATAAATATGTAACTTAAGTTCGTATTTGGAGAGCGGTTAGTGTGCTATGAGCATGTAGGCATAATAATCACACATGCAATGGAGTGTGCATATGTTGCTCCCATAGAATATTTTAGTGGCATTCACATGGTATGCACTAAAATAATTTGATATGATGTTGACCATTTGGCTATTGAGTGAATGACAATTTCCCATCTATAACTATATATCGCCCTAAAACCTAACATCAAAGCTATACATATCTAGCTTAAGTTGGTATTTGGAAAGTGTTTAGTGTGCTATGGGCCACCCATAGCATGGGTGACAAGGAGGGAGGTGGGGATGGCACATATGGAGACACATATATAGTTAATCAACATCATTACTAGCATAAAAAGTCTTAAAAGCACATACAAATATGTACACTAAGATATAAGAAGATAAACAACTATGCTAACTTAAGATGTGGGAAATGCAACCCACAAACTTAGCAAAAACATAATTATTGTGTAAATTACTGCACAACCAAGCTCTGTAGGTTACCAACATAGCTATAAAACTACATCAATGATTCCACAATGCATTATATACATAACTCGCATGACTTAAACATTCACACAAATGCAAATGTTACAAAACTAAATATGGACATAATTAAAAATGTAAACATTTAGACAAAAGAAAAGAGACATAATCAAACTCTTTATTGAATAATATGGAAATATCAACATGTGGCTCACAATATGGAGGCCTATGTCTCTTCATAATTCATACAATTACAAATTGAAAAGATTATACTACAATTACTTGATCTCATACTCCCAGAGCCTAATATGGTACTCGCGCTCCTCTTATTTTGATGTAGAATTCTATATTTGAATCCCTCTTCAATTTATAATTTCATCCAATTTATAATTTCTCTGCAAGTATTAAGTTCATGTGGGAGTCCAACAGTCCTTACAACAGTTCATATCCACCAACATAGTCTCTAAAAATTCCTCATTATTAGTGTGCAGTTAATTTCTCTTTAATGACTTCCAAATTTCACCTCATGTAATTATTAGTTACCTCCCATAACCATGCATGGATCCATATCCAAGGGAAATAAAATGGTGTAGCCTTTACCTTCTATGACAACATGTGGATTTGTAACCAAAGGGAAATGCAGTTCCACTTTCTTCTCCTTTGTAGAAATGCCAACATCCTTATTTCCTCCTACTAAGTAAACTAACTAACAATGCAAACTGGAAAGAAATCTTTGTATGTTGATTTTATGAGCTCATGGATGCTCCTGCATTAGACACCCTTGGTAAGAAAACATGAGCATCCACTCATTTTGTTTCAACCACAAAACCTTCAAGTGATGTGAGCTGCTTAAGGTGACCCGAATCCTTTTAAGAAATCCATAATGCATCCTTGAACTTCATGTTCTTCCATTTGACTAAATATTCAAAATAATCTCATCCCCAAGTCCTCCTATTAACCATTTTTACCAATATTTCCTCAATTTCTTTATCTAGCTTAACTGGTAGTTGTCTTTCCCATTATTCTATGGTGCCTACTTCACCACTCGCTTATCCTTCATGGAACTTATATAGTTAAAAAGAATTAAATATTGGAGAAATAAAAAAATATATCTAATAAATATAGCTTGTAGACATTATCAGAAATCCTTCTCAAAATCTTATACAAAACAATTTTCTTGTACTTGAGTTTGTTGTATGTCCCTGTAGAAAATATATCAAGTTCCTCAAATGTGCCATCACTATATCTCCCTCTTCAAGGGCCTTCAATCCCCTACCCAAATTTGTGTTCTTGTTATAGTTATCATAACTTTGTTGTAACTTCTTCTTAACATGTTCATGAATCTCTTTCATGATTTCAACAAAACCAATTGCATCAATGTTCCTTTTAACCCTGGATTTCAGTAACTCAACCAAGTCTACAATACCTTTTGGATACCTACCATAAATAACTTGAAATGGACTTCTACCAATGGATCTATTCATCAAAATATTGTAGGTTAATTCAGCTTGGGTTATAGCCAAGTCCCATTGACCTAGTTTGTCTCCAATCAAAATTCTCAACAAGTTTCCTATACTCTAGCTAACCAGGTTTGTCGAACCATAGGTCTTTGGATGATATGCTAAGATGTTCTACAACTTGTAACCCATCTTCTTCTGAAGATTCTTCCAAAAATGTCCAAGGGACCTAGTATCTTTTCCTAAAGTGATACTCATAGGAAACATATGCAATCTCGCAATATCTTGGAAATATAACATAACCACATGAGTAGTATCATTGGTATTCTTGCATGGTATGAAATGTGCCATTTTAGAAATATCCACAAAAAAAAACATCATTCTCTAGCTTAAGACATTTGCAACCTTATTAGACTTTCTAGAACTATGTTCCAAAACAAATGAGTAGATCTAGAAAACCTCCACCCATTTCAAATGCTTTTGATTTAGCTTACCTTGACTATTTATGTATTTCAGAGCCTTATGATCAATGAACAATACAAATTACTTTGGTATCCAATATTGTCTCCATTTCTTCAAGCCTTGAACAATGACATATAAGTCCTCATCATAAATATAATTTTTTTTTCTTAACATCATTCAAATTCTTGCTAAATAATGCTACTATATTACATTCTTGACTCAACCACTTGAAACACCTTGGTAAAATCTAGAAGTGCCAACACTGGTTGTTTGATCACTTTCTTCTTTAGGGTTTCAAAATAATTTATTGGTGTTAATATCCACTAGAAATATCCCTTCTTCATACACTCCATGAATGGTGTATAAATACCAATAATATTTTGATAGAATTTCTTTAAAAGGTCACCAACCTGTGGAAAATTCATAGATCAAAAGTAAATCCAAGCACAAGTCAATCTATAATGGCTTTCACCTTTTTAGGATCCATCTTCAAACCTTACTTGGAAACCAAAAAACCCAAGTAAACCAACTCTTCTTGCAAGAAAGTACACTTCTTCAAATTAATTTGTAGCTTCTCCTCATTTAGCCCATACAATACTTGTTTCATGTGCTTCAAATGTTCTTCGCTGGACTTGCTAAGTATCAAAATACCATCAAGATACATAATGAAAAACTTCTTTAGAAATGGATTTAAGGCTTCATTCATCAAACTCATTAATGTATTAGGAACATTGGTCAACCCACATGACATAACTAACCATTCAAATAGTCCATCTTTCATCTTGAATGTTGTCTTCCACTTGTCACCTTACCTTATCTAAACCTTACGGTATTCACTCTTCAAATCTAGATTTGGAAAGTACTTTTCCCCACTCAAAAAATCCACGAGGTCCTCCATTATTGGTAAATGAAATCAATAGTTAATAGTAATCTTTCAAATGTATTGTGAATTAGTGCACATTCACCACTTTCCATCCTTGTTCAATTACAAGACTATTGGGATAAGGAAATGACTTCAACTTTCTCATATCAAACCCCTATCAAGTAATTCCTGCACATGTCTATTTACTTCTTCACTCTTCAATATAGGAGTCATTCACTAAGGATCCTTTTAAGGTAGACTCAATCTTGGAATCAATTCAAGCTGATGTGTAATACTTCTCATGGGGGGAATACCCATTGGAAAATCATCTGCAACAATCCTTGCAAACTCATTTAAGAAATGTTGAATATCCATTGGTACATGACTCTTTTTCACTTATGCTTGTACCTTCTTTGGAATTATGGATAAACATAGGTTTACCTTCTTTTGTTCCTTCAAAAACTCTTTGGTTGAAC
The DNA here is from genome assembly GCA_027924585.1 of Larix kaempferi. Classification (NCBI taxonomy): domain Eukaryota; kingdom Viridiplantae; phylum Streptophyta; class Pinopsida; order Pinales; family Pinaceae; genus Larix; species Larix kaempferi. The sequence continues at coordinate 21,431,784 of BSBM01000502.1, forward strand.
ACACCATTAGTTGACCACTTCTACTGCAACCACTTATTCGATCACTATTGTCTACTCTTGTTGTGTCATCCTCTACCATTAGCTCTAGTCTATAACAATATCCATCCTTGTTAAACTCATGTGCATTTTCCTTCCCATCATGGAAAATATTCCTATCAAATAGCTACAAAATTCCAAGAAAGACCTGACATGCATCCATCTCAACCACATCACATAATAATTAATCATTGAAGTTCCTAATCTAAAAACTCAATAAGCACTACTTTGTCATGGTGACTCGTTGACCCATTTGTAGACCTAGAACTCGATATGGATTAGGAATAGGAACACACTTCAATTTAATCTTCTCAACCACCTATGCAGACATTATATTTTATGTAGGTATTCCATATACCATTAAATTGTAGCACTTACCTTGAACCTTGCATTTGGATTTTAAAAACCATCTTCCTCTATGCATGTTCCTCCACAATCTTCTTCTTAGGCTTAAGAAACACCCTTCTAAAGACAAAGTTTTCCCCTTGTTCATGTTGAAGTACTACAACATTATCTCCCAACAAATGATGCCTCATCGACATGTGTAACATGAGTATTGGCCTCATTCCTTGTTCTTGAATTGTGCTTCTCATGGAAATCAAATATTATGCCCTTCTACTCCACATTTGTATCAAGTAATCACATACTTACCCTTGCATCTTCCAAGACCTTTTTTTCCTCTACCAACATGGTTTTCTCCTTTGGAAATTTGGCTGGTAATTTCTTTGTCTTCTCTCCCATTGTTAAACAATCCTCTCACAACCTTTTCTCTTCCTCTTCCTTAAGGCCCCCTTTATCTATAGTTCTACTACCACTTCCTATTCAAGTTTCCATCTACCTTCAAATAAATTTGATATGCTCATCAATGGTTAGGAAAGAATGGATACTCATCTCGTCCTAGATTGGAAACTTAATATGTTGACAAACCTTGCTACTCTCTGATGATATGGTTATTTAATTCCTAACTTAACTGACAATTTGAAGAACTATTCAATGTATTCCTAAACATATGTCTCTTTCTACCTCAAATTATGCACTCATCTATACAAACCTTGCCGGTAATCAATGTCTAAGAATTTATTGTTGACCTTACTCTCCATTTTATTTTAGGTTTTAATATTTTCTTGTTACTTGTATACTTCGACGGGGAATAGTCAACTCCGATGAAGTGGTCGAGAATCCAAGAAACTAGGTGTTTTGACATTGTCAAGGGCAAAGTTAAGTGAGTTAGTTAGGAAATTTTGTCCACTTACATTAATCAGTGGAGTAGTGGGAGCGAGGTAGGCTATGTGCGCCCTATAAATATGTAATGGGTTGGGAATTTTGGGATTGTTAGTGAATTAGCAAGCTAGTCGATGCCTTTTGGAGAGATCTGTTTTGATGTCAATAAGAGTCACATAATCTTCAGGTTGTCTGCACAGGTCTATTGTAATAGAAGGAAAATATGTAAGTCATAGCAGACATGAAGTGCTTATTTTTACCGCAACTCATGAATAAAGAAAGCGCTTTCGTGGTTTTCTCCCATTTGGGTTTCCATGTTACATTTGGTGTCTAATGTGCATGTTTTTTTTATGATTGTGTTTATTATTATGTTTTTCATATTACTGAATGATCAATGGAATATGCGTATGAATGGTATATGAATTAATATATGTCATGGTCAACTAAAGGCTAGATGCAAATATATCTACGAAGTGTTAAATAAAGCGATATGTTGATGTTAAGAATGTTGGGTTTTTGTCGCACCCCTTCGCTACTGCAGAAAATTGCTTCCTGTAGCTCCCATAGATACTTCATGTGAGACTTCATATCCTTTGTAGGTGTTTCCGAAAGTGGTTAAACCCTTTTCGACCGATATCGTGGGGTTTTGTTGGTGTTTAGTTCAGTGTGAACCCTGGTCGAAGTAGAGTGCACCAACAAATGGTTCTGTTGCCGAGACTGGGACTTGCAATGAGGGGGTATGTGGCATATGTGGAATCCTACTAAGCCTGAGATCCAGTATTGTGTAGATCGAAGTTGAGGGAGTTCTCCAAAGAACATAACAAGAATCCCTGATTAGACAACGAAGCATGGTTAGGTGAGTATGTTTTTTCATATCTACATGAAACATTTTTCAGTGAATTTCCTATTTTGTTGCATGAATGGATGGCAAGGTTAACTGAGAAGAAGACACAATTCCAAGGAGGTGAGCCTATAGTTTGGAAACCTGGGTTACTATGAACCCTCAAAGCTATTGATAAAAAAATATCCACAACTGTTGATTTCTGGGTTGATAGCATATTGGAAGGATATATTACTAAATTTGTAATACAAAATCCTATAGTGCCACTGAAAGGGAGATTTTCCAAGGACCACGAGGTAAGTAATTAAAATATTTGAAGTTGTCAATTAAGATGATACTTTGTGAAAAAAGGGGTTATGAGAATGGATTCTGACAAGTAAACCGCTAGTGCGCGGTGGTTCAAGATGTTAGTGGCGATTGGTCTGGGAGTATGTTGAGAAGTGAGATGATATGAAAAGAGAAGGAGATAGTGAAACAAATGAAGAGTGTGGTATACTACAAAGTGGAAGAATATTTCAATCGAGAAGAAGAGGAGAACTACGACGAAGGGAAAGGGTTGCAGTGCAACTGAAAGACGAGACTACGAACCAGTACCAGAGCTTGAAGAGGAATATTTTGATAGAGAAGAAAGTGAAGAAGAAGAATATTAGCCTGCTTCTGGGGATGATTATGCTGAACAATATCAGACCAGACACTTATATATGACATACCTGCGACCCCGCATGCATCTATAGAAACTGAGGTAAGAAATCCGATTCTGTTACAGTTGATTCAAGTAAATAATAGTAGTAGTAGTAGTCAGAATAGTACTCCGGTAAATAATCCCATTGCAAGTTTTGGTCCTATAATACAAAGTCATCCATCCCTCCAAGGAAAAAAATGGCTGGGGATGATACGAAAATACCAATATTTAATGGAAATGGGTCAGAGGACCTAGCGCAACATTGATTTCTATGTAATGCAGTATGGATTGTTAAACATGTACAGGATGATAATGTGAAATTGGCGCAACTGATTATGACCTTTAGGGGTCGCACTTTGGATTGGTTCATGAATTTATCAGAAGTATCCAGTGGAAAACCAACAAATACTTTAGTATAGGTTAGAGATGGTTTAAAAAGTGAATTTAAAAAGCCAAAATCTAAGTCATAATGCATTACTAAACTCAAAGAGATCAAGCAATTGAAAAATGGGATTGTCTGGGACTTCGACTGGAGATTCAAAACATTGATGTCCTACGTAAGTTTTCAAATGACCGATGTTCAACATAAGGAGTGGTTTATAGTTGCTTTATTACCTCATATCATAATTCCTTTGATGTAGCAAAAGATTGTGTCGCAGACATAGACCCTTGAGTTGTCTATGAAGTTGGAAGCATCACCTGTTGGAGATACTAGAGCTAGTATGGCCAAATCTAGTCGTAGCCGGAAAACCTGTAAATACAAATACAAGATATCAAGAAGAGAAAGGAAAAAAGAGAATATGTTTGGTGTACAAGATGTAAGCAGGAGGGCCACTCGAAAGATTAGTGCACGACTTTCCATGACTATATTGATGTTGGAGCTCCTAATATGTTGAACCCTACAACTGAATATCGTGTATAATTTGTCAAACTAGAGGGCATTGACCAGAAGAATGTTACTTGTTACAGAAAATTGCCAGAACAACACTGAACCTGTTTTGCATTTTTTTCAGTCAGTCGTCCATGATGAGAAGGATTGTCGAGCATAACAACTGCTCACAGAAAGAACTGTAGATACTTATCAGATGAAAGGTGAGGAACAAGGAGAAGGAAGTAGTACGTAATTTAATCAACCAAGAGGTGGTTTCCGAGGATGAGGATGAGGAGGATTTGGTTTAGGAAGAGGCCAGGTAATATGTTATAACTGCGGTAGTCCAGGACATTTTGCTAGGATTGTACAAATCCATGTTCAACTTGTACATATTGTCGAGCACTAGATCATACTATTGAATATTTCCCACAACTGATAGAGAAGTGGAAAGCAAAGGAAAACCATAATCATAATCAAAATGTCCTGAAGATATCAACTGAACCTCAACAAGAACAGTTGACTGTCATTGTTTTGACAAGGAGAGGAGATGCGACATGAGTGGATAGAGAGATATGTATGGATCCACATGGTCCTAAAATAATACCTGTAGTACAGCGTACAGTACTGTTTGACGTTCAAAAAGAGAAGCAAGCATTTGTGGATTCAAGGAGGGAATTTACTACAACACAGAGGGGACCTTCGACGTCCTCTACTCCAGTATTTGATGAAGTACATGTATACGATATGTAAGTCTGCTTAGACCGATCATCTAAAAAGGGAAGCTCATGGAAGGAAAGTACACTGAGGAAATTTTTAAAGAGTTGTTTACAATTAGTAAAGGATGAAGCTGCATTAAAAAATTTGCAGAATTTCGTTGATGAATAAAAAAGAGACACATCTCAAGAAAAGGTTTTAAATAATTTGCAAAAGAGGATAAGAACACGAATGGAGCCGTGACTTAATGCACAAGTCAGAGAATTGGACATGGATTTCATAATTTTGGATCTGGGTTCAAATGTCAATGTCATAACTAAAAATACATGAGAAGTGATGGGAAAACCTAAACTGGTATGGTTGCCTGTCCTTAGCTAACCAACTGAAAGTAATACCATTTGGCAGAATGGCGGGTGTCTGTTAAGCCCTCAATGATGGCACATTACCCCCTATACAGTGGAGAATTACCCCCTATATTGTGGTGTACTACATATTATTGATGTCAGCTTGGGTCTATTTGTGGGTCTATTAGTTGTTATTGTAAACCTTTGTCTCCTATGTATAGGAAGGATATATTTTCATTTTAGTCATCATTGTATATTGTCTTGTCTTATGTACTTAGTACATTATGTAAGGCGGTTCCTCCCTCGAAGAGGATTGTTATTAATCTTAGTTATTCATTATTAAGGCGTCTATTACTTTGTTCTGGTCTATTTTTGTTATTTTTATGCTATATCTGGGACTTGGTTGCATATCATTTGGTATTAGATCTCTTTCCTCGAGACTGGTTTCTTCAAAACAAGTCATCTTGTAATTTTCGCTATAATGTTGTTTCTACAAGGATTCAGAAGGATATATTAAAAACCCATCTCTATAAAAGGCTGAGAAATTTTTGGTCCAATATTTAGATCCTAATAAATTACAGGTTAGGATATATTCTCCTTGGAAAATAGGGTTTTTGACTAGTCCAAAAACTAGTCTAAAAAATGTATTCTAGGGAAAACAGTCATATCTGGGGAAAGCGAGATCCAAATTGAGTGAGACCTCTTGAATCAGAAATGAGACAGGCCAACATAACCGTGGTATAGTTTTAATCCTCATATACAAATTATTGGACACGTGGCATACTGTACAAGTTCTCTCTTCTAGATAGGCCAAAAATAAGAAGTGTTGGGATATTTGCAATAACTTCTTACTAGAGAATCCAAATTAGGTCATACATGCAGCATAAAAAAGAGGACACATCAAGTTACAACAGTGCAAATTTTCATACCCAAAGGAGCCAAAATTTCAAATTTCACTGGGTTCCAAGTCGGCCATAAAACAATCTTCCAATCAGGGTTAAAAAAGGTACGACATTTTAAATTTGAATAACTTTCAGTAGAAGGATCTATTTGTGGGAACTCTAGGGTGTGATGTATAATTATATTGTTCAAAATTCCACCAAAAGGAAGTGTAAAAAAACACACTCCAAGCAAACCACCTGAGGATTCATCCCCAACATATGAAGAAAATGAAGAATTAAGACACGACTTGACCTAGTTAAGTGAAAAGTTTGAGGAATGGAGTAAAAGGGAAGTGACATCTACTCAATTGTTAAACCAAAAAAGCGATATAGAGAAGGAATTGAAAAAGATGGCTAGTAAATAGAATCTCAAGGGGATGGCCAGTAAAGAGGATCTCAAGGGGATGGCTAGTAAAGAAGATCTTCAAGAATTGAAGGAACTTATCAATGATATAAAACATAGCTTTATTCCTCATTCGTCTACTCAAGAAGAGGATAAGGAGGAAAAATGGGACTTATTCCAGTCACATATTGCAGAAATTGAAAAAAAAAAAAACAATAAGTTTGAGACCCATAAATTTGATGATTCACTACATCATCATGGGTTTAGCTAATGTTCAAGGAACTACTCTATTCCCAAAATTGACATGAGAAATTTTGATGGCAACGATCCAATAACTTGGATATTCCAAATGGAGCAATTATTTGATCTACACCAGGTGCCAACTTTGCAAAAGGAAACTATTGCATCCTTATATTTAGAGCCTAGTCAATTTGTATGGTACCAATGGCTTTGTGACCATAAAAAGGACTCTATTATCTCTTGGTCTATATTCACAGAATAATTGATTTCACATTATGGGATATAAAAATCAACACGTTCTTTAGCCAGTTTGTAAATCTCAAGAAAAAAGGCCCAGTTACAGAGAACATCAAGTAGTTTCAGAAGCTAAGTCTCGAAGTGAAGGATATTTCAGAAGATAATTTGTTGGATATCTTTATTGGAACTTTGAAGGATAAAATCCAACATGAGGTTCACCTTTGGGAACCTAAGTCCTTGGAGCATGCATTTAGGGTGGAAAGAAAAGTTGAAAACAAAATTATGGCAACAAGGAAGTCTATAATTTACAACTATAAGGAAGGAATTGTGATCTCGAGTCATCCACAACCTACAGGGTTGACGTACACAACAACAACTAGAGGAAAAAAGAGAAAACTGGATTTCTTACAGTTGTGATAGAAAATACAGTAAGGGCCACAAGTGCACCGAGAAGAAACTATTTTACATAGATTGTGAAGAAGAGGAAGAAAATGAACAAGAAGCATCGAAAGAAGAGGATTCACACCAGGGATTGAAGCAGAATAAATTCACCCCACCATATATTGCAATGATTTGGATGGAATTACCACTCCTTAAACTCTCAAGATAGAAGGATATATCAAGAAGAAAAAGGTAATAGTACTAATTGATTCTGGAATTACTCATAATTTTATTCATTGTAAGATAGCACGGGCTTTAGATTGCTTTACATATCCAGCACCAGAGTTCTAGGTGATGGTTGCAAATAGAGGAACTATAAATTGCTCATGAAAATGTCATAAGATATATCTCTCTATGGGAGAGTATGTCCTAAATAGTTCAATGATCTCCTTCCAATGGGAGGGGTTGTTGTGGTCCTAGGGGTCCATGTTGATGTATATGTAACTTCGAAATGTATTTTACCCATGTGTATTGTATTCCTATAGAGATGTTATTATTCCTCTATACGGAAGTGTCGTCATTTATATTATAAGTGTCGTAACTTATACTTGATGGGTTATTAGACCACCTTGATGGGGTCGGCCCAGATTAAGTTACCATGGGTTATTAGGCTAAACTAGACAAGTCGTCCCCATTAGTTTATTGGGCAGGACAGGACAAGTATAAATAGAGATCAGGAGATCTCTATTTGATCACTCATTACTCACTTCTATCTCTCTCAAAACGTGGCGCACTTGTGAGGAGGAGGATCATCTGCTAGGAGAAGACTATGTCTTTTACTTTGGTTGTATCATTTCTCTATCTATCTCTGAGGAAGTTGTGGGATTTTTCACCTTTATGGTTTTCCCCGGTGAAACTCTGTGTCTCTTATGTGCTTGCATTATTGTGTCCATGATTGATATGCTATAGATATGCTGTAGATATGCTGTACATGTTATTCTCTCAGTTAAGATCCTAGATCAGATTTAAATTTCTAAAAAACTAACATGGTATCAGAGCTAGCCTGAAAGAAGGCATTGAATGGCATGTATGACACTTGTTGCACTTGTGATGTTAGGGCTTGATATAGCAAAAACTAGTCATTGTATCACTTTCGCTATAAATCCATTTTGGAAATGTTTCAGGATCTGAAACTCTTACAGGTCGAATATAAGATCCACATGTACCTTGTGTCCGAAGCACAACTTCTAACTCATTGTACTTTGTGTTTTATGATATGTACAATCTAGGGTTTCTGCCTCTTCCAGATCTGAGTCATAAACAGGTGACCTAGAAAAAAAGGTCATAAATTAGGATAGGAAGCTCCAAATGAAATTTTTTAAAAAGTGACAGGTAGGGAATGAACTGTACTTTCATAGGCCGAAGTTTTAGAGGCCGAAAGTGAACCAGTGACACGTGGCACTCCGTACAAGTTCGCTCTCCTGTTTTATCCCATAAACAGGTCACGTTGCGACACTTGGAATAAATATCTCTCAAAGAATCCAAATGAGGTCAAACCTATGGGGTTGGAAAGATGACAGGTCAGGATACTACAGGTACAAGTTTCAGACCCTGTAGATTCGTAGTTTCGGAGGTACACCAGAAACAATCAGGTGCATATTTATGTCAAAACAGAATTGGATTTTGAGCACCTTCATTCATGGCTCCGGGAATTAGGGTTTTGGAGAAAGTTGGAATTTTTGTAATCGGAGACCACGGATGAATGCTACTCATCAAAATCGAAATTTAGAGACCAAGATCAATTTTTTTGGTTGGGCAGAAGGCCGGGCTTGATCAAACCCTAGTTTGGGACTTTGATCGGAAAAGTGAAAAATTATGGCTTCTGCAAAAGTTGGAATTTTTGAAGTCTGTGACCACGGATGGAAGCTCCTTAGAAAAAATGAAGTTTAGAGCTTTGGATCGAACCTTTCAGTTGGGCAGAAGGGAGGGATTTATCAAACCCTAGTTCGGGATCCTGTCTAGAAGATCCGAAAGTTTGAAAGACCATTTTGAGGGGTGAAACTTTGCAGTTTTCAAATTCTGAGTATACCAGCTTGATCATCTCATCAAGGCGCATCCTTCTGTCCTTTCAGAAGTTTGAAATTCAAAGTTTGAATTTTTAGGGTTTCTCTAACAAATCCTAATCTAGCTCCAGATCCAGTTTCTGCAAATCAAGTGGATTGGGTTAATCCTAGAAGAGAATGGATTGGTCACCTGCATAAGTGAAGAAGTTCCAGTTTCAGAGGGAGATAAGGCTAAGGCTTTACATAAGAAGATTACAAGCAATCTTGACAAGTATGACTTATCCAAGTATGTTTCGAGATCTTTTCATGATTAAGTTTATGTTATGTTTGTTTTCACTAAGGTTAGTACAATCTTGATTAATTTTAGACTTGTCGTATCACCTTAATAAAATTATGAATGCAGATAGTCATTGATTAGGGTTTTGACACTTATGATTGTACTAATGCCTTGTGGTGTTGTATGAGGTTGATGTTGTCCGCTAACATGAAAGGTACATCAAAGAAAAACAAATCATGTTCTAGTTCAAGAACATATGACCATGAAGACAAAGATTCATTCATTATCATGGATCACATAGAAGATCTACTTACGAGGTATGTATAACTTGGTTCTATAATGGTTAACTTATGAGATATGCATGTTACTAGCACAAGTCATTAAAGAACAAGAAGACATCATGTTGGTATGTTAGACATAGCTAGCTAACATGCTAATCCAAGTATGTTTTTCCTATGTCAAGTTAAAATCCTACCTTGTGTTAGGATATCTTAGATAAGTATACTTGGCACGATTGATTATGATTATTCATGAAGTTATAGGTTTGAGTAATCATGGGTTTAGGAATATTATGTTTCTTACTTTAATTGATGATATGACTAACCAGAAGAGTCCTATATAAACCTTGAATACTAATGTTTATTATATGTGTTTAAAATGATCATTACTATACATGTTATTGTGTTTCTGATAGTATTGAGATTATACTAATAAATGTATGATTATGTATGAGATCTCAAGGATATCACAATAATGATACTTGTAAGCATGCATAGTGATCGAGGATGGATATAAGTTCAAGGATAGGTAATCTAGGAAGCAAAGATCAAGAGGGAGCACACTCTAGTAGTTTCTGCAAGGATGCAGATATTCAGAGGGAGTTGACCACTTCTCACAATCCACATCAGAATGGAGTTGCAGAAAGGAAGCAAAGACTGAGCGGGAGTCAACCCAACAAACAAACAAAGATAAGTATTTGAATTATCATTTCTTGCATATTTGATTGTTTAAATAATACTATTCAATGATGTATATACTGATGTTCCTAGAATTAGGCTATGTATTTTGGCATATTAGAATAATTGCATTAATGAACAGCATACTACTAATATGCATGTAATGGGTAAGTTGCCTATGGCATTGTACAACATTCCATTGCTACTTATCTAGAATGAAACCTCTTTGCTGACATGTTGGGAGTAGTGCAAACACTTAACAATGTTCTGGTAGAGATTGGAAGGCATCTAGAAAGTTACAGGATATGGATGAATGTTGTATTGAAGCATTGGCTAAAATAATTGCATGACTGCATGACATATTTCTTTATGTGTAATAATTTGTTCTGAAAACTATGAGATGTTTCTAATCATGCAATTTAACTTGTTTTGTAGGAAAGATCATATACCATCAACCTACAAAAGAAGGACTACAACATTTGTTCCAGCAAAAAAGATATCTATTGAAGATATTGAAGTTCCTAGGATCTGGGATGAAGTAATGGAAGAATGCCATGATCTGTTGATCATGAAGAATGATGTTTGGGATGTAGTCCCAAGACCTGAAGGGAAGTCTGTTGTGACTTCCAAATGGATCTACAAGATCAAGCATGATGCAGATGGCAGCATAGAGAAATACAAAGTGAGTTTTGTAGCTCGTGGCTTCTCCCAGAAAGAGGAATTGATTATGAAGAGACTTTTGCTCCTATAGCCAAATACACTTCCATTAGTACTTGCTCTGGCTACAGTGATGAAATGGAAGTTACACCAGATGGATGTCAAGACTGCTTTCTTGAATGGTGTAGTCAAAGAGGAAGTGTATGTGGAGCATCCACTTGGTTTTGAGACACATGACAGGGAGTCAAATGTGTGCAGGTTGAAGAAATCCTTGTATGGCTTGAAGTAAGATCCTAGGACTTGGTATGGTAGGATAGACAACTTTCTATCCATTTTGGACTCTACCAAGAGTAAAGCGAATTCCAACCTTTACTACAAGGTTGAGGAAGGAAATCCAGTGATACTACTATTGTATGTGGATGGCTTGTTTGTAACAGGTGAGGATGGTTTGATTGCCGATACCAAGAGGAATCTTGCTGTCGAGTTTGAGATGAAGGACTTGGGGATGATGCACTATTTTCTAGGCATGGAGGTGTGGCAGAGTGCAGATTGGATCTTCCTTGTACAAGGGAAGTATGTAGTAGAGATCCTGAAGAGGTTAGGGATGATGGACTGCAAGGCCATGGCCACACCTATGACATTGAACCTGAAGCTTTTGTGTGATGCTTCATCTGATCTGGTTGATTTCACGATGTATCGTCAGATGATTGGGTCCTCTATGTACCTGACGAACACAAGACCAGATATTTTCTTTGCGGTGAACACATTGAGCCAGTTCCTAACGGATCCCAGAGGTGTTCGCCTGGTTGCTGTAAAGCATATTTTGAGGTACCTTAAGGGTACAATTGACTATGGGATCATGTATGATGCGAATCAAAAGTTTAACTTGCAGGGTTATGTTGATTTAGATTGGGTAGGCAGTGCTACAGATAGGAAGAGCACATTTGGGTGTTGCTTTAGTATGGGATCAGGTGTGATCTCTTGGTTTAGTAGGAAGCAATCCTGCGTAGCACTGAGTACAGCTGAAGCAGAGTATGTTGCAGCTTGTTCGGCTAGCTGTGAGGCAGTATGGCTCCAGAAGCTACTGTCTGAGTTATTTGATCTCCCGTTGGATGTTACTGGTATCTTTTGTGATAACCAGAGTCGTGTGAAGCTGTCTGAGAACCCGGTGTTCCATGACAGGTCGAAACACATTGAGATCAAATATCATTATATCAGGGATATGGTGCAGAGAGGAGCAGTGAAGCTCCTGTATATTGCGATGGATGAGCAGGTTGCAGATGTGCTGACGAAACCACTAGCCAGAGTGAAGTTTGAGTACTTCAGAGGGAGGCTTGGTGTTCTTCAAATTGATGACACTTCAAGGAAGAAGTGATGGACACATTTACAGAATCCATTCCAAGCATGGTGGTAGGACGATCCTCCCATGGCTATGGATGTAAGCGCTATGTGATGAGCATCGGGACGATGATCCAATTACTGCTTTGGATATGATAAGTTGGATCATGTATATGTTTATGCATCATGTTGGATGCTGGATATGATCAGTTGGATCATGTATATGATATGCATCAGGTAGATGCATGATATGTATCAGGTGGATACATTATATGATCAGGTGGATCATGTATGTGATATGCATCAAGTGGATGATATGTATCAGGTGGATACATCATATGATCAAGATGATCATGTGTGATGAGTATTAGGATGATGTTCTGGATGAATTGCATCAAGACGATGCAGAGATGATGATCAAGATGATCATGGATATCAGGATTATGTATGATAAGTATTAGGTTGATACTCTGTGGCCATGGATAGGTTGTGTAGATAAGCATATAATAGCGCCCTGGGAGATTTGCAGATGCTCTTGCAAGGTTTTTCTGTTGGCATTTAATAGCTCCCTGTGAGATCTGGAAAATGCTCTTTCGAGGTTTTGCTTGGAGGGACATATAATAGCACCCCGATATATTTGCATATGATCTTGCTAGTTTTTGCCACTGGCATATAATAGCTCCCTGGGAGATCTAGCAAATGCTCTTGCTAGGTTTTGTCCATGGCATATAATTTCTCCCTGGGAGATCTTGCAGGTTGTGTTGAACACCTAATCAGTCCTAAGATGCTCTTGCTAGGTTTTGCTTGGTAGCATATAATGTCTCCCTGGGAGATCTTGCAGGTTGTGTTGGGCACATAATCACTCCTGAGATGCTCTTGCTAGGTTTTGCTTGGTCACATGTAATAGCTCCTTGGGAGATCCGATAGGTTGAGCAGTGTGCTCGTAATCCATCCTGGGATGCTCTTGCTAGGTTTTGTTGATGCGTGTAATATGTCCTGAGGATTCCACATTATGGCCAGTGATGATGAAGACCTATAGGTGGTGGGCCTACATCCAGTATGAAAAAGGAATGGCTCTGTAGAACTTCCTATGATGAGTAGATTCAAAGATTGATTGAGATAGCAACAGCTGTGATGATGACGATTATTCGAGGACGATGATTCGCTGATGATGATCCAGAGAAGAAGACTTGTGCTAGCAGATCGATGTCAATAAATACCTTCCTAGTTAAGAGGGAGTGTTGATGTATATGTAACTTCGGAATGTATTTTAACCATGTGTATTGTATTCCTATAGAGATCTTATTATTCCTCTATACAGAAGTGTTTGCATTCCTATAGAGATGTTATTATTCCTCTATACGGAAGTGTCGTCATTTATATTATAAGTGTCATAACTTATACTTGATGGGTTATTAGACCACCTTGATGGGGTCGGCCCTATATGAGTCATGTGGGTAGATGGGTTATTAGACCACCAAGTGTGGGGTCAGCCCAGATTAATTTAACCATGGGTTATTAGGCTAAGCTAGACAAGTCGGCCCCATTAGTTTATTGGGAAGGACATGACAAGTATAAATAGAGATCGGGAGATCTCTATTTGATCACTCATTAATCACTTCTATCTCTCTCAAAAAGTGGCACACTTGTGAGGAGGAGGATCATCTACTAAGAAAAGACTATCTCTTGTACTTTGGTTGTATCATTGCTCTATCTATCTTTGAGGAAGTTGTGGGTTTTTTCACCTTTATGGTTTTACCGGGTGAAACTCTGTGTCTCTTGTGTGCTTGCATTATTGTGTCCATGATTGATATGATATAGATATGCTGTATATATGTTGTACATGTTATTCTCTCAGTTAAGATACTAGATCAGATTGAAATTTCTGAAAAATTAACAGTCTGATGGCTAAAATCCCTGGGAACATAAGCTTTTAATTTTCAAGATATTTTCTTGAAATTTTTTCAAGGAGGAAAATGATTTGTGTTATAATAGGGAGACCTGGTAAGATAATAAAATCTAATGGCATGACCAAGATTTTACGAAAGGAACAATGAGGTGTAATTGCACTCACTAGATGCTCAAACACCTAAATTGTCCATCTCTCCATATCTATAGCAAATCCTCGACAATCATTCCAAGGCATTTGATAATATTCCCATAGGTCTCCCACCTACTCGAGAACATGATCATGCTATTCACTTGGTTCCGGGAAGTGTTCCTCCCAATATCAGTCCTTACATATATCCCTATGCTCGGAAAAGTGAAATTAAGCATATGGTCGCATAAATGTTAGAGGCTTGAATAATTCAACCTAGCCAAAGTTCTTACTTTTCTCCAATAATATTGGTGCACAAAAAGGATGGCTCATGTTGTATGTGTGTAGATTATAGAGAGCTCAACAAGCTCACTATTAAAGATAAATTCCCCATTCTGGTTATTGATGAATTGTTAGATGAATTACACAGGGCAATTTACTTCACCAAGCTAGATATTCACTAAGGATATCATCAGATTAGAATGAAGAAAGAGGACATTCCAAAAACAACTTTCCAAACTCATGAAGGCCATTATGAGTTTTTGGTCATGCCTTTTGGCCTTACAATTGCTCCCTCCACACTTAAAGGTTAGATGAATTCCATATTCAAGCCCTTTCTTTGAAAAATTTTGTTAGTATTCTTTGATAATATATTGATCTACAGTAAATCTTGGGAATCCCATGTTCAACATGTTGATAAGGTGCTCACACTATTGGAGGAACAACAATTATATGAAAAAACCTCCAAATGTTTATTTGGAGTACAATAGGTGGAATACCTGGGTCATATCGTCTATCATGAATGCATTAAGGTCAACCCTAACAAAGTTAAATCAATTCAAGAATGGAAGATCCCTACAACCCTAAAACACCTTAGGGGATTTCTCGAGTTGACGGGATATTATCGCAAGTTTGTTCAGAATTATGGGCAAATAGCAGCACCCTTAACAACATTACTAAAAAAGGATGCATTTTCATCGACTCTAGATGTAACTAAGGCCTTTGAAGAACTCAAAGAGGCCATGTGCATAGCTCCAGTATTGTCTACACCTGATTTCAAAAAAACCTTCGTTGTGGAATGTGATGCATAAGGGAATGGCATTGGTGTTGTTCTAATGTAAGATGGAAGCCCCCTTGCCTTTGAAAGCTAGCCAATTAAGGGGAATAATCTACACAAACCAATTTATGAGAAGGAAATGCTATAAATTCTACATGCCTTTAAGCAATGGGCCCCCTACCTCATAGGAAGACATTTCAAGGTGAAAATTGATCATGATAGCCTTAAATATTTCTTGGAATAAAGGTTATTTTTATAAGAGTAGTAAAAATGGGTAACAAAGATGTTGGGATATGATTTTGAAATCATCTACAAAAAGGGGAATCAAAGTGTTGTGGAAAATGCACTCTCCAGGAAAGATGAGGATGTTGAATCATTTCTCTATGCTATATCTTTCTTCCAACCAAATTGGATAACCGAAGCAAGGGATGAATTGAAGAATGCCGAAGAAATATCGACATTCATTCAAAAGATGCAGTAGGATCCCAGTGCCTCTTATACATTTATGTGGAAATATGGCTTTCTATGGTACAAGGATCACTTATATATTTGTAAGAGTTCCCAACTCAAGTAAAAGGTACTTTTGGAATTCCACTCCTCACAAGTAGGAGGGAACTTAGGTTTCTTAAAAACTTACCATAAGGTCAAGGTAAGATTTTTTGGGGGATGATCTTAAAACTGATGTTCGAAAATTTGTGACAGAATGTTTGGTTTTCCAAAAAGTAAAGTGGAAACAATTAAGACCCCGGGTCTTCTACAACCACTTACCATTCCAAGCCAGTGGTGGACATAGGTCTCAATGGATTTTGTCACAGGTTTACCAAAGTTCGAAGGAAAGAGTGTGATCATGGTGGTTATTGATAGACTTACTAAATATGCACACTTTTGTGCACTATCTCACCCTTTCAAAGCTAGCATAGTCGCCACTGCTTTTATGGAGATAGTCCAAAAACTACATGGTACTCCAAATATTATAGTAACTGATAGGGATCTGATTTTCACTAGCAATTTTTGGACTGAATTATTTTCTTGCTTGGGTACTTAGTTGGCTCATAGCTCATCTTATCATCCTCAATATGATGGAAAAACAGATATAGTGAACAAATGTTTGGAAGGATATCTTCAATGTTTTGTAGCTGATAAACAAACACAATGGGTCAAGTGGTTACCCTTTGAAGAATGGTGGTATAACACTTCCTTCCATACATCAACAAAAATGACCCCATTTATAATTTTATGGCACTTTATGGCTATCATCCACCATCCATCACATATTCACTAAGAGACTCATCTAATGTTGAATCAACGGAAGACCACATGGAGCATCAACAACAAGTCCTTCATCTCTTAAAGGAAAACTTGACTCTGGCACATAATTGAATGAAACAACAAGCAGATCAACACCGCAGTGAACATAGCTTTGATGTGGGGGATTGGGTTTTTTAAAGACTACAACCATACAAACATATGTCCCTAAAGAACACCAAGAATGTTAATAAATTATCACCTAAATACTACGGTCCCTATAGGGTGCTACAAAATATTGGTAGTATGACCTACAAATTGGAACTTCCTACATCTTCACGAGTCCATATAGTTTTCCATGTTTCATGTTTAAAGAAGGTAATTGGTGACAAGCTACCAGTTCAAATGATATTACCATAACTTGATGAGGAAGGAAAAATCATCTCGGAGCCTGAAGAAATCACTAAAACAAGAATTAGACAACTTCGGAATCGATAAATTCCAGAGTATCTCATTAAATGGAAGAACCTACCCATGGAAAATTCAACACAGGAAGACAAGTCCTTTAAACAGCATCATCCATAACTAATTCAAAGTTGTGGACAACACTTTTTGAAGGGGAGGGGCATGTTAATCTTTCAATGATGGCACTGTTAGTTTTTCAGAATTTACTTCAATTTGATCTAGGATCTTAACTGAGAGAACAACATGTACATCATATCAATCATGGACACAATAATGCAAGCACACAAGAGACACAGAGTTTACTTGGGGAAAACCATAAAGGTGAAAAACCCCAATAACATCCTTAGAGATAGATAGAGCGATGATACAACCCAAGCATAAGAGATAGATATATCCTAGCAACAGCTTCTCTTCCTCCACAAGTGCGCCACTCTCCAAAGAGTGTGTGTGAGAATATAATGATCAAATAGAGTGCCTCCCACACTCTATTTATACTTGACTTGACTTGCCTAATAACCTTTACTAGATCGGCCTTTACTTAACCACATAAGATAATGCTGACTGGGCCGACCCCCAATAGGGTGGTCTAATAACACTTTGACCCATATGTCCAACCCCCAACAAGGTGGTCTAATAACCCTTTGACCCACATGACTTATATAGGGCCGACCCCAACAAGGTGGTCTAATAACCCATCAAGTATAAGTTACAACACTTACAATATAAATGACAATACTTCCATATAGAGGAATAATAACATCTCTATAGGAATGCAATATGCATAGATGAAATACATTCCAAAGTTACATATACATCAACAGGCACATTACCCGCTATAGAGTGGTGCATTACCCCATATATTTTTGTGTATTACATATTATTGATGTCAGCTTGGGTCTATTAGTGGGTCTATTAGTTGTTATTGTACACCTTTGTCTCCTATATATAAGAAGGATATATTTTCATTTTAGTCATCACTGTATCTTGTCTTTTCTTATGTACTTAGTACATTGTATAAGGAGGTTCCTTCCTCGAAGAGGATTGTTATTCATCTCAATTCTTCATTATTAAGGCATGGATTACTTTCTTTTGGTCTATTTCTGCTATTTTTATGCTATATCTAGGACTTGGTTGCATAACAGTGTCCCTGTTGACATTGATGGTATGCGAAGCTATGCTGACTTTGAAGTTATTGAAATTGTAGATGACACTAATACATATCCGACATTTCTTGGTATTGATTGGGAAATTGAAAAACAAACAATTATAAATCTCAAGAAAAGAATGATGGCATTCGAAGGAGGGGATATGAGAGTTGGCACACCATTAGATCCTATGGAAGGATTGAGGTATGTCAAACCTGTTGGAGAGGAGTATATTGTTGCACACTTAAACAATATCTATAAGGTAAATTCTAGAATGGATGACTTGGTTAATCCAACTAAAGATGGTACATTGAGTTGGTGAAGTGTTAGCTCATGTTCTTCAGACTCAGGGGAAGCGCTAGAGAATTGGCATAACCGAATACATGAAGTATCTACAAGATGATGTGCTCGTGTTACCAGATCACTTCCCTGAGTTGGTAAAGAGGTATGTGATCTGCCTACTTATGAGAGGCTACCTCATTTAAATGGGTTTGTTTCTTATTTTGAAGTAAAGATACCTGAACAACAAAGAATCTTAGATTTAGATGTAACACTGAAAACTACCCTAGTGAGGTGGTGGTCTACTCATAAGTCGAGGATACAGATTTGGTCGTAGTGTAAAAGGTTGCTTGAAGTTCGGTTTAGCGAATGTATGTATTATAAGCTAGAAAAGTATAATGGGTTAACTAGTCTAGTAGATCGTTTGGCACTATGTACAATAGAATGGGAACATATACCAAAACAAGAATGGGTCCATATGTTCATCCACACTTTAGATACCATCCAGCAAAGCTAGTATACGTCATTGGAACTTTGACAAGGTACAACAGATTGGGAGAATATGGTTCTCAATTTCAGAAAGACGTTTAGTAATGAAGATGAGAATCCATCAATAGATGAATCTCTAAAAATAATCAAAGCTAAGATTTATGAAGAAATGCTAGTGAAGTTTTCCAACTTGCCATAGTGGACTGCGACACTTCAACAAGCAATGGAATGTTATAATATTTATGGTGACCCAGATGATGATCCAAGAGATGTGAATATCACAAAAACAGAGGGAAGTTGAAAGCTGGAGGGCCCAGAGATCAAGTCTGATAAATTATTACAAACGCTTAAAACAAAGAAGGTAAATATTGGGTCAAGTGAAAATCCTAAGATTGCTAATATTGGTGATTACTGGGATAATGAGACTATAGGGAATCTTACTGAATTACTACATGAATATCAAGATATATTCCCTACAAAGTTTTCTGAAATGAAGGATATTGCTGGATACCTGGGAGAAATGAAGATCCCCTTGA
Source organism: Larix kaempferi (assembly GCA_027924585.1). NCBI lineage: Eukaryota > Viridiplantae > Streptophyta > Pinopsida > Pinales > Pinaceae > Larix > Larix kaempferi. Next base: position 21,451,180 of record BSBM01000502.1, read on the forward strand.
ATCCTGATGTAAATCCAATTAACACTACAACAAATTTGACATTTAGGGGCAGTTGTTTTCTGCCTCCAAAAGTGACTTTTGGGGGCGGTTTTGGATTTGGAGGCGATCTTTCCAAAACCGCCCCTAATAGCACCGAAGCTAAAAGTTTTCACTTTTAGGGGTGGTTCTGGATGAGATCAAAACCGCCCCCAAAAGTGACTTTGGGTGGAGGTTGTTAACCCCCCTAAAGTCACTTTTGGGGGCGGTTATAAACCCCCCTAAAGTCACTTTTGGGGGTGGTTCACAACCGCTGCCAAAAGTCACTTTAGGGGGGCTTTAGAACTGCCCCCAAAAGTGACTTTTGGGGGCGGTTTGACCCCACCTCCCCCCCAAAAAAATTTACTTTTGGACTGTTGGCGGGTTTCCTTCCACCTCCAAATGTTACTTTTGGGGGCGGTTTGGAGGCGGTCTTTAGAAAATTGCCCCTAATAACACCGACACTAAAATATTTGACTTCTAGGGGCGGTTATGGAAGATATCAAAACCGCCCCTAAAGTGACTGTTGACGACGGTTCTAAACCCCTGCAAAAGTCACTTTTAAGGGCGGATATAAACCCCCTCATAGGTACCTACGGGAGCGGTTTCGAACCGCCCTTAAAATTCTTTATGAAAAAACTTTGGGGGAGGTTTTAAACCTCCCTCGTAGGTACCTTCAGAGGCGGTTCACAACCCCCCTTAAAACACTTTACAAACATTTGGCGCGGTTATAAACCCCCTTTGTAGGTGCCTATGGAGGCAGTTCAAACCGCCCCCTAAAACTCTTTACAAAAATTTGGGGGCGGTTATAAACCCCCCTCGTAGGTACCTACAAAGGAGGGTCAAAACCCCCGCTAAAACTCTTTACAAACCTTTGGGGGAAGTTATGAACCCCCATCGTAGGTACCTACGGAGGCGGTTCAGAACCCCCCCTAAACATTTTTACAAACCTTTGGGGGCGGTTATGAACCCCCCTCATAGTGACATATGAAGTTAGTTTAGAACCCCCCTCGTAGTGACATATGAAGTCAGTTTAGAACCCCCCTCATAGTGACATATGAAATCAGTTTAGAACCCCCCTCGTAGCCATAATAAATCACAATAAAATATATTTTATTTAAAACATCAATATTGCAATATCATTAGAGCTCTACCATTGATCTAGAACCCTTTAAGAATTGGGGAAAGGGGAAATATTAACACCAAGATTGCATCATTTGTAATTCTAATAAAAGACTAATAATCCCAACATTGTTTCTGACTCGAGATACCTAAGAAAGTAGTATGAATGGCTCTGACCTTATAAGTTAGTTGAACTTGAAAGGTTTCATATGCAACATTGATTCAATAAATAAAATAGTAATACATAAACATTTTGCAGGACAAAGTTGGCATTCAAGTTCATACACATACTCATAAAGTGAACATCTAACTAGAATTTCAAGTATTTATGGATAAAAATGAGCATCTTTTCTAATGGTTGTTTGATGGATACATGTAAGAGTAGCCTTCTCTTAAAATTTATGTCAGTAGATCAATGGGTTCTACAATTATAACATATTTAGACCCAACTCAATCGAGTCTGGTGATATAAATAGCATTCAACTATAGGATGGAGAAATACAAAGATTAAAAATTGCATAGCACGGATAAATCTATAAGCTTTTCTAAGATAAACAACTCATAATAATGCATTTATAGATATAGAATACCTGCAACTGATCTAATCATGAATGAACACCACCATCACTCAAAAGGCCAATGAGATGAAGTGTGTCATTTTCAAAGGACTCCTTAATGTATTTAAACCCTACTCCCTCGTATATTTTGCTAGAGGAAAGAGAATAATCCACTAATTTTGCACTGCACCCAAAGTCAATAAAAGTTAATATGTTTCCCATTCTAAAAGATGTAGCACAAATAAATAGTAGAAATATCCTTTCAGTTACCATTTATACAATTATAAAGTACATCTCATACAAATATCATATGATATCACCCCAATTTGTAAGGTGGTCAATCAATTAACTATTACACAACCATGATTTCAACAAAATGTTAATGCTTACCAAATCTTAATAATGCAGGGAAAAATACCCAGTGTATAGGATTCTCATAAGGCACTCTGAATGCAGAAATGATCCACATGCAAGATATTCCTCCTTCACTCTAATCCTTGACATTTTTCATCAATAATTTTCCAAAAGTAAAAAAACCACAGTAAACAAAAATAAAATGAGTTGCTTGTTTACCATACTAAAAAATAACAGATATCTAGCATAGTAAGTCATAGAGGATAGTAGAGTCGAATAAGGACTTTGTTCCTTCTTTGAAGGATCTGGAAAATAGAGTAAGAGTTATATTTAATCCAGTTGAGTCATTTAGATGGATAGCTTAGCTTTAGCTTAAATAGCTTGTTAGCTCACAAAAGCTTTTAGGTAGCTTCGTGGAGCTTAGTTAGATCAAGGAAGGTTCGATCAAGAGGAACAAGCTCAGATGTTTTACTCTTGGAGCTTACACAGAGAGAGAGAGGTCTCTGTTTGTAATGATCGATCCATTGTATTTAGGTTCAGATAAAGGACCATTGTGAAATAAGATCGTATGCCTGTATTTTTGGCTTAATTGAGTTTATTGATTGAGTTTGGAAGCAATTTCCCATTTGAATCATATCTTGTGACCATGTTGACTGAAGAAATGTCTTGAGTATTGACATTTACACAAAGTAGTCAATGGGATTGCTAACTACATTACGTAAAATTATTTAATAGTGGTCAGGGCAGCTTTAGGAGACCTATAGGTGATACTCCCAATGCCTAAAAGGAAACCTATAGGTGATACTCCCAAATAATGTTGAAATTGTATTGATAATAAGGATCTATACCTCTTAATCCCGGCCTAGCCAGCTACGGGTGTGTTCTCAGGGATACAGAAGGGTTAATGGTCAACTTCAAAATTGGCCATCTGGGCATGAGACTAATAATGCAGCTAAGCTAGAAGCTCATCTTCAGGGAATCTAGCTGGCTTGTACCCATAATTGTACTCCCCTTGTTGTGGAGGGTGATGCCCGGATTATTCTCCACATGGCCAAACGCATCTCAAAGGTGGCGACGTCGTGGCGGTTGGAGGGAAAACTGGATAATTTAGCGTCTCTGCTATCTCCGGGGCTAGCTATTTCTTTCTCCCATGTTAAGCGCAATGGGAACAAGCTGGCGGACCTGCTCGCTAACCTTGGGGTGGTGAATCACTTGGACCTAAGCGCCCAAACATGGGAAAGCCTGTTGAATTCAGATAGTCTTTCCCGCGATATGATGAGTTACCATGTTGATGACGGAGGGCAACGTCAAGTAGAGGATCGTACTGCCACATAATCCATTCCTCCCTCGTTCTTTCGTTCTTCTTTTAAAGGATGATCGATGAACAATATTTTCATCCCTTTCCTGTGGAGTTTGTTGTCTTCTCACTAATTCGGAAAGGAACTTCTACCATGGTTACAGGAGGGAAAGATTTAAGTGAAGCACAATTTTCCATTAATGGACAGTGCGAAAGGTCACCACCTTCAGTTGCAGTACGATTTTCCATTAATGGACTGTGCGAAAGATCACCACCTTCAATTGCAGTACGATTTGCCATTAATGGACAGTGGGTGGAGGAACTCTTTTTAAACCCAAGGAAGGTGGTAGACATGAACGTAGAGTTCAAAGATTTAGTTGCATGCACTGCCATTGTTTTCTTGTTAGATAGTATGGGCGATCATGGTAATTGGGATAGACGCAGTGCCACTACAGGTCGTCGTCATTATCGGGTGGGAGAGACTTCTTAGGGTGAATCTGGTGGGAATATCTCTCATGCCCAGCAAAAGGCCCGTTGGGAATCCAGTTCCTTTGTTGGGGATGTTCCCCTGGATCTCCAGAAAGAGATTTCCATTGTGGAACGACAACTTTGGAACCATCTTGATAAGGCAACTTTGGATGCGGAACTTCCTCAGACTGCAAATTGGGTTATGGATCCAGGAAACACTGCGGGTCGCTTCAGCCTGTATGAGCGCACCATTGCGCTCTATTGGGTAATGAAAAATATTATGGGTTATGCTCTCCGGGATAGGATGGAGCATCCGTTTGTAAATGAGATGCTCAGCTATGAAAGAAGCATTTTGGAGGAAAACAAGGCCGTCCACTGTAAGCTAGATTTTCTCCTTCAGGCTATGCAGCTTCAACCTGCTCCTGCGCAGCCGACGGCTTCTGCTGTTCCTCCTCCTGGGCGCTGTCTTGATTTCCCCTACATTCTATTCTAGGTTGGCATGGGGGATGTTTAGTGTCTGGTTTTTTGGGTGTCGGTTTATCATCTACTATGTCTGTTTACTAAGCTATCGCCGGCTACTTATGGTAAATAAGGTCAATAGTGTGGGGATTTGGTTTTCATTTCTATTTCATGAGGTTTTGTTGTGTAAAGGAGTGATAATGGGAGTCAAAAGGCCCGCGTGCACGTGTTTTGTTTTAGTTTTGCAGTCTCTATAGTATTTGTCTCTGTAGTATGTATGGTCAAGCGAAGTCCTCTTCGTAGGTGATTTTGTTCAGTCAGGTGACTCAGTGTGATGGCAGGGTTATGACCTTTTTGGGTTCAGTTGTAAATATTTATCTTTTAATATAAAGTTATCTCTTCTTACTTCCAAAAAAGAAATAAGGATCTATACCTCAAAGTTCAGCTCTGATGCCAATAACGTCAAATGATCTTGGCATCCTCTATGCTTTACACAAATATTTCACACAAATTAGTTGTTACACCATCAATCTGGTATACTTATGGTTGTAATAAATGTGTTGCGATTAAATTTGTTGTAATAAAATACTTTCAATATTGTTCATTACATTACCTGCATGTTCTCAATAGCTATCCCGCAATCAACTTTTTTCCTTCAACAAATGTGCAACAAAATCAATTCATAAAAAAGACAAGTACAACTGTACTTAAAATGAAGAAATCAACACGTTATAATCAATGAAACAACAATAAGATATCTAATTGGAAAATTCATTATGGTGATAACTTACAAATATGCGTTAGAGAACAATAAAAATTGTCATTATATTGCTTTCCATTGTGAAGACCTTCATATATCATGACAAAATGGTATTTTCATATAAGCGATTGATAGATATGTAAAAAAATGCATAACATATATGGAATTCTAAAAAAACGAAATGAAAATACCTAAATGAACTTCTCTTGGTTTCAGGAATATCTTATTCTCTACTAAACAGGGCCAACCACGTGAAGGTTTAAGCTCATATGGCCCCTCCCCCCCCTCACATCACTCTCAATTCCCCACACCCAATCTATCTACTGTAAAAATAAATGAAAGTTACATAACACAATAAAACAGATAAGATCCATGCATAAACAGTAGCAAAACAAAAAACATATGCATGAAAGGTAAATCCAAGTAATAATCTAAGATATAAATTTTCACAGATACAACTTAAATGAGAACTAATGTCTGACTATGTGTTCATCACCATGTGTAATTTCTCGAGGAAAATCATGCATCTCTGTTGTGTGGAATTTCTTGGTCTTGTCAAATATATAGTCCTGAGTAGGAACTCTCTCTCCATGGAAAAACCAAGTTTTATATGAACTTATTATACCATGAATCATCAAGTGGTCTTGTACTTCCTCAAACGTCAATACTGCAACATTGAAACATTTTTTACAAGGGCATCTTGTGGTGTTATTATCCTCTGAATTTTTTTTTGCAAACTCTGAATTCTTCAACCCCGACTTGATATTCCTTTGACATCCTACATATAACCAATTTGCACATCACGTAAGAAAAAACCACTAAAAACTACAATGAAGACATATGTTATAAAATATCATATTGAAGAATCAAATTTAAAATGTATACCTCATTTTCAAATCTGTCCAATCCCTCTTTTGGCCATTTGAAAATAAAACAACCCAATTTCTCGAATTGGCTCCTCGAGAGTTGGCCTATCAACTTCCTTCCAATATACGGTTACGAATATCCCTGTAGTACACCCATATGCCTTCCAAAATAGCCTTTACCAGCACATGACAACCATATATTACACCATACAAGCTTGCACCTTATAATAACCAAATCCAAACATCAATTACATAATATTTTGGTTTTAACTTGGAGTTGAGATAAGAATTTTGGGGAAGCTACAGTCTTGATGTTGATCGGAGGATTAAGTATAAACGAATGTGCCTGCAATGCTGATTAATGCCTATAGATAGTTTAGAAAAAAAGAGGGGGAGATCAATGGTCATGATCCTCCTTCACGGAAAAAGTTGAAGGTCTTTTAAACGTCGGCGGGGTGCTAGCCTGCAGGCAGGTCAAGGAAGATAGACAACGTAAGGCTTAGATCAACGGTCGCGATTTAAACATACGCGAAAAGGGTTATGATTCAAATTAGAGAACTTTTGATAAATTTCGGCATCTCCCAACGGTGCAGATCTAGTGAGATGAAGATCAACGACTCAAGATTAGTTCACGGATATGACTTGCGTATCAAATCAACAGACCCAAAATTCGCGAACTCGGTAAAGGGCGCATCCTGGGATGGTCAATATCCAAGAGGAGAGCGGATCGACAGTTGAAAATGTTTTTGCAGATTAAAGGTGTTGTCGAGTTGATATGTGGCGGGGTTGGTGTTGGCAGGCATTTCCATGGGGAAATGTCGCGGTACCGTCGACGGTGCGACACATCGGATGAGGGCACGAAAGGAGTATTTTGTGCTAAAGTATGCCGCAGTTGGCGGGTTTTGGGTCACTTGGACCATATGTTATGTAATAGTGAGTCAATTGTACCGCAGTATGCAGGTTTTTGGGTCATTTGGACCGATTCAATTAGATATTGGGCCATTTGTCCATAGTGTCGGTTAGGAAGTCGTTTGAAAGTGGAAAAATATTGTAATGGCAGAAGCCTATAAATAGATGAGAGTTGTAAGTGTTAAGGGGATAGGCAGAGGAGAGAGATAGGAGACCAAAAGAATAGTAGGCGAGAGATAAGGAGATATATGTGTATGGAGATATATGTTTTGCTTCTGGTATACGACTGCGACAGTAATATAATGATGATGTTTTGGTACGATCTTTGTGCAATGTTGTGATATATGAATGTTGTTATGTTTTATTGATGCAATATCTGCTTACTGTTGCTGTGATGATAAATGTTGCGATTAAGTAATATGTTATAATTCCATGTCGAATGCTTAAAGTTTCTATTTAAGTACTGCAATAGAGCTAGTCCGTGCAGCCACAACTCTCCTCCTCCCTCGGTGGAAACATGGTTTCGTCTGCTCTTCCTGGATGCCTTGGGTGAGACCTCATCCGCTCTGCGGGTGTTGATGGGCGGGCTCAAACCTGCCCAAGCCGGTGCCTAGGGAGACTGTGGTATGTGTCAACAGTGAGGCGAACCCCTATCGATCGAGGTCGTGTTGATCAACAAATGGTTCCATTGCCGGGACCGTGTGCATAGTAAAAGGAGGTCATGTTGTGGCACCCGACGAAGCCAGAGATACATAGTTGGTTTGATAAAAAATTGCGGGATTTTGTTGAAGAAGAAAGCCGGAACACGCGATTGATAGTAGATCATGGGCTAGGAAGATATATTCACGACGGTCCGTACGAATGGTTTTTCTGTGAATTATCAGTCATTCTATACGAGTGGTTGTCAAAGCTGACCTTCCAGAAGAGGAACTTCCAGGGTGGTGAGTCAACGGATTGGACCCCGGAATTGATTCAGGAGCTGCAGGAAGTCGATAACAAGGCATCGCAGGCTGTCAAAGTTTGGCTCGATAGCATATTGGAGGGATATATCACCGAATTTGCGGTCGACATGAAGAAATCCTATAGTGAAGCTGAAAGATACTTCTTCTGAGGACCAAGGGGAAGGTTTCTATTGTCGCTCCAACTGTCGATTAAGATGCTAATATGCGAAAAGGGTATATTAAAGATGCACCTTGATCAGTAGACATCCTGGTGGGCGGAGGCCATGGGTACCACGACTGCTAGGAAATGGTACATAAAATGGTAAGGGGTAGATGGGTGCAGACCATGAGGAGACTGTGAGCGAAGCCAAGGAATAAAGTGGTCTTACAAGAGGAGGAGCGAGGTTTCGACAGGAGAAGGTCCTACTACGATCGAACCACAAAACTGCAAAGGATGACCACACGGGATGAAGCGACCTTACAGTCCTGATAGGGACGACCAGGCTAGGCCCAGGATAGAGGCAGGACCAAACCCCAGCACCAACATACCCACACCTCCGCTCACTGACTCACAAACAACAATAAATACCACTTCGACACTACCAAGTTCGTCGATTCCGCAGAAGTTGATTGGTAGTAGCACAGCGACAGGAGGAAGGAAGCCCAGAATGGTGGGCGATGATGATAAGTTACCATTGTTCCACAAAAGTGTGGCAGACAACCCAGAACAGTATTGGTTTTTATGTGAAGCGGTCTGGACCATGAAACAGATCACTGATGTCGATGCTAAGAAAGGACAGTTAGCCACGACTGTGCGAGGTCGTGCATTAGATTGGTTCATGAAGTTTATTCTAGTCCCTATGGGAGCCTTAGAGAAGTTGCTGGATGAGATTCGGGATGGGCTCATTGCCGAATTTAGAAGGCCTAAGTAGGAGGCTCAATGTATTACTGAATTGAAGGAAATTAAGCAGTATCCGAATGAGACAGTATGGGATTTCGACCAACGATTCAAGACGTTGATGGAAAAGGTTAGTTTCGATATGAGCGTCGTCCAACATAAAGAATGGTTCATTGCAACACTGCTACCCCACATTCGGTTCCACTGATGTAGCAAAACATAGCGATGCCTAGCGAAGCTCTAGAGATTGCAATGCGATTGGAGGCGTTAATGATTGGAGATAATGCAGCCGGGATGTCGCAGATACAGACGCAGCTCGCTAAACTGACTATATAGTTGCAAGATTTGAAGAAGAACAAGGAACAACGCGATGAAGTATGGTGTACGTGATGACGAGGAGAAGGGAATACGAAGGATAATTGCCCGAATTTCCATAATTATTTGGTGTCAGGAGCACCAAACCCGTTGAATGGCAGCAGTATGCCGTGGTGTCGCGTTTGTCACATGTTTGGGCACAGTCACGATAATTACCCGTATATGCAGAAAATGGTCACAACCGCATGAAATATTTATTGCACATTCTGCAAGTCAGTGGGTCATGATGACAAGGATTGCCGTGCATATGGGTTGCTGCAAGAGAGGATGTGTGATGCATTCTACATCAAGGATGATCATTGTGCCATGCAACAACCACAACTGCAACCGTAGGTATCTCAGCCGCTACCGCAACCGCAGATGCAGTTTGCACCACAGCAACAACAACCGCAACAGTTCATGCCGCAATATACTCCAATGCAGATGACTCCCCCTCAGCCACAGTATGTACAGCAACTGTAGTATGCACCATAAGGGCAAGGGATACCACTAGCACCGATGCAGCAACAGTTTAACCAACCTCGGTACTAGCAGTAGGGTGTCTACCGAGGAGGATACAGGGGCAGACGCGGTGGCAGATTTGGTCGTGGAGGAGGAGGCCGAGGTGGTCATGGGCCTGTTCAATGTTACCACTGCGCGGTATGGGGGCATTATCAGCGTGACTACCCATTACTAGAGAATCAGTGTACGTTTTGTTTTGGTAATGATCGTATGGTTGAGAATTGTCCACAGTTGATTGCACGATGGCAGGCTGGGAACGCTCCGTAGTTACAAAATCAGGCCCAGCCACAGCAACCAGTATAGAATCAGGTACAACAACCAGTATAGAACTTGCCCCCGCGACCACCGCCGAACGCCAATCCAAATGTCAATCAACTGGGGAATCTACAGCAGAACCAGACACAAGGTGCAAATATTGCGACCATTTCTGCAGAACCGTGACCACAATATGCTTCGGTGGCTGTTGTCACTCGTGGAGGCAAGACGATTGGGGAAGATAGTTTGCGACCACTGATTCAGTTGGCTAGTCAGAAGACGGTACCTTTCGACATTGATACGGAGCGGGAGACATTCCTGGAGGCACGTCACACCTTGGAGAAAGACCGCGGTAAGGCTATTGTTTGCGATATGCCACCTGTCTTTGATACTACATCAGACGCTGATCGGCCGCTACCACCAGGGACATTGCAAAAGTTTCTTGAAAGTTGTCTATTATTGGCCCGAGACCCGGCTGCCCTGGTTGAGATTGAGGGATGGTTGCAGCAATTTACGAAAGGACGACAAGAGTCGGCAGTAAATTCCCTACGGCGATGGAAGACTGGCAAGGAGATGCGAATGAATATTCAGATTGGTGAATATGATGTTTACTCTGTTATTCTTGACCTTGGTTCGAATGTTAACATCTTAACCAAGTAGGTGTGGCAAAAGATGGGGAGTCCCCCATTGATCTGGTCTCCTGTGCAGCTCTGGTTGGCTAACCATGTGAAGGTAACACCCATTGGGCGAGTTCCACGGCTCACAATCGATATTGAGGGCATGAAGACCTATGTTGACTTTGATGTCATTGAAGTGGTTTAGGGAGGAAGCTCTTATCCGGCGCTCTTGGGGATTGGATGGGCTAACAATAGTGGATCTGTAATCAACTTCAAGAAGCGCATGATGACCTTTGAGAATCACGATTTCAGAGTCATAGCCCCGTTGGATCCAGCTGAAGGACGTCGATACGTTGAGCCTGTAAAAGATGATGATCCCGCTGGATGGGACCATGCATTCAGTATTTCTGAAGATTATATTCATCCTACTGTCCACGGTGAGTTTGAGTGGTGTAGCGAGAGCTCTGCGTCTTCTGACTCTGATGATGCCTTAGAACATTGGTAGAAAAGATTGCATGAGGTACCATTCCAAAAATGTGGCTTAGTTACGCAATCCTTATGTCGTGTTGCAACAAAAATAATCACATTGCCTGTCTATGAGGGGTTGCCTGGCCTAACCACCTTTTTGACAAAATTTGAAGACTGCGTCTCAGAACCACAATGATTGCTGGCATTGGAGGAAGCACTAAAGGCTGCTCCAGCACGCTGGTGGGCAGCACATAAGAAATTCATTAATGGTTGGTCACAATGTCGAAGGTTGATGATGGTTCGATTCAGTGATACTGAGGTTTATCACACTAGAAAGTATGATGGCCGGACTAATCCCAGTGATCATGTTATGGAATGCCAATGATTATGGGTAGCCCGACCTAGAGATGAGTGGGTCCATGCTTTTATCCATACTTTGGATGAGATGCCACACTCATGGTACACTACAGCCGAGTTGCGCCGATACATTACAACATGGGGGGAGTCGACAGTCTGTTTCACTCATATGTTCACTTTTGTGAATGCCAACCCTGATGTCCATAATGCCTTATAGCTCATCCGCGACGTGGTACTTCAGGCTATTCCGACGGCCTACCCTGTCGACCCGCACACATGTTGTCAGATGCAATATCTCATGGAGTGCTTCAACATCAGCGGTGGGCCAGAGGATGAGGACGATCCCCAGAATATCAACATTCTCGAATCTGAAGGAAGTTGCGATGTGGTCCCACCTGCTGCGCCAAGTAATCCGTTCAGTCAACCATTGTAGATTTGCAAGATGAATATCGGCACAGAGGCTACTCCCAAGTTTGCTAATGTTGGGGATTATTGGGATGATGAGATGATGAGTAAGGTTACTAAGTTACTTCATGAGTTTCAAGACGTGTTTCCCACAAAGTTTTCCAAAATGAAGGGAATCATGGGTGATTTAGGAGAGATGAAGATTCCATTAAAACCGGATGCTAAGCTAGTCCGACAACGACCTTATCGGCTGAATCCGCGACATAAAGAAAAGGTCAAGGAGGAACTTGATCGCGTGTTGGATGCTGGTATTATTGAACCTGTGGAAGAGTTTGAATGGATCAGTCCTATGGTGGTGCAGGACAAGAAAACAGGTGAAGTGCGCATTTGCGTCGACTTGCGGAAGTTGAACAATGCCTGCTTACATGACCCCTTTCCGACCTCGTTTACCGATGAAGTACTTGAAAGAGTGGGTGGCCAGGGGATGTACTCATTCACTGATGGATTCTCTGGCTACCATTAGATTCGCATTGCCAAGAAAGATCACCATAAGACCACTTTCGTTACTGAATGGGGTTGCTTTCAGTACACGGTAATGCTGTTTGGTTTGAAGAATGCACCTACGATATTCTCCCGGGTCGTTGTTGCCACATTCAAGGATGTTATTCAGAAATTTTTGCGGGTATATATGGATGATTGGACCATGTATGGGTTGATTCACGATCATCTGGCCAATCTGCGGTTAATGCTTGAGCGATGCTGACAGCACCAGATATCCCTGAACTTGAAGAAATTTGTTTTTTGTGCACCATTTGGGATATTGCTGGGTCATATCGTGTGTAAACAGGGATTGTTGGTTGATCCAACTAAAATTGCGATCATTTTGGGGTTGCAACCACCAACCACCGTTAAGCAGTTGCGAGGGACTTTGGGTCATATGGGATATTATCGCAAGTTTATCAAGGGTTATGATGCGATTACTGCCCCTATGGAAAAGTTGTTGAAGAAGGACACGACATTCTAGCGGAACCCAAAATGTCAGGATAGCTTCCAAACGCTCAAGGCGAGGATGGCGTCGGCACCGATCTTGGTCTTTCCGGACTGGAGTAAGGAATTTCATGTCCATGTTGATGCTTCATCGATCGCATTAGGTGTTGTGTTGGCTCAACCTAGAGAAGGCGACCTTGATCATCCTATTGCTTTTTCCAGTTGGAAGCTGTCCTCTGCAGAACAAAATTACACTACCATGGAACAAGAAGGTCTGGCCATGGTTTATGCGCTGCAGAAATTCAGGCATTATTTGTTGGGTGGCCACTTTAAAATGTTCACTGATCATTCTACACTGAAATACTTGGTTAATAAGCCTGTGTTGGGGGGGAAGATATGCCATTGGATACTTTTGTTTTAGGAGTTTGATTTTGAAGTCATTGTGAAACCGGGGCGATTGAATGCTGGACCAGATCATTTATCACGGATTGACACAGGGGAGGAACCGACTAATATCGAAGACGGGTTGTCGGATGCCCAACTATTTAAAGTTTCTGCTGCTGATCAATATTTTGATGACATCCTTCAATTTCTGGTGACCGGCACCACACTCGATGACTTTACCACTACTCAGAAGAAGCAGTTGGTTGTCAAGGTTGTTGACTTTCAGCTAATCATAGGAGAGTTGTATAAATTAGGTGCTGATGAGATCTTGCGCAGATGTATCTTGCCGCATGAGAAAGCACAGATACTGGCTAAGGCCACGGGGGGTTCACTCAGTGAACTTGTTACATAGCACGATCGTTCGCATGATATTAAAGAATATCCCTAATTTCACTAAATATTGGAAAATTCCTCCTAAACTTTAATTGTTGAACCTCCCTACCAATATGCCTTTCCAATTAAGAAAACCCCTAGTTTCACCAAATATTGTATGTATCCATTTTTATCAACCCATTTTTAATACCCCCTTTATATCATATTATCAGGTTGTAACAAACAAGAGCCCTAACTCCCACCGGGATTGCAAGGGTGACTGATCAATTTGTAGCATTGGATAGTGGAAGACCCAACGAAATAGTACTGGGAAGGAAAATGCGTAAAAGGAAACACGGTCAAGAGATCAACATAACAAAGAATGTAAAAGGATGATAGTCCTATAGTTAGTGCAATGCTTAGAAAATATGAGAATTGCAGATGTTTCACACCA